>JANZLQ010000055.1:12911207-12928418 GCA_026212715.1 Elanus axillaris | reverse complement strand
GGGCCGGGGGGAGCCCAGCGCGTCCCGGCGGCCGCCGGCCCTCCAGCAGAAAGCTGCTGCCCTGGGTTTGTGCCCGTCTCCTGCTTGCAGGAAGCTGAAATAAATCCAAAACACAACTTGCGGGATCGGGCCCAGGCTCATTAGTGTGAATGACATCAAAAAGATGAGATTTGGAGCCAGGGCTTACTGAATTTTTGTTACTCAAATGAAAACAAACAAAAAAGTCCAATCCCAAACAGTCTTAAAATGTCCTACATTGAATCATAATGATCCAGAAGCCACAGATGTTGTCATCAAGGTGCAATTATCAGCACGTTTAGCGCTTGCCGAAGTTTTGGTGCTGCCCTTTGCCTGCAGTACTGCCCTTCTCAAAGCAACCCAACCCCCCCCCTCCCCCCCCCGGCCCCTTTCAACAGACTTTGGTTTCCAGAGGAGAAAGCACCCAAGGGTGCCCCATCCTTCGCAGGGTGCTGCAGGCAGCCCAGCACCAAACCACTCACCTCTGCTTGCAACAGCAACCCCGCTGAGCTGACGGGCAGCTCCTCACCCTCCAGAGGGAAGGAAAAGCAAACCAAACCCCACCTGCTCCTAAAATGCCATTTTTCTCTGCCACAAAGTTTGACACTGAACCCACAGCTCAGCATCTGGGTTTCACACTACGCACCGAGGGAAGTGCTCTCGGAGAAGGGCAGTGGGCTGCTGCCTCTCCTGCCACCCTGCAGTGAATAATTCAGATTTAGCAGGGGGCAAACAAAGCATGCATGCACGGGGAAGGAGCTTGGTCACTTATTTTATGCCTTCTTTGCAGAGGGAAAGGCTGTAGCATCCGTTTGCAGAAAATATCCCTTGCAAGGAGGAGAGGCTGCATCCTCCGGCTTCTCCAGGCTGCAAAGCAGCAACTGGCAACAGTAGGGGAAGCCAAGGCTGCTCCTGGGCTGGTGACACCAAGGAAACAAGAAAGATTTCAAGGCACTTTAGTGGCTCGTTCCCACCTTTCTGTCCCCCTTCTCACCATCCTCCCACACGTAAAAATCTGTATTTTGCACAGCTCGCTCCTGTCTCCAGAGAAGCGGCACAAAAATCCAGCTTCAAGCATCAGCGCAGAATTGCAACACGTCTTTTGCAAACCAGCAAATCAAAAGTGATAAATCAACCAACAAGGAACCCCTTTTCCTACCTATCTTCCCAGGAAGTCACTCCTCTAATAAGTTCCCAACAACACAAAATAGAGCCCTTGGACACCTCTGCAGGCACCTCTGGGCTCTCCCCGTCCATCCAGGGGCTACGGGACCCGCTGCTGCTCCTGCCCCATCCTGTGTTCAGACCTGCTGCTCCACACTCGGCAACCACATAACCTTTATCTTTAATTTTTGAATTGACCCCTCTTGAGAAAAGCTCTGCTTGCCTATTTTTTTATATGTTTATCTTGTCATTTCTTTAGAAAGATACTTGTTACAATATTTTTTTCCCCTCCTTCCCCCAGCCCCGTTGGAGGAATCTACTTGGGTAATTTGTTGAAGCGGGTTGCTGGGGCATGCATTATGCATGAGATGCAATCTTTATTTTTGCACTCCACTGTGTGCATTCTGAAACAGGAATGGCATCGCGTGCCCGCACGCAAAACGAACATTAGCAGCTCACAAAAAAAAAGAAAAAAGAAAATGCCCATTTATTTAAAGGAAAGCAAAAAACCACCCCTCCATTCTTTCAAGCTGTTCTAGCTGGGATTGCTTAGAGCAGCTAAACAGCAAGAGCAGTCAAGTTGTTCCCACTTAGACTCTGCTGTTGAATAAACTGGCTCAGAGCTGCTGTGTTCAGGGCGACACACACAGACGGTGTTGATGGCGAGCCCAAAGGAGGTCACTGAGCAACATCGCCCAACACCCCCGCAGTGATGGGGCTCAGGTAGCACATACCCTCTCCTAGGAGGATGCTCACTCTGTCCATCCCCCCTGGTATCTATACATATATACACACAGATACATGCATGTCCACTTGCATTTTTGAGCTCATTCTTTCTTTCTGCTAGAGATAAACAAAGCCTGTATTAGCTACTCCTCTTCACCTGTTTTCTGCTGCAACAGCTTTCAGAGCATATCATGGGGGCGAACCTTTTGAGTAAAACCTCAAAATTCACATTCAACAAGGCTTTGAGCCTTTTTTGCCAGATCTCCTTTATTAATCCACCTCTCCCCCCCAACACACACCCCTTTACCTTCTCCTGCCCAAATCCTTGGCTGGTTACACTGGGAGCAGACGGTTTGCTATGCAGTGGGGTTGTGGTAGGAGCTGGTGACACTGGAAGGTCAAATGACAAAGAATACATGCTGCTAAGTGTTGTGTCAAAAGCCTTTGGGTTAAATAGATAAAGCAGAACTACACAAAAAGGATGTAGAAAGTTCAAAGGCCACCAAAACTATCCTAGCCCCCCACCCTGTTGTATTTCATGCTTGGAGGTCATCTACTATTATTTTAGAGCAATAAGATGTGTAGCTCATTTTAAAGTCAATTTAAAACCCAGCAGCGACACTGATGTCCTCCCCAACCTCCGCTGCAGTGCAGCCCTCAGCACCTCCATCCCCTCCCGTGCAGAGGACCACAGCAGCCACTGTGGGCAGGGGCTTCTCCTCCAGCCCCCCCGAGATGGGCCATGGCCAGCATGGGGTTCCCCTGCTCTGGGAGGGTGGTGAAGCCTCTGCTCTGCTGGCCACGGCATAGTTCGCAGGCACAGCAGCTTGAATTGGCTGGAGGAGAAAACGAAGGACAAGAAACTAGGTCTGTTAATCCCAAGAACATGAGGAGTGGAAAAGAATCAGAAAGTGGCTCCCGAGAAGAAATAAAGGGGGGAAAAAATTAAAAAAAATAATCAAAGAATGAATAAGAGGGAGAGAAAGAGGACACATGGGAAGGAAAAAGGAACAGGATAAAATGGGGACCAAGACAGAAGGCCAATTATTTTTGATTCTTTGGCTTAAGGGCTAATTTATTACAGCGGTAAATCACACTTAGGATAGGAAATACAGCAGCCAGAGCCTGGATGTTATTTATACAGCATAATCATTATATTAATGCTCAGAAAAGTGGAAAATTTTAACTGCCTACAGGCCACGTCTCACTCTTTACGGTCTCCCCTTCCACTCAGCAAGAAGAAATATGGCACTTTCCCAGAGCCATGGGGCTTCATGTGGGGGCACAAAGCTTTTGTGGAAAAGCACTGGTCCGGTTTCCTTATCTTAACATCCCACCCCTGAAGCAGGCTCAGACTGCAAAGCCGCATTTTCCTCTTCCCCTGCCCCTACCCGCTGGTGCTGGGGATGTGCCCACCCACACATTAACCCTGACAGCCCCTCAGGCACCCACCAGGGCACACAAAGATGCCAAAAAAAAAAAAGCTGGTACATGTCATTCCCCCCAGGTGACAGGGAAGTGGGGGATACAAGAGCTTCAGCCATGATTTCTGGGGTAGAGATCAGCTGTATAAACTAACTAGGTGAGGCTGAGCCTTTCATCACACCTCCACAGTGTATCTTGGCTGACAGGGAAAAATCTTTACACTATATAAAGATGGTGTATATATAGAAAGAAACTTTCGAGGGGCTAGAAGAGGCAAGGTGGTTCGTTACAGATACTGGGAAGTGCAGGAGCCGCCCCCTCCCCGCAGCCCTCCTCCATCCATTTGTGGTTCAGCGGGGAGAAGCGCAGAGAAGCAGCAGTTCGTTAAGGCTTCGTTATCTGTGCTGCACAGGGCTGGCACGACTCAGAGAAGTCACACCCTGACACTTTTCCTGGCTCTGCACCAGTCTTAGGGGTGCCATGTCCATCCTCTGCCCCTCTCCTCCTACCCCGGCTGCAGTCTGACCCGGGGCGAGCATCCCATGGCTCCCGCGAGATGCATCCGGGGCATGGGCAGGTATGTGAGCGCTCAGCTCTGAACCGTGCTAGCCCTTAAGGCAGCAAGTGATGTTGGCAGCCTTGAAAAATGATGTAAAAATGTGAAAAACCAACCTGCTTTGCCTCAAGTCATCAGAGCAAATTATGCATTCTCCAGCAGTCATGTAATATGAAATTAAATAACTCCATTGTGCACCGATCTTGCTGCGAATAGGAGAGGCAAGTTCTCTGCTTCCCCGAGCATAATTTGAGCCCATTTGCTCATCATTTCCCTCCAGCGTCACTTGGTGCAAAATCCACATTTTGATCCTGAGGTACTATTTGGCAAACAGATACAACAGCATCCCCTTGCAGCTCAGTGCTAAACTCACAGGTCCTGCAGCCCTCCCCATATCCTCCTGTCCTCAGGGCATGAAAAAAATGGAGAAAGAGATTGTGCCATCCCATCAACCCATACCAGTCTTGCCTGTGGTACACACTGGTGCTCTGACAGTCTATGCTTGCCTAAAGCTACAGCAGGATTTTTTTTTTTTTAGATGGGAATATATTTAAGAAATGTGTTTACTTATATCCCATAAAAGCACAATAAACTTATCTCCAGACATTGCATTAAAGAAATACTGTGATTTTAAAAGTTACTTTGTTCTAAAACTCCTCCAGGCAGAAAAGATAATAAAAAATAGCAAGCCACTGGTGGTTAAGGAAAAAAAAGAACCATGCGGTTATAATTTCACTAACAGAGCAACACACAAAATGCACATGTGGGATAATAGGTTAAAATTTCTTGGTGAAAGCTATTAATTTACAACAATGGTAAATAGGGGTTGATGGGAACAGCGGAGGTGTTTTAAAGCGCAGTTCATGTTACCGAGTCCACCAGATGTCATATTGGCACTTAAAAGCCTAAGGTGGTTTGAAATGCAGTACAGATTGTCTCGCATTTGATCTTCTAAACCTGTCTCCATCCATCATCGTCAGCAACTGTCAAGATAACAGGGGACAAGTTTTGATTGGAGCCTGATTGTTTTTTGTTGGTGTAAAGGCAGAGATGCATATGGTGCTGAAACCTGACATTTCTACCTTTTCTGCTGGAAAAATGTGACTTTAAGCAAAAACAGGGCTAACTTCCACACCAAAACCAATTTGTTTGATGGAATTCAGCCTGCAGAACAGGAAGGATATTTGTGTTTATGTCCCCTTGAATGCAGGCTTGCATGTACCTGCTCCTTGATTGTTTTTAGTTACATCTGACGATAATGCAGAGAGAAAGATCAATATGAAGTGAGTTGGCCTGGTAACCTCCACAAACAGTGCAGAATTTACACTGAGACTTGACACACAGAAACTGAGAAACATCATGAAAATTTTATGCAGCCAGAGAAGCTTTGTAATGATCCGCTCTCCGTGGATCCTCGAGGTCTCTTGCATTGTGCTGGTTTTCCCTCCGGGCTCCACTTTTCCGGAGCGGTTTTGCAGCTCCTGCCGGAGTCTGTCAGCAATGCTCTACCTGCTGACATGTTCCCTGGGAGACCTCCCAGCAGCAACCTCAGTGAGACCAAGAGTGGAGTCGCACCAGCCTCCTCCACACTCTCCTGCATGGAGAGGTGAACGCTGGAGTTTCTCTAGTCTAATACACCCTCTGCCCTTCGGAGGCCTGGGCCACCCCGCGCTGCAGCCAGTGGCCACCCTAGGCATTGCAAGGCCATCACCCTTGCCGCAGGTCCTCCACCAGAGACTGGAGCCTCCAAGCCCACTTAACTTGACATTTCTACAGAAACCATGCAGTTTGCCTCAATACAAAGAGCAAAGAACCACCGCCTTGTAAAAGAGAGCAAGAGCATATTCCAGCCTGGGGAAAACCCAAAGCTTTTTAGCTGCACCAGCTATGGGGGAAGGAACCTGCTCAGGCCCCCCATGCCCATTAGCTTGCACGGTGCTAGTGCGTGGCTGTGAAAGCCTCTTGGGCCTTGGCTTGGCTCCATCCCAGCAAGCCTGACCAGCTCCCCAGGGATCAGTCCCGTGAGTGATGGCAACAGGATTTGGCTCAAGACACCATAGTAATATGGTATCGATTAAAGGTTTTATTAGCATGAGCTTGTGTGGCGACTGCATCGCTCACAAGTGCCAGTAAAACACTTATACCACACTATTAACCAGCCTATATATGCCACATCACTCTTCTGTAAAATACTTCATAAAGTGTTTTAAATTTTTCTGTCGTCCTTTTTCCTTGTACCTCTTGGCTATAAAACCAGGCTGGGTTTAACAACTGAGAGCTTGGCTGAACAGAGCTCCCTGGAGGGGGACGCCACCTTCACTTTTTCACTTACTCCATGGTCTTAAAAAATTCTTAGCTGCAAAAGCAAGAAATGAAGTAAAATTATGCAATGTGATCTCCTGTGTAAAACTATGCAATCCAAAGTGATCCTGTAATTCCTCATGAGCCCGATGGTAACAGTCTAGATTTGCTTTTTATGGCTTCTGTTTTGGTAAGCTTTCAACTTCACTGGTTTCAGAGAGCAAGGCAGAGGTTGCCTCTGGCAAACTTGGATTTTAAGTCTATTTTTACTGAAGACTCCAAAGGACCGATTTGAACACATGTGCATGTAGAAACAGGAGGGCTCATCTGCAGCAGTGATGGGAGCTATTTACAAAGTGTCAGGGAAACAGACCAAAACCCACCCCCAGAAACCAGCCCAGTGCTGAGACACACACAATCCAGTTGACCTCTTCCTGGCATTCATCAGATGAGCACTTAATTTTTGGAAAATCTAGGAATGAAAAACCCTAAACTCAACTTAAGGCTAGTCAAAGGAATCTGGCTTGTTCCCAAGGGCCAATGAAGGGATTAACATTAGGACAAAATACATTCACTTTAGCATAAACCTCAGACAGGATATTTTTTCTGTTGACATGGGAAAAGATTAGCATGTGGTCACTCCAAAATATCTCAAAAAAGGGAAACTTTACAGGGCTGGCAATGAGTATAATGCAGCTGTGCATTAGCCAGCCCCTATTATTCCCAGGTAAAGCCCACAACCACCTCTGCAGCAGTGGTGACGTTCAAACCTGCCCTGAACTCCTCGCCTTCTTTGCCTGCAGGCTTTTGATGTGGCAGAGGGCCAAGGAGAGCCACGGTCCTCCCTAGAAAGCTTTTGGGTACACAGGTTAGGGACTAGAGTCAAACAGGCTCAGCCCTTGACTAAGGTTTCTGGTCAGGAGGACAGACACACAGACACCCATCACACCCTGCAATACCTGTGCAGCACAACAGCACCTGGGGATGCGAGCGATGCAGGTGACCTGCACCAAGCTTCTCCCCTTCAGACCTTCACACCCTCCCTGGCCCGTCTTGCCTGAAGTTGAGACATACCTTTCCAAAGAACTGATTTCAAAAAACTTCCTTTTTCTAACCTTGGACTACCGCTCCTAGTGTGTTGCTTTAACTATGTTTGCTTTAACTACCTTTGCCTTTTTTTTTCTTTTTTTTTTTTTTTTTTTTTTGTCCCTTCAGGAACTGACACAGTTGAGAGAGCAGAGAAATTAAACTGTGCAGGATTGCCTCCTGCATTGATAGACACAGATTCTTATTCACACAGAGATTTAAAAAAAAAAAAGTTAAAAAATCATTGGGATCTCTCTTTGCTCAGAAATGTGTATTCCATTAAGTCTGGCATAAGGCACAATGCAAAGCAAAAGAAAAAGAAACTCACACCAGTGGGTAGCTAGAAAACAGAGGCAGAGTAAATTAGCATACTCAGTGTGCAAAGCGAACAGAGGACTTAGACTCATACAAAGTGATCCTGATGAGAGGAACAGTCAATCCCTCCTTGGAGCTGCAATAAAAGCCTATGGCCAAGAGGGTCTGTGTGAATTTGGTAGCAGAGATAAGACGGAGCCAAACTCCAGTGAGCATCACTTTCTTGCAATTGATTAGCTGCTCTACTTGAAGCTGGAAAACATGTGCACCACACTTAGAAAAATAAGAGTCAAGAGCACCCTGACAGACAACCACCATGCACAGACATCTGAAGGAAAGCTGGTAAACAAGAAAGTGACAATAATCCCATTATACAGTGACAGAAAGTTTGGTTCTGTCCCTCTGAGGGAAGGCAGAAAGCAGAGCAGGGTCCATCCAGCCCTGGTGAGATGCTGGCTCCCAGGTGGCTCCGGTTATGGGGGCTGGAAGGCTCAGCACCAGGAGGGGCTGCAGGAGCAGCCCCAAGACACAAGTGTAACAAACCCTGCTCAGCAGTAATTACTGGCCTCGCTGGCACTGGCCCCCGAGAGCTGCTGGGCATGGTGCCCAGCAGTGGGCACGCAGCACTGCTGGGACGTGGGAGCTAAACTGCAGCTCTCCAGCTCCTCCAGACATGGCACAAGCAGCATGCGAAATCCTTCATGCAGCGAGCAGAGCATGGCGCTTCCCACGGAGGCCTTTTGGCAAAGCTGAATTGATGGCCCCTCCTCGTTTCATCCAGGAATGAGAGCTTACCACCCTCGGGGTGCTTGAAACTTCCCAACTGGATGAGCGTGATCAGAAAATAATGGGTAGGCAGGTGGCAAACCAGGACAATTGCTAATGATTTGGCTGTGTACAGCTACCAGTTGTGCTCACAGCCAGCCTGCCCAAAAGCCTGCCGGTAGCGAAGGGCCCCCCTCCACCCCCTGCATTTCTCCACCTGTTAGTTCATGTTGGTACAAGCATTAGTGCAGAGGATGACGATGCTTATCTTAGCATGGGTCCGCACGGTGCTTGGCACAACAGGAGCTCAGCATCGCCAAGGTCTCTGGGCATGGCCAATGGATAGTTACAAGTTCACCTGCTGTGGCAGCAGACAGGAGTCAGAGCTGGGACTCCAGGCAGGTCTCAGTCCCTCCACACCAGGCCAGCAAACTGTGAGGATCAACTGGACCACCTGACATTTGCCATACAAAATACTCTGTATTTTCTCAACATGATGCCCTAGGTTGGAAGCATTGCCCCCCTACCAGCACTGACACTAAGGAAGGACAGTCTCCCATGGATTTGTGCCTTAAGGCAAACTGCAAGATCCGACTGAAGCTTTTCCCACAGCTGGGACATTCATAAATGCCTTTCCCATATGGAGACATAGAATCATAGAATTGTTTAGGTTGGAAAAGACCTTCAAGATCATCAAGTCCAGCCACTGTCCATGCCCACTAGACCATGTCTTGGAGCACCTTGTCTACGTGCTTTTTGAATACCTCCAGGGATGGCAACTCAACCACTTCCCTGTGCAGCCTATTCCAATGTCTCACAACCCTCTCCGTAAAGAAATTTTTCCTAATATCTAACACATTGGGATCTAATGAATGGCTGAGCTTGTGGGGCTGCTCTTTCTTCAGCTGAGACATGAATATTAAAGCTTTCTGCAGCGTGACTGTTTCCACAAGCATTCATGGGATAGAATGATACATGGTGTTTACAGGCACACAGCAAGGTGCAGAGAGAAGGAAGGACATTGCAGTGGTAGGGAGAGGGGAGAAGAGGGAGCTATAAAGGTGGTGGGAGAGCAGCACAGGGGACCCTCAATGCCTGTGCTGGATTCTAGTCTTAAGTAATTTTAAAGCTAAGGTAAGGTACCAGTTTGCAGAAGTGCACCATGATTTGTTTATATGCATTAACATATTTGAGACATCTCTGTCAAATTGGGTTGAAATCCAGAAAAGTAGTTAAGATGTGTATACGTAGACACTGTTTCCTAATGACATCTGTCTGTAAAAGATATTTAAAACCAAAAATACTCCCCCAGGGTATTGCAGAGTACACCTTCCCTGTTAACAAGTTCCCTTCATGCGCAGCACATAAGGCTTACAGCACTTCGATAAAGTTCTGCGCAGAGGTGAATTTCACCAGAAACTAAAGGAGGAAAGAAATACTGCAAATCCCAGAAAGAGTCTTGCAGACCCAGCAGCCCTTGTGGGAGTCCTGTCAGAGACTAGCCAGAAAGTAAGACCAGCACACAAGCCAAATGGCACAGTTTCTAGTGGTCCACACAGGCAGAGGTGATTATGTGATGCATACATGGATCTTTCCAGCTGGAGGTATTTTAAACACATAGAAAATAATGTCAGAATCATAGGACTGCAATCTTTAAATTATATTCAAAAAAGATGCTCAAAGCATATATCATTGAATTATGAACAGCTTTGGCAGCTTTATTGATGATGTTGAATCTGGTTGACAGATGCATTTACACTGCATAAGCATTTGAGATGCTAGAGTAATTGCTTATTAGTCTTGTTGTGAGGCAAAACACCAGATTGAAATAAATAGGAGCTCATGAACACAGAATTTTGCTGCCTCTCTGATTATTTTTTCAAGCTAACCATCTGCTAAGCATCTGGGATTCTTAGAATCCAAGATCCATACCACACACAGGTGGGAATTAAAAAATACAAATAGAAGGAGCTTAAGAACCCAAACAAACTATAATGTAAAATTGTCCAAAATGACTAAGGAGTTTCTTTCCTAGCTTGCATACAAATATAGGAAGTTAGGTTCTTACAGGATGCCTTATACACCGAGCAGATGCACAGCCAAGCAACTGCATCCACTTCATGCACTAGAGCTCCTCAACACATGCCACGGCCAAAAAATGGTCTGTAGTGTACCCCAAGGTGGGGCATGGAGGGACTGCAGAGCAGCGGCTGAGCAGGGTACTTGGCAGCAGTGGTCTACCCCACAAAAGAGACATACTAGGAGAATCCAAATTCCCCTGAGATCACCAGAAAGACTTCCAGGACTCTCTAGGGCTTTGCTTGCAAGAATTTTGGTAGACATTGTAAGACTTCAGGTTATGTCTCTGCACCCTGTCAATATATTTTTAAACCTTCTACCAAATTTTAAGCATGTTTGACAGGGGGGCAGAGAAAAAAGAAATTTCCATAGTGAGGGAGGTGCTGCAGTTTCTCCTCAACCCTTTACTCTGGTTGGTCCTTTCCTCTGCTGAGGAGAGGGCTGCGTGCCTACACACCTTCCGTCATGGTGGAGACCCAGGCTTTTATACAAGCTGCCCTTCCCTCATCTCCAGGTCTCACAAATATACCTGTCCTTGTCCTCACTGTGGCCCTGGTCGGCACTGCCACCCCACAGAGGGTGAGAAACACCGGCTGGCTGAGCACTCGCCCTTCAGAGCCCTTTCTATTTGGCTGAAGACCCAGGGGAGGAAGCACTTGGTATGTCAGAAGCTGCAGCATCAGCTGAGGTGTTGCAATCCCCACAATAAACAAAAATAATGATCTGAAGTCCAAAACTCAAGCAGGACAAATTCAGTAGTCAGAATGAAGCTTGCTACAAAGTTTATTGCAGCCTGTGGGATGGCAGCTTTGATAAGAAGATAAAATTGATATTTGAATTTTCCCCAGCTGCCATAGCACTTGATGCTGAGAACACAAGTTAATAAAAACAGCAAGTTAAATAACTGTCAAACTCTAGCAAATACCCATAAAGCAAATGTTCTTTTAAAAAAGCAAATTAGACATGCATTTTTCTCCATGAAAATGCGCAATTAGAAAAGCTTTATAACTAATATTTGGTTTTGGTTCTAAAATATTAAGGATCTTTCCTAAACATAGAACAGTGAATGGTTTCAATTAATCTCCTTTGAACACACACATTCAGGTGTTTAAAAAGGAAAAAGAAGAAAGAATGATTTGTGCATCATGATCTATCATCTCCAAAAAGCTGTAAACAGTATCTTAGAGAGCAGAGTTTGTGTGACAAATTTGAGATTAGGCGGATTCCGATCTAAAAATTAAATTGCTTATCAGAGAAATAATATTAGAGTAAAATAAATTAGAATCTCTACTGAAGACTCTAAAAGTAATTTTTAAAATTAATTAGAATCAAAAAGATGGATCTCAAAGGATAGGACAACTCTAATTTAGACAGACGGTAATTAATTCCTTATTTCAGAAATTCATTAACAGGCTGTAAGAGCAAATCATTCCTTCGCTGGAGTTAAGCTCCAGAGAGAAAGATTCATCTGGAAAGGGGATACAAGAACTCCCCTGCCGTCCGTGGGCATGAGAGCAGGGAGAGCCTCACCAGCAGCCTCTCACCGTGGGACGCATGGTTGGGGCAGCAGCTGGCTAAGGGGGGGGGGTCTCGGTGATTTATTTTGGGTGGGCAGCGTATGCCCAGGTCCCCCAGCTGAGCAGGTTCTGGACCCGCAGCTGGTCATGCTCCTGGTGGGGTGGCGAAGAGGCTGGAAGTGTGGAAGCTAGGCTGAACCGTGGCCCTCGCAAGCATTTGTGGGTGGGGAAAATAAATAAAAAAGCAAGACATCTCTCTTGTGAAAAGCAAGACAACATGCTTCCCCTCTCCCACTCTGGGCTGGGGCAGCAGTTTTCCCCATCTTGTTGCACCCTTTGCTGAGCTCCTGACAGACCCGCACAGATCCCACCACAGGCCCTCGGGCCCTAGAGCAGAGACCAAAACCTTGGAGATCTGAGAGAGTTTTACCATAAAACTTTGGCACGCAGCAACAGCAACTGAGCTCGGAGTGGACAAGTTTCCATCCTCTATCTCTGCTCCTACCTAAAGCCAACAGACACACTTTGCTGCTCTAGAAGTAAACAACTCCACCCAATTCACAGAGCAACATCCAGAAGAAAATAGCTTGAGCACCTCAGCATAGTGTGTGAGTTTCCACTGCCGATAAATAAAGGCACACACTGGCAGCCCAGTCTGCTGCCAGCCCCCCTGGAGCAGTTTCACAACTGCCGCTCCACTCGGCAATCCTTTGGAGAGGCCAAAGCCCAACGCTGGTCCTTGCCAGAAAGCACACTCAGCTAGCTGGCATCTGGATCCCTTTGATAACTAGTTAGGCTTGGAGCTTATCCTCAGAGCTGGAGGGTTTGTCAAGGGGAGGATAAGCAAGGCACGAATCCATTGCCTGTACCCAACTGGAGAGAAGCCCAAACCTAAATCCTTATCTGAAAAGACCTGAGCTCTGGATCTGGATCCGAGTAGCATCCTGCTGGCCTTCCCATCTGCAAGGGAGGCAGCCCAAATCCCAGACCTGCAGGATGGTGGGAGGGAGAGCCATGAATATGGATTTAACCCTCCAGTCTGAACCCTTTGGGCTGAGGACTGCCACACACCGCGTGGCAGCAGCAGTCCTGGGCTGTGCTGGTTTCTTGGCCCTACTGCAACAGAGAGGATTAAGTGGACATTTCTCCAGGGAAGAAACCTAGTGACCCATGCAGTGCATGGGCAGACGGCTCCCAAGCTCATCATCCAGACACCGGAGAAAGGAGATAGAAATACAGTAGGATTAGCTAGTGCTGGCTGCAAAATAATCTCCCTCTGTACCTTAACTCATGGTCCCCAGGTCCTAATGGAAGCAGCAGCTTCCAGACAGGAGGACGGATCACCTGGCAGTGGGAGTTCACCATCTAGGACCGAAAAGGAGCCACACAGAAGGACACATTTAAGGCCAGTTTTGGTTTGCAGGAACTGAGGGGCTACCCAAAAGCTGAGATGGCTCCCATGCTGCCCTTGTGTCTGCAGTTTCTTTTTCCTAAGTCACAAGTCAGCCTAGACCTACTTTTGTTGGAAAACGCAAGTTGTTCCCTGTTGCAGAGTGCTCAGCTCTGAGCATTGCACCCCAGGGTCTCCAGAAAATAAAGACAATTAGTGGTTACCTCTGAAAAATTAATTTAAGTGGCAGACTGTGAAGCTGCCAAAAACTAACAAGCATGTGAAAACTGACTTAAAAAAAAAAAAAAGCAGTCTATTTTTCTTTTTTCCTCTCACACAGAGAGCCATTACTACCTTGAAAGTCCTTGCTCAAACTAAATGAAATAAAATAAAAAAAATTAGAGTTACTAGGTTAAACAGCTGATTAAAAAAGAAAGTAAAGAAAGGATCTCTTTTCTCTCACTGTTTTTCTCTGAATTTTCCTGGGATGTTTTAGCTGGAGGCAGTCACATTGGCACAGACTGGTAAGGGTGTAAGATTGATACAAAGCACTAAACCAATGAAGTTTTGGGGACAGGTGGCACAGTCTCATCTGCCTAGCACTACATGTTTGAAGAGAGGTTTGTATGGTGGACAGCTTCTTTTCCATTCCTTCAGTGTCATTAGCAGGTTAAAAAAAAGTCATATTAACTTCCTCACAAGTCTTGTCTCATTTCTGCCTTTACAGAATCACAGCTAGAGGAATTGTACTGCTATAATGATACATGTGCTTATGGATAAAGTCACTCTGAAAGGAGCTGGCCTGACCATCAGGTCTGTGCTTGGGCATCTCACAAGCCCAAGTTGCTGCTGCTGTGACCTGGGTCCTCTCATGGTTCCCAGGAGGAGAGGAGAACCACAGAAGGTGCTTCAGTTGGCAGAGGTGGATGCAACAGCGGCTGTGACACTTTGTTGGAGATTTACGAAAGAGCTATCATAGGAATTAGATATCTGCTATCATTAAGTGTCCCTAGGAGTGTGTAGCTAATATCCTCAGTTTCTTGGGGTGGGAAAAAAAAAATTATTGCTTCTAGCCAGTGTCAGCAGTTCCTATTCACTGCCACATGCAAGGTAGGAGGGAAGAGCAGTTTGCCACCCTGAGTCTATGAAAGGAGGTGGGGTTTGCTCCAGCTGTGCCTCGACACAAGAAGCATGAGCCACAGCTGAGCAGAGGAGATCCTGCTGACCCCACTTTTGGCTCAGCCTGAGCAACACATCCCAATCTGCATTTGGGGAAGTAAAACCAAAGACTTCCTGATGACCCCAGCATGGCAGGCAGGCTTGCCCCATCGCTGTTTCATGACTCTTTGCAAACCAAGCGTGTGCCAGAATCTATGTGGGAAACAGCGGCTGTGGCCAAACGGGTGCCAGAGATGTTCAAAAGATCACGTGCCACTGACATGGCACAGGTGCTGGCTTAGAGGTCACCCCTCCGCCACTCCAGCTGCAGCAGAAAGCCATTTATATCTCAAATATGCCACCAGCCTCCAGCTGTAGTAGGAGTCTATTTTAAACAAGACTTGTGCCACAAATTTAACATTTATAGATGTTTGACTTTTAAGCACCCCTGACGCCTACCCAGCTCCTGCAGCATCTCAGCACCTGATGCACTGAGCAATGTCGGGGCCCACCATGATACTGTCCTCCTCCTCCTCCCGCCAGCTGCTTCACTCAATTTTCTTCCCAACAAGCACTTGAATGTGGTGTTGTGGGCAGCTGCCTCTACAGCTCAGTGAATCAAATGTTTTGCCCGCTGCTGCATTGTCTCTTTCATTTTACTGTGTGACAAATGCCTGGAAATTGTTTGGTTTTCTGTCATTATAACCCAAAGATATTAAATTTACATCAACCCGACGATGAGAGCATGGCTAGGGAAATGAAACGTTACCTCCAGAGCGAGGAAGGGACAGGCATCCCTTCAAACACATGGCACGGGTCTGGATTTCTGCTTTCCCTCCGGCCTCATCGCCATCTCCCAGGCTGAGCACAAACAGCTCAGTTTTCCCTGGAGAAGAGACCCTGTGGTCTGGGCAGAGCAGGATGTGGCAGAAGGGATGATGCTGGAGATGCCTCTATGTCAAATACCTTTCAAGGCCCATATGCCCTGAGATAGAAGGCACCATCACACCACAGCTGTGGTCACCAAAGGCTCAGCTGGCATCTGCCATCTCATTTGCTTTCCTACAGCCGTGACTCACTGGCTGGTCCCCCATCCCCAGCCTGTGGGGAAACACCTGTCCAAACACGAGGAGCTGCAGGTGGCCAGTCACTCTCCACTGTGGCCCCATACACTCCAGAGCCATTGCCACATGAAGAGTCCCCCTGCTCCCTTCACAAATCCCCAGGTAGCTGCTTAGCTGCCTCCTAATCATCAGGCGGCCTCTGGATCTCTGTACTGATACCAAAAAGCATTTCCACTTCAACGTAAGCTCCTTATCTCACCAAAGACTGTGCTCAATGTCTCTTATCCCATTACCAAATACAAAGAACTCCCATCCTTCCACCTACCAGAAAGATTTTTTTTTTTGGTGTGTTTACAGCTTTTTTTGCCCCAATATCTCCCTCCCACCCACCTTTCCCCAACTGTTGATAAACATGGAAACCCATTCCCTACTAGCAAGGGGAACAGGCGATCTTTTATCCCCCCCCGATAAACGGTAATAAGCTTCTTATCCTCTTACCAATAACGGAGAGCATTGCAAATCCTCTATCAGACACAGTAGGGTTAGGGTTGTTTGCATTACATGAAGAGATTTTGTAAAGTGGCAAATAAAAGGCATATCATTTTGTTCTTTTATCTGAAACTTCCTTCTAGGAGGGAAGGCAGATTTGTTCAGAAGTATATTTAATTGGGTATTATTCAGTATCAGGTTGAGGCAAGTTCTCCCATCTCTCACAAAAAACTTCTGCACTAATTTGTTCCTACTTGTGGATGAAAGGTCAGTGTGCTGACTAGGAAGTTAAGTAAACAAAATTAGCATCTGATTTAAGAGACTTCTTATTCCCTCTGGTGTAAATTAGTGTAAAAATTAGCAAGACTTTCAGTTGCTTCTGTTTTCTGCATTTGAAATGCATCAGTTCCCTGAATTTAATGGTGTAGAGGCTTATTATTTCTTTATTTATGCAATTGCATACATATGGGTGGTGAGATGGAAGGCACTGAGTATATCAGCTTCAGAAGTGAAAGTCATTCAAGGTTAGCAAAAGCAGGACAGAAGAGCTCACAGCAGCACTGACACCCGGACACTGATAGAATAACAACTCCATACTCACAGATGGGAAAACATTTTACAAATGCAACGTGGACTTTAGCTATGAAATTCAGTGCCACACAATAACCCAGGGCAAAGTAAACCCACCTTTACTACAAAGACTTACAGGGTGTTTCATTCAAAGGTTTTATTATTTTTTTAAAAAATTGAAATATAGAGTAGTCTCTCAGGTGTTCATATACATTCAAATCATTCTGAGTACTTTCCAGACATTAGAAAAAAAAAAAGCCCACTGCTTGGGATTAAGGTAGAAAATCCCAACAAATATGTTCCAGAAGCAGGTTGCTGATAAGTTGCTCATTAAAAACCTTTAAACTTCTTCCAAATCATCTATTATTGATTATTGCTGCCCATTCTAATAAATAACTTTACTGACATTACTGCAGCTTTCCCTGATGAGCTTAACTTTGTACTGCATTCTTGAGGAGAACTCCATATAGGGACAGAAGGCTGAAAACTGTAAACACATTAGAAAATAACCTCAGAGAAGGAAGGCAATAGAGGTATATTCTTCTATCCTGCTGGGTAGAACAGCCTTCCAAAGAGGCAGTCATTCCT
>JANZLQ010000055.1:12881788-12911201 GCA_026212715.1 Elanus axillaris | reverse complement strand
GGGGAGGGGAATTGACCTGGCAGTAAAGGAGCACCTGAACCTTTGTATCTTCCAAAAGAAGTGTAGGCGAGATTTTTCTAATCACCACTTCACTGGTTTAAAGTCTATTCTCAGCAGGTCACACATTGTATTTCAGCAGCAGACACGAGGCATGAAGACACCTATTAAACTGGAAGGCTAGAAAGCAAGCCCAGAAGTGGTTTTTGGGGGAATGTCTCTGGCAGAAACCTTCAGCTACCCCAGAACAAAGTGAGTAGCTGGACCTTTGGGCCTCATATCTGTGGGACATCTCTCCCCAAGACACTGTTGCTTGGAAAAAATTATCAAGCAAATACCCCAAATCAGGATTGGCTGAAGATGTTGGCAAGAAGTGCTGGAGGTTTGCTATTTCTTTCTGCCTGCACCTGACCCTCTGCAGAGACCCACTGTGATCCCATTGCAGCGATCCCATGGAAGAGTTTCTCCTCCAGAGTGGCACTGGCTGCAACACTGTCCAGGAACAATGTTCTGGCCCTGTCAGAGCTGTGAGCTTCCCCAAGGACAAGTGTCATGCAAAGGGAGCAAAACCAGCTCCCCCAGACAGCCTCATTGAGGTGGGGGTTACACTGGTCTCCAGTGAGGTCCTCCTACTGTGGTATTTTTAATCTTACATGCTACTAATTTGGATGTTGATTTTCCACTATGCAGTTCAAACATATTTCCACTTTAATTGGTAAAACTCAGTCCCCAGACCCCAAAGAGAGGTGCAGCATTTTCAACCAAGCTCATCATTTTGAGTCTGCAATTGCTTGTTAAACCAAAAAGATGTGGAACCGAGAGCAATATGTTAAACTTAATAACATGAATATTAATTCCCTGTAGAGTTATAGAATATATCTATTCTACCAGCTAAGTAAAGGTAACACTCCTCCAGCCCCGTAAGAGAAAGGCAGGCACTGAAGTAATACTTCGCATTTCTTACTGACTCAGTTTAAAACATGAGCAGAAACACTGGTTTTCTAGTGAAGAAGAGAGCAGCTATTGCAATTACCATGAAAGGCTTGCTACAGGAGAGGTTCAGGACCTCCCAGGTTTGGACCCTAACTTAAGAGCAGAGTTGAGAGACAGCCCATGTGCTGAAATCAGGGTATTCCCAATATCAAAATTGTCAAAAATCAGACAGCTATGGCAAAATCTTAGGCCTGAGTGTCCAGGTCTGCTCTGTGTGCAACCAGGTTCTTTGCTCTCTTTGCACAACGAATCCTGGACTCTTTCATTGCACTAGGATGCTGGTTCTCCCAGGAGAGCCACACCATGAACTTTTTCCTCTGACTACAGAGACAGCATTTTGTGGGAATACCAATTTGTCCCAGTCTCATCACGCATGCAGTAAAAATACCAGCCTCCTCAGAGACTTAAATAAAGGCTTGATCTCTGGATACAATTGGGTGTAGAGACAGAGTAAGCACAGAAGTATTTCTCTACTGAAAGAGACCTCTGGAAACACCAGGGCCCCAAACCAAGGGGGTCAGGCACCCCTAGGCATACGTGGCAGCTGAACAGAGGTTTCAGGCAATCAACTTAAGGAAACAGAATCTGAAGTCCTCCCAAATCATCCTTGAAGGAAATGTCCTCCTATTTGGGGTCCTACATCCAGAGCCATCATACAAATCATTTCAGGTGTTAGAAGGTCCAGTTTAAAACCAACCCCAAATTTATCTTCTCCCATGGGAAAAGGAGTAACCTTTCAGCTGGCTCTGGAGTAGCTGGAGTATTTTCTCCTATTGCTCAGATCATGCTTGGATCTAGCAGCCCTCTCTAATGGGTCTGGTCTTGATCCCACCTTGACTAGCCCTGAGCCAGGACTTCTTGTCGTAGCCATTTTCCTCACTATTGTATTCTTCCTTGCAGTTCATCAGCCAAAAGCAGTGCTAGAGAGGAGGACAAAAAGCAAAAAGGGATGTCTTACAAAAAGGTCATTAGACCTTGCAAGGAAGAGACAATTTGTGACTGCTGTGGCCACAGTGTCTTACAAAACCAGAGATTAAAACCACAGCTAAAAAAAAGGCAGAAAAGCCATTAAGCATATGTTGGGTACAAGCTAATAAACACATAAACAACAACAATTGCTAGTTAACCACAGGCGAGAACTTTCTATGAGCTGCAGGTACTAGGCACAAATTGACAATAATCAGGTTTAATAGGCTTGGTTTACAGTCTCACTGGTTTGCACGTTTTATTCTTTTCTGCAGTATTAGCCAGTAAAATAAATTCTCTCTGTACTTGCAAATCTGTTGGGGTGGTAGAGTCCCAGATGTTGGAAGTCATAGTCAATAGAGACCCCAGGGACTGGGAATTTTTTTTCTGTTATAATGCTGAGGCCTCAGGCAGAGTGCAACACGTGCAATAACAAGGATGAAATTTGGATCCAAACCAGAAGTGATAACTAACAGAAATACTTAAGTCCAAGGGAATAAACTTGAACTTTTATTTCCATTCAGATGGAAAGCCCTCTGCACTGAAAAAATGCAAGGGGTTCCGTACAGAGGGATGCTTAAAACACAGCAACTATTTTCAGCATAAAACTTGAAGCTCTGCTTTGATTTGACTAGAAACAGAAGCAAATGAAGCTCCTTTAGAGAAAAAACAGAGCAACCTTCTAGCTCAGGCTCTGAAAGAGGCTACCCACACCAAGGCAAGCTCTACCTGACATCTCTGGAGCAGCTGCATGCATTTACAGATTTCCTCCAGGATCACAGTGAAACCAGACAGTGCTAGTCTACCCACTCCCCCAAGGAGGAACGAAATCCTCATTCCACTTTCTGTGCGTGTAGCTGAGCTGCTTTCCAGAGGAAGTTACGGGTATCCCTGCAGAGGTACGCACGCACGCATAGCTCTTAGCCACCGCTATGCATCAGAGATATCATGCTGCCTGTAGCACAGGGAGCTTGGCAGTCGTGATCAAAGCTTAGAGAATGCACCGTAAAAATAGGAGTCAATGCCACAGACAATTATTACAAGACGTTTCTGTAGCACTGTGAGTTTAGTTTACATTTCACAAACAAGTACAGAGACTGTCTAACCCAGAGACTCTAGACGATATAGGGCAGAGCACACAAGTGAAACAAAGCACAGGTGTAAAAGCAGTAGGGAGAAGGACTCAGAAGAAAAGAGAATAGGGAGGACCAGGTGTTCAGGAGAACTTGGCTTAGTAAGAGCTTTCAAATTATTTACTTGTTTTATCAGTATCTGTTGCACAGCTCTACCAGCTGAGTGCATAACAATGCCTTCAACTCTAATGAAGAAGCAGAAAGCAATGACATCACTTACCTGTTCCAATGAGCAGAGTTCAGGTGTCAGGTAAGTCCTTGCTCCAGGCCAACTACAATACCCATGAAATGGGGGAGAGCACCCAGAACAACCCCTAAGCAGCCCCTCTCCCACAGCAGAATAACCTTTCCCCACATCCCCCTCCATCTGATTTGCCCTTTGCTTCCCAATTGGCCCCAAGAACCTCACACAGCAGTGTGTGGGGAATTAATTACACCATCCTTAAAGACTCCTGATTATCATTTCCATCACATGCTAACGAGACACTTCCTGGCTTCAATCTGCTTCCCTTCATTATAGCTTTCTGGAGACAAACTTTATACGTTTATGAGAAACATTAAATGTACAATCATCTAACTACGATTTATAGCTGTCCTGGCTCTGTGGAGTTTGTGTAAAGACTCAGTATATTATAGTATGAAATCTGGAATGGGCTCCTTAGAGCTAGATCTCCATCCACAGCTGTTTCTTAGGTCACTTTGGAGGTTGCCATCACCATAAAAAACAGCAACCAAGCCCACAAGTGTGGATTAATGCAGCCTACCTGAGCCTGCAGAAAATGGAGGGGAAAGTCCACCTCAAGAAATAGCAGCAAAGCAATACCTCCAGGACTTCCAGCAAAAGCACAGAGTGACCTAACCACTAATCATACTTCCAACAGAGAGAGATTACTGAGAAAAAAAGTTAGGATTGACATTTTGAGCAACAGGCTAAAAATGAGAGAGGAATAATAAACAAAGATGACTGAGCAGTATGCATAAAGATGGGCATAAAGGTGGGCACCTGGAATATTTCTTTCGTTGAATGCAAGAGAATGGTTTGAACACAATGACTCCTATCAAGGGTTTTGCAGTTATACTCACTGTAATGCTTATGAGCCCTTGCATTTAGTGCATACATTCAGCATCCAGAATCTCACTCCAATACATAATACAATAAATACACAAGAAGCTTATTGTAATAAATACAACACCACTGCAAATGAAATAGTAATTAGAAGCATAATTCAGCCAGATTTTAGTTAATACCTATTTACTAGGAGGTGCTAATCTCACAAATAAATGTCCTACGGATACAAAATATGCCTCCATGCTCCCAACTTCCCTCTGTCAAAAACTGTTCACCCGCTAATTGGAATTTTAAAAATTGCCCCATTTTTTGGAGTATGTTGGCAATAGCTATACCAGCTTTTGGAAACTAAATGCTGCTGACTCAAACAGTTTAGCACCTCAGTTGCAAAAGCTGGTGTGAGCAAAGCAATCCATCCACCTTATGCTCCTCCAGCCAGGTTGGGATCCATTGCACCAATACTCCCACTAATGGGAGTCAATATGGCTAAAAAATGCTGGCAATCCTTTTTCATCCCTCCGTGGCTGATTCCCAGTGTGCACTCTCTCCAGGCCAGCTCATTAGTTCCCTGCAAGACCAGGGAACTGGGGAGGGTGCAGGGAGACCTGCAGGCTGGAGGGGACCAGGGACAGTGTGACACTAGCCCGGCAGATCTCTGCCTGTTTGGTGAATGGGCAACAGGAGGAACAGGGGCTCCTCTGCTCATTCCCTGTATTAAGACCCTTGCCAGCATGCTGCACTTCTGCTGGGTCTCAGAGGTTCCTCACCCTTCATGCCTGAGCTTTGCAATGAGTCTAGGAATTATTTACAAATTTGGAGTAACAGGCAGTGGAGGGGAAAATTATTTATTCAAACTAGAGTGGAGCCCAGAGGCCCTGGTGAAGATCAGGGCTCGCCTGCTCCTGTCGCTGAATATATGTAGAGTACAAGGCAGTACCTGCTCAGCCCCATGCCAACAGGCCAGGCAAAGGCAAGAAAAAAGGATGTTTGTTTGACTCCATTTGCAGAAAGGGAAGGGAATCAAGCCTGTGAGACTTGCCTAGATGCACAGATAGCCTATGGCAGGGAGGGAAGCAGCTCTTCCAAGTCCCAGCACAGTATTCACACCTCCAAATTATTCAAGTCCTCAGTGAAGCAGTGCTGAGCCAACAAAAATGGGTTGCAGCTTTTGCTCAGGACCTGACCTTTGTTCTCCAGAGAAAAGATTAAAAAGAGTAACAAAAATTAACTTTTACTTCTCCTTTCCATATGGCCGCCGTGGCTCTGAAGCCTTGCCCTAGCTGGGGATGAGTACGTGGGGTGCAGATGTGACCAGGGGCAGGCTGTGCTTGCGGAGGTGCATCCTTCCCAGTGGAGAGAGAAAGGGAGACCCTAAGGGAGCCCACCAAAGCTCCTGGGCAATGCAGACCCCCACCCCTCTGATCAGGGAAAGTCAGTCCTATCTCCCACTCTCAATACCTGGAAATCCCCCAAGACACTCAGGTTGGAGGAAGAGCAGGCTGTGCTACCGAGAAAGTCTTCAGACTCATGGACATTCGTGCATCAGCAATTGCCGTCACTGCTCAAGCCGGACCCAGCGCCTGTCAGCCCGTCATGAAGTAAATGCACAAATTGCCGTTAGCTGTGACAGTCCAGGGATTGATCAGGCCCTAAGGAGACAGCAAAGGGGAAAAGTGGAGAGTGCTGGCCTACCTGGACCATAATTCTACAGCCCCAGGCTGTGCATTCATTGCTGTCTTTTCTCCCTCCTTCACTGGGGTCATGTGCAATAAGGAATTTTATCCTGCGGGGCTGCCAGCCTTTAATCCAAGCAGTTCATTTTCTCCTTGGAATTCATCTTCTGGACCAGGACACACTAGCTGCGAGCCTGCATTTGTGATAAAGACCATGAGACATAAATATTTTACGCTGGTAATGAGATATTTAGCATTGATATACAGCTCAAAGCCCAGTGCAATTCCAGCTTTGTTAATTATAATGAACTATTGTAGGACTCGACTTCATCTGCTCCTTGTAAATCTTGCAATGCTGGTGTGATGTGCTGGTGGCTTCTTTCCAGGGTGAGGCTGGAGCTCAGTCTGGTGAATGTTTAATCAGATGTTCAGGCCCACTAGAAGAGCAGTTTAATGGTGTGAATGGTGCGTGGGTTGTGTTATGCTGCTGCCTGGCTCCCTTCTGGAGATGAAGACATGGTCCTGTGGATAGGGCCTGAGTACAATTCTATTGTAAATCCACCATTTTTCTCCTTATAGGTCTGAAGCAGGGACTGAAGCTGCTAACCATGAGGACTGTCTTCTACCACCTGAGCTGCCACGACTGGTAGGAGGGTAAGCCAGATTTGCTTGTATAACTTGACCTCTGGAAGAGGATGTGGAACTTAGCCAACATTTTTTTTAAGTCCTTGGAACACCTCCTGTCAGCTTCCTGCTCTTCATGTGGCAATGAAGCGTTAGAGTCTTGTCACTCCTCCCAAAGCCTGTGATGGACAGCAGCTCTGTCCCCATCCCCTAGCCCTGCATCTGTCACACCCCATCCCAATTTTGGCAAGCTTAAAGCTCACGTTCATTGATAGTGTGTAAATACATAGCGCAGACACACCATGTGTTGGGGTAAAAAAATGTACATTCAAAGCAAAGCTCACCTAAACCCCCGCCTGGATTTAGACTGGTACCAGACTGAGCCTAGGAGGCAAAAGCATCCTCCCACATTTTCCTTTCATTGTCTGCCAAGGAGGAAGGGTCTGGTAAGACACAATGCTTCTTACAGCGGATAACATCCCCGAAGGGGAGGTAGCTCATATATGCCCCTCTCCTTCCTGCCTTAAATGCCCGGGCACAGCCCCCCAGTTCCTTTGCTTCTCCATGTGTCTTTCTGGGGGAAATGTGTCTCTTGGTGCAGTCTGATATGATTGCTGTGGGCCATCGCCTTGCAGGAACTGCTCTATCCCCCCAGCCAAAATGCTGCAGAGCTTTTTATCCTTAGAAATACTGTGCCTTTAGAGTTATATTTGTGTGCCCAGAATCACCTAGGATCAGGCCCTTGGCCCTGAAACATTTGTAGGACACAGGAGGAGCATAGAAGAACACACTTTTGTGTGGTACTGAAAAGTCACATACCTCTGTCCAAACAAGCTAGCCAGCATGGATCAGGCTCTGAATAAATCCTGCCTCTGCTGAAGCACCTGGAAAAGGAAGATACCAATGGCAGGAACAGCATCGAGTTAAAAACATGATGGAGTGTGAAGCTGGCGCTGGGAACTGCTGTGCAGGAATGGCACGGTTCCGCCTTTATTTAGAATTAGTGGATACTTGAAAAAGTAGCTTAACATTTTGTCAGATGCTAAGCATAAATCTGGATAATAATTCACGCTACACTAGACTCTTTATAACAGTAGTTTGCTAAAACAAATTGAATTCAAACCTATATTCATTTACTAACTTAATGCATGGCATATCTGTGAATAATTTTTCATAGTCTAAAAAAATTCTAAGCACAAGCTTAGTTGGAAAAGGGCCAGCAAATCTAAAATTAATGTACATTAAAGCATAACTGGTACTCTAAGTGCATTTGTTATATGTAACAATAACTGCTTTAAGCCCATTTTTAAGAAAGAGATTATTGTGTAATAGCCAAAAGAAGTTTAGATCTGAAAATCCTGCGGTAGAATGACAAATCAGAGCTTCTTATATTTCAAACTGAGGTTGTGTAAATTTGGGAGGAGGGAAAGACCCAAGCAATTTGGCACTCAGAAGATGCAGTGTTATTAATGGAACAGCTTAAAGAAAATGTTTGCCTTTTTTCTTTTTTAAATGGTTACTGGGAGTAGACAGAATGAAACTTCTTTGCTTTTGAAGATATGTTGAAACATCTCCACTCTCTTCCCATCTCTACCTTACCTGAAAGCACGCAACTTCAAAAAAAAAAATTATTCCACTTTATCAATTGCATTCCAAAACTGAAGTAATTTTTTTTTTTTTTTGTGGGATAATAGGGAAAAAAGTACTGAGTTCTGTAAAAGTGAGGGCCCTCTTCTACACCTCCTCTACACAAAAATGATCACTGCAGTCCGGCAAAAATAAACCCAGATAAGGTTTGACAGTCATGCATTTGCTTAGCAAGTGAAAGCCTGACCCTCAACGCGACCTGCCACGCAGACAGGACCATTTGGACAAGAGCAGTGCAATTTATCAGGGCCACCCAGAGCATGAAGGATGGAAGACACCCAGCAGTATCTCATGTTTTATGTTACTACCTCTTATGAAGATTCATATTTCAGAAAGCTAGAACACTCATTGCACACCATCCAAAGGCTGCCTTACATTTCACCTCTGTGGCATCCCCTCCAATGCACATTAATATTAATTTCTTCTTCCTCCCCCATCCCAATAATTATTTACTTTGCAAAGGATTTACTGTGACACTTCAGCTGAAGGCAATGTGTATAAGCCCCACTCCTGGTGTACAAGAATTAATTTTTAGAATTTTTAATTTATTACCAATTAATTTCTTCTAAATTATAGGAGAGGCGACCTGCTGTAAATAACTGTTCCTTTCTAATGCCTTCCTAGAAAATCTTTCATTAATGAGCCCATTAATTTAATGGTGGCAGGGGCAAATCATCCAGAGAGAACCCTTCAGTTGCAATCTGTAAGTCCCGCCTCATATTCTTGAGAACATGGTAAGAAGAAAGCTGGGTTTGTTTGCAATAAATGCTGGTATAAAATATGCCCGTATATGTATGTATGCAAATAGCCTGATCTAGCATCATTAAACCTCTTAAGGAAATATGAAGTTTTGAAGCCATTTCCCACTTTAGAGCTCAGGCAACGACTGGAGCATCTGCATTAAATGTTTAATGTTCAGCGGAAGTGCAAATCACCATTTAATTAACTTCTTCCATAAAATATGATAGTTTAGTGAAGTGAACACAGATGAATTATCATTATTCAGGAGGATGCTGAATATGTTGGTGAATGCCAGACTTTGCAAAGCTGACAAGAGTGGATCAGGGGGTTCCTGGTATCTAAAACAGAGTGGATTTTTTTTTAAGAGACTGTTTATTATTCATGAAACTGCGTTTTTCCACAGCAGCCACTGTTATCAGACCCAAGCATGTGAACGCACAATTAAAGGCAAAATAACTACTGCCAACAGCTGGCAAAAAATAACTTCCTTGAGCAACCATTCATTAGCTTCTGAGCTGGAGCCTCTGCAAAGCCGCTGTTTGATGCTAAAAATGAGTGTCACTGTAATTCTCTCACATGGGGGAGTCACTGTTCATGAGGATCATTTGATACATGTCACTGAGGTACAAGGTGGGACAAGCCATCCTCGACTTCCATTTGAAACAGCACTGTTGCGGTCCCTCCAAGAGGGACCAGGTGGAGAAGGAGTGCTAGAAGTCACTACGCAGAAAGCTGAGCAGAATTCCCTCTTGGTGCCTGCAAAAAATTGGGTTGCTGCATCAGGCAGAGCATAGGCTTCAAACTTTGATCCTCTGTGTAGAGCCCATGGGATGAACTCTTGGGGTGGTGGTGAGCCTGAATATACAAATGGGAACCAGGAGCTTTGCTGAGGTGCTGCTTGCTTTAGCAGTCTCCTGTGAGACCTGAGCTGTCCCAGTCTGTGCTCAGGCTTCCCAGAAGGTCAGAGATGCATCCTGCCCTCTGAGGCATTGCAAAGACCACACCACGTTGCTTTGCTAGTAGTGCCCGGTTCCTCCACGATCTGTAAACCTAAAGGGTGTTCAGCAGTCTCACTGATTTTTGCTTAAACTGCAATTTTGTGGACTTCTGTTCATCCCTAACCCATCTGGAAGGGATTAGCCACTTTGAACGGATTTGTTTTGTCTGATTATTGCCATCTACCACTATGCCACTCATGTGTGCTCCTCTACAGTCTGTGGAGATGAGGACAGATCCACTGAGCACTCTTATCTTAGACATATCTCATGGTGAGTCACCCCCTTGAAATACCTTTCCCTCTCTCTGTTGATTATACATGGAGCCTAACTGCTCATTTTATGAGGGACAGTTGATTAATTTTTTTTAAAATACTGCTGCTGTGCTATATGCTGCCAAAGAACCAGGCCAGACAGGGCTCCATCTCGTCCCTAGGGAAAGAAAAGCCTTTCCCACAGTATGTCGGTTTACAAGGCAGCACAAACAAGAGCTAGTGCAGAGACTGCCCCTGTGGAGTAATGTTCAAAACAGGGGAAAGAAAACCTGTGTGAAGATGACCTGAGGCACTTCTGATTGTTTGAGAAATAAAGAGTAATGAAGCCAAATCTTTCAAAGTTGGAGTACTCCTATTTTATTTTCACTCTTCCACTAACAATGATCCTGCACTTCATCTCTCGGATTCTGATCTAACAGTGCTTCTGCTTGCTGAAATCTTGTTTTTCCTTTTGATAGATGTTTCCTTGAAACAACCCTTCTCAATATAAAAACACATTCCATTTGAGAAGTCACTAAAACTGTCTTAATGTCTCTACTCTTCACTTGAAGAAAAACCCCAGCCCCAGCGAGGTGATTCTCTGCTTACATAGAGGTAATAAATCTGTGTCAAAACCAGCTTAATTTAATGTCACTTCAGCGATCATTTGACTCTGGTTGGCTGTAAGAAACCATCTCCTTTGCCTTGAATACTTGCCATTAACTTCCCGTTGATAACTTCCTAATCTGTAACAATCCTGTGCTTGTTCCCCCTCCTTTCATCAGCCCTCCCTGGCCCCTTCTCCTGCTCTCAGTGATGCCCACCATAGTGGGGTCACAACTGACAGGGGCTACGGACTGACAAGTGGCACTGATCTTTCAAGATAACTTTTTTTTTATCATGTGTGCTGCTGACATGCTCACACGTGCATACATATATAACCACTGCTTCTTGCTGGAGGATATGTCACTGAGTTGCCCTTTGCCATCTTTAGCTGGGTTATTTAATTCTGAAGTTAGAGATGTTTCCTGTTGCAAAAAGCCAGGCAACTGGTGTACATGGGGGTACAAAATATTGTGGTTTTTTTTTCAGTTTGGAAACAGGGACAGATGGAAACAGTGTTCTATGTCCAGAAAGTAAAGTGTTACAACAAATGTGTATTGCAGTGCTTAGGTGTGAGTGTCCAGGAGAATCTTGGATGAGGTTTCTAGAGGCACACAAGGTACAAGGACAGTTAGCTGCTTGCAGAAGGGATTTACAAGAACCAGCATGCTAAACCAGCTTCCTACTGCCTGGCCCAGCCAGGTGAAAATACTAGAATTCAACCAAGTGCAAGGCAGGGATATCATGACACAGCAAGTCCACCCTGATTATGACCATGAGAATGAAGTATGTGAATTTTCTACAAATACAGAGCAGAACAGAATGTTTTTCAGCAGTCACCAGCTTCAGAGAAGCTCTGAAGATGCCACAAATACAAGTGCCTGAAAAGAACATGAGAGTGTTTATGCAGGTGGCAGTTTATCAATCGATCATCACTTTCATCAACAGCTTTTCATTCCTTGTTCCCATCAATAGGGACATCTCTGAAGGTTCGTTCCGATCAAGACAGACTAATTGGTACTAGAAAGTTCAGTGTTTGAAGATTGTATGATTAGGGAAATGTACAAATTCAATTTCTTTCAACCAGATTCAATTCTAATCTAATCAGAGAGATAGAAAACTCCACTGTAATAATGACAAAGAAAATGACTTTGTTTCAGGCCATTTAAATGTCCCTTACTGCAAACACTCCAACAGAAGAGGCTGTGTTTAGAGTCAGAGACAGGGTATTTGCTTTGAATTCAACAGCAAATGGGCCATTTTCTGTGTCTAAATTAACATTCTCTCTTTTTGAGAGAGAGAGAGAGAGAGACACCATCTAAGTCAAATGAGCATTTGTGACATTTAATAAAGCAATTATATCTAAAGGCTAGGGGCTTGAGATAGAATAGACTGGCTAATGTTGTCTCGGAAAAGTCTCTTGATAAAGGAATGGTGCTTCTCTGCAGGCCTCCAATGACCTTGAACAGATTAAAATTGGTAGTGGAGAGCATCTTCCATCAGCACTATTTAAGTCAAAACCAGATCTGAACAAAAGCAGGTTATTATGTATTCCTAAGTAGATATTTCAAAGGAGCCTGAAGGACTGAGGAGCCTTGTTGGCTCCCAGGCTCTGAAGTGCTTGACAGCATGGCCAACCAGCAGCCCCAAAGTGACTGCACCACCTCTTGGCTTGCTGTTGGCTAGCCTGCTTGGTACTGACTGTATCATAGGCTGCTTTGATACCTTGAATTGAGACCCAAGCTGTGCTGCTAGACTGCTACAGACACCTGAGCTAGCTAGTTTAAAATGAGCTTAGGTCTACCTACCTAAGCCTCACTTGCTCCTTTCACTTCCTTGATAACTCAATCCTAACACAGAGCAGTTCAAGAATTTTGAAGATGGACATTCAAAGCGTACTGAGCTTTTTGGAAATGTTGCTATTGTTATTACAGTAATGACTGCAGTTTCTGAGCAGGGATCAGGGCTCTTGGAGCAACATGAGCATAAGGAAGATATATATGGAGGTAAAATTTCACAAAAGCAACCCGTTTGGTCTAGCTGCTCTCCTGGAAAGAAATTCCCACCAAGCACCATGTCAGCAGAGCAGCATCTATGTTGAGAACTGTTGGAGTGTCTCACTGGGTACTCGTGTTTGACTCAACAATCATAAAAATCAGGGAGGGGCCAAATTACAAGATCACATTTGAGAAACTCAACATTTAAATGACTCAGAGTTGGCCGTTGAATCAGTGGCACAGCTGGAAATACACTCTAGGAGTCTTGGCTGTACAACCACTCTTTCCTTGATGTGACACCACTTACTCTTAGAGCTGTAAAATTCCTTTTGCTGGCCTCGGAAACAGCAGCTCATTTACTCACAGCACATTCAGCCCAAATGGGCCAGCATCGCTTCAGAGCACTCTCATCACAATACTCCTCGATGTCAACTGGGAATACTTCCACGCTCATAACAATATGCATTGTCTTGAGCTGGTGTGCAGCCAGGGTCAGTAGAGCATTTCTTTTTCTTTATACATTTTTAAAGTGTATTTTCTGCTTGTGAGAGGTTCTTGATTGACAGGTCTGGAGACTGAAGTCCTTAATTTAGCAGGAAAACACAGGCAGAATGGTTACAGTATGAACTTTAGTTCTGTTCTATCATTTTGCTGGGCCTCAAATTTGGGCTGAATGGAGCAACTCTAAGCATGAGAAAAACTTTCCTTTACTTCCTGGCCTATCCACATGCCAAAAGATTGACTAATAGAAAGCTTGCTGGTTTTATGGGTGACACTGAGGTTTGATTTCAACCTAGTTGTTGTATCGGCTGAGGCTTTAGTGACAAGGATCTATTCTTGTACTTTCTTTTTTCCAGCTAATAAAAACCCTGGCCAGCAATAGTCACCCAGCTGTGAGAAGTTCAGTGCTTTTTCTCTGCTCCTACAAAACAAAGCCCACTTACTGCTTCTCTTGGTCTAGCCTTGCTCTTGGCAGCTTGCTCACCAAGCACCAAGGCTGGGGAACCTCAACAGAGAAGGCTGTCTTGCTCAGACAACTGCAAGGACAAAAGGATGAAGCCATCGTGCTTTATGATGACGGTCAAGTTGAAGTGTTTAGATGGCTTTTGTGATGAGAACTTGGTCCTTGCATGAAAATGCTCCTTTTGGCAAGCAGCAGCTAGACTCAAAAATTGACAAAAAGAGACAAGAATTTTGACAAGAGATTTCAGAGAAACTGCCCCAGTTTTATCCTATTGCACTACAGAGTCCATGCAGGCTTGTATGATTATAAACAAAAATAATTGATAGACCAAAGCCTGGCAGCCAGTGCCCCGGCACAAGGTGACATGCAAACACATGGAAATGTCCTGGTCATTAGCAACCTCCATTTTAACTCAAAACCTTGCCAACAAAAGCTTTCCCTGGGTGATCTTGTTACTTGCTTGATGACCTGTGGTTTAATTCTGCAAATCCCACCAGCCTGTGGGTACCACGCTCACCATCAGAGACCCTTTGGCACCTTGGAAGAGTCTGAATCCTTCCTAAACTTACCCAGCAATGAGTGTCCAGCTGTGTGAGATTTTAGTTTAGCTTTAGTTTGTGATAAAGGAGTGAATGCTTTTTCCATTGAATTGAATGGAAATTTTCTTTAAAAATATCCTGATTCAGTACCATAAAAAAGCACCTTCCAATCAGAGAGCAATTTAAATCAATAAATATTACCATCATTTAAGAACACTAAAAAATCATTTCAGAAGAGAAGGTGAACCAGAACTAGCAGTCTTTTAAATTTAATGACCTATGAATGAAACCAGATAATCTGTGCATTTGACACAATCATCTATGCTTTATTGAATTCAATTATTTGTTAATAAACACAGGCACCACTATTGTAATTTAATACTCCCAAATTATAGATGAAGGTAGGGGCTACCTGTCTTTTAAGTCATTAAATTATTGGGTTTTTGTTATAGAGTATTTTATTCTCCCAATAATACAATTTTCAGGAGAGGTTTTCATAAGATTCATTTGCATGTTGATTTTTTATAGTAATTATCAGTAAAAGGTCAAATATTTGCTTTATCTATATAATTCAATTTTAGAAATGCCTTTGGGATTCAAATTAACTCCCTTGTAATATCTTCATTGAAAAAGAAGATTAATTATGCTTACAAGAAACCTAATTTGGCTTATCAGACCTTTAATGTTACAGGGATCGTTAATGCATTTAAATTTAGGATTAGTAGAGTGATCTGGTTCCATTATTTTGGCGACTTTAATATTTGTCATTATTTTTATGCATACAGTTTCTTTTCCCTAAAGTGAAATTATAATGTGTATTATAAAGGAAATAAACATTATATATTGACCTTAGTAATTATGCTTCTGGTTTTTAAGAGTGCATAAAAAGATGTATTTGTGACTCACATATAAACTCAGCATTCGTATGTTAAGTGGACTCCGGGTGGTAACACTGCGAAATCCCTAATCGGAGGAGGGCTTAGGAGTGCTGGCAGGGCCAGGGAGTGGGATTCATGGCAGAATCGCAGTAGGGACCCCCAGAAGAAGAACTGAGCTTCAGCCCCACTGCACCCATCCTTCCCCTCTGCCTGCATCCCACGCACACGCTCTTCAGGGAGTGGCGCTGATGCTCATGGGCTGCTGGGAATATCTGGAGGATGCTCGGCTCTGGTGTGGTTGCTCTCACAGGAGTTCTTCAGTTGCACTGACTTTGTTGGAAGCAGAATTAGAGAACTAGCGAGTGCTTTTGAGAACACTGCCTACAGGCCTGGGTTCATCCCACCCGCTTAAAAATACCCCAAACCCACCTCATTTCCTCCACTAGTTTTTGTTCCCTCCAGAAATACTGTGTGCACAGCCCACAAATCTGATTTTGTAGGTGGCTGCAGGGGTTAACTTTGCTGGCTGCATGGGGGAGAACTGGGAGCGCTCCAAAGCTGATACTGCTGTATAAATCTCTAACTAATAATAAACACATAGCAGCTGTTTTACCTGTCTTCTTTCTGCCTTAGTTATGCTGTGGTTGTTGGTATGGGATACGATTATTCATGCCATGCTGATTGCCGGGATTTGGGGTTATTTATGCCAGGCTAATTGCTGTGGTATCGCAGTGTTCATGCTAAGCTAATCACCATGGTATTGGATTATTTATACCAAGCTCACTGCTGTGGTACTGGGTTATTTATGTGGAGCTCATTGCTAGGGTATTGTGTTATGCTGTGCTCATAGCTGAGGTATCGGGTTATTTATCTTGTGCTTATCCCTGTGATATCTGATTATACTGATTAACCAGTTGCTCCTTTTGGTAGGCTATTCCATTGTCTGATCTAGTATCAGAGAGGAAAATCATCCCTTCTCTGCTCTTCAGATCAGTTCACATTAATGTTTTCTTTTGGCTGACTCTCTGTGAAACCTCCTGGCAGCATAACTCCACCAGAGAACTTGGATGTAGAGTCTCTAAGTGGTTGCACAAGCAGAAAAGACATGTTAGTGCTGTCAAGGCTGCGCTCTCTTGTACCAGCTCCATCTATGAATTGGCATTTCTATAGCAGCATGATGTAGGTTACTAGCTTGGTCTCACAGATACCTGGGCAAAGAGTTCAGATCATTTTCTTGAGTCCTGCATGGGGTTTGCCTTTGTTCTGCTGTTCTTTGGCATCCTGACTCCTGCAAGCCGTTCCCTTCTTGGAAATTTCTGAATAGACTATGTAAGGTAATCTATTTTTGTAATTCATTTGCTGCCAGCTTCAAATCCATCCCTCTTGATCTGAATAGCATTGCTGCCTTCTGCAGTTGGTTTACTCATTTGGTAAAGTCCAATGAGTAAACCAACTACTCCTGGACCTTGCTGGTTAGCCTTTTTGGTGACTGGTACAGTGCATAGTACAGAACCGTACTTGTTGCCCTTGTAGGACTTGAATCCAATGATTGCTTAGAATTGGGATAATTTCAACGTATAAAGTAGCAGGACATCCACATGCAACAGAGGTATGTGATGCATTAGCCCCTTCAGTACTTGAAAAGAAAATATGCCCAGGACTTTTCACCCCTTCATTTACCAGGTCTTACATCCTAAAGTGCCTACTTATATTGCATACTAGAGATGAGATACTTAAATCTGAGTGAGTCTAGCTGTAACATGCACATTTTCACATGAATTTGCAGTGCACGAGTGTCCAATGCAGCTGGGGGCAGATGCTCATACCCTTTCAGGGCCAGCTCTACCATATTCTCAGCCTTCAGACGCTCTACTCTTTGAGTAATGACTGCATTACAGGCCCACTTTGTAAGGGATGATTCTTTGGTGGCCTCTCTTAGAGTGACCAAATCATTACACGCTGGTGTAAGTAGGGGCTTTTGACATGATCATTTTTCTCCTCCAGCTCTGCAAACACAGCAGTAAGAGGGAACACGCTGTCGTTTGCAGTTCCAGGAGCAGGGGATTGTCTCATGGTAAAAGGACTTTTATTTGCTTGCACGACTGCAACTGCAGTAGGGCTTGTGCCAAGCAGCAGTTATTTGGGCCAGACGGATGCCTTCAGACACCTACATGGGTAGCACTGGCCCAAATCGCTGCATCTAACCTCAGCCACCGAAACTCCCCTGGAAGGCACTGCTTGCTCTCTGTGGTGCTGTCCTCTCCTCAGCTTTGAGAAGCCTCTCTAATTAGGCTTAGTTGGATGCCTAACTTCAGGAAGGGATGAATTTCATCCCTAATCAATCTGGCCAAGGTCAGACAGAAGGATTCAAACCCTGCTACGCTCAGTCTTCCCCCAGCCCCCTACATTCCTGTCCATTGCTCCAGCTTGAGCTGTGACTGCTGCTAGTCTCTGCTGATTACACACAAATAAAAATGATCAGCTTAGGGGTGCCTGCTTTTTTAAAATTGTTTCCAGGATTTTTCTGTGCATCAGTGACTCAGTACTATCTATGTTTCAATAGTGCAAACTTTAAAGGTGCTTAATACATCACAAAAAATAAATCATTGGAAGAAATAAGCACTGATGTTAGCTTAGGAGAAAATCTTTTAAAGTGTTTTTGTTTTGCTAACAGAATGCTGCTATGTATTATTCATTACAGCCTCTGAGATTTAATTATTATTAGTGCTACTGATGATTGCTAGAAAAATAAACTGTAGCAGAAGGTGTCCGTCATTGTGTGAAGGGCATATATATGTTGTATAACTTCGTATACCCATTTGCATTAATCTCATTAGTTGCTCACAATGCAACTCATGAACTGCTTCTTGCTGGGGAACGGGGAGAGTGCAGAAGCGAAGGGACACATCTGCCCCAGCTGCTCTGCCCTCTATGCCTGGTCCCCATGCACCTTCCTGGGCTTTGTGTTTCATAACCCAGAGCTGAGGATGAGTTAATTAAGTCCATCTCTGGCTCTTTGCCTACACTTGGTCGGTACCTGGGGTTCCTCTTGTGGGACTGCTCGACCATTTTCAGACCACCTGAGTCGCCCTTCCCACCCTACACAGTCTCATCTGCAGTATTGAGGCACTTGCAACAGGGAGGATGAAGTTGTTCTGTCGGGAACAAGCCCTGATATCTGCCTGATGGCTTAAGGCAAACACAGGAAAGCTGTTGGAGTGAGTTTAAGAGGAAATCTTGATTCAGCAACAAGCAACGCCTTTTTGCGTTCTCTAAACAAGACACACAACCTTGCAGGCAGAGCATTCAAAGGCTCTGCCATTCCACGCTCTCTCCCAGCCTCAATCATTGAGATTCATAGATGATCGGTATTTTCCTCACTCTACTTCAGTGTAATACAATCCAATGTAACTCAGTTCAGCCCTGCACAGTACATCATTCGTTATCACTCCAGCCACACAAACAGCATCTTGCAGCATTTCCTGGGATTAAATAGCAGAGGGACTTAGATGCGTGTGCCAGGAGCTGTGGTGGTGAGGGAGGGGGTAGCACACCTTTCATCCCTCCCTGCTGTGTTGCAATTCTGCATCCACCCTTCTCATTCACTCCAAGCCCTCTATGAAGCTTGAAGCCTCTCTGCTAGCACCTAATTTACCCACTGACTTGAAAGTCTCATTAATTGCCTGCTAGATGTTGCATGGCCTCTGTCAGAGGTGCCGGAACTATGTGAGGTCTCTGTGCAAGGGTTTTCACAAAATACTGCAGGTACGTTGCCTTTCCATTTAGTAACTCTGACATCCCTGGCTCCACATCTGTGGCTTTCATTAGAGTCCAGCAAGAGGAGGAGAAGAACGTGAGTTCTTTAGACTTAAATTCAATCTCTGCCCCTTCTGTCTTACATGACCTTGTTAAATCACTTGATCTTCTGAAGATTCAATTTCTCCATCTGCTTCATTAGGAGAGAGGGAGCCAGTTATGCCCAGCTGAGCATACTGGAACTTATGAGCTACTTGGACACAAGTGGGGTGGGGATCGAATAAGGACTGGGACAGTGTGACCACTCTGTCCTTTGAATGTCTGCAGGCACACGGGGAAGCACTGTGACAGATCAAGTCTCTGGGCTTGGTGTTTCCTACTACATGGCGCTTCTTGCTCAGCCCTCTTAAGCCTCCTATAAGTCTCAAGAGACTTGGTCTCTCATATGGTCCCATGCCTGTGTGAGATTTGTTGCCTCCTCTTTAATCCCCATATTCATCTTCCTTCTTAAAAGCATCCCCTCTAAATGAACAAGACAAAGGCTGGAAAAACAGCCAGGAGGCTATTATGAATAAGTAGGTAGGCTGTGAAACATGTCCCCCACGATGGGCATGTAGACGTTAACAGGTCCAAGCATGTGCACTCTCTAACCACAGAGGCTGAACAATGTTCAGTGAAATCTAGAGGCCTACAAGGCTCCAAAGAAGGGAAGAGTATTCTAGTAACTTGCTTTTCCACTCCAGCTCCTATTGTGAGATGAATGCATTAACTGCATGGAAGCACATCAAAAGAGAAAAAGCAGGAGCTGAATCTTTCAGAAAAGACAACAACAAAAGAGATCATAGGACAGCAGGACTGAATTGAACCAGGTATCCATCAGGGAGGTGAGGTATTGAAGTGGTTTGATGTCCTTGATTTGCAAGAGAGAACATGAACACAAAGACATGTATTGAAATCTTAGCCAGTTCAGTATCTCTCATACAAAGCAGACACAAAGTTTGTTACTATTTATTTTGTGTGATTATAGAGACAAGAGCTCTATATATCCTGTCTCCTATGTGCAGATATGGAGGACATTGATTGTCCTTCTCCTGTGTTGGCCCAAATATTTGGATCTAGTCTTCCCCTCTCTATGTTTTCTGTAGGTTGCTGCCCTGGCTGCTGTCTTTAGCTTCCCCAGTGGCAGCTTAAAATCTTTACTGGATTTTACATTACCCTTATACACGCAAAACAACTGCTATCTTCAGCAAAGACTGAATGAAGATCTCAGGATTTAGCCCAGCAGTTTTCTAATCTGCTTCTGGGACCCTTTACAGTGAAAGGCAGTAGATAAATATGGGATGGTTGGCTGAGTGGAGCACAGGCGGCAGGCGAATGGGTTGCTACAGGTCATAACTCAGTACTTCTCTATTGCAGCAAGTAACCCACTCTGTCCTTGGATCCACAACGCCAAACATTTTTATTGAACTTGCATGTTTAAAGGCTGGAGCTAATCTCATAAAATGGACGTGTAAAGTGCTGGACGCTTACACTTGGATTGTAGAAAGCATATGGTCATGGGGCCACGGAGGGTGTTTCTCTGACTCTAAAGCAGAAATATACATTACGTCTAAATTGACACTGAAAACTGACCTGAGCCTGGTATTAGAGAAGATTAAATTAACCCCCAGCAATAGCTCCATATTACAAAAATGGTTAGATCTTAATAAATTGAAAATGATAACAGCGGCAAAAGCTGTACATTTTCCCTCATGTTCCTTTATTGCTGTAACACTTCTTTCCAGTTTGTTGCTTCCGTGGGTTTTATTAGCACATTTCAGTGGAGTAGATTTGCTCTGAAGTGATAAAAGCTGACTGTAATCAGAAAGCTTTATGTTATCTGCAGCAAACAATGGTAAATGCCACCTGAGAAAGGCTCCGTTCAATGCCTTCATTACTGTGATTAGTCTGAGACGCTAGAAGATAGCAACAAACTTCAAACTTGCTGATAACAGACTTTGTTAAGAACACAATAAACATTGAACACCCTGTACTTCAACCTAGTAAAGAGACAATTCCACTCCAAACCAGGACACCATGACTAATCAATATGCCGCAGACCTGGCAGCATGCAGTGTATAACAAGGTCTCCTCACCTGTGGTCATGGTGAATCCACCTAGAGCAGTAAAAGTCTACATACCATGTGGGCGAGAACTGAGGCTCCAATTCAGCAAAGCACTCACTTCAATGCAACTTAAACATGTGTGCAAAATACAGCACGTGCTCCCTTCCTTCGCTCACCCTGGGCACAAGGGAGGAATGGGATTTGACTGCTGCGAGGACCTTATGCTGAGGGGGAATACACCTCTTGGTGATTAGGAGGTTTGGAATGAAGCAAGATATGCAACTATGCTGTACTAATAAATGCTTCTTCTCCTTTTCCAAAATGCCCTTTTTTTTTCTTTTTTTTTTTTTTTACAGTGTCTGTGTCAATACAGAAAAGTTTTCTAGTAGGTTTTTTTTTGATTTTCGCTGAAAGCCACAGTTGTTCCAGGTGAAAGCGTTGCAGTGCTGTTTTACAGCAAGCGTGGCTTGGCTCTGGAGGAAAATAGCAACCACTAACAGAAAAACTTTCTAAATGGGCAACCAGCCCTACAGGGCACCCTGGTGCTGTGTGCCAGGGAGGGGAGGGCACCCAGGGTCCAGCACACCCCAGTGTGGAAACTGAGGCTTAGCTGGGGAGCCATGCTAGCAAAGGGAAAGGTAACACAAGCCAGCTGGGCTATCACTCTTCTTGGCACGGCAACAACCTTTCAGAATAAAAATACTCTAACTGCCAGCAAGGAAAATTAATTTTGTGCCTAATTTCTAAATACAAAATTAATATTTCCATCGAACAGATAAATCTAATTGAAATATCCCTTAGAATAACAGCAACCAAAGCTTTCTGGAGAAAAAGCAGTTCCAATAAAAATATTCTGCTCAGGCTTAGCTACAAGCTGCTCAGAGTGTTTCCCCTTACCCCAGGAAACAGCATTTAGTTTTCTAGCCAGTGCCGTCTGTGCGGTGGACTTTGCACGCTTACTGCAGGTAGTCAGAGGGTCTGTGCCTACGTGTTAAGAATGGCACATTACCCTTATTGAAATACACTTGCTTCCTAGCTCTGTTGACAAATGCAAAAGGCAGAAATCTTAAATAGATCCGGGAAGAGCAATCCTGCTGCCAAAAGGTTAGTTTTGAAGTGTTTGACATTTTCTACCAGAGCTGAGCAAATCATTTATCTGATTAATTTACTTTCCTCTCTGTTCACAAGTTGTCCAGGAGCTGTTGCTGAGATTTGCTCAAATTCATTTGTTATCTGAAGTTCCTGCCTAGGTCTGCAGCTTGTTTATGGGCAGCTTGTTATAAGCAGTCACAAAATTCAGAGCTGTGTTGATTGCTCTTGATTGGGCATACATGGCAGGATATTGTTTTAGCTCTCTGACAGGACGATCTAATCCTTTGAATTAGATTTCTGATGTGGATGCAAGTGAAATTTGTTTCCTGCAAATAGTCTTCGCTGTTTGCTTATAGGTCACTGCAGCTGCGAACACTTCTGCCAGTTCCCAGAACTGCTCTTAAGACTGCAAAGGGCTGTCTTGATAGTCCAGTCAGGCCACGTAATGCAGACCATAGGAATACCATTCAGCTAGCCCTGCATCAACACCGAAACTTTAACAAGGGATTTCTTAAAAGTCCACTCTTGGATGTGAAGACTGTGAACTGGTGGAAAGCACAGTATATTCTATCACCCAATCTGATAGTGATAACTGGGGCTCTGGAAATAAACATAGCTTGGATTTTAAAGTACTAAAGCAGATGGAGAAATATTTAAATAAAAAAATCACGTGCTTTTGGGGAGGGAGAAAGTATTTCTCCAACTTAGTCTCCTGTCACATTTTCACAACATACATGTCCTACTAATTGACAGGTTAAATTTCTACCCCCAAAATACTGTTTTCCATAACGAATTAAAAAGTAATGCCACGTGATAGGAGGAATTACAGCAATATACTTGTATGCAGTATGACATCAAAGTGGGAATAATGAATCCAGGGTTTGCATAATTGAGATGATATATACTTGGGCTGGAGGGCTCGTCTGATTGTTCAACGCTCAGCAAATAATTTTATAAAATTACATCCATATTTTTCTGCTTTGTAAGAATAATTTGAGTAACTTTGTTTATCCTTTCAGTAGCTCTTGGCACGTCTTGCTGATCTATGCATTCCTACAGACTCAGCGCCTGAGCATTTGGGTGTAGGGAAGTGTAGGCTGAGGTACTTTGTAATAGAGACAGAAAGGAATGGGAATTTCTGGGCTGTGGAAAATTCTGACATTTTGAAATAAATAACTATTGCAAAGCATGATGAACAGTCACACTTGTGAAGTTTTCTGCCAACATTTTTGTCAGGAGTCTTGGTTCAGTGCCATCAAGACATGTTTTTTCAGTAATGTCCAATCGCTTTGGTAATACTAAACCAAAATGAACAAAGTCCAAGCGAAAGCTGCAGACCTTTTAATTAAGATATGATAGATTATATAAATCTGCTACACTTACTGCATTACAATAGGCGTGCAAGCAGAAGCTAAAAGAGTGGCAACAGATTAAAACCAGAAATGTTTTCCTTTCTGAGAAATGAGTAGAAGTCAAGGTGATGGCTTTGAATTGAGCTCCCTCCTGAGACAAGCAGCCCTGGAGTGTCAGGGGCTGCACATGCAGCAGGTAGGAGAAGCAGCACCTGGAACAAAGTCATACTACTTTGTGTATGTATGGACTACACATACATACTATGGCTCCACTGCACTCAGCACTTGGGTCTCCTAAAACCTATGCTGGTGCTCAAAACAGAAAGGTTGCCTCTACCTTACACCACAGCTCTGCATGGAGGTAAATTTTACCCCAAATGGTGCCATTTATGCACTTCTAACTTCAATTTGAAATTGGGGATCCCTGGAGCTTCACAAAGAATCAGCGTTAGAAGGTAAATTAGATCTTTTTCTTCCCCTTTTTTTTTTTGTCTTTTCTTTTTTAAAGATCCCATTTCTTTGCTTCACTAACTGACATTTTTCGTGCATTCCCAAGGAAATAATACACCACAGGCATTAAAACTTGGCAGCTTCCAAAGACATTCACAAGTGCCTCCCTTTTACAGCATTCAATGGGACTTCACCCAGCGACGGGGCCTTTCTAGTGCAGCTGGTTTTATTTCCAGAGTGAAAGAGAAGGTGTTTCAGGCTGCTCTAGCCATATGGGGAGAATTTCTGTGAAAAGTCACAGCTGGACTGACCCTATTGCAATAACAAAACCTGCCTGTTGAACAAAAAAATCCCAGTAAGCATGCAGTATATTACATACGCAGCATCCCTCCACCTGCTGTGCATTACTCTTCTGCTCTGTGATATTACTAATATCAAGAAATCTCATATGAAATTTTTTATTGCTTGTGTAATACCAGTGGGGGGAAAAAAAATCCCTTGAAGACTCTTAGAGGTGAATCAGTCTTTGGCAAAATCAAAATCACTATGTATTTAAATAGTTCAGCATATATCTTAAATCACATTCACAATAGATTATACAAAGGAGTGGCATTTGGACTCATTGAAATTGCCTGACACCTCTCATTATAAAAACACTGTTGTCAGTTGACTATAATTTTGCCAAACTTCAGCAAAATTTGGGCTGAAATTTCCCTTGCTGTCAGTTTTCCTGAGACAGGTTTGTATCTGATTGCTTTGCTCTAAAATAGCAGAAAATACACATCCAAAATCTAAACCAAGGAAATATACTTCCACTTCTTCCACCAGAGCGAGGAAATTCTGGGTTCTCCTTGTGTGTGGACTTGTGTGACCACATGCATGTATACCCTGAGGATCTGGATGTTAATGGTAGAGCAGTAACCAAGAACCCAAGTCATGGAGCAGGATCCCACTGTAATAGGCACGATATGAATACATAATGCACGAGCACTTGCCTCAGATGAATTATAGTCTAAGCAGGGCATACTGAGAGAGGCAAGAGAGTAGGATTTTTAAATGTTTGTGTCCTGGGAGCCCAAATGCTAAGTTACATGTTTCTGAGTCAGAACAAGATCTTGCTGGCATGGTGAGGTGTTAAGTGGGCGAATGACACGCTGCCTTTCTGCCTCTTGCATGCCTGCTTCTTACTTCTCATCACACATAGGGTATGTGGACGAGTACAGAGCAAATACCATGAAGGACCTGGGAGGCTATTTAGGAAATCAAACTCTTCAACTTGTCCAACTGCAATTTTAATTTAAAATTTGGCCTAAGTTTAAAGGATGATTGGAATGAAGGACTTACAAAAAGGTTAAATAAGGTTAAACAACCCAAGGCCAAAACACTTTTTTTCACTTCGTTTGAATATTTTGGTTGGAAATATTTTTATCTTGCTTAAAAAAAAAGCAACAACAAAAAACCCCCAGAGCACTGCCTTCCTTTCTCTTGTTCTCCTTCTCCTTTCAGGTCCCCTTGCCTGTCTGACTCCCCCCTGCTTGTTTCTAGAGTGGCTTTATCAATCTCTGCCTCTTTTCTTTGAAGTCCTCATTGCCTCCTTGTTGAGCACACTTTGAACAATAGTTCTCTAATTGCTCTTCAGAGAAAACTCGTGAACAACCTGGAAGGGCCCTCTAGCTGTTTCAGGGGAAAAAGACTTCTTTTCAGAAACGGCTGTCTTTTAAAACTGAAGCTGAACTTTTTTCTAATATTCAGACTGTGAGCTATTTGTGCCAGTGACAGCCTTTTTATTCTGTGTACGTACAGCTCCTAGCACAACAGCTGCAGAGCCACTGCAGCTAGAGATTGCCAGAAAAAATGATGCCACATTTTCCTTCAGCTGACCTTGGGATTGTTAAATTAGGGCACTCTGGAGAGTATCTTGCGTGTACTATGTACTTCTTTTTCTTTCATCAGGACATCAAAGGACACAATGTCAAGTGGTGCTGCTGTAATGTCTGGTTGGGGCAATAATCATGCACATAAAGATTGAGAAGTGTCACTCTCTTATTTGATCACCTTTGTCCGACCTTGAAAATCGCCTACTAAGTGCTGAGAGGAAGTGTCACGTTGTGACTATCATTAGAGTTTCTTGGTTAGGTGACCAAACCAAAGAGGAGGTTTTCTGATGGGAAAACTGAAATTAACCATCTTTGAAAATTCTCAGCAATGGAAAAGTGGTGGAAAATTGCACTTCCATCAATTAAAAACCCCTCAAGCTGACTGATTTTAGAAAGCTCTATTTAATACCTGCATATTTAGGTGTAAATTTGATGAGGCTAGACTTAGACTGGAAACTTTATTGCAAACAAATCCCGTTATATTATTTTAACATATTTATCCTAAGTATACCGTAATCTCCAATACATTCCCTGATCCCCATAAGAATTTGCTGCCCCCGTAAAGCTCCGAAACAAGGCAAATCTTGGCTCCAGAGGGCTGTGAAGAAGCCTCTGCCATTGGAGCATTTCTTCAAATTCCACTGGAGGTCAGTGCAGCATTACAGTTCTGCCTGGAACAAGATGTCCTTTTTACTGTGATCTAGTGCTACAGCTAAACACAAACCCCTGTAGAGCTGTTTTTAAACTAGATTTGTATAGTAATAAATATGGGCTTAAGAACTGTGTTTTGTGGTTAAATCTGGAACATCCTAGCAGGGATGTGAGAGTCTAAACTCGTTTGGATGTTATTTTTTTCTTTTCTTTTGTTGTGGTGGTGGTGGTTGCTTTTCAAGAGCTTAGGGTGTTTTTTCCTTACAAAGTAAAATTACTTGGAATACAAAAGGACCAGGTTTTGTGACATTTTTTGATAGCTCCAGAGAAAGAATATCTTCTAGTTCCTAGTCCACTAGTGGAGCAGAGATAAGTGAGGTCCAGCACATGTCCCATGCATCTGTGGGTTCTGGACCACACCTTTTTTTATATTGATTTAACTGTGAACTTGCTCAAGTCGATGCTTTCCTCTCTTTGCATCTCTTATCTTCCTCCCTTTTCTGTTTTTTCCACACACTGCACTAACTTCTTTTGACTGCGTCTTGCATAGAAGGGGGCAGATATACCTGAGTGAGCTCCAAATTATCACCTTTGGGTTATGGCTCTCAATACAGGTGGTGAAACAATCCAAAAAGCTGCCAATAAAACCCAAGCTAAGTGGTTTAAAGTTAGTTCAGACAAGCTATTGGGGCTGCAGGTAAGCCCTTAGGGCTTGCTCCATGTTTAGCTTTCCAGGGAACATGCAGCTGCCATGTGTGGTGTGAGCCCAGGGTGCCAGGCACATTGTGGATCTCCTGCCTCTCCATGTGGCTGTAGCACAACAGATCCTCGAGCCTACAGCCCCGTTATCCCACTGGCCACCAAAGTCAGACCCGCTGAAGTACAAGAGCAGAGAAGAGCAAAGAGGGGAAATCTGGGTCCCAGACACTGCAACAAATGCTTGATCTAAGTGCTTGATGCATGTGAGCTGCATTACAGGAGCAAGCGTAGCAACACCGAGTAGACATCATCATAGTAAAGAAAACTCTCAGTCGAAGACTATGGAGTCCCAACAGCATAACCCATACCAACCAGTGCAGATGTGCCATTCCTGCGTCAGCAGAACCCAGACACCACCCACCAGGTGATACAGGACCTGGTCTACCTGAGCTTGGTATGACAGCAATAGGCTTGCTCAGGCATGCCAGCAGTCTGCCCAGAGGCTGTCTGTCTGCTGGCCAGGCAATGAGGAAGAGGAAGGCTGGAGGATTCAGTCCATGCTCTGCTCCCAGCTGCTGCCTGGGAGCAGCCTAGGCACAACCCACAGGCTTGCTGCAAAAGCAGCATGCAATGAGCAGGATGTTTCCACCCTTGGGGTCTTCAGGCAGGTCCCCAGTCCAAAGTTTTACTGTTTCTGTTACAAGTACTTTGTTCCTGCTCTTTGGTTTCTTTATCAGCTATATTGGCCAGAGAGCTCATTAGAAAAAGGGGCTGTAAACATCAGGTTTCCCCCCACCCTCTGTTAAAAGGAATGCTTCAAACCTCTGGTTTTTGGCATCCTTCCTCCCCTCTCTAAAGGGGGATGGAGGTGGAAGCTTGCTCTGGCTGAACTGGCTGTAAAGGACACTATGTCCAGAAATTTTAGGTTTCTGTTTAATTCAGGGTACTGAGTTTAATTCAGCTGAGTCAAAGCCATGTTGGCAGTGCTAGATTAGACAGGCTCAACCTCCTTTATACACTCAAACACAGATATTTCAAAACACGCTGTTTAGACCATGGAGGATTTCTTGTGTTGGAGCAATCTCATAAAAGAAACACTGACAGCTGTATCTACTGGTTAATTTAAAACCCAGCTGGAACAAGGCCTGGGCAAAATGTTATTGTGAAGTGACTCTCATTCACTGTTGTTCCATTACTGAAGCAACAAGTTTTACCACAGGCTGCCCCCCTAGTGTCCTTGTACCCTGCCTTAATTTCCCTCTTGGTTCCTGCAGTAATATACTTCTGCTCCAGAACATCTTATCCCTGTTTCCCCTCCTGCTCCGAGACTGCTCTACTCGGCCCGTTTTGCATATACAGACCCTTGTAGTCCCTCAAGCCTTCCCTTCCGGAGGGCTGTGCAATGCCTCAGAAAGGTTTCCTTTACTCCACTTCTGCATGTGATTTTGCAGCTCCCTGCCATCCTCATCCTCCCAGCGGGTTACAAACAAGCGCACTCCCCCTTTGCCTGCATTGTCCTGCCCAGCCGATGGGGCTTGGCTCACTCTTCTGCCTTTGCAGCTGGGTTTAGGGCCCTTTGGGCAGCAATCGTGTGGGTTCCCAACCAATTCTTTACCCCTTCATTCACCATCTCCCTGGAACCGTCCTATCTACCAGTGTCATATTTCCCCAAAAGAAAGCAACTTGGAGAGTGAAATAGATCATCTCTCCTGGTCTTACAGATCTCTGCATCAGCTGATTAACATAACAGTATTTTCTGTTCTAAATCCTGTGATTCCCATGTCTTTTTCATGCTTTCATTCAGTAAAAGCTCCTTGTAGGCCAGAATTAGGAAAGCTGGAAGCTTTGGCTTTGTTTTCAGAATAAGCAAGTCTCTTTCTCTTGGGAGAATTTTGCACAATATATGTTTTATACTTCTCTACCCCTTTCCATGACTTATTTTATGGTAATAGTTGCCTAAGTATTATTAATTGGATTTTTTTTAAGAAAGAGAAAGTTCTTGAAAGTTAATTAAAAGTTGCATGCAGTAATTGTGCAAATGTAGCTTTTCCATTCTGAAAATTAAACCTTTATAATTAAAATCCAATATTCATTTAAAGATTCAAATGGGGTGTTTATTACTCATTTATTATTATTTATTTTTTGCCACTTCAGAAGTGTAATTGCTCCAGCAGAGGGAAATCAATCCAGACCCAATGCTGAGGTCCTCCTTCCCTCTCATACCCTCTCTGGGAAATGGGGCATTTCCATCATCCCGATTATGTCATCCTGCTTGGGGAAATGATTGAATCCTGAGTGGAGGGACAGGGACACGTTCTTGCATCTTGATCTCCTCTAACAGCCTGTCACCCCCCCACC
>JANZLQ010000055.1:12857398-12881783 GCA_026212715.1 Elanus axillaris | reverse complement strand
CCCCATGTTGTAAAAACTTTGTCACCTTGTTATGTCAAGGATGGAATGTAGATTTCAGAAGCTATCAGCATCTCATATTTGCCAGCAAGAGGCTACTTACTGTATATTCAAATAGCACTGAGGTGGCAAATCAAAACAGATACTGGGTCAGCAAAGCCAAAGTTAAAGAAACATTAGGGGCAGGGTTCGGATGCTGGTGTAAATTCTAAGTGACTGTTCACCAAAATGCATGTGGCAGTGGCACATCTGGCTGGGTCTGGATTGTCCCCGTGCCTCCAGCGCTCTGGATGGGTGGAGGAGAAGAAGCTGTGCTAAAGATGGCTGAGGCTGTGCTCCCAGCTTGTCTCCAGTACTGAAGTGCTCAAAGGGACATGGGAGAAGAAGGGTCAAGATTTTCAGAGGTGACTCCTGTTTAGTTGTCAAACTTTAGACACCAGGGAAGGGACATGATTTTCCCTACTTTGGATTTCTTGGACATCAAGCCTGCTCGAGGAAGCTCAGCTGGCTGTGTATGCTTAGGCATATCTTTAGGGTCCCTCAGAAATCCAAGTGTAGAATCACGTTGCAAAAACGCAAGAGGCCCAAGCCCAGCCAACCTCCACTAATTAATGGGGACTAATTATTGACTCCCTCTTTTGGCTCTAGAAGTGGCCCAATCTCAGTGGCAAAGTCACCTCTTCATGTACGAAGTAGGGTGTGAACAAGCTTGCATAGGGCTTACTTGTGTGTTTCAGAGCTCAATGATAAATAGATATACATCATTATCATAAAGTTATTCATCATTGTGCTGAGCTAATGTCACCCATTTCTCTTAGAATGGCTTTTGCCTCTGTAAAATGCATAGCACGCAAATAAAACAAGAGAGCGCTGTAATAACCAGCATATAATTAATAATTATCAATAACGAATGCATAATCAACACAGAACTTTTCGTGATATGTTTAGGAAATGGCCAGTCCCCTCATGCGCATCCTTGGGATGCTATTTTTACTGAACAAGTATTTTGGGGATACCAGAGACATAACAAGGAAGAAGCTTTGCTAAAAAGCTAAGGGGAGTCACTAGAAATTACCTAAACATTTTAAAAACTGGAAACATTTAGGTCAAATGCAAAAAGAAGGGCTTTAGCAGCAGAGACAGTGTGTGAGCAAACAGAATGAACTCCAGTAATACAAGCATCACCAACAGAAATAATCAAGAATAAACAAAATCCTTGTTGAATTAGCACAGAGGGAGATCTCGTTTGTCCTTGGGCTGGATGATATGAAGGAACTTTTCTAATGATATTATTATTACAATGCACTAGAGCAGCACACTGAGTCCCTCATCAAGATAAGGGCTGTTACTGTGGCAGCTTTCTAGGATGGGATGTGTGAGTATTACAAGAGAGACCCAACTTAAAGAGCTTACAGTCAAAACAGACAAGGCTTTAGAGGAGGGGCTGTCATCTCAGTGCGGGGAAGCTCAAGGTTACAGTGATACCTGGTACCTGATCCAGGAAAGCAGGGTGCATCACCATCCTCCTCCTCGCCCTGGGGATGCGCACAGCCCCAGGGTGACCCTTGGCACCGTCCCGACGTGGCACAGGAGTCACCGGTGTCTGCTGCAGGCTTGGTGAAGTGCTCGTTGTCGTCTTTGCCCTAGGAAACTGCCCTCCTATCTTGTCTCTGGAAGGTGGTGATTGGAAACGGGCTGAAACAGGGCAAAATAAGGTAATTGTGATGGCCTGTTAGTGCAGGCCTTGCGTTTTAGCCTAAATCAGGTCCTCTGGCTTAGTCACTGCAGCAGAAGCCCAGATATGTAGACTGGGACTTCTTATGCCCAACTTCAGCCCTTTTAGAGCTGCATTTAGTCTAAGAGTTGTCTCCAGAAATGCCTCCAGAGAGTGGCAATTCACCCCCGAAATGGTTTGCAAAGGTCCTCGAGGGCTAGACACCAGTTTTTGAAAATTGCATTTAGGCCTGTTGAATCCCAGCCTTAAAATCCTTCCCTGTGTGATTTTGGAGATGTCACTTAACAGCCCTGGACCTCAGTTTGTCTTACTGAGGCTGATATTTCTAACTTTTGAAAGAGAGAAGAATCATTCCTGAATATTAACCACTGTGTAGCAAGGACTCTGATAAAGATGATTACAGAAATAAACCACTAGTTGATAACCAAATGCAAAAAAAAAAAAAAAAAAAAGAAATAAATTATTATTCACCCAGCATTATCTGTGTGCTCTGCACCAGTACATTTTAAGGCAATCTCAGCTGAAAAGATAAAGACATAGCCATCCTTATAAACAAGGATATTTCATTCAATAGATAGAAAGCTCTAAAGGGTTCCAGCTTTGCTGAAGCACTGAGACACTGAGAATTGAAAGAGGTGGGGAGAATTAATTAGACCTCTGATATTATTCTGGTAAATAAAAGTAATAAGTGAAGCTCTGAAAAGGAAGACCTGATTCATATTCAAACATTTACAGAATAAACAGCTGCTGATTCTCCTATCTAGCCCAGTCCTTATCCTTTAAGGCTGCAATAAGTGACCTCTTAATCCCAGGCAAAAGACTGCAGGAGCATCTGGAATTGAAGAAGAAAGCATATTTCTTTCACTATTCCAATTTCCACTCAATTTCAGTATAAAGTTGTTTGTGTCTTTCTTTTTCTTTTTTTTTTTTTTTTGGTTCCTACAGCAATGTGTGTTTGATGATGAGATTTTGTGCATCTGAACACTTTTGCAGCCTCTTTTTTTTTTTCTTTTCTCTAAATAAAGACATGCCTGACCTCCCTACATCGAGCAGGAGTACTACAGTCCTTCAGCTTGGTTATATCTCCATTGTACTGGCCATGCTCTTAAAGCACTTAGAGCAATAATTTTTGGGCATGATGGACAGACTCAGCAATAACCTGATCCTGCAATGCACTGAATAAACACTTCAGCATTTAGTACATGGACACTAATGTGCTGGGAAGTAATTGCTTAGAGGTTCCCAGCTTCAATATAATAATGCAGGGATTGCATTTATACAGCATAGAAAAAAAATTGTTATTGGCCGAACTTCCTCTCTCCCATTTTGATTAGCGCAGTAGGAGAGAGATGAAGGTAAACATGAGCTGATCCTAGGTTACCAGATCCTTTGAGCACTGAGGGTTGTATTCGGATGTGGCTATGCTTAAGAAGTGGAGAAATTCCACTGACTTCAGCCCATTTACTCTAATTTTACACCAGCATTCCTGAGAGAAGTGCCTGACCATTAATATCCTCCTTCACAATAGTAATGCTGAAACGAGTGAAAGATTTAAAAGCCTATGCTAGCTTGGCCAAAAAAAAAGTATCTTCTACAGTAAATACATAAACATGCAGGCAGCAATTCCCCGGGTGAGCTGAGCTTAAAAAAAGCTCAGCGGAGTTAGCAGAAGTAAAATGAACTGTGTAGAAGCACCGAAGTTTTGCATTTCCACTTATGCGAATAATTACTCTAGCCCTCATCAACATTTCTCTGCCTAAATAGCATTTATAAATTAAAGACGCCTAAACTTTAAATGGAAACTAATTTAGGTATTTTGTTTGTTATTAAAAACTTTTTCCCTGGACACTTTGGTCTCATAAATGATTATGAAACAGTTTTGCTACTTTCTTTCCTTCACCTTCCCCCCTTCATAAGCACTGCAAATGACTCCTTCATGGCATGCAGAGTGTGGTTACCTCTAGGATACAGAAATGCTGTTTGAAAACATTTTCTTTTTTAAATATTTGATTTTAGAGCTACCAAAAAAAAAAATCAGAGGACCAAAATAAAATAAAACGAACAGCTTTCCCAATGTATTATTAATACCAATAAATGGGAGCTGGCGGATTTAAAAGCCAAGATGTAGTGCATTTTCCTGGAGCAGTGAGCCTTTAAACAAGTTCCAGTTATTGAGATTGTGTAGTAAAAACTGGTAAAATGAAATATCTTTTCAGATAGGATAATAAAGACAGGCTATATTAACATACCCTTCCCAGGAAACACAAGCACAGAAGAAACATTAGCTGCTGTTCTTTATAGACTTGGTTGTGGGAAGGCTGGCAAGTGACCTGCAGAACTTCATTTTTAACTCCCTGTTGCAGTCTGGAAACATCTTGATGAAAATACGCGGGCAGGGAGAGCCATGGCTCTCCTCAGCTTGAAGTTGTCTCCGGGGAGGGATTTTCTCAGCCGTGCGTGTTGCCTCTGGGTGGAATATTTCCTCCCTGTCTGGGGAGTCAGCACGAAGCTTTGCATCACACTGATGCTTTACACCGACACCTTCACGGGGCTTCAGTGTGTCAGAGTCTGTCACCTGCTGCACAGAAAGGGGCGAGGTGAGCACCTTGTAGGAATAGAAGGAAGGAGATACCGAGGGTATACCTGAGCCAAAGAACCTTGCTGCCTCATTCTTACCGAGTGAGGTCCATGGCTCCTGTGCCCTGCCCCATAGCAGAAGCCCAGCCTGGCACGGTGTCTTTTCAGGGAAGCTGAGGCAAGAGGATGAGGGCACTGGGACATACCAAGACTTTGAATTAAACTCTTGTTAAGCCTTTGCTTGACTGCCAAGCTGTCAGGACTAATGCAACCAATGAGTGCTAGGGGAAGTCAGGCCAGCCTGTGCAGAGGCACGACTGAAGGATGAAGAAGGATGGTACAGAGTGAGGGAAGAAGATGCCAGTGATGGGATGGGAAAGGGTTGGATGCCAGTGGTGGAGTGTAGCCCTTGACCGAGCTGTCAGTCAGAGCAGCATGGCTTGTTTTACACTTAATATCTCTGCCCTGTCATACACTGAAAGCGTGTTCTCTAATTGCCAATGTTTCCCTAACATCTTGGCAATTTGTTGCTCTCAGGTTTGTTAGTTCAAACATCACTTATGACATTTTATCTCTAGGATCATCTTTTATTTTACCTCCTGCAAATCCCCCCAGTATCTATGCAATTTTGTCTCCAGTGAAGACTGATGCAGAAGTATCGGTGAGTTACTCTGCGCTTTCCATACTCTTAATTGCTCCCCTCCTTGCAGCCCATGGAAAGCGCAGAAGGACTGAACTGCTCTTAATGCACTAAATTAAATCTCCTGTTATGTACATGTGTGCCCAGCACATTTTCCTACACATTTCCAGGCAGCCTTTCCTGTTTTCATCACATCTTTCCTCTTGGCCTCACTAGGGAATCTAATGCAGATTTGCTGTTGCAGGAGAGGGCAACTAATCACTTCCACCCGAGGCATCCACCTGATAATGCCCCCCCCTCCTTTGGCTGTTAACCAGGTAAAACTAGGTACCAAATTTAAGCAGCTAAAGTTTCACAGGAAGTACCGCACCCAGTCCCACTGTGGCAGTCGGATGCCTGCCTGGCTCTTACTGAAATGCAATGGCTTTAAGCACTTGTGAAAAATCTCATCTGTGATTGCACAGGGAGCCTTCCTGCTGAGTCTGAGAAAATGAAATCCATACTTTTTACTTTAAAGACCTTTTTGGATAAGTTTCCTCATTTTTAAAATTTATTACTATTATTTTTAAGTTCCTTTAAAAAAAGTAGCGTCCTGCTGCTAGTTTCTGTTCTAATTCCACCTCTGCGGGTGGATGCAGTGCCACTGCACTTGGTGGTGCTTAAGGTGGAGGGTCAGCTGCAGCCGGGGTGCAGAGCGGACTATGAGCAGCCTCCCTCTGCTTCCCAAGTTGTTCAGCTGCATGCTAAGAGCACAACGGCAACGATACATCTGTAACTGCCTGGAGAAAGAGCACTTTAATGGTAAAGAGATTTAAGGAAGGAAAAAAAATGAGCAGAGATAAGGCTGAGACAGTGTCAAAGAGATGGAATATACATCTTGGAGAAAATCTGAAAGCAGATCATTACCCCAAAAATACTAGCTGTAAGCAACAGTTTGCAATGCAGAAGGAATATTTATCCACCAATGTTTTGATCATCTATTTCTTTCTGTTTGTTTCTATTGAGGGGTAATATTATTCAGAGGTTAAAATGGAGGTTTGGAGGTGGCTGTGGGATGCTGGTGTCTAATCCTAACTCTGCCCTGGCTATGTGATGCCAGCTGACTCATTAACCCCACTGTGCATCAGGGAGCGGGCACTGTTGTGCTTGGAGCTGCACACCCCCAAAACAGAGAGAGTACTTGAGCCAAATGGTTTGTATACACATGGGAATTAATTTGGATAACCAAAGACCAACTGTTTGGGGTCAGACTCAAGGTCCCTTTGAGTATCTCCTCTCTAACAGTGGGTGCGTTGAATGGGGTATTTACAGAGCACTTGCTGTCCTGCTGCAACCCTCCATCTTCCACGGCTTTGCTGCTCAGGGGCCTCTTTGACCCAGAAAAGGTATTTTGTGTTTAAAAGCAAGAGACAGGCTGTGAATTTAAATTCTGTGGCATCTTTTCTTTTGCAGTTGGCATGCCTTATTCCTGTTTAGTTTAGCTCACTTTCAAGCAGATTAGACTAAACTGGTACACAGCACTCTTATTATAGAATAAGTGCTCACAGAGAGAGCTATTCAGGAATAATTATTCTGATTTAAACATTTCTGAATAATTCTATGCAAAGGCAAGTTCTGAACAGAGAGACAGCGGGTTGATGTGGCACACAGATGGGGGAGCACAAGGAGCCGTAATACAGTGTATGAGTATTTGTGCTGGAGTCCCTATTCTAAATGTTAACACATCCAGCCAGGAACAGAAACACACCAGGTGATCAATATGTCCAATGAAAACTAACATGATCATGGTGAATTCTGACCATTAAATATGCCCAGCTAACTGCTCCTGAGTGAGACACATAGCAGAGCTCACTCCCCCAAATAATTTAGCAAATAGGTTTGAATAATGAACGCAATCCAGAAAAATCACCATCTGCTTACGGACAATTTGCAAACAGAAAAAAGTAGTAGCATTCTTTTAATAAATGATCTGTTATGAATTATTCACATAGCTGTAATTAACATTGTTTCCTAATTTCTCCAGACAGCCCTAGTGCAACAATACTTTGATTCCTCTACATTTTCCATCCAAGACCCTCTAAGCACTTCCCAGATATTCGGGAGGTAAACCCCACAGACCTCCTCTGAAGGAGACCGTGTCTTCATTTGGCAGGGGATGAAATGGAGACACATCTAATAATGTGTTATTCTGCAACTTTCACTCATGTATATCAATGTGCATGTCAGCGTCTGCCCTTTTCATTTGCAGTCATTTTGGGTCCTGTTTTTTACACTGATGCAAAAGAACTCTGCAGGTGAGTGAAAGTGGCGATTTAGAGTATGCTTGAGAGTCACAGGGACACAAGATTTGTCCTTTGTATCTCATTTCATAGTGGATTGCTTTAGCTTTAACTGCAAAACGATCACTCTAACGTCTAAGGTCCAAATTTTCACAGGTATTTTAGTCCTGGAGAACACAAAATAAGTGCCTAAATTGCCATGGCAATGTAAGTCACCAATATAGTCAGAAATAAATTCAGGGGAAAATAGATTTTTTCTTATTTTTATGGATACAAAACAAGTGTATCTACCTACATGGTTTTTACCACCACTTTACTACAAATGCAGAAGTCTTGATTTGTGACAAATTGTCTCTTTTCACAAACCTTTTACTAAAGCAATGGTACCTTTTTAGTGACAGAATTCCCAACAATGGAAGCTGCACATTTGCAGTCTGAAATTATGCAGTATAATGGGTTGTGAGTCAGCATTACCCACTTATTATGGTAGGGGTATGGCTCCTATATTGCTATTTGAGCAGAGTAGATTTACACCATAGCAAACCCCTAATGTGTAGAGAACACTGATGTTAAAGTCAGCCTTAATTCTAGCTTTATGGAAATTAAATGTTAGGGTTTTTCATTACAGACAAGTTGGGCTAAAAATGAATCCTCATTAACAGAATGCTGTGATATATGGTTACATCGTCCTTGTTGGCCAGAACGTACCGTCTCTGAATTTAGCTTAACAATTTCATATGGCATTTTCCTGCTCACTCCTCCTCCTTCACAGTTCAAGAATAGGAATAGCTCTTATGGCTGAAGGACAGAAGTTGTTTTTCATTAAAGCATCATAGTTTAGATACATAGTTAGAACAACCCAATTCATCTACTCTCCCTACATGTCATTAAACACACTCAGCATGCAGCATCTCGGATGCCTCGCAGGTGATATCCTCAGCCATCATCAGAGTCAAGTTTGCTGCTTCCCCCATCTCTCAGATTCCTGGCTGCCCAGCAGTTCCACATTGCCTTCTCATTTTCAAATCAAACACATCTTTATTAACCTCTGACTTTCCTGAGTAAATCCTGAGGTTTCCTCAGGGAAATAAAAATCAAAGCCTTGTCATATTTCAAGAAATATTTGCAGCTGGTAAAAAGGAAGGCACAATCTTGGGTTTGTAGCTCAAGGAGAGAGGGTCAGAAGACTTTATAACCTGGGTGTGCACCAAGCCACAGTGTATGTGAGGTAAGAGCCTGGTGTCTAGCTATGAGTGTTACAGCCTTATAATACAAGGCTGCCTGACAGGGAAGTCGAGATGATAAGTTCTGTAAGATAGGACAGAGCCTGAAGGTTATGATTTATAACTAGCGAAGACCTATCCAAGTAATACTTTATTTGGAAACAATATTTTTTTACCTCTTGGCAAATCTGGGATTCTATCTGTGCTGGGGACCTGAGTGCAGTTCTGATGTGAGCTAAATGATCGGTAATAATTAAGTAACAAAAGCCTCCCAAGAAGAGGCAGTGTTTAAAAACCAAAACAGTTCAGGCATAAGCCTTTTCCCCTGGGCTACCAAAGCAGATGTCACCAGGAGATTGCATTCCAGCCTTACCTGGAAATTGTAAGTATATAGCATAACTCGCCTTCCCTCCAGACTTACAAGAAATAAGAGGGCAGAATGTAGATGTCAAGGACGGTAACTACTTCACATTGTCATCATCTTCATGGATATTTGGTACCATGTATGAAACGAAGGCAAGGGACTAGCCGCGTGGATGCTGCTGCTTTTGCATCTCGCTGAGTTTTTGAGCAGGTGAACACAGAGAGCCTCCATTTCCTCATCTGTAAAACCAGAGAAACACACACAGCGATCGTCACAAGGAAGGCAGAGAGAGAGAATTCAACATCTTAATTTCAGTATTCATCAGCATTTCTAGCTGGGCGAGCCTTTGCAGCCTGGGCCACAAGACTCAGCTCAATGTGCACACACAGATGCCATTTTATAGCACTGGAGTCACTCTCACTACTTTCCCATTTTGCTGGGATCTTCCAGTACCCTGATGCTGGGAGAAGCTGCTGTCTTTGCTACCATACTGCCTCACTCAGTACCTTGGTAAGGATGTTCCTGCTGACAGAAGCTGGGGCTGTGAAGTGTTGTCTCCTGCCCCATCCTCAGGGCTGGCACCTGGAGTGCTCGAGAAGAGTGGCCTGGCCAAAATGGTGCCTGGCGAGGGAGGACTCCTCTGGGGCAGCATTCCTCTAATTCCTGCACTCGGATCCAGACATGACCCAATGTCCCCCCTGCTCGGATCCTGCTCAGTGTGATGTAGTGGCATGGTCCCAGCTTTTTCATATCCTTATGCCTTTCGCTGTGCTCTGACTTGCAAGTGAAGGAGAAGAAATCTCCCCTGGCTTCTCCTCCCCAGCTTCTCTGATCTGCACAGAGTGAGCAGGTCCCGGCGGCATCCGAGTTGCCTGGCTGAGTCCTGTATGAGTCTCTCCTCCTTGCTGAACTGCCGTGGTAAATCAGCATTAAACTACAGTCTCTGCTGCACCATAAAACCTTTAGCTCTTTAGCACCAGTTGAGAGGCAATACCACTCTCAGCCTCATCAGGAATGGTTTCCTTTTACAAATGTTCACTGACCGTAACTGTCCCTGTTGCCTCTCTTCCCTACCCTCACTCGCTGCATCCAGCCAGCACTGTACTCTAAGGACAAGTGATGCTAGAAGGAAGTGCTTTTTTTTAAAAAAAAAAAAAAAAAAAAAAGAAAATAGACAACGGTCCATAAATCTAGTTCTCCTGCCTGATCATTGCTTCCCTCCATCTCCCTCTGGCATTGTTGGAAAGTGGCTCTTGGAACAACCTCTTAAAAATGTATCGGCAAGAAGAAGGGAAATTGTTCTCAGTGACAACAATACTGTACACATATTTGTATATTTATTCTGAAGATCAAATTGATAACAACAGGTCCCTTCATGCCTGCTGATTTATCTGCTGAACAGGTATCTATGCCGTATGCACCGCATGGCTATAACTGTCATGGCTGATATAGGGATAAGATGAATAACCTCTACAGATTTCAGGTACAAGTAGGAAAATGTAATCATAACTCACTTTAGAACCAAGTGATACATATTTATACTTTGCCTATCACAGGCTAGCAAGCCTTTCCCTTTTATTTTGCATTCATGGACCTGTGATGCACATCAATCTTTTTTTCAGTTTGTTAATATTGTTGTCACTCAACTGAAATTTATCGTCACATGACTTACGATCAGGAGACAGTTTCATCTGAGGAACATTCTCGTAATTTACCGTATTTAAATTCCCTCTCCTGGCTTTACTCTGCATCGCAAAGACCAATACTTCGTTTGGTTCAAACCTATTCTGCTTTCTTCCTCCCAAACTAAAAGCAGTAAATGTCATAACTATTTATAAACCGAACAAGAACAGAAGTCAAAGTAGCAAAATCAAATGGGTATAAACTTTTAATCAGCCCCACAGGATTTAATGGATAGGCTCAAATGCCTGTGGCTGATTTCTCTTGGGAAACTTGGCCTTGAAGGACCCTCTTTGGATCGTGATTTCCTTTCCCATGGCAAAAAGAGTGGAAACAACATAAAGTGCAGCAGCCCTGTGCAAAGGCAGTCAGAAAAGCAGCTTTGCCTATTTTGGGCAATTTTTTAGGGCTTTAAAGGCCTCCTGCACCATACTTCCTCTGGATTTTATGCCACAAGCAAAGCAGCAGCAGGGCTGCTTTCCCAGAGGGCTGTGCATGGGGATGCAGCTCCATCCCTTTGGCTGAGCTGGCTGTTTTGGGCTCCCTGCACCCACATGCATTTGGGGATGAGGGTTACCCCGGGCAGGGCCAGCTCTGCTGGGCAGGGTGAGGCCATTTCTCCTGTGCCAGCCTCAGCTCCTGCAGCTTGTGCCAAAAGGGTAGACCTGGCCATTGCAGAAAAGTCTCCACCGTCAAACTTCACCGAGGGAAGAATTTAACTTTTCTTTCTTTCAATCTTTTTTTTTTAGAGATCATAAATATTTATGAAGAGCCTGTCAGTCATTTTTAGGGTTTCTGACTGAGTGTGTCACAAGAGAAGGGCTTTTATGAGGATTTATAGTAAATTGCAGTAAATTGTATTCCTGTCAGGGAGCACAGAGGAGTTACACGATGTCAGGGGAAAGCAAGCAAGCTCCACAGTATGGCAAAGATGCTATAGGGTGAATCTGTCCCTGCCCTAGGGGTCATCAATGAAGCCTCTGCACTTCTCAAGTGTCACTTTAGTCCTCAAACTTCAGCGAGGCACGGTCAGAAAAAACTCCCTCTTCTTGGGCAGAAATCACAGCAAACCGTCCTAATATGGCAGGTCAATTGCTTTACATGATTTCTCCATGGCAAGGTATTACCTCTACACAAAACTGCAAGGTGCACCAATGCCAGATATTATATCCAACTCTAACACTCCTTTAACTGCATCCCAACAGGAAAACAGTCCTGAATTCTCACACCAGCAGGATTTTGGGACTTTAAGGGATGTAAAAGCAGGCTTGAGACATCAATGCAACAGCGAGCATTAAAGAGACACTTTTCCTGCAATAAAGCAAATCAAGACAAAGCCAGAGGAAGTCACAGGAGTAGATCATTGCAACTATCTGTGGTAAAAAGCGAGCAGGAGACAGAGGCTGCTATAACCCTACACTTCACCAAACCATGCTGAGACATGCTTGTCACACAGAAATCCTTTGTCCTCAAAAAGTCAAGGTTTTAACAATAATTTCTCAAAAGCTACACCCAGTACCATCCTTGCACCAAATTTATTCTCCCATTGCATTGTCAATTCCAGAAAACAAAAGCAGGATAGCAACAAAATTTGCCCTTGTATTGTAACCAAAGACCCTCTCTCCCAGGCTACATCCCAGTTGTACTAAAGTATAAACTACTCTTGCTCCGTATCTCTCAGTGCCTCTATCTTAGCAACTTTAAAACAAATGAAAAAGTACAACATTTTTTCAACCTGCCACCATTTTATCTGATTTTGCTGCTCATCATTAGGACTACAAACGATTAAGGGAAAAACTGATGGCACCCCAACACTGAAGCGAATCCTCCATGGACCACAGCACATTAACCTGAAAGCACTTGATTGCAATATCCTACCAGCTCCAGAGCCATGCTATTATTCTTTGGCTGATTCCATCTCTTTATATTTTGCTCATTAAAGTGGGGGAAGAATGTCAAGATCACATTTTGCCCAACAAGAAGGAAGTGTGAAGATGGGAAGTGGTTTTGCATTAATTGAATCAAGGATGACAGTGAGAACAGCTTTGAGCCCCATAAATCTAGACAGGCTCTTGTCAGATAAAGTATCAATGCACTTTATCAAACTTTGCCCATAGATTTATAGAGTGCTCAGACCACAGATCTCCAGTTCCTCAATGTAATCACTTCAGCATTTTCTAGCTATGCTACCAACCTCCATATGAAATAATGGAATTTATTGACAGAGAAGCAGGCAGTGCAATTTTGCTGGTGTTTAGAAAAATTGCCCATCAATGAGGTGTCGCTGGAGAAAGACAAAAGATATTACAGTAAGATGACTATCTCCTGACTCCTGCTGAATTGGTAGATGAGCCATTAGCTTCCATGGAGGGAAAGGGGTGGCCACTCTTCCAGAGAACTGCTCTGGTTTTTAATCACAAATTGTACTGCTCCGGGACCAAAAAAAAAAAAAAAAAAAATCAAACCCCCAAACCTAGACTTTTTCCAGTCTGCCAAATTACTAAAGTAACAGGTTGCAAATCAGAAGTCTGGGTATTCTCAGTGTTGTTTTGGTTAAGCTATCACAATATTTAGCCTCCTAATAATATAGGTCTGTCTTTGCACAATTCCTGTTCACATTTCACTGTTAAAATGTGTAACTACCACTGACTGCATTAGGTAAATGTGTATTATTCTTCCTCTCAACATTAGGGGATACAGAGCATGTGAGTTTGGGAATGACTGTTGAAATAAGGCTGAATATAATAGCTTTTTTTGCACAGCTGTAAGTCCCCTGACCTCTTGTTTGGTTTCAGGAAGGAAACAGGAATCTTGCCAGGAATTCTTAATAAAACAGGGTTTATGCTTACTGCAGGGAGTGGGAATGCATGTTCATGTGGGCATCAATTTATAATGCAGTGTGTCTTGAAGCATCCTTTTCAGAGATGGCTGCATGAGCTGGCGCATGGACTAATGCTTTGCGAGCCGGACTTCTGGGTCTTGCTGTGATAAAAGGAACTGCAATATGGGACTGCGGGTGTTTCTCCAGTTGGCTTCAGATCACCTTGATTTCAACAATTAGTATGACCTCGCTCTGTATTGACTGTCCTCTAAGAATGCTCAAATAATTTTAAAATCTTTCCTTTAAATTTTTTTTTCCACCTGCCAACACCTGAAAATATTTTATGATTGAATGATGGTTAGAGCCTAAGCCAGATGATAAGCCCCCCCTGGAACACACCTATGCTTCCGTGAGAAGTCCTAATCATATCATCACCAGATAATGATGCAACTTGTCTCCCACTGGGTTCTATTAATCCTGCTTCCCCCAGCATACTTTGATGCCTATTACTGCTCCAACTGTTATTGCAAGGTGCTCAAACAGATCCATGGACTACAGGCTCTGCTGCTGTATGGACACCTTGGGACTCCATACAAGAATCTTGCTCCTTTATTTCCAAAAATACAGAGCTGATGCACATGAACTGAAAGGCATACCTGGTAAGTAGACACATCTTGTCCCTCATTCTCCCTTGACATTGACTGCAAGACAGTGTCGCTTGCTCATTAAATGCAACTTCATTCTGGTACCAAAGCACTTTGTGGGAGAGAGAGAAGTGGGAATGAGTTCATTCTTCTGTGCTACAGTAGCTCAGGCCCCAGATGAAATCAGGGCTCTGTCGCTCTAGGCAAGATATACATGCTTAGAAATACTGCCTGGCCTCAAGCACACACTGTTCAAGCGAATGAAGGAAAGGTGGAAGGGGAAGCAGAAATCCTGAAGAACCAAGTGACTTGCCTCAGGCTGCAGAGAAGGTCAGTGGCAGAGGCAGAGCCCAAGGAGCTTTCTAAATGCTATTCCTGCTAGCAGGGACCTTGACCTAAGAGGTAATCAAGAATGAAGTATAAGCAGTCTCAAGCCTGTGTCTCTGGGCTAGGATGAATTCCTTACTTTGATGTGACATTTTAAATTGCACAAAACTCCTGGCCTTCTCACTGTGCCTCGGTGACCCTTAGGGAACAAAGGGGGATAAGCAGTAAAGGGCAGCCCAAGCAACGGAGACAGGCTGAGAAATAAAATACTAGAACAAAGAATCATGGTTTCCTAGCATCAGCAAAAAACCAAATTCCAACCCAGCCACACACAAGGCCTTCAGTCAGAGACAATAAATAGCAACGAGGACCATTGCATAACGTTGTCATGTAGCAGGACAGGTGCATAACACAGAGGGGACTAATTTCAGGCAGAAAGCTCCTGTTGGAAGAGAATGACTGGCTTGTAACATACCCCTGGTACGTGAACATTTCCCAGTTGTGAGGCCATTTGGAAGCACGCCCTTCAAATCTTGTCCTGGCACCATAGGATGTCGTGCTTAAAAAGACATCATGCAGCCAGGGATGGGAGTGCTGCTCAACATCTCACAAGGAAAGCCTGTTCTCACAAGATTTCCAGTCAAACTGAATAAATCCTCGGTTCAGAGAACTTACACACAATCAAACTCCCTGTATATAAGGACAAGGCACATCCTACATCCCACCTGAAGCTGCTTTAGAGGTAGCGTCCTCTTGTGACCCTGCTGTGCTGGGCTGCCATGCCCTAATTCTGCCCAAAGGAGATGGACAGTTCTTCACCAGCAGTTAGAGTAATTAAAAACAGTTATGGACCTTCTCAGGTGAGGTATTATATCTGACTGTACAAGCACTCTCTGTCTTTGTGTCCCTGCATGGCACTGATGAAAAGTTCCATAGACAACCACTAACCTTCCAATGAAGCAGTGGCAACTATGGAGGCAGTAACACCTTAAACACACTCAGCCAATGCCTTGTGATAGTCTGGCTGAACCTTAATTTCCAGAGGGCTCCTTTAAAGCAACATTTTTGTACCTTCTTACTATTAGTCAACTTATTCTCCTGCCTCAGTACCACCTGTAAACCCAAACTCCTTCCTTTCCCAAGGAGGGAAGACACATTGCCGAGTCCCCGTGGGCTCTCAGCACAGCCCTGCAGGCAGTACAATGGCCCAAGGCAGCTGTCATGACAAGACTCCTGAGTGACAGCATGTTCAACAGCTCAGAAGCTATTTGCCATTTGGACAGAGTACCTGTGCTTTCCCCACTCCTATTATTCTGGCTCCTTGTGCCTGACCCAGCAGCAAGGTAAGCCAAGTGTGCTGTGCTCAGGCTTGAAAAAAGTTTGGCAGCAAATGACTGCAAGTGCAGTTGAGTTATAATGTGACTTGCTATTCCTGCTTAACTGATGTGTGCTTGGCTACTGGGGAAAGATACAGGTGAACCTCCGTCTGTTAGTTCCTACAGGGAAATCCAGCCACCCATTCTGATTTTGTTCTGGTCAAAATGCATTTGCTTCATCTCACCTCCACCTGGTCATAGTGAACCAGAGACCTATTTCTACTTCTACATCTCCTATGACCTTGCTGAGAGGCACTGTGTAACTTTAGTATAATTTTGCCTCTCCTTTCCCCATCAGTAAAGACAGTGCTGATGATGCTGGCATATGTAATGCCACCCTGTGCGGTCTACAAATGAATATAGTCATGATGATGTTTAGCAAATGAAACAAGGAGAAAAGACGCATGCTGGGGAGAAGCATAGAGAGAAACATCGTAGAACAAATTAACAAAGGTCTGACATGGCAATGAGAGGTTGGGAGTTCATTTCCAGATAGGAGATTGCAATATGGTTCCAGACAGCAGTGAGTTAATGTTGCTCTCTCTTGTTTCTGAGGTCTGTATTATCCTTGTCAAAAAAACATACTCATAGCTGCTTCCCCTGTGGACAGCTGCAATAAGGAAAAAGTCCCAAGAAAAACTGGAGCGAATTCTTTCTGAGATGTCACTAGCCCAGGAGAGCACAAAAACACAAAGGTGGGCAAATATCAAAGGAGAAACTGGGCTGCATATCTTTACTTGATTAAAGTTCCTTAAAATAAGGAATAGCCAACTCATGTCCTTTCATTAGGCCAAAATTCACTAAACAAATAAATTAATGGGAGGAGGTTGTGCAATAGGGGTTAATTTCTTGATTTAGCTACAGTGTATAACTGCTTCTTCGCACACTTAATGGGTTTAAAATGCAGTATCCAAAACACATATTGCAAAGAGATATTACAGAATATGTGCGGTGCTTCCAGGCACACGCACAAATGCACTCAAACATGCAGTAGCTTCTTTCTGCTTCATTGTGACCCTGAATTAATTCTTACATTAACTGTGCACTTCTTTATAACTAGTCTAGGCTCTTAAAAGATTTGCACCTAGCTGACTGGGGCTTATTATGTGCTTCCTAACCCTTCTCCATGCCTGAAATTACCATCTGGGTCTGTTCATCACAGAATTGCAAATATCCAGAATGCCTCCTGCCTGGCTGTGTTTCAGCAAAAATTGGGGTTAAACATGATCCAAACAAAACAGGAATGGTGCAGAGGTTACCTGTTGTTACGGGACAGAGAGATTTGCTTTGGAAGATAGTTGATGCTGGAACGCTATCCAAAAGCGGTCCCTTTCAACTTAATTTGTAGGTTTGTAACAATAGACATGAGTTGTTAATTCACCCTTGACAGCTTTATTCAACAATCGGTGTACAGTCCTTGGAAATTAAATAATGAGGATCAGTGATGTCTTGTATTATTTTTAGGGTTACAAAGGGACATTAGCCATCATTTAGTAGAGAAGCAGAGTGATTCTATAATCAGAGATGTGAGCAGAAACAACTTGATCCCCTGATGGGCTAGGAAACCCCAAGAGCTCAACTGGGGTAACATCTCTTGCCTAACAAAGAAAACTGGCAGTTCTGCAGGACAGCTGTGATAAGCATCTCTGAGCTAAACTTTGCTGGAAAGAAGCTGCACAATACACTACAGTGATGATCAAAAATGTAGTATTAACACAGTGGCCAGAGAAAAGCCCTGGGCCTCCTCTCATGGAGGTTCTAGATCAATATGGTATTGGCAGACTAGTATGTAAACTGGTTTCCATGAAAGGAAAATCAGGCAGACTGCTCTGAGCTCTCCATGTGATCTGATCTTTGGTGTGAAACAATCTTCTCTGAACCTAATACAGCTCCTCTAACCCCCATGACTCTAAATCAAATGAATAGAAGAGCATCTTCTGACAATACCATTCCGCTCTCCTGTATTACATGGTTCTGGGAGAAATTTTATCTTATCACCAATTAACCATCCATACCTGGAGAATAAAAATGCAGTGAAATTTACTTTCTGTCTGTGAGGCTCTGTTCTGCTACTGCATGCTATATGTATCTCTGATATTCTCAAGAGAAATAATGGGCACATGTTATTTGTTTTGATGTTCATGACATGATGGCATTGTAGATAAAATATCCACATATGCCAATGAAAAGACTTAGGACAAAGAAAAGTTTGTGAGGTGGGGAAGGAAGGCTGATAATCTCAACTGAAGAGGGAGAACAGAGGTAAAATTCGGAAGGCAAGTTGTAAATTAACTAATATTTTAAAAGGAAGGTTAATTAGTGAAAGTTAGACTGACCCTTTCATACTAAGTCACAAGATGTTCTTAGCATCATACTAGCTTACACAGTGCACATCAAGCAGACTTGATATCCTGATCAATAGAGAGACATGGATTAAAGCTAAGCTATTTCCATTAAAAATTAAAAAAAAAAAAAGAAAGAAAGAAAAAAGGACATGACTGTCAGGGGGATTGGACGGCTCAGGGGTCTGTTAATAGGATAGAGCATTGTTCACATTTCAAGGTCTCTGGTCTGATTACAGACCAGGTCAATAGGGAGAATGAAAGCCATTGCGTTTAATGGCTGGTTAGTGATGGATGTGAAATGAATTGATGGTCTCAATCCAGTTCAGAGCAGACTTCGCGAAAATACCTTAACCTGTCTTGCATTTTTGTTATAGAAATGCAGAGATCTGAGGAGGGAAAAAACCTGAGATTAAAGTACTCATCTGGGGCATCTTTTGTTCATTCCCACCTCTGCTCTGCAATTTCTCCCAGCTCAGGTAAATCATCTGGCTCCTCACAGTCTCTGTTCTCTTTATGTAAAAGAGAGATGACATTTGACTGCCTTTTATTAAGACATAAAGCTAAACACCTTAATGTTGAGGCCAGGATATAGCAAGTTTGGGTACCCCTTACATCCCAAGGGGATCCATGTCCCTCATGCCCCTCTGCCTTCAGAGATTACCCCTTTTGCCTGGAGGTCAGGCAGCAGAACGTTGTTCCTAGATGCTGCTTCAGAAAGCCTCAGTCCTCAAGGCCATCAATCAGTCACCTTTGTCAAGCACTAAATTCATTTAAGGGGGGGGAAATAAAAAGTAGAGCAAAGAAAGAACTAGATTTCATAATATCAGAAGACTGTGAGTGGGAGTCTGCCTTTGAAGCACCTACAAGAGAATCTAATCAAGGCATTTACTATAAACAGAGAAAATCGATCACAGAACATTTTTAACATTTAAAACATGTCTCTGTTTGGACAGCTGAGACATCCCATTACTGTGAATGACACTGCCGGATCAAGGGTCTACACAATTTGAGAGAGCTGTAAATCATCCCCAGACCTTCGGGCACACAAACACTTACAGAATTGCTTTAAATTATTTGTAAATAATGGACCAAATTCATCCCTGGGCACAGAGTGGCTATCTGCCATTGGCTTCAGTGGGAACTGCACTGCCTAACTCCAAGGCTGTTGTGAGCAGGTTGGTACTTAGGGCCAGGTACTGGTGTGGTGCAGGGGGAGTTTGAAGATGACACCTGCCTTAGACCCTGCACACCCGCTCAGCAGAGCACAAACTGATGGGCCATGGGAGTTGTACAAATATATGTCCAAAGACGTGTGTAAATGCAAGTAGGGGCAGTGAGAAGGCTTTGTGTATTTTACACCCTTGTGAGACACTTATCTTGTCCAAAGCTTTGATGAGCCAAATGCAAAGATAACAGAGCAGGGAATAATTTACAGGCTGATAAATGAGGGTGAGCGTCCAGGCATATAAAAGTTGGATTACACCAGCACGGGTGGCCTCTTCATTCACTGAATGCCAACCTACACTCATGCTGGAAGCAGCTGATGCTTCCCATGCTGCCTAGAAACTGGTTGACGGCTACTAGGTTGACATGGTTTAAATGATCACAATCATAAAAAACCCACTAGGTCTCTCACAGCACTTTTTTCTTGGTGAGGTCAGTGTCACTAACTGAATTTCACAAGTGGGGCATGGCAAGATGATGTGTCTTGAACAATATCATCCAGCAGGACACACAGGGAACAAACCCAGGTCTCTTGAATACTCTGCTGATTGGGCCACCCTCCCTCGTGCTTTTCTAGGAAAAAACATTAACTGGGGGCTAAATTACCTCCTGCAGGTGAAAGGGTCAGGATCTCAGGAGCTACCTACTCAGGTCATGCAGAATAAAGTGTCAATGGCAGTGCGCTCTGCAAGCAGAGATGCACCAGCACCCAGAACCTTGGTCTCAGATCTCCAGGGGGAGAAAAATGAAAACAAACAAACAAAAAGGCTGCAGCTTGGTAAGAGCTGGGACCTGATGCAAAGCCTGTACTTTCTGAAGACACAGTCTGTGTGACATCTAAACACAATCGATGGGAGCCAATGGTGAGACTCCACAGCCTGGCCCTCGCATCCTTGAACATATCTGGATGTTTCAAATTAGAGCTTTTAATAACAGTATGTTGTAATGTGAGCCAAGACAGGATCAATGGGCTTACCAGTATGTTAGAGTGGTATTAGGGAAGGAGCCCTCCTGCTTGGCTCATTACTGCTAGTGAAAGTTGGTCTCTCCAGACTTGACGAGAGTCACATAAGCAGTAAGTTAATGGGCTGCTGTTACTGCTGCCTCTCATGTCCAGGTCTGTTAATCTCAACAAGAGCTGTGCTAAGGAAAGCCCTATTAAAGAGGATTTTAATAAAGGCTTGATTTGTAAACACATATGACCCCAGCTTCATTTGTAACGTAAGGAATACGAGCTTTCTTTCGCCTCTTGCCTGACTGCTAAACTTTAAAAAAGGCCATTTGCTGTGATACATTACCCTCAGAAATCTCAATGGATTTTCCTAGAACATTTCCTACAGAGTTTCTGTTGAAACTAAATAGAACTATCCACGTTGGATTACTTTATAAAGTCTCCCTAGAATTTCCTGCCAATGCTTTATAGACAATGTTTGCAAGCAGAAAGGAGAATAAAGAATTCCTGTTCCCCCTCTGCTTTCCTATGGTTGCTGCCAAAGATGGAGGCAGTTTTCCCTCTGTGGGGAGCCCGTGGAGTTTCTCTGACTCAGAGACATCTCAGAACATCTGTAAAGAGCATTTATTGATTTGTATTTGCACATTTGGAAAAGCAAACTCCAGAATAGATATTAAATAATGAAAAGGGGTTTTTTTCTTTTTTTATTTTGTACAAATATTAAAGGGCCACATTCTAGCCTGAGTGACATCCCAAGCAATCCTATTGGACCTCCAAGAGATTGCATTGAGGAGGTATAAACCAGCAGAGAATCTGGCCAGCTGTATTTACCTTCTGGTTGAAATCAATACAAAATATCAAATCTCTCTCTCTCTTTTTTTTTTCTTCCCCAAGTACAGAGACTAAACCCCATGCAATAAACTAAACACGTGGACTTCGCAATGAAAAATCCAGAACTTGAAAGGTTGATAGGTGGCCCCATTCCAGTGTCCAAAATACCTTTCCACACCAAAATATTAGCTTAGCATAGTATCCTAAGTTGAAAAGCCCAGAATTACACAGGCCACAGAAAAAATGGCCTTAGAACCAGTCTCTCCTGTGACAGTAAGCAGAGGGATAACTTGCACTGGTACTGTATGGGCTGCTCCTATCTGTTGGGCTGATGAATAATTCTTCATAGCAGTGCTGACCATTTGTTATTTAAGGACTAACTTACTTGGCAATAGGCTGTCTGAACACATGAAATACACTCCACGCTATGTCAACTCCTGGTCCAAAGAAATTCTGGTGGACACTTCAAATTAGCCTCATGGTGATCTCAGAATTTATAAATAAAGGGGAGAGGATGTGTCTCTTTCCATGGTTCCAAAAGAGAAATAAGCATCACTGGAGGGATAAAGCTTTGGGAGGCTACAACACTTGCTTTTTCTGCATCTACTACAGTCAGTTGAGGCTAAAAGCCTGAAAGCCAGGGACAGATGTTTCATATGTCCAGATGTTTCACTGGTGGGTGCTTGGCTGCATGTAGGAGACACTCCCAATGACACCTATGTGGCTCACAGGGTGGACAAAACACTCTGCTGATGCAGCTTTGTAGTGCTTTCTCCCCAAACCCTTTTCTTCTGACTGCACCTGTGACTAGCACAAATATGGTGATGGAGGAGAAAGACAGCAACCTGTCAGGACAGCTCACCCTGCCTTGAATTTATTCCCTTCTTTTCTAGCAGAGAAACCCTTCCCTACCAGGCTGCTAATGTGCACCCACCACCAACCAGCCAAGGAGCCTTTGGGAGGGGTGGCAAGTAGTGCCGCTGCTGGAGACATGCATGGAGCAAGGCACAGAGCTTGGCTCCCAGCTAGGCATGAAAACCCAGAGCGATTGGCAGCCTGCTTCCAGCCATGCCCCTTTGCGGAGATTCCCCCAAGCGACGAGCTACGTGCCTGCAAATTGCTGGATGTACATGCAAGAGCAGAGTGAATATGCTCTGCATGCTCAGTAAATCTAGAGCTCTCTGGGAGAGCTGGGCAGGCAGCATATATGTGGTTTTCAGGGAGAAATTGCCCTTTTCTGACTCTGTCCGGAAGCAAATGGCTTGCTCTCTAATAAAGGCTGGGCTCCTCTGATTTATGGTAAAGACCCATCTTAGTTATAAAGCTCCAGCTCAGAATTCTCCTAACAATCAGAGAACACTGCACTTATTTTTAATTTGTGTCTAGAGAAATGTTTTTTTGGGGGGAGGGGAAAAAAGATATTTTTTAAAAGAAATTCTGCTGTTGCAGTAATGGTGAAAACCAAACGTGGCTCAGTTCTGTCCAGGAAAACTGTGCCATGTGTTTCTTGCCACAGGGGATCACGTTGTCAATGCACAGCTTGATAAGTTTGTTAGCATTAGTGCTACACACATTTATGCTGATGAAATATCTTCCTTGCTCTTGTGCAAGAATCTATGCTGCAAATGACCTTATTGAATTTCCAAATATGTGGGAAACAGACATTCCCGCAAGCTGCTGGTTTCAGCTGGTGGAGGAACAGTTGTCAGAGCTAGATCAACGTACCTGAACTAGCACAGGTCAGTTGAAGTCAAAAGAGGAATGCTACTGCAAACAAGCATCTGACTTCATTTACAAAGCCAGCAAGCTGGCCCTTTCTGTTCACACAATCTGAACAGCATATGCTTCAAGAAATGATGCGCTGTAGATTAGTGTAACTACTTCCCTTTAAGAACACCAGCACAGACCACGTTAGGCCTGTGCAATCCTCATGACAGACCCATGGATGCATCATAGCATCGATGGAAGTGAAAGTTAGTGGGGAGTGATGCTTCTTTGGTGGGTGATGTGGGAAAAGGAGGAGACTTTAAACAGATGGGTGGCAATAGGGTATAAAGTGACTCGGAGTGTTCACAAAGGGAAGTGGGATCATATGGCAAAGCTGTAATCATTATTAATTATCTATTACCAGATTAGAGGTACATTAGTGACCTGCACCACTTATCCAGTGCGCTAAACCACACAAAGGTTCTCCTAACATAATAAGGTTAAAACAATAATGAAATGGTACAAGCACATGACACACCATAGCACAGCACTGTGGCATTAGTCGGGCTCCTGGAAGAGCACTTTAGCTGAATAACACGAGTTCCCGTGGAAGTGAATCAGGTTACATTACAGAGATGGGAAGGGGAGTGGATGCCATACAAATAATTGCTCACAAACATACCTAGCATTTTCCTTCAGTGATACTCAGGGTTATGCAAATAATACTGGAGCTAATCAAACTCCTCTGAATGCTGCTATTAATTTCTGTGGCTGAACTGAAGCTGCAGAACTTGCTAAAGCAGGAGGTCATTAAAACAGAGAATGAGCTAGGATAAAATGAGAGGGACTGGCCCTTGACTGAACCTTCATCACTACAGTGGCTTAAGAAGTTTTTTCTCTCTCTCTCTGTGCCCCTTGGTAAGGATTTGCTGAAAAGGTGATGGAGAAGAGCGGCAATCTAACTATTAACGCTAAGTTCCATAGCACAGGTTTGCAGCTATAGGATGCCAGCCTGGCCATCAGCCCCATGGCTCAGCAAAGGCTGCCTCTGGGCTTCCCTTTTTCCGTGTTGGCAAATGCCACATTCCCCTTCCTTTGCACCACTCAGAAGGAAGCTTTCAAGCACCTGCCTAAGAGTTTTGTTATTAGCACTGGTGGGCTCCTGCCCAGAGATCCCTGTTGTCACCCAGGAACCTATTTTGTGGTGTGCTACAGACAAGAGGTCAGTCCTTCCTCTGAAGAGCTTACAGTCAGTAGAGCATCTCCACCGAGATCTCCTCGTGCTCTGGAATTGGCTCCCTGGTGCTGTCCTTACCTTGGAGAGGGAGGAAGGCAGACTGGAAAGCCCCAGATCTGTTTGAAAACAGCACAGACTGCAATCCCTGACACATTAATGAACCTCTCTAACGAGCTCTTCCAGTGACCGAAAGGAACAACCCCCTGCACACAGCCTCTCTTCCTGACACATGCAGATATGATGTGCACAGTCACAGGTGTCCAGGGGAGAAAGCATTTCCAAAAAGATCGTTTATAACCCCAGACAGCTGGCACCAACTGCATGTCAAAAGGTAGTTTAGTCTTAGCCAAAGATTATGATGCTATTGGAGGAAAAAGATACTTTTTTTTTTAAAGTCTTAACCTTGTCTCAAGCCCCCTCCCCCCC
>JANZLQ010000055.1:12826283-12857298 GCA_026212715.1 Elanus axillaris | reverse complement strand
CCCCCACCCCCCCCCCCCCCCCAAATAAATCAATAAATCTTAAATTGTGTTCAGCTGGGACAGATGGCAGAGATATTAAATATTTTGGCATTTGGCCAAGTGCACATTTAATGCAAAAATGGATGCCAGTGAAATAACCTTTTCTCCTTTTAAAAACCTTCTCCAAGTTGATTACTATCCACAAAAAAAAAAAAAAAAAGAATAAAGGAAATAAAGGAAATCTAGCTCAGAGATGCATTAACAGATCACTCTGAGTAACAACCCAGAAGAGTTTATGGCACAAAACGTGAACCTTATTTAGAAAGCATTTGGTTGGGGTTGATAATACACAGTATCACCAGAGACCAGTGCAGTCTGCTCTGCTGCCTGCGGCTGAACTGTCTTCCATCTAGTGCTGATTTAGTGTACAATTAAGACAATGTCTATGAGATCTAAAGCAAGTACCTACTTCCAGGGGGATACTCCTAGATCTAGTTATTATCATGCCAGCACATGAAGTATCTCCTTCCAAATAAGCACCCAAGCCTTGCTGATAGTCTCCTGACAAAAGGCACAATCCTGCCAAGTGCTGAGGATGCTCAATTCCCACGGAATTCACTAGAAGATGAAGGTGCTTATTGCACTGCAGAAGGCATCCAAAGGCTAACACTCAGAGCTCAGCATCTTTCAGGATCTGGTCCAAAGCACAGTTCCATTCAGAATTAAGAGCAAGTGAATTTTTTTCCCTTTTCTTATGAGTGAATCAAATAGATGGACTGAGAGTTATTTCTCCCCTGAATATTTTTTTCACTTTTAAAAAATTCTGCTGGCAGACTGATTGCCCTGCAATATTTTTTTAATTTACTTACTTATTTTTTAAATTTATGCTGCATGCTCATTCACTATTCTCTAGGTAGACACACACGGAAAATATATACACATCTTTTTTGAAATATACCATGTCACAGATGTAGACAAACAAGAACAACAGGAAGGTGGGAAGTATGCTGAAAGGAAAGGCTGAGACATAAGCACAGCAATGCTGGGATCTTCTCATTGCTTGGCAAATGGGGTCAATATAAAAAGACCTGCCATTACATATGAGGAAATAGAGGCACAGACTGTAGCTGCAACCTACCCATCATCTCTGAGCATCTGGATCAGCATTAAAGAGTACAGTTGAGTGGTCCCCAGTCCAATGTGATGCCCTAGTATGAAGACCTCGTTTTTTCCCTCCTCATTAGAGGCCGTGGTTAGGCCCTCTGAAACTTCCCTATGGCCAGCCTTGGAATTCCTTACATTTTCTGGGGCTCCATTTACAAATTGCTCTAGAAAACCAAGCTAGCTTTTAACTTTGCATCTGTTGTTAAAGGCAGGTACAAATCCAAGTGGTTCCAAAAATATTGATTCTGTAGCATAATGAAGTACATAGATGTTTAAAATCCATGCTTGTGACAATCATTGATTGCCAAAAAAAAGGAGAGAGGAAGTGAGTTTGGATGGCTAAACTTTCCTCCCTCAAACCAAAAAGAATCCCCCCAAAACAGCCTCCAAAACCAACTGCATTTAATTCTCTAGTAAATTTTCTTCTTTTTTTCCAGATAAAATTAGCAACGCAGTTATTGATTTTTGTGTAGCTGGAAATGCATAGGTAGAGCTAAAAGAAGGGTAAATAAAACATGATGGACTCTCAGGGTTAGATGAAAGAAAGTGCTTATAAATGCAGAAGTCCATGAGCAGAACAGAAACCATGAAGGGTTCAGGCAAGAGGCCAGGAAGCCGATTGCATACTGTAAGCTATTATTTGTGTTGAAAATCTCCAGGAATTGACTGAGTATGAGCTTTCTTAAGCAAGACCTTTCACCGAGATCTATACAGTTATAATCATCCCGTATTATTTATATCACAGGAATTTCCATAAGTATTATCATCCTGCCTTGTCTTTGCAAACAGAGGAAGTGGTGCACATGGGCAGTTTAAGCAAATTGGTTATCAGAGGTGACATGATGTAACGTTGTTAGTTTAAGTGATCTTTGATCAACAGCATTCATGACAACAGCCAAATTTGCTTGTCCTTAATGCCAGGAGGTATTTTATCACTTCAGTAGTTTTAAAACCAGGGGACAGAGTCCAGGAAAATTGATAAGAAAGTGAAACTCCCAAAAGGTGGGATGTAAAATGGTCAACAGCTCAACGAGAGTTGGGACTCCTTAGATCCACTGTATGATCACCTATTCCTTCTTCATGTGATAGGGGACAGGTCACTTCTCTCTCCTCTTATCCTCAGTTTACCCCCTTTCAAAAGTGATTTAAGAAATTAGATGACCTGCACCAGTGCAGTTGTATCAGGCTGATCATATCTAGGGTGAGATTCAGTATCTGAAGTTGTTAGACCCAAACCATATAGGGATTTAAAGATCTATCACGAACATATGCCAAAAATAATAACTATGATATGTAACAAATCAAGCCTTAAAATTACATAGATATCTAAGTATGTATATGCATGTGTATTTAAAAATACAAACTATCTTCATAAAAACTGACATAAGGAGAGAGCTGACTGTAGCAGATAGTTCTCATGGATCAATGTTACCTTGACCTTTGTGTCATGTTTTTGATGCTTTTACATTTTTTCACAGAATCAGACAAGCTCATACTTCTGCAGAGGAATTTACTGTATCTCAGTGATACAGTCTGCATAGTGTTTGACCTTCCCAGCCTGAGTTTAAATGGGGTTGCACATGCATGTGTGTTTCTGGGTTGCTGGGCTATGTATAATTTCTACTTCTTCAACTAGTCTCCTAAGTACAGGGCAAATCTTCCATGGAAGGGACTGCAGAGTCAGTATACAAAGGACAACACAAACCGTAATGTATAGAAATTTGGTAGATGAACAACCGAAAACATAATGTTAGATTCACATAATGAAATAAACCCCACTATTCTTATGTTAAGCAAGGAGGCCAAGAGCTAGAATATATGGTCTATTGGCTTGACTGCTGTTCCAGGATATAAGAATGCAGGACCGTATACTCAGCTCTCAAGAGAGAAAGCTAAGCCTGTCGCTTCTCTGCTTTCCCTTGTCTACTTTTTCTACACCATCAGAAGCCTCCTGGGACACAGACTGTGCCCAGACAGAGCTACATGAAGGACACCTTGAGATGGGTCCGGTTTTGGGCCTCTAGTGGGCTGCTGCCATGTAAATAATTAACACCATGAATAAAGGAACAAACTCAAGCAGCAAGCTGAATTGGGAAGTGGTCCAATCCTGCACTTATGCCCTCAGTCTGCTGCAGACCCACTGGGTGATGCTGTGCACACCACTTGTCCAGATGCCTCAGTTTCCACATCTGCAATGAGGAGATAACTATACCAACCAGCGTGCCTTAAATACTTTGAGATGTATTAAGAGCTTTGAGATGTAAAATTTGTATGGTAGACTGCAGTATTATTCACCAACTAGACATAATCAGCAAGAAGGATGACTCAGATATGGCTCTCATAGCTACAGAGCAATAAAAAATATCTTCCACAATAAATTTGAAAAATTAGTTTGTGTCGTTTCTGAGTTACTGGAAAAGTAACTTTGCTTGTTCTGTTCTTATAAATAAAATGCCATCAAATTATCACAAACAGCATGAAACATGATGTTCAGCAGAGACAATCCATAGTGAGGGGTCTTTTTGTGTTCACGGCCTGGGCTGTGGAGCCCTACTGCAATTCACCTGTGAATTGAACCATCTGCAATTAACTTAGTCCTGCTAGTAACCAATAGCTATTAAATTCAAACATCAAAAGCATTTCGTTATGTAGAGCATCAAGTGTTTAATCTCAGACTTGAACAACAGCACCAGAAGGTTTTATTTATCAAATCAAGTCACACAGTAAGTGTCAAAAGAAAGATTTAAAAATAAGGTTTTAAGACTATCGGGAGAAATTGGAGCGTTCCAGGTACAAATAGAGAAACACAGTCTGTCTGTCACATGGCTAGCAGCAGAGAGAAATGTAATCTACAGTAACAGCACTGCTTTCTTTTTATTTTCACTTTGTTCAAAGGGCACTTTTCATCTGCAGTTCCCAGCCTGGTGGGTGGCAGCTGTAACATGGGCTCAGAAGTCAGACCCCAAATAATCCATGCCACCCCAATTTCACCCTGCAGGACCTATGCTTACTTAAGAGGTGGCAGGTGACTCCATCTGGCCCGAAGCAATTTACATCCATGTAAGAAGGAATAATAAAAAAAATTATAACAACCCTTTAATGAGATCTGCGTGTGCCGGGGCTGGGCTGCTATGACCTGGGCTGTCCCATATGAGACCTCCTGCGAGTTGTTGTGGGGCTACACAGGAGGGATTGTCTCACCAGTCCATATGGCCTGCAGCATTGACCCAAAGCCGGCATCCTGCCTACAGCATTGCAAAGGCTGATTAGTTCTGGTCCTGGGCATTTAAATATGCTCATTTATTCCTTCTGGTTTATCTATTTATTATTTCCTCTCTTCTTGTAGGAAAGAGGACAGAGTTATGTCCATGAAGGTCACCCTAGGGTGCTGGGACTAACTTACCAGGTAGGATTTTAAATAAACCGTCCTCCACCATGCTGTGCACCCCTGATAACCCTTAGTCTAAAAAGCAATGGGAGAGGCTGTTGGTTGCCCTGCAGTCTAATTCTTGCACCAGCTCTCCCCATTGCTCAACAATAGAGGTTTTTTGCAGGTTCAGCTCCCTCCAAAGGCCAGAAGAGGTTGCATTTTGTCCTGAAATTTGAGTGTGACTTTCAAGCTGAAGCTACTGTTTGGTTTGTAAGGACAGAAATACGACTGTGGATATTAACTGCTACCAAATAATTGTCTCATACAATAAAGCAGAACATCACCTGCTCCCTCTGCAAACTTTCCTTTTTCCTTGGTGCCATTGAAAATAGTCTTTTCTCCTCTATTTCTGACAATGCAGCAGAAAATACTAAAGATTTGCTGTCATAGGGTGGATACCAGGATCCATTTACACCTTCTGTGGGGAACGGGGTGCTAGAGGCTGCAGATCAATTTGAATTAGCAGACCCTTTAATTCTGAATTTCCAATTTATTTGCTGTGCAATCAGGGCAAGAACATAAGGGGAATGAAATAAAAATCGAGGTCTCTACTCAACAGTATTTGGTGGTAGATTACCCAAGGTAATGTGCATAATTTTCAATTCCTTATCTGTCTTCCCCAGACAGGTGACCCAGTGTTATTAGCACTGTTTATATCATTAAGCACTGGGCTGGGATTATAGTCCAAGTGACTGCACAACACTATGTGAAATTCAGATCTCTTGAGCACCTGCTAATCAAGTTCACTTGGTCTGATCTTCCATCTCCAATTCTGGCTAATCTAGGATTTGATAAAAAAAAATAAAAAAAGCTGGTAGCCTCCTCCAACTCCTTCACAGCTTAATCCGCACATGCAAAGACCATCAAAAGCAAGCACACGCTGCTTGAGGGAAGGGGAAATATCACCCCAAAACAGACACAGCCAGGGCAGGCAACGAGACAGCACAAACTCATTTCACCACTGCTGTGTAAAATGTTTTTAGTGACATGGAACTAAACTAGGGGAGGAAAAACATGCAAATGTACCTGAGTGGAGGAAAAATGCTCTCTTCAAGACGAGCAGAGCAGCAAGAAATGCCAGCATGTGCCATTTTGTGTGTCTGGTTTATCAGTTGGAGGTCAGGCAAAACAGGTAAATAGTGCTTATCAGCAGAGATTCATTAATGTCTTTTCACTGCTGCCACAGATGCTCTCCAGTGCTCAGTATTGTCCCCATGTCCCGCAGGAGGCAAATATTTGCAGTGTCGGATGAGAGCGGTTTGCTTTTTAGCAGAGCGTGCTGCAGCATTGGTACCACTCAAAAACATGTCCCTGACTCCCTGTCTGGTCCCGCTTATCCCTGTGGACAAGGGAGAGGGGGGAAGGAAAGAGCCATTTTATCTGCTGCATCTCACTGAGTGAGGGATGTGCCTAAATACCTGCAGAGTATCTAAGTTCAAGAGAGTGAGGAACATAACGGAGGCTAAATGTGGCCCTTTTTCTCCTTTTACAATAAAGTACATCACTTTTGGACAATAAATAGCCTGAATTGCTTATAGCCCCCTTGAGCTATGGTGTGGTTGGTGGACAGCTCTGTTTTAGGGACCACAACAAGCAGCTTTAACAGCTCCAGGTGCCGTGTCCCTGATCACGCAGCAGTGGACCAGGGCAGAGTCTGCACCACGCAGCCTGCCTTACTGATAGCACTGTCTTCCTTGCATAGGATTGCCAGCTCTGGTTTTGTTAAGAAAAGTCCCCCAGTCAGCATCTATCTTCCCTACATACATAGATTAATTTAAAATAGAATAAACATAATACTACTGTTACTGTAGTAATATACCAACATATAACAAAATAACATATAACAACAGGGTGATGATATGTTTATTTGAGAAAAAATTATTTTGTATTTAATAATCAATGAAATGTCAACTAACTTATGTTTACAGAAAGTCTGGGGTATTCCAGTTCAGGCCTATTGCTGATGGCTGAACTCTGGTGTCCTCTACCCACGTTGGGAGGTCTCCTTCTCTTTGAGAAATCTACCTGAACCTAATGAAGCTACTCAAGATATAAGGCACTTGCCAGGGTGATGATACCAGAATATTAACACTGCTACTTGGAACCACTGATATCAGCAGGTGTACTTAAAGGGAAGTGTTTAATCAAAGATGTAATGAAAAGAAATGAGGTGTGAGAGTCTGACCCCTTGGTATGGAAAATAAGTTGATTTGAATGCTGATAGCTGGGCAATAAGTACTTTGTACCAGGAGCTGCCTTGCAAAAGATTCACTCCTTTCTCCCTCTTCCCATTGACAGTGGGAGCCAAAGCCACCTCTGCCACCTCCTACCCTGGGAAAGGAGGGACTAGGGAACAAAAGGTGGCCAAAAATAGAAGGGGAAAAGACTGTAGCAAATCTGAGTGAGAGCAGAGCAGTCTCAAACACAGTTGGGAAATGGAGCTGCAGAGCACTGTGAGCCAGGACCATGCTTGGTCCCCTGAGGCGGTGGGATGCTGCTCTGGGACACAGCTTTGTGTGCTCCAACAGTGGAATCTGTGGCTTGGGAGGCCATATCCCTCCTGTGCTTGGTGTTGACCCCTTCAGCACCAGGTGCACACGTGGCTAATTGCTAATGTGGGAGCTCCTGTCACCTCCTGCATGAGCCCCATCCCTGGTAAGTGATAACATCAAGGAGAGATCTGCATCCTGAGCAGGCTTTTGGCCATGGGATAATCGAGGTCCTTTTGCAGCCCTTGAGAGGCTGTCATGGACTCATGCTGAGCCCAAGACAGGGCTGAGGAAAGAAGCTGAGATTTTAGTTGTTTCTGCATAGATATCAGCTCATTGCAGATGTAACTGGTGAAGTACCCGCAACTCTCACAGATGGTTTCTTAGCAATATAAAGAGTCTTTGCCTCAATGGAGATAGCTGCAGTTATACTAAGGATGGCTGCACTCTAGGTGCTTTGGTCTTAACTAGTCAAAATGAGTCATCTACCACACTGCATACACAGCCTCCTTCATAACTGATATGGAAAAGAGAATAACAGTAACAAAAATCTCCTGTGCTGTTTCCTCTGGAATAGCCATTGCCTGAACAGCCCAACATCTCTTCCCTGGTCTGAGCTCTCGTTTCCACACAATGCGCACAACATAGTAGAGCTGGATTGTGACTGTAACTGCCTTATAGCTCAGTTTTTTCTTCAACAGCAGTTTGCAGGGAAAAAAAAGTTTAGAAACCCCTAATTTAAGGTATTCCCAAAGCACAGTCTGAGGCTTCCTCCCTTCCCCTGCGTGATTGCCCTCTGAACACAAACAGAAATCCCAGTGCTGTCCAGGAAACAAACCCCACCACCATCACTGGGAAGGGAGGCTAACGCATGGAGAAGAGCTTGCAAAGTCTGGGGGGGGATGCCTTTGAAAGTGAGGGGTCAAGGACGGGGGCTGTGAGTGCTCTGCTATTTGTAGCAGAGCTGAGGGGTGGGGGGAGAGGGGCAGGGGTGCGATTCCCCACTGCTCTTCTCCAAACAGAGAGCTCTTCTCCCTGCATGGGGGAGACGTGAGCTGTGCTGCTCCCTCAGCAGTGCCTGATGCATTTTGGCAGAAGCTCCTTGTCCCCAGGTGCACAAGGCAGGAGGGCAGAGGGTCTTGCAGGGGCAGATGAGCCAGGCACAGATGTGCTGAGGGAATGGATGTTGGCTAAATAAACAGATGCGCAATGCTTAGCTGGAGATGGGCACGTGTGAGAAATATTCCCCCCTCCCTTCCTTGTTTCTGAAGTTAAATAAAACCTTGTTCTTGCCCTAGGCATGTTTCTGCTGGATGTTCAGCTGAAACCTTCTCAGCGATTCACTTAACAGCTGTGAGTATGATAATAGCAATAATAAAAAAACCCAAACCAACAACACACAAGAAAACCACAGGGTTTTGCAAGACCTCATAGTTGGTTGCTCCAAATATCTGAAATGCCATCACACTTTTTTGCTTGGTTTATAGGGACAGGTGAGTTGGAAAGAACTGGCTTATTTCATTCCTATTCTCTTACTTATTTGACATTGTTTTGATTAGAAAAGAGAAGCTATTGGCACTGGGTGTAATAGCTTTTATACCTCTCTTCAATGTCAATATTAGATGCAGAATTCTGCTCGCCTACCAGCACAAATTACTCTAACTCACTGAAAAGAAAAAAAAAAGCCATTTTGGTAGAAATATTGCTCACTTGGAAGTTATTTTTTATGGATATTGAAAAAGTCTTCATCTATGCTGCAATCCCCCAACCTACAAAGACTTCTAGTTTGAAACAGCTAGAAAACAGCTAGCCTATGGTCAATGTGGTATATCTAGTTTCTCCCTATAGAATCTAGACATTCACATTTTGTAAAAAATAAATTATAGCTCTAAGCATTATGGTTCCAAAAGAAGTCACAAAAATCTGACATGGGAGCCAGCAGAGAGCCCTGGGACAGTGGCTACAAGCTGTGAGACCAGTTGGATTCATTTTGGGGGATGATGCACGTTTTGAAGGTGAACGCCAAGGTCCCTGCTCTCTGTCCACTCTCCAGCCCTGCTGAACAGTGCTCTCGTGGTTCTGCAACACAAGTGTTTGTCGAGCCATGTGTATCCCAGAAACTGCTAGGGGGCCTGGGAAGATGAGGAATTGTTATTTGGACTTGGCCAAGAGATAAATGTGAGGAACCGCATACTTGGTAGGGGACCAACCAAGAAAGTCCAAGATGTTGATCTGGATGCTACGTTCCCCATTGCCATGAAGTAAAAGATGGCCTCAGGATGAACTCTGGCTAACTCGACAGGAATGTGAGTAGAAGCAAATTTGATATCATAGCGGACAGAGTTTCAAAGTTTGCCGTACTGTGGTTGATGCCAAGACCACATCTGTGGCACAAAAAGCCCAGGACAACCTACACATCAGATCTGATATGTTTCAGCATTATCCTGAGAGATAGCTCTTTGTGCATCCATGGCGCACGCTTGCTATTTATCACATCGTGCTTAGCAAATGCGCTACACGATGCCCCAAGTGTGCTGATTCTAATGGGCTGTGTGTTTCATCTACTCAGGTGCTTATTTTGAGCTTACCAGGGCTGACATTTTCAGAGCTGCATTGGAAACACAAGATCTGGCAGGATACATTTCATTCTTCATAAAGTGTAAACGCTGACACCTTCCCAGTTTAGTCTTTGAGCGATGCGGGTGCAGCTGTGAAGCAGATGAATGAAGTCTGCGTACTCACCAATGTGTGCGCTCATTTTCCCAGTGCGGTCTCTCTCCCTGCATGTCATTCTGAAAGCAACAAGCATCGCTGCCTTTTTTGGGCTGTCAGTGTAAAATCTCACTCAGGTAGGTACTCAAGCACAGGTGACAAAAGGAAGCCCCCTTCTGAGCTGACACAGCATGGCAGCACCTCACAGAGCTGCATTGGTGAGAATGCGGATTAGAGGCAATCAAAGCCTTGCAGAACTTCAAAGCGTTAAGATTTGCCAATGATGGCAACGGTGAAAAGTCCTAAAAATAATAGTGTGGAAAGGGCCATGTTACCTTGTTATACTGTATGCTGGGAATAGACTAGTTTTTAAAGCAATTTACATAATTTAGCTTCTCCGCTCTTAGAATAGCAAATTAACAGTTCATTTTACGACTCTACCAATCAACACCTATAGCCCATTAAATTTAACAACAGACTTGCCTTATGAAGGAGGTTGCAGCTGAATCTTTCAACAAGCCTTCCTTATCACTTATTCTTCTCCTTGAATTGTGCGTTTCTTTGTTTTATAAACTAGTGTTTCTATTTTCTCATTAGCAAGCATGATACCAAATTAATTCCACATGTGTTAATTTACACATTGGGTACTCAATTCAAAACTCAGCTCTACTGATGTCAATGGAGACTAACCTTACTGTGTCTTCAGTTCTCCGGAGCAACCTTCTGCTGCTCTCAGTTACCGCAATGCAAGTCTCAGCTAAATCTATCCTGCACTCTGCTGCTACAGAAAGAAGAGACTGGCTCTACTAACCCCATTCTTTCCCCAGTTAGTGCAGTGTAATTTGAGTGTGACTTCACAGAATGAAAAAAAAAAATAAAATTACTCAGGGTGTATGTTGAATATAACCAGAGGCAAAAATTGGCACAAGAAATGAAAATACAGAAAGCTTATTTTAAAGGTTCATTTTCAGGACTAGATTCTGAATATAGGGTCATTTCAGTAAATAGAGAAACATGCTGCTAATTGAAGGGAATACCATGCCACATGGCTTCATTTGCAAAGCCATTTGGAATGAACTATCAATATTTTATAAATACGTTAAGGTGGTAATAAAAGATGTATGATGTAGTGTGTAGGTAGGAAGCCCTTCTAAAAGGAAATGAAGAAATTATAGATAACCTTGACATGTCAAAGTTATGCAGCTGGAATTGTTAAGAAGGGTTTTTAAGATGTTTCAAGGTAGGAAAGCGATAAGAATTCTTTAAAGGAACAATGTCACTTTGTCTAGGCTTAAAATCTGGTTTGCCAGTAGGGAAATGGTTGTATCACCTGTTAGATGGATACATTTCAGCCATGAACTTTTGATAGGCATGTTTTCACTACATTCCTTATTTCATTGAGATATAACTAATAAATCTTATGCTTCTCATAAAACCTGTCCAAAAGTATTTGGACAAAACTCTGCTTATCTCAAAGACCGGGCAGAGTGACAGTAATGGGGTAACACACACACACTTGTACAAACAGGGGTAGTGAAAACTCCTGTTTCCAGTGTTCTTTTATTCTCAGAAAATGGGAAAGAGCATAATTCCTGTGGAGCAGGGTAGATTTACACTCAGTCCTCATGACTACAAGGAAATATGTGCAGTTTAGGCTCTGTGGCTTTCACATCTGAATTCTTGACCCAACCTATTTCTGCTACTATGAGCAATGTAGTTACAAAGACTACACAAAGCTGTGTTTGCTATAAAGTCCTTTACAGCTGTAACCTCCACCCTTAACCTCCAGAGGCTGGAAAGAGAGGCTGAATCACTTCCAAAAATTACAGGTCAAAAGGTCATACTGGAGCTTGAGTTAAGAAGAGCTGCAGAATAAAGGCTGTGACTGCCCAGCCACCCTTGTGCAAAGGAGGGAGGGAGGGAGAGGTGGATTTTGGAGGTGACTGAGGTCTGGCTATCAGTTGGGAGCTGGTAAACATCTCCAGGTACTTGTGGGAGGTCTTTTGGTCATGTATGGATCTGCATGTGTATACAGAGATACAACGGCATGTCTGGACTGTGTTATGACTGTGTTTGCTGGGGTAATGCACCTGGGATCGGCTTCCTGTTGTTCTCTAAGAGAAGCAGAGGCAGACAGGTCCGAAGAAGGAGAAAATAAATTTGGAGACTACTAAACACAAACAGAGAGAGATGTTTTAATACAGATTTCTTGTAGGTGGGAGATTGTAGGAGGGAAGGTGCCCTGCCAGGCCCATGTCTCTGTGCCTGAGACTGACCAGCCAGCAACAGGGCTCTTGGTTTGCCTGTTCTTATGCCCTCACGCTCCCCAGTGCTACCTTTGAAGTTTACGTCTTACACCACATTTTTCCAAAGGAAGGACCTCAATTAATAGATGTGTCCTTCTATCAAAAGGATGCAAAGCATGCTCTTTTTCCACCCACAGAGCGAGCGTGGATTTCCTTGAATGCAAGCCTAGCTACACACGCTCCAAGCTAGCAAATCCAGCATGGATGGGGATTAGAACTTAGAAGCACGTTACAGTTTCCCTGAATTTTGAGTCTTACTGCCAAAGATTTCTGTAAACAGCTTCAGCTTTTATCTTCTATCCTTTGAACATACACCGCAGCGTGCTTGACCTGTATGTTTTTAAAAGAGGTAGTGTGCTTGGTGAGAACCTTTGCTGGCACAAGTGCATGCAGCCAAATCTGAGCCAAACTGTGCTGAATTTTATGACTTGAATAGCAGGATAGCCACGTTATTTGTTGAATGTCCTATATATGTATGTATATCATACAAGGCACACAGACATGCTTCCTCCTTAGTCTAATTAACAGTATCTCCTGGCCCAGGGAAACACTAGAAGCCAGTAGGTATCCTTGCCATTTGGCCAGGCTTATTTAAAAGTAAGTCAGGGATCCATGTAACACCCTCTTTACTTAGGGAAGCTAAATCCTGAAGTTTAGTTCCTGGCCTCTCCTTCTTACATGTATTATCCTTAAAGGAGATTAAATCTGGTGCAGTATAATTTATAGCCACCCAAAACACCATGAAGAGGCAGCACCCTAGATTAAAACAGCTATTTATAATATCAGAACCACAGCAGAGAAAAAAAAAGATGAAAATTGATACTATTTCTTTTGTATAAAAAGATTTGACGACTCTCTATTTTGTTTCAAAAATTCCTGCATTTTTTTCAGGAAAAAGAAAATCCTTATCAAAACATTTTCAGTATTTAATTATAAAAAAAAAATTGAACAAATATGTTTCTTTCTTTTGAAATAAAAAAAAAAAAATCAAACCCAGCATTTTTAACCTGCTCCAGCACAGACAAAAAAAATAATCTTATCCTTATGCAAAACCATAGGCTTCTACTACATGAATAAAATGCTGTTAGCATTATAGAACAGATGATGCAAACAAGCACAATTAAGTAACTTCGTATCAAGCAGCAGGGGGCCATGGTAAATACACACCAGACAATTTGTAACCGTGCTTGTGTTTAAACATTTTACGGGTCTCCGAGCCCCCAGTTTTAATTTAAACAAATGCACACTTCAGTGTATGTAGATAAATAAAATCAGAACTATAGTTCTCACTCTGACAGAGCCCAAATGTGAGATACAGTCTACACTAAATAGAAGAATTATTTATGTAGGTAAATAAAATATGGTAGGATTCCTTCTCTGTATGCAGATAACTCTATCCATCACTTTTTTTTTTAATGTTTTTTTTTAGTTCTGAGGTAAACAATCCTGAAGGAAAAATATTGGGAGGGACATTGATTGTACATTGTAATTTTGGGACTAAAGTGATTGACATCTCTAAAAATGAGGGATGTGTCTGAAGTATGTTTCCTATAATTATTTTTCAGCATCCTTGAGGCAGTCATTTCTTTTTCTAAGCACAGAGAGAAAAGACCGAACCACTGTTGCGACTCCACAGCTATTACTGGGAAATGGTGACTTTTTAAATGCTGCTGCTGTGTTGGGCACCCTTCTAGCAAGGTGGCTGGAGTTATACATTTCCCTCTTAGGATTTTTTATTTTATTTCATCTTAAGTCCCTAAACACACTGCTAGAAGCACCCCTCTGTGCAATTAACTAACCTGAATCTGAGCTGCAAGAATGAAATGGCAGCGTAAGAGACCCTCCTCCATGAAGCTGGGATAATGCTGACCAGGTATTAAATTTATGCAAAACACACACCGACCAAAGAGATTAGAAATTGAGTCACTGAACCAGGAAAAGTGCTGAGAAGCAGAACAGGCAGATTGGAGCCAAAACCAAAACAAAACCCACAACAAAAAAATAGTAAACCAAAAAAAAAACCCAAACTAAAATCCTCTAAAATTGTGCAAGACAGCTTTCGAATGTTTCAGAATTTGCCTGTCTATATATAAACCCATAATGCAATCATTCGCATGTCTATACAAACACGGCAGTACATAAGTATTTCCCTCCTAGAGGTACACATCAGATGACATTCCCATCATGCTGGATATGGTATAAACATATATTTTACATGATCTTCCTCCCTGAAAGCTTATGTAATTCCAGGGCCAAATTTTCCCTTTCTGCAGTGCTTTAAGCAAAGGGTCGGGCTTACTTTGTAGTGTTTGACTGCAATTTTTCATACAATACCAGAATCCCTCACTTCCTACAGGTTTGGTACAAGATGTGTTCTTCAGAGCAGGGTGACTGGGGAAGAACATGCATCCAAACTCATCTTCCACTGGGAATTTCAAAATTTTTAGGAATATCCAAACCGATAAAATAGGTGAGACACTCTTGGGCCTGTTAGGCTTTTCTTTTTGAAAGAGAAGCTTCAGCAAATCTTTCCTTTTCTCTTTTCATACATCCCTAAAGTGCTGACTGAATACATTTGGAGGTATGCTAGAGAACTTGGGGATGGGGATTCAGATCAGAAACCGGGTTTTTCAGGCTGTACTCCATCCACAGCAAAAGCAGGGCCAAAAAGGTGAGTGCACCACTGAAGAACTGCATTTTTCAGAAAAAAATATATAGATAGGACAACATTCAGCCCTTTTTTTGGCATACTACTTCTGCAGGGGGCTTTTCCTAGACTCCAGATTCTACTGCAGCTAAAATCCCCAATTATAGTAAGAGGTACTTGCAATACAGGTTATTTTGATGGACAGAATACCCAAACCTAAGCTTTCTACCATCTGTTCGTCCGTAAAATTTGAAAGCAAAGAGAACATATTTCACCACTACGTCAGTGAAAAGTAAGATAAATGCTATTTAAATGCATGTACAGCATATGTTCTTTCTTCTATGCCACGTTCATCTGTAATGCTTTACTCATTTCTCTGGAGACACAAATCAGTAAGAAAAAAGAAAAAAAACTCAAGAAACCAACCAATTTTCCCCCACAACCAACCCCTCCACAGAACCAAATTTTCTGAACACAGGTAGGTTTGTGGGAGACGAGAGTGCTATTCAAACTGCAAATGAGACTGGACTATGCAAATGACATTATTTATTTATTCCCCTCTCCAATTCTCTCCCCAAGTAGCTTCAGTGACATGAGATAGGAGGAGCTGGGGGGCTTGGGAATCACAAGAGGATCATCTATTCAAATGGACAGTGCAAGTTTGTATTCCCAGCAGATCCCTTCTCATGTCCACCAGTTTGTAGTTGCAAAGTAGAAGGGAAAAAAAATATCACAAGTGTCACTGCAGAGCTATTGAGTCTTTCACCACGTTATTTACTGATGTCCCATAGCACTGCCAGCTTAGGACACCAGATACAGAGCAGGACTTTGTAGTTCTGACATCTGATACACAAGACTGCCCTCATCCCAGACAAAGCAACAGGAATTAAATACCAAAAAAAAATATTTGAGGATGTTGGTTTTACATCGACCTGGTGCATCTTTACCTCTCTTTGCACAAAACAGTATCAGCATGCTGGTTCTGATGCAGTCTGATACACAGGATGGGTCTGAACTCAGAGACATTTGCTCTTCCCTGTTTCCAAGGCTTTTGCACAGCTCTGTTTGCAGAAAGGAACCTGTGTCTGGTATGCATGAGAATTTGATAGGTACCTGACTCATGTGATAGGCATGCACTTGCATAGCAAATCTTGCTATAGCAGAGCAGCTACGGCACAAAGTCAAAGCTAGGATGTGACCCTTGAATGATGATATGTTGACTACTAAACACTATTTTCCCAGTCCTTCCCTCTCTCTACCATGTAGGCACCTAATGCAGCAGGTGGGCCCAGTCTCAGATCTGCAACAAGCTCTAGAGCAGGCTCAACTGCTGTTAGGAGGGAACATGAGGAGGAGCTCCTGTACAACTTGTTTAATAGGTTTATCTCTGAGAATCTACTCTCTTTAGGCTATATAGCTATGGGTTTGTTGAAGCATTAGTATCCCAAATCACTTATCAGTTTGGAAAATGTAGGTTGATAAGATGAAGAAATTTGGTTATTGCCTCTGTCGGGAAGCAAGAGCCTTTGCATGCTGCCCATTATTTCATAAAATCTGCAGGCTCATAATCTATATGCAATGGCTTTGCCAGGAGTTCCACAAGCAAGCCACCTCCTGGCTACATACGCAAGCATAGAGAGATATTTTTGCATATATTATTTGGAAATGCTTCAGCAAATCTTCTTTGGTTCATGAAGGAACGCTCTCCTTTCAGTTCTCGGTGCCTTCTCACTTCCCAGGATGCTGATTGCATCAGAGACATGACCACATCTGAAGTCTGGTTACTACTGGGTCAGCCTCAGCAGTTGCAGTCTGGAAAGGACTCCGAGAGCTCCAGCTGACTGAACCAGGTAAAATGTTCCTGTTATCTCAGTGAAAAGCCCAGCATTCATCAAGTTAGGTCTTTCAGTTTTGGCTCAAATTGACAAAGATCTGCTTAAAGTGCACCAGATCAGAATTCTGTTAGTTTTAAAAGAGTGGAAGGAAGAGAATACAAGGCAGACAAGGGCTTGCAAGGAAGAACTTTAAAAAAAAAAAAGAATTTTTTCTTAAAAGAAATCTAACGTGATTATATATTTCTAGCTCCACTTCCCATCTGTTCACCTTCCAGAGTGACATTTAAGGGAGCTGAGTTTACAATGCTAGAGGCATCAGAAGCACTGGATTGAGTGGATCAGTTTCCAGACTGACTCTAAAGCTACGCAAACCTTGCCGAAAGCTCAGCTCTTATTTATTTGCTTTCCTACAACAGAGGTGTCTTGAACTCTGGAAATGCTGGCATCTGCCCTTTTCTTGTTTGCATCCTTTTCTGCTGAGAGCATTATCTGTCTTTTTGCAGTGTATAAGTTGGTAGAACTGCCCCAACCTCCCTTTACATGCCTGCAAGCACTTTGGATGAGGTAGAAGGTACCTCTGACACAGTGTCTTTAGTTTAGGACCCACAGATGAACATGGTGAATGAGTTCCAGGGTCACTCTTCTCTCCAGGGCACACACAGGTGTAGTCCAGCACAATACTCAGAGTTAATGACTAGAAAAGGGCTGACTCGGGGGATGTGGCTAGAGTCCAGCACCCCTTAAAATATTGGTGCCTGATGCAAAATGGGAAACAAGCACATTCACCTGCTCTGTAGTCCAAGCAGGGAAGGCTGAGCTGCAGTTGATATGATCAAGGCATATCTTTCTTAAACCCTAAAAAGAACTGCAAGCATTGACGCTAATATGTCTTTTGCAATACAGAAAAGTCCACCTCAGCTTTAAACTAAGGGGTCACTAGAAATGAATGTCTGAGGAAGACAGAAAACTCAGTCAGCATAAAAGGTGATAAACAGAAGGCATGCCTGGGTAAGCTGATGCTCAGCACAGGAGAGGGAGAAATAACCATGTGAGGACATAGGCAGAAAGCGGAAGAACATCTTTGCACTTAGCAAGCATAAGGGCTGAGGAACAGAAAGTTCTCCTTCCTCTGATAGTGACCTAGCCTAACACCAAAGAAGAGGGTTTAGACAATAGGCACTGCATTAGGACACTGTGTCAATGCTACCATTGCTGTCCCTGTTTCCTCTTCAGTAAAATGAGAATCATTCTGCACCTGCTTTGGAAAGCATTTGTGGCTACAGGTAAGAGCTCTCTGCAGGAACCTGAGCTCTGAGTTTCCCTGTGTGTGCATATTCTAATCCTACAACTGCCTCTACAAAGGTTTGGTTTTATTGACTAATGACACAATTAAGGAAAAAAGGAAGCAGCCACCCACACTGCTTCTGTCTCTCTGTTCTTCTGTCTCCCACAGTGGCAGGGCTCTGGCAACATTTATAGGCCTGTAATTTCCTGGAAGTTTATATAGCATGAAAGTAGAAGAAGTGATAAAATATGCAGTTTAATTGCAAAAACCCCATGTACTAATCTCACTAATGTGCTAGATTAAAACTGTAAATGTGTGAGGCTTCAAGGTGGTTACACAGATTTAAAGCAAATTTTCCTTCTAAGTGTCTCTATCCAAACTCATATTTTATGGTATCCTAGACCTTACAATTGACTTTTATTTGTTTTATTTTTATGAATGATATTCAAAGTGTAATATTGTCACAAGGGATTCTCTTACCGTGTGGATTCTTTTATCATGCAGGATTTCTATTAACTTCTCTCAGAATTTTTTTGTCACACTAGGCTGCTTTAGTGGCTGCAAGCTCTATTGTGTCACACTGGATTGTGTTAATAGCTCAAGCTGGAGTTTACCCTTTGTGTGGAGGGCTAGTAGAAGGACTCACCATGTTGAAAGTCTGCTAAAATTATGTTTTGAGAACTTAATACCAACTGGAAGAATTCTGCATTTCCCCCCCTCCCCCATGTAAATTCTTTAGCACAGGACATGCTCCTTCTCTTGCATTTGTACAATGCCTGCCACAGAGATCTTTAAGCCCTATTTCCTAGAGATAATTAATAAAATAATCTATAAGCAAGCAGTGTCTGATGGGGCTCTATTAACAAAAGGGGCCAGAGAAGTTAACTCCAGTCCCAGAAGATACTCAGTCTTGTTCAATATTAGGAACTCTGAACTGGGGTTTTAGTGGAATGGTCATACCAAACTGCAGTTTTTTGAGAATAATGGTTAAACAGTTACTCTGGAATAAAAAGGACTTTCTTTGAGCAGTAAGCATACTATAGTTCTGCTGTTTAGTTTCTTTAGGAAGGAGCTGGTTGATCCTTCTCTGTTCACAGCAACCTCTTAGTAACTCCAATGCAATTACTTCACAGAGTTCAGGATGGGCAGCAGACTTATTACTAACCTCCAGGATCATCTCAGAATAATTCTGTGATAAAGATAGCTAGGGTCCTCCAAATAGCCTTTGGCTCAAGGGACTGGGGCAAGGGAGCAGGCTAAGTGTCCCCTTGCCACTCACTTAGCAAAGCCTTCATGCACCAGCACATGGCATGGCTGAGTTCCCAGGGCAAAATCTGTCCTCCTGTCCATGGCCAGAGGAAGCCTGTTAAGGAACACATGCAACAGCTTTGGACCCAGAGCTCATTACAGTGGCACAGCTGGGGACTAGAAGACACCACTTATTCTCCAAAAAAAAAGCAGGTATCTGACTTTTAGGGACTTAGAAAAAAAAAAAGTCCCCTAAATCTATAAACCCCCAAACTGTAGTAGAGCTATCAGACCCCACAGGCGCCTCCATTTGCAAGACATTTTGTGCATCCACAGCTAGGACCTAGGGAACCATTTTGAGAATTGACTTTGGGACCTGAAAGTCCTCCACAGATCGCTCACATTCACTATATACCAGTTATATTTTAATGCTAGGAAGGGAAAAGAATCTAAACATCATTTTGCAAATGTTAAGCTATTAAACTAGCAAATGATTTGAGACAAGAGTAAGTATACAGGGTCAGCTTCTCTTTCAAACACTTCTAGGGTACATTATGTGTAGCATGCTTCATGCAAATACCATGGCCTTGAGGTTTTTCCTTGTGGCTTTGTTCATTCTCTCATTTCTGCAAGGAGGCAGGAAGAATAAATAGATGTTTTTATCACCACTTTTTTGCTTTCAGAAAGTTCACATATTGCATTTTTGACATTATGTAAATTAAAAATCACCATGGCATTACCTGAAATAAACTATTATATCACTCCTTTCACGCTGCTCTAGTTAAGATACTGTCAGCACTTCCATTACTAACCCTTATTTCAAGGAGTTTCAGACTTGGTTGGTAGAAAGGTGGGGCATAATTTTACTTTTTTTAAAATGGAAACTTATAAAAAATTCCCAGCCTGGGGAAGAATTTAATTTTCTTCAGATTTTAACAAAAACTACTTGTCCATTTTATTGTTCAAATGCAAAGAGAAGATTAACCCTCCAAAACTTTGAACTTTAAGCAGAAGCCTCATGAAAGATATTTCTCAATTGTTGAAAACTCAGGCAGGAAGTTCCATTGGAGCGGTTTGTGGTAGAGGTTTAGGTCTCAGAACAGGGCACACACTGCAGTGGAAAAAGGAGAACCATTTATAACAATTTATTTTCCATAAAATTAGACCAGCTGAAGTCTGACTGAAGCTATGATCAGTGGGACAGATCATCTTATATGTTGGGAGTTCAGGTACCCCAGGAATTTGCTGTGTTTGGATCAATGTTCACCTATGTGTCTATGTCCTTCTAGACCCCACAAGGATGTACAGGCTCATCACACCATCCTGTATTTGGCCTGCCAAAGCCAAGATTTTGTCTAGGACTTCTTCTAGGTAGCAGCATCCTGAAGTTTCTGTTACTTGGCCTACATATAAATACATATACATGCACAGATAATTGTGATTACAAGTCTTCAATAATATTATAATAAAGCATACCTCAGACTACAAATTCAATTTTGCATAGTGTACTCTGTGCATATGTACATGTACATTCAATACAGAGGCAATGCACTGCCTCAGGATACTGTTAAATTTGGCATCTTTTCCTCAGAAATGGCATTTGGATCACAAGGGTAAGTAAGACAACAGCTCTGGATACCGGCACAGGGCATGTCATTGTTCCCAGGGATAACTGCTGAAGGTCCCAATGCAAAAAGTCCTAATGATCAGGCGTTCCCAAAGGCCAGTCTGTAAAATCCAAGTCACATTGCAGGCAGTATGGATATGTACTGTCTAGCAGCTGAATTTTGTTGTGTAGCCCCTGGTTGATACCCCACTTCTCTGGACAATCACTTTCCATTTCTGGTTTACACTCTGTCAGTCAGCCTCACCAAAGCAGTGCAAAAAATCAGCCCAGCTCTGGTGTTGGGGTACAAACACTGACTACCTTGAGGAACAAGGAGAGTCCTGACATGCAAGTGTCACCAGTGTGCTTTGGAGCAAGTGTTTGTGTCCCTGCCTCTCCCTGCAGGCTGAACTCTGCATACATCTTTTGTAAGATGTTTTCAGAAACAGTTGTGCAGAAGGGAGAATAAATTTGGTCTCCATGTCAGGTAGAACAAGGAGTAATGGACTCAAATTACAGCTAGGGAGATTCAGACTAGACATCAAGATAAACTTTCTAACAGCAAGGATAGTTAAACACCAGAAAAGATGGCCCAGGGAGGGTGTAAAATCCCCACTCTGGGAGATTTTGAGTACGGATTAGACAAATGCCTGACAGGAGTGACAATTTTGATGTTCCTTTGGGGCATGGGATTATATCTTGATTTCTCTTCCAGCCCCGTTTCTTACAGTGCTCTGGAAATCCTTTAGAAATAAGAAAAAAATACATATTTTGATGGCTTACATTCTATCTTGCCTTCCTCTGTAATCATTCCATCTGGGACACTATGCTCTGGCTGTCTCCTCAGGATCCGTGTGTAAATGCCATTAGCTCTTCAAATCCACCATCTCCCAGGCTGCTGTGCAAAACCTCCTTTGGCAAACAGCACATGGGGTTGGCTTTAAAGGGTTATTCTCAGTGGCATCTGTCAGGCAACAGGCTTCACCATGAGTGAGCACCAGGAATCAGAGAAAACTTTTTTGAAATTAATAAATCCTTTAGCAGGTGAAACTGAGCCCCTTTCTGCTGGCTGCATCTGAGGTTTCTGCCGAGTTGCTGCTAATCCATCTGCCTTCCCCAGCAGCGAAGGGATGAGAGTCCAATTTGTGAGCCACAGGAAATTTCACAGGCAAAATGCAAACAGCCAATTTCAGGCTTTGTTTAGAAATATTTTCTGTGTTTCCTGCTGCTGCAAGAAACCAAGAAGGGGAAAAACCCAAACAGGAATTCACTCAGCCTCTTCAGTGCCACTCATTTTTCCACCCCTAGTAAAGCAAAATTCAAGCTATAAAATTGGAGGTAGCCATGAGGTATGGAGGAAAAGCCAGTAGTCTTCACTGGCCGCTGCTTTTCTCTGCAGCCCTCTCCTCTTCCTCACTCTGAAGTCTTCATGCCCTCTTTTCTTGCCTGTCCTCTTTCACCTCCTGCATTATTACAACCCCATACTCCCCCAACTGATTTTAAACTCTGCAGGACCAGAGATTGCCTCACTCCCTATGCAATTCACACTCCTGGGTTTCTGACTGGGCTTCTTGCTGCCTCTTTAGTCTAACTAGACCTAAATTAGGCAATATATCCCTTTATCCAGCCTAGGCTGGAATTACTAATTGAGTAACTGCTGAGACAGTCTTAGCTTGTAAAAATTCCCAAGGTGGATTCATGTGGTCACATATCACCTGGCTGAAAACAGGCACAGAGATGACCACAAAAGCAAGTTTCACAGAGAAACATACATTTTAAGTTTGTTTCAGCTGGGGCAATTCTTTGGCTTGTGCATCTCCATGCCTTTGGTTCTGTACCTTAGCTTTCAAACCCAAAGAAAAAGCAAACTGTTTTCTCCTCCTGCTATCAAGCACCCATCTTCACATGCACAGACATTACAAGAAGGGAACCCAACATTCAGAGCTTCAGCTACAATAGTCCCAACACCTCTGACCTGCTTATTCACAGATTTCATGTTCAGAATATGGACTCAGTTCTCCATAGTCATCTTTCCTATTTTTTTTTAATCATCCAGAGCCATAATGCTGGCAAGTACAGGGACAGACAAAAGGGACTCAGATTTTTTTTTTAAATGTATATATGTAGCCTTATATATGTTTTTCATTTTTGGATGTTTCCCTTAATCATATCTTGAATTAATGCAGGGCTTGTTCATTCGAAGCTCTCATTACCCTCTTAATTAACTGTGCACAGATGGAAAAAGTCGGAATTGCTTCACTCGAGTTGTTCTGCTAGTTTTAAAATGAGATGGCAGATGGAGGACAAGGCAGAAAGGGCTCAGCTCAGAGGTAGGAGACAAGTTTTCAAGCTGTCACAGAAACGTCAACAAACGCTCCATCTGTTTATGAGGTGTACCAGGCAGAGACAGTTTTAAGTGCCATCTACAGACGTGAGTTCAAAGAACTCCAAACAATTAGCAGCAAAATGAAAGTTGCAGTTTTGGTTTGAGATTTACCAGGACATTGTCAAATCATATTGCTGACACTGGATTCAAGAGCAGCCAACAAACCACTTGCAGCACTATTCTCAGCATGGCAGTGGCCAGGATGAGCTCAGGACCCTCAGGCCATGCATTGGCTTGCTAAGACCGCATCCCTAAAGCTCTGCATACAAGCCTCAGAGAAAGGAGAAAAGTTCCCAAAAGCCCAGAAGCAAGTGAATCTCTTGAGACTGATAAATAACCCTGAGGGAAACAGCTCTGAGCTTGCTCCCTATAAGAATGAGCAGAAAGGAAGGGCCCTTTGTTGAGGACCCCAAATTCAGACATAGTCTTTGTGGAAAGTTTCCTCTGGTTTCAATTTTCCAGAAGTTTTCTATAAATGAATGCAGGATCCCTGGAACAAGTCAGTGCTAGCCTTTAGGAAGTGTAGGCAGTCAAGTGTAACTGAAGCCACATACACAAGGAGATGCAAGTAAGAATAAGCTTCTACCCTCTCCTTTCCTAGAACAGCCCTTCTTGAATTCCTCCAATGGGATATCAAATTGTTATCCTGTTGGAAATAACATTTACATGCTGATCTTAAAGTGGGAGGGCACAGCACTATTATTAGCATTTTAGAGAAGTAATAGCATGGTGTAAAATAACTACGTCAGGGCTATACATAATACAGTGGCATTGGATATTTTAAATAACCTAGGAAGACTACAAGGAACACATCTGTTTCCTAATACAGAAGCCAACTTATGTGAGCAGTGTACATCTGTATCTAGGCTTTGTTGGTTTATATATGGTTAACAGGCATGCTTATTTGAAACCAAATTGTACCCATGTGGTTTCTACATAGTCAGGGACGCTAGAAGAAATACACACAAAAAAGCAGTTTGCACAGCTTCTTGTGATATACTTGCTAATTCTTTTTCCAGTAACTTGAGTTCTTTTTGGGCAACACCATATGTTACAATGATAGGAAGATCCAGGATCCCATCTATATACTCATTTCAAAACTGAAACCATGGACTTGAATTTTACTCAGCTTCACAGGTATCTGGATCTGCCTCAGGTCCAATACTTTTCATGGCTTTTTTTTTTAAATGAACAGTTTCCAGACACAAACTAAAAAGTAATCATCTGACAAATGCTTGTAAGTTACACTGCCAGAAAAAGCTGCAAAGGAAGGTTTTCTATTTCCTCTTGATATGGTGCATATATTTTTATTTATATGAAATCCCAACTGTATTTTCCTAGTTCCTTTCTAGTCCCCCATCATGGGTCCATACCATACAGTTAATTTTGTTTAGACCCAGCTAGGCATTCAGATATTTTAGACCCAGCTGGAAGGGAACATAACAAACCATGAAGTACTGTGGATTCTGAGGATGTATTGTGTACATCTACCAGCTGAGGAAGAAGAGCAGAAGATCAGGCTGCTTGTTCCTGTCCATAGCTCTGTCAAAATTTGCTCTGCAGTTTTAGGCAATTAAACATCGCCTGTGTGTATGCACCTACATCAGAATTTTGGTTCAGACCAGAAGCATACTTTTGCATATCAAATATCTCTTTACTACACTTCAGCTCAGATGGTGAAGCAGTGTTGGTGCACATGAACCAAATTGCTTTTGGATGAAGCACACTCCTAATGTACTAATGAACAGACTTTGGGACTGGACCAGAGGTAGCCTAAAGTAATTCCCTGTACATGATTATACTTATATTCTACTTGTCCTTTGCATCAACTGTTTTGTTCTCCCCATGTGTTCATATAGGGCCACACTACCTGCTAAGCATAGACACTGCCTTTGCATTGTTCAGTCCTTCCTTGTGGGACTGACAGGATATTGTTTGTAAGTATGCTTTGAAATGGAAGGGAATATTTGCAGTGTAAAGTGACATAGGATAGGTGGGATGCAGCTCTAGTTTGCTGTGCAGAAGCTGGGTAGCTGAGGAGGCACCTTGTGTTGTATGGCCTGGAGTACAAATGTTTTATCTGGTTTTGCTTGGAGAAGGAAAGAGCAGAGTTAAACCTACATCTGAACTAAACCATTAAAGGGCTTTCAGCAGGGTGTCAAGATCCATGTGCCCAAGGGGAAACCATCATCTCAGTTTTGCCTTCAGTACTATTCATAGACTGTGTGTTCAGGCCCCTAAACACTGTCAGCCCATCAAATGGTGCTCAGGCTGCAGAGCTAATGGCTACTGGGAATACGAGTATATTGAACTATAAAGTTTTGTCAAGAGCAGACCACCACAGGTGACACTAGGACACTACAGCTGCCTTCAGTTCATCAGAGAGGAACCCAGAAATGTCCAAGACCCTGCCAGAAAAAGGATGTGAAAGTGATTTTCTTCAGACTGCTGCCCAGGAAGCTTAAAAGGCACAAACCTCACAAAGCTTCTTCTGTAGGATAAAGAAAACAGGAGGAAGAAATAAAGGAGAAATGAGGATAACAGCAGAAGCTCATCTCTGTGCATGTTCTGAATCTGACAGGAGAGTACCCTTCCCAGGGGCTTCTTATCAGAGTCTCAGCTCCCTCAAGGTCACAGATCAGGGTAATTACACTCTGATAAGCACAGTCCTTGCTCATTTGCAGTTAGACACTATGGTTCCTCATTTTCTGCTCTGAATATTGGGACAGCATCACTGCCCTGCAGCACTTGCAATAATGTACTTCTCCAAACTGGTTGCAATTCAAAAGCATGACATGTAATTCTGGCACATACACCTGAAAAAGGGCTTTAGGAATCTTAGGCTTTAAGTAGGGGCATGAGATGCCAGTGTTTAGGAGTCTGATACTATCAAAGGCTTGTTGTGGACTCATCATGGTAAAAACCTACAATCCAGACCATGGAAAAAGCCAGTATCTGCTGTAACAGTCCTTTCTGGTATTGCTATGAAAATCCTGAAGTACCCACCATGGAAACACCAGAAATGACTGGAAAGGAAAAGGATATGTTAATCTCTTGTGAACCCTGCAGCAAGCTGATATATTAATCAGTCCAGGTTACTTCATCCTGGGCTGCTCATATTTTTAGTAGCTTCCTATGTGGCTTACAAATTGCTCCACAAAAGTAAATCACACAATAGCATGTATGATAGAATCTGCTATATCCCCCATAAATACAGGACAATCCCACATGAATCCTATACCAGACAGTTCTCCTGCCTCTTGGAGCACTTTCATACAGAGGTTGAAGCAAAGGACAGGATATTTTCCTTAGCCATCACCAGTCCTCAAATTCAGCAAATATTTCCCCTAAGGATGCTCTCTGTAGATGTCCAAGAAGCTGATCCAAATAGACCTGCTGACAGACACACCACCCTTAGAATTTTCCCCTGTACTCAGCTCAGGTGAGGCCACACCTCGAGTCCTGTGTTCAGTTTTGGGCCCCTCACTACAGGAAAGACATTGAGGGGCTGGAGCATGTCCAGAGAAGGGCAACAAAGCTGGTGAGGCGCCTGGAGCACGAGTCATCTGAGGAGCAGCTGAGGAACTGGGGTTGTTTAGTCTGGAGAAAAGGAGGCTGAGAGGAGACCTTATCGCTCTCTGCAACTACCTGAAAGGGGGCTGTAGCAAGGTGGGTATCAGTCTCTTCTCCAAGTAACAAGCAATAGGACAAAAGGAAATAGCCTCAAGTTGTGCCAGGGGAGGTTTAGCTTGGGTATTAGGGAAAATTTCTTTACTGAAAGGGTTGTCAGGTATAGGAACAGGCTGCCCAGGAAAGGGGTTGAGTCACCATCCCTGGAAGTACTCAAAAAGCATGTAGACAAAGCACTTCAGGACATGGTTTAGTGGGCATGGTGGATGGTTGGACTCAATCTTAAAGGTCTTTTCCAACCTAAATGAATCTATGAGTCTAGAGTCCTTCTACAACATGGCTGCGCTGGGGCTGGAGGCTGCTGTGAGGAAGACTCCCTGCGGCATTGATGGTCATAAACTTATTTAACGAGTTAGCAGAGAACAGTTTCAGAATATTCCCCCCCAACTTTACTCTTTTTTCTCTTTTCTAAAACAGGTACTTAAATCATCCCAATGCATAATAAGGATGCTCCCCAACCCACTTTAAGGCAATTTCCATTTCAGTCCCAATATCATCCTCAAACATACTTTTCCCTTTATCTGTGGAATGGCCCATTCTACACAGCACCTTAAATAGAAAAGTGCTACACTAGCTAAATGCTGCCTTTCGACTATTACAATAAATATCTGACAGTGAAGAAAATAAGAAAAGAGGCAGGCGGGGACTGATCTGCCTTGTCATATGCTAGTGACTTGGCACTGAAAGCTTTGTCAGTCCATTAGCTGCTGTTAATTTCCTTGTTCTTCATGGCAAAGGTGGCCATAATTGGTGGAGCTGCTGGAAATATCACATAAATGGGGTGATTCACACTCAGAACTGTCACTGTAATAAAATCCCATTTAGAAAATGTCCCCTTCACCCAAGGAAAAAAGCAAGCTTCAGAGCCTACCCTCCCCCTATTTTCTCTTGTAGGAATGCATGACCCATCAGCATCTGTCCATCTCTGAAGACTGGTCATAATTTGAAAGGGACATCAAGTCTGATGGCCTATAATCAGTTCAGACACAACAGCTTTTATTTTTATTTATTTTTTTTTAGTGGGACTTCTCAGACTGGACAGAAGCCAAGGAAACAGAGATAAATATAAAATGAATATAAAATTCTTGCCATTACCAGTATTATTAGTGTGTGTGCTTGAGGAAGTGATAGACATGAAAAGAAATAAACAGAGCTGACTTGGGGAGATGTAGCACACCAGGAGTTGGGTCATTTTATTCAGCAGTGCTCCCTCATATTCACACCTCAGAGCTAGACTATAAACCCCATCTTTTCACCTGTGAGATGAAGATGTGAGGGGACACCTTAACTGAAGGGTGTTACAACCCTTTTAAACATATGGAGATCATACAAAGCTCTCAAAGTCTGAGGAGGAGTGATTTTAAATTTCAGTACAATCCAAGATTCCTATGGAAAAAATCCTAATTATTTACTTTTGGACAAATCTTAGATCTGTTCTTAGATACCAGCTAGTTTTATTGAAGCTACTAGACTTTGCAAAGCAGTTGGGTTTCCTTCAGAATGTTTAAAATGAGACATCTGCCACATTTGAATCCCATTGAGAAAGCATGGAAGAAACACTGGGATAGGCTAACAGGCATTACTATATTCATTTCCCAAAGTCTAAAAACTGCCTGCTATGCTTGAGGGTTGTCTTCTCTGAATTTCTGCCCAGAGCTTTGGCCCCAACAGCAAAGCCTCCACTAACTTTGCTGTTAAGACAGTCCATACTAAGTTAAGATTTGGAAGGTTTAGTTCAAGTACAAAGCTCAAACTCAGTTGGGCAGGTAACAACTGGGGCATGAGATACTTGCAGGAACGCTTCCATACTTGCAACCCAGATCCTGAAAAAAAAACCAAAGCCAACAAACCCCCAAACCAAAATTGAAGTGGGATATCCATCCCTTCTGGTCTACCCTGGATATCATGACTGCTGGGCAGAAATATGTAGGTGGTTGGTTGGTAGCTCATTTAATGTATACATTAACAACTCACAAGACCCATCTCTCATGAATAAATTTCCGATAATCACAAAGAACAAGAAGCATAGGTATCTCCAAGCATCTCCACTGAATTAAGTAAAAATTTCCAGCATGCCAGAAGGATTAATCCCAAACTGACACCAACCATGTGGGTGGAGGCCCAGGTCCACGTCCAGCTTCTGACTTTACATTTGTCTAATTTTGCTTGCCTAATTTTGCCCAGAAGCACAGTACAGAAAACATCAGCAAATCAGGGTATGCTGTTGTGAGGTATCTGAGCATGACTCCAGTCCTTAAAAGGATAACAAGGAGGATTTGTGGTCAAGGGTCTGGTGTTTCCCCTTCTGGCTGGGCTGGTTAGGTAAGGCTTCTCATTGAAAGGGCTGGATTTGGAGTGTTTTGCAGCTGTGCTTCCTAAAATATTTACTTAGTGTCCACTGGAGCAGTTTGCAAAGCCATCAGCAATCACTCTAATCTTCCCGAAGAGCCTGAGTGAGCAGTGAAATGAAAGACTTCAGTAAAGTCTTCAAATAGCTGGTGAGATTAATCTTGTCAAGTGTAAACACTTCTTGACTCAGCAGTGGGTTGGGGTCAGGAATACGAGGCTAGTCTCCTTTTTTGGCAGACCCACAACTGCCAGTTTTCCCAGTTATCATAGAAGAAACACACTGTCTAGATGATATGATAAGGAAACTTAGAATGTTAGGGAGAAACCTAACCTGCAGAGCTGTGATGTTAAGAGGTGCAGTATGTTTGTTAGGTCTCTACTCAAACAGATATTACTTCAGTAATGAAAGGATTCCCTGGAAAACAGAGCATGCAGGGTAAGGTCTCTGATCTCCCAAAGGCTTCTACCTCCCTCTCAGCAAGGAGGTTTTGTGGGGGATGTATATGGACAATCATATTTTTCTGGTTACAGCAGAAAACAATTGATGAGAAGTGTCATGCCCTTTGCCCACAAGTCCAACCAAGAGTAATCCAACAACCCTGGGAAGTGTGCTCTATTTTTCAGCCCTTTGATGAGATCAGTCTTGTTACAGCCTTGCCAATATCCCAAGTGCCTGGAGCTCACCTCCAAGCCAGGAACAGGACTAATTGACAGCACCAGGTCCAGAGACATGAGTAACTTCAAGACTCAAGACAAGCATGTCAATTCAGCGAAGCACTTCAGCACACAGAACCAGATCTTGTCGACTCCAATAGACCTGAAGCACGCATTACGAGTTAACGATGTGCAGAAGTGCTTTGCCACACAGTAGTATTGTGAGCAGGGGAATATCATATGACCCAAACAACTCTATATACCTGACACCTGGGGGCCTCCCTCCTCCCCCTGCAGCGTAGTAGGACACAGTAAGTTAAGACAGTCCAAGTGACACCGAGGAATACAAAGCACTCCAGTGAATCACTACAGCAGCCCATGCCTCTCAGCATTGCCTTCACAAGATAAATAATTACCTTAACATCTCTCATAAGCAATATCCTGATTTGGGGCCTTAAGCACAGCCCTAACAGTTGGTGCCAGCTATTGTGATAGCTGGAATGAACGAAGGAAAGCAGGAATCTGGCTTGAAACCAAGCATGGGTTCTGAAGATTAAGATTTTTAGCTAATGAAGAGATGTAGCAGAGACAAGAGAATGATACAGAAGCAATAGAAGAGAAAAAAAGGCAGTGGGATGGCAGTCTTCACAGGCATTCACAACAGAGCAAACCATGGTAGAATTACTGTGTTCTATGGTAAAGGACCACAGCAGGACCAGACCACAAAGGAAAAGCTGGCCTTTGTAGCATCATTGACCTGCCTTCCATAAAATATCCTCCTTTCTGCCAAGGTGCCTGTGGCTGTAACACTGTAGTCCATTTGTGTATCCTTTGCAAATCATTATGTCTTTATGATGACCAGAGTCAAATAAGAAGTTTCACACTAAGAATAATCCCATTTCTCTCCAGGATGAGATGACATAATGAAACACAATTGGGTCCCACATCTCTCTGTGTCAATAGTGTTGCAAATTTTTTTTAAATTGTTCTAAAGTATTTATCACTTTATTATACCCTTCTTCTTTGCAAGAAGTAATTATCATCACAAGCAATCTCACTGCAGTGTCACTGATAGCCTGTACTATTTTTGACTCTTAACAGTACACAAAACCCAATTCCCCAAACACTTAGTAATTGAACCATCCTTATCCAATGTGTTTTCTCCTTTTGACAATCTCCAAAGATAAGATATAACCTCTGAGTTTTAGTCCCACAGACAGGCACAGCCCCCCCCC
>JANZLQ010000055.1:12808909-12826273 GCA_026212715.1 Elanus axillaris | reverse complement strand
TTAGAAGTAAATTGCTATTCAGGGCTACTGGAAAGTACCAGATTAAGAACAGAGTGATGGATGATGCATTATAAAACATGTAGCAGCATAAAACCTTTATGCCCCCTACTCCCCTCCCCACCCCCAGCACAGTATGCAATAATCCACAGCAGGTCTTTAAGTAGTTTGAGTTTTCTACTAGCTTGCACTGCCTTTTACAGTATTTCTGCAACAGAAGACAAGTATGGCTTCAGGATCTAGGGAAGTGAAAGGAACATAATATTATAGAGTAATTGAAATTGGAAGGACCTCTGCAGGTCACCTGGTACAACCCCTGACTCAAAGCAAGAACAACTTCAAGGTTACATTAGATAAGCTGATAATAGTGATTATTTAGGACCCCTGTGGTCTCTCTGTATGAAGACAGCTCAGGCTGGCTTGCTTTATCCTGCCTTTAGCCTTGCTCAAGTCAGACCACCTCTTTATCCCAGAGGACTACATCTTCTCTCTAAGCCAAAGACACTCGCCAAACTCCAAAAGAACACAATTTTTTGCATTTTATAAAGGACTCTAAGTTTAGACAATCCTTTCAGAGCAGGGGATGGGGGGAGGAAGGCAACAAAGGGAGGAAGAATCTCTCAGCCAAAACCAGCAGGCAGAACCAGATTAGAACCAAGACTTCATACAACTCCTCCCAGTTCGCCACCAGCTGAGCACATATCCTTCTCTCCCAGCAATACTCAGCTCCACAAAAACATGAGTATTCCATCAGAGAGAGTCTTTCCACTGACCAGCAAGCTTTCCAGACTAACAAAGACTATCATTGTGCTTTACCTGGCTGCAGTTTTTGGTCTTCACCAGCTCAGGGTAGACTGGAACCCAGCACTCCCAGGAGAGCAGGTCTGCAGTCAACTGCAAGGCTCCCCTTCAGAACTAGCAGGGCTTGGTGCCTCCCCCTTTATAGGAAAAAGGCTAATCTAATTAGCACCTGAAAACAGCAGAAATGAGGTCACTTGCTTCCTGTGTAAAGCTTAATTTTCTATAATTTATTTTTACATTTTCTAATTGAATGAATATTAATTAACTGGAGTTTAATGCAGAAGATGAAGACATTAAACTCTCATTAACAAACACTGAATCCTATTCATCCCCAAACACTTCACATCTGCAGCATTAAGTTATCAAAGAAAAAAATCTGCTATGATTTATGTCGTTTTCCGGTGGAAAAAGGGAGGCAATGAATCTGCTTTATCAGCTAATTATCTGCAGGGTGACACATGACTCTGCAAGCACCCAGAGATAGGACATGGGTTCTGGTGAGGTACTGGCACACAAACGCCACGTTGTTTTCCTGCATGCAGTGGCATCAGTGAAGCTCTGAGTGACCTGGAGCACAGAGGAAGAAAGCAAACCCGGGCAATGTATGGCATTGCCTGAAACACATTGAAATGGGTTTTGAGGAGATGAATACAGCAATGTTTCAAAACTGGTGTGAGTATGGACTATCTCTGCTAAAGGTAATGGACCTCACTTGTGGACCTGAGAAAAGTAAACCTTTCTGGGCTTAGCCTGCATTATTTGAACCTGAGGCTTTATTTGTTATGGCCTCCACGATGTGCAGTGGTTAATGTCATGGAACTGCAAGCCCCTTAGTGGATCATCCATTTGTTAGGTACAGGGCTATTTCTCCTCCAACATGAGGTGGATGATGAAGGGCGGTAACTCTCTTCCCACTTACAGAAGGTTCCCCCACCTGTTAAATCAGATGTAGTTCATGGAGGGATTATGGCCAGTCCAGGCAGAATTACAGAACAGGGAAATGAAGAATGAGCCCAGGCTGTTAGCAAAGACTCCCGCAGCTCCTTCGGCAATCACCCTAGTTTCCTGTGAAGGGAGATGTGTCAGCTTCTTCACTGGTTCAATTTACTTTAAATATAAACACTGGGAGATGTCACTCTGCTTCAGAAAACAGAGCATAGCTGGAATGTACTAAAAGTGTCCCCAAAAGTTATTCAGTGATTTTAAAGTGTTTCTTTCTTGTCATGTCATTTATAATTTAATTAGTGGCAGGTTGTCAAGCAATAACTATAATCTATAGATTTATGCACTGGAGAAAAATAGCTACCTCATTCTTAAAGCAGCAAAGCTTGCTCCCCCTGTGCTTGCTGCTGGTGGAGTTGCCATCTGCTGATAGTTCTCTGCAATGTCACCTGTTCCTTTAAGTATATTTATATAAATGAAACAGAACATCTTCAACTTTTTTTTTTATTCTGTGATATATTTCAACAAGTTTTACATTTCAATAGCTTTTTCATTTTTCAAATAGAAACCTTTTCTGAATGTGAAACCTGAGTTTATATCTGAAAGTAAATGTTACACTAAAAGTGGCAAAAATAATCAACTATAAATTGTGAAAATAGCCTAGAGAAGTAAGTCTGAGGACCAAAACCAGAGATGACAGTGGAGACATTGAAAAGCTTAGAGAGAAAAACAACTAAGATGGTGAAGTGGGTTTCATATCAACAGGAATTCAATAAACTGGAGGAGAGGCAAGAAAAGGAAATCTAGAAATCTGGCAGAAAACAAAGCAAAGAAAGACCAGCCACGATGCCCTGCAAGCATACCTCAGTTGAAGCAGAAAATTGAGCTGTTGATAACAAATAGGAAACTAGCACCTGAACAATAACCTACTCTGACACCCAGGAACCTGAAAATGCAAAATTCCTCTACCGTGCTCCTTTGAAGAGGACAAAACAGAGCAGTGATTTAACCAGACTCCAGTTTTACTGATGTATGTGTTGTCAAACCCAAACAGCTGGGAAATACAACTTGCAAAAACCCACAGTGAGAGCAAGGAGAGTAGAGCAGGGACGTGGAGCTGACTGGTGGTGAGACTGAAGCTGGCCAGATGCTAGAGCAGGCTGAACAGCACCTTTCCTTGATGTGAACACACCAAGAAAGCCAAACGGACTTTTAAACACCAGAGGTACATTTTATTTGAACACAACGTGGAATTTTTTGAAATGGAGTGAGACAGCTTAAAATGGCTTAGAAATGGGCTTCCTTAAGGCTAACTCCCACTGTTAGGAGCTTCTTCAGTTGCAGCTAACTCCACTCACACTGCTCCTCTAAGAAGAGTCCCTGCAGCATTCAGGTCCCTCTCACACGTGGCAAGCTCAGTTGCCCTTATGGATGGTAGAGCTTTCGCATAAAATGGGTTAAGATTAGCATTAAACTCAGAAAATGTTATCCCTCCTTGTTCAAAATAAAACATTCTCACCAACTGAAAACATATTGGCTGTGATATTTCATTAAAAGTGAACAGAAAAAATGACACCAGAGGACCTCATTTGCTCCTGAACACATGTATTTTCCTCTAAAGGGAGTTTCCTGTGAAACAGAATACCCAGTGCCTAGCTTGCTCCCCCCGCTCTGTTTGTACTCAGTTCTATGACATGACACAAAACAGTGGTTCTCCTCCACTTCTTGCAGTGATGCAGTCTGCTCGGTCTTTATGAAATATGAATAGCCTAAAAAGAGCATGTTAGCACTGGCAATATAATCCCTGCTCCTAAAAATCACATCAAAGTGACTGCGCACTTGGACTTGCCATCTCCTGTCTAGGTGCAAACACAGGCTATTGCTGCCATGTTTCAGGATTTTACAGGACACCTCAAGGATGTTGCTACTGAACTGAAAGGCAGTGAGGAAAATAAAATAAGGATGTTCTTTGCTGTAGTTTCACAAAAGCAATTGTATGATTCAAGGACTCACTGAAGATCAGCTGCTATAAAAAAGACCTGCTAGAAAAAGCCAGCTAAAATCCCATAGTTAAATGGACAGTTTGCCACATAAAAAGTTACCAACCTGCTCTGGAATTTTGGTGATAATCATGCAGGCTTACGATAAGAGATACATGTTTGTAGTCTTCATGAGATCCAGTAACAGGTAGACTTATATTTCTGTAGCTCAAAGTGTGGTGTAGAGTGCGGTCAGCAAAGGAGCCACCAAATCCCTCAGGACTGGTGAGCAGACTGGAAAGATACAATATTAAGTTTGCTGTGTGCAACTGAAGGATGTGCACCTCTGCTCTGGTGATGGGTAGGGAGTGGTACGACACTTCTCAGTTAGTGCTTGAGCTGTGCTGGGGATGGGACTAGGGCTGGAGAGGAATTAAACAGGAAACTTAAACAGTGAAATGAGATTGTTGCTATTAAGCACCATGGCTTAATACTCCTGTGTCCTCTGGAACAGTTTGCACCGCTACAAATGGGTGCAAGGTTGGTGTAGGACATTCCTGTTCTGATTTGGTAGTTGTATGCCCTGCTTGTGTAAATAACTGCAATCTGCTGGGCAACTGAGCATCTGACCCACCAGGTCTGTGGTTTTTGCAGGTAAGTCAGAAGAAATTTGCAGAAATGACAGATGGAAGCCAAATTCCAGCTCTGTTTGAGGGGGTAATGGGTGATCACCCCAGCAAGCTCACAGCAGGGCTGATGTCAGCCTTCAGGGCACATTTTAGAGGAGGAAAAAGAGCAGGAAGACTCCATGGAGGGGGCAGAAATAACAAGGGTTGGAAGGTTTTTTACAAAGCCCTTGAAAGGAGAATTGAGGGGACAGGGGAAGTCACACGGCCGGAGCAGAATCCTTGTCTTTCTCTATGAGATTAGGGAGGAGAGTTGTAACAAAGGAGGGTTTTGCTGGGTGCAAATCTCTGTTGCCTTCCCTGTTACTCCTATCCAACCTTCCCTTTGCCTAGGGCAGTCCAGGTTAGATGGCATGGCAGGGGGTGGACCTGCATTACAGAGAATGGTGGCCAGTATTTCTGCAGTAAGAAGGATATTTTTTGCCCTACTGGGAGATGGAAAGCAGCTTTGTGGTTGGCAGAAGCAGGCCTGAAAGAAACCCAGTTGCTATGTGTGAACTGGTCTTCACAGGCAAAAGGTGTGTTCAACAGAGGAGAAAGCTGCTGTGAGTGCAGTGGTGATCACTCACCATGAGGACTGAAAATAGCCAAACTAAAGTATAGCGATAACTGGTAGATGTGTCTGGAGGTGACCAGGGGATGAACCCAAGGCAATGATAACATACAAGTTGATGGATGTGAGTATATGACATGGTACCTGGCGTTAGCATTGCACCAAATGTGGAATTATTTTAAGAGAAGGAAGGAGAGTTTTTATGGGGAGTACAGTTCTGGGAGATTTTTTGCAGGGGGCTTCTTTTTTTATAAGATGAATCCAACGTGATTTTTTGAAAATGGTGTTTAATAATGCACTTTTGCAGTTGAGTTTTCAAAAGGTGAAAAGCATTTCTGAAAATCAAAATTTAATTCATAAGACAGAGCAAAAACTGGTTTTGTGTTTTCACAGTAAAGCTTTTTTAGTAGAAGGAGAGTGAGTTTTGAAAAATTTTCAACCATCTCTGCCAATAAAATGAAATATTAAAAAAAAGAATTAACAACACATCTGTTAATCATGACACCTTGTATGTTTTCTTATATCATTTTGTTTTATGTTACATCTCTTTTTCTCTAAATTCAATCTGCTTTTTCTGCCTAGGTTGTAAACTCTTCACCAGCAGGGACTGTTCTCTTATAATGCATTTGTCCAGCACCTCACATGTTGTGAACACTAACGCAATGTGAATAATATATGGTACTCCTCTCTTGAGCAAAAGATAAAACTCAGAAGCAAAAGCAGATGATGATGGCTTTGTGACAGTGAAACACAAATTTAAGACAAACCTCACTGCAGCATGAGGTCTCCATTGTGGCTCATGAAAGTAAACGCCAAATGGCCTTACTGTAACATAGACGATCTGTAAATCATTTCAGGCTATGCAATTGCTACACATAATGCTCCTAAAAAAACCCCAACCAAAACTCTTCTCATCTAAAAGTGTAGTGCAAAGTTTTATTTGAGTTAGCTCCTGCCAAGAATAGCACAGAGCAGCCTGCATGCAACATCTGCTTACATAGAGTGAGAGCAAAAACATCTGGCAACAGTAGCTCACATTCCTACCTGCCTTACCTATGCTAATTCTCTAAAAAGGTGGAAATAACATGGCTTTTATAGTAAAGCCTCAGTGGCTGGAAATAAAGGAGGAAAAAGTATTTTCTCTAAGGCACTGCATTCTGAAGAAAACCATGGCCTTCAAGGAAAACTTCACCCATGTATGTTTTTCTCGGTTACTATCTCACAGTGTACACCCAGCTTCTTGTGGCTTTTTCACTTGTCCTCACAGTTGCTCTTGTATGAAGTCTCCTCCACCATCAGCAACAAGTATGGGTCCAAAAATACTGTCATCATGTAAAAGAGCAAATTGCCTTCACATAACAGAGGAGATACTGCTTCATCTTCCTCTGACTAGAAAGCAGTCTTGCTTCTGTTCCTAGTAAATTCATGTCTTGCTTTCCGGCTTAGCGCTTCATGTTTAAAGGGGGACGCAGGTGAAACAGACTCAAAAGTGTTGTAGAAGACTGTTGCAAAAGGCAATGACAGCTGTATACATGATAGAATTTTTAACAAAAGATGGAGGAGGAAACAGAGCTTCTAATGCAGCAGTAAGAGCTATCATTTAGCAAGGATAAATGAGTCCAAAGATACCTTAAATTTGTCCTGTTGTCTAATTCTGGAAGAAAACAGATGACAACCATTCTAGAATCAGTGTTTGGAAATATACAACAAAAGAAAAAAAGCTTTATTAACACTGGAAATGTACTCTTAGCTTGGATTTCCTTTTCAACACCCAGCTTGTTCATCTCACAGCTCAATGAACTGTTAACATCACATATTTCTTCTGTTCCAGCAGCAAGTCCAGTTACTTTGGTTTCCGCTAACTGCAGACAGATGAGATTCAGCCTTCCCAGGGAGACAGGGAGAGGGGGAGAGCAATACAGAGCGGGAGGAAGGGAATGAGAGACACTAGGTCTCGATAGATAGCTAGCAACATTGACGAGCTGCAAGTTGGACTTACTGAGATATTATTGAGCTGAATGCTGCAGCTTTTCTATTCTTTGTGCATAACATGAATCGGACTTTCTTCATTAATGTGTTTTTAAACTGAGCCAATCCCTTAGTATTCAATAAGGTTGGAGAGCATTGTATAAGTAGCTAAATAGTGGAATACTGCTATGTGTTTCATATTCTGAACCAGATATATTCCCCTGTGCTTTAATAGCCCAATCCAGTCTGCCTTTCCAGATATAAACCAGGAAATGTCCTTGTCCAGTTGTGCATAAGTACAACGGGCAACTACTTTCCATAATAAAAATGCCAGACTCCCCAAGTTAAAATGAAGTTAGTATTCTGTTAAATAAACAATACATTACAGCTGGAAATTACAGCTGTAAATAAAAAGTTCACAGTTTAAGCAAAGGAAAGATGCAAGGGCAGACACAGCATTGTCTGTATTTCCAAACAATTCTATTTCGCTTTTATCTTCCATGCTTTGCCACAATGTCCTTTGTTGTATGTGTATTTGAGCAATGAGAACATGGAGAAATTAGGCAACTCACCCATGCAGTCAGGTAGAGTAAGAAGAGAAAGGCAGATGTCTTGAAGGGCAGCCTTGTGCCTCTTTCATATCCACCCCTTGTCTGGGATGGTTCTGATAGCACCAGACCCAGTGGAAATCTGTTTAGCTCCAGGGATGCTAGTTCTGGATTCAGTTTCTGGCCTCATTTCTTAGGCAGAAGGAAAACTTGAAGAGCACAAGAAGAGAAAAAGGAGCAAGAGTCTGGGCTCCCTTCTTCTAGTGATAATGTAGATTTTTCAGTACAAACTTACATCAGTTTAACAAGAAATGCTTGCTGGACACAAACGTGTGATAAATACAGAAGATTTGAGCTGACCTTGAAGGGGTTTCACACCTGAAGCCAGCCTCTGGCTCTAATCCTTTCTTCTAACCCTCGCTGATTTCCTGTCAAAATTTCTGTCTTGTGTACCCTAATCTGGTACTGTTATGTATGTGAAAATATGAATGAACTTTTACTTTCAAATGACAGCTTCAGTCATGACCCACTGAACTTCCTTCCCATTGCCAACACTGTCTGCCTTTTACTTTCACAGACCAATCCCATGGTTTTTATGTCACTAAGGTGGCAAAAGAGACGGCTAATCTTCTATTTTTGATCACTGAAATGAAAGGCAATGCTGCTAACATCCTACTTCTCTGTTACAGTGACATTTGACTGGAGTTTCATGCAGAAGATGGAATTCAGCATCATGTGGGAATTGCAAAAGATAATATTTTTTTCTAAACATTAGTTCCTCGCACATTTCCCCCAGGAAGAGAGAAAAAAGAAGAGACACTTAGCATTCAGGAGTGAAAAAAGATGAAATCTAATGAATTCTTCTTCCTCTCAGGGATTAGAGAACAGTTCAACATTTCTGATTAAGGACAAGAAAAAGACAGCCATGTGCGATGTCATAGCCATTTGTGCTGCCCTTCTAACACAGAAGTGTTCAACATGCTGGAGTATAATCAAGAGAATAACAACACTACCAGCAGGCAAGAGTTTTGGACTTGTCATCTTACTTGGCTACATGCAGTTAGGTCTCAGTAAAGATGACTTGCTAAAAATCTAACTAACGTATCAAGGCTCATTGGGTTTCGCTAAGCTCCTACCTCTGTAATCACCATTTACCAAATTAGAACAGGGGGAAAATGAGCCACTTCATCTCTGTGTCGTATAATGAATTTTTTTTGTGTGTACCAGAGAGGGTGATTGCCACTAGGTATAATTATTATAATAAAGATCAGTAAAAACTCAAGTTAAAAAGGAATTGGAGTTATTGAGCCCACCAGTGCGATTCAAATGGAGCTGGTCCCTGTACCTCACACAGGCAAATTCAATCCACTGATCTCACCACTGTAGCAGCCCATGAAAACCAAAGCAATGATCCTGTCCAGTGTTTGCTCATCTGTCTAATGTAATTCAGATTATTGATTCCATTTGATGTGAAATCCACTGATTTCACTCAATGTAATCAAATCAATTAATCTCATCAACTCCAGTCCAATCCATGAGTACAATCTAGTGCATCTGACAGTCATTAGCCACCTGACAGAGAACAAGGCAGGCATAAAGATGAATAATAAAAATCAATAGTTTTATAAATAACATCTACAGTGCACTAGGTGTTTTGCAAATGACTGTAAAAAACAAGGATGTTGATATTCAGCCCATATACATTTTGCACATACATCAAAATTAGTAAAGTTAGACTGATTTGTACCATATTTATGTTGACTGGGGGTGCCTATTCCCAAGTTTTTAGGATATGGCTGGTTAGGGTCACTCAAAATGGCCTTCAGGAAAGTGATACTTATATGGTCTACAAAGGACTTTGAGATGCATATAAGAAAACCACTGTGTAAAGTTGGTATTATCAAAGATCTCTTGCCCTTTAATGCTGATGAACATTTTCCTCCTCCGCATAATAGGAAATCTGAAAGTGTTTCTGTTTGAGAATGGAACATTTCACAGATGAAGAAAAAAAGTATTCTTTTAAACAGAGTTAAGGAGTTGTTTGGAACAGGTTGGGTTTTTTTCCTAATTGAGGAAAGGAAGGCATTCACAGATCTACCACTTGTCTGTCCACTGCTTCCTGGACAGACAAGACTCTCAAACACAAGCATCATAAACAACCTAAAAAAACAATAACAGAGGAAACTTTTAAAGGTGGCAAGGTCAGGTAGGTGTACTTTTCTTATTGCAAACTGATCTGGCCTAATTCCCTAGCACCACATACTCCTTAAAAAAACATCCTACTATATAAAACAGATACTCCACTTAAGAAAAACAAGACACAGAAGAGAACAGAAAGGCCATGGTATAAACCAGTCACAATTCCATTAGAGGCCTGTTCTCTTGCCCCTTTTGGAATGTCTTTCCTTTAATGCTGTAATTAATAACATTATGTGCTAATGAAAGATCAAGAAAGTGGCAGCTGTGCTCCAGCCTCTAATTCACTCAGAAGGTATTGATGATGTTGCTCCTGGTATTCCATCTGCTTCTCTAATGTTTGTTCCATGCTGCATTGCTCGAGATATTTGAGGCTAACATTTAAGATAACCTACAAGAATACAGGAAAAAGAATCCTAGCCTTGTGCAATGCAGGAGAATGGGCCAGCTATGTGGTTCTTTGATCATTTGGACACTAGCATTGGGATTCCCTGCAAGCAAGGTCCGGATGAGAGACTCCTCATGGATAGAAAATACAGTGAAAACTGGGTGATTCAAATTTTCATTCAGCAGTTTGTGATGGCCCCATTGAGTAACTCTAGGCTTGATAGGCCTACTGTTGTTTTCTTTCAGATCCAGGACTCCCAAGAAACATTGTCCTTCAGTTCCTTCATGTGTCCTTCAGTTTTCTGTTTGCCCATGTGGACAAGCAGCCTTTTCACTCATGTTTTTTTTAATTATGTTTTATAATAAGGTCAAGGAATTATGCATTCTGGCCTTGATGGTAAGAGTGGCTCAGCCTCATTGTTGTAAATTGTTGTGAATTAGGGTGATACCAATGCTAATTGTCTTTTCCTTGCTTCACTGATTCTTTAAATAATTGCCCTCCTCCTTGGTCAGTTTTTTCCTTGCACCTCTGAGAAATTTGCACCTCAACTCTTATCAGTCTCCTTCCACCCAACCAATGTAAAGTACATTGTGGCCACTAAATCCAATTAATCCTCCCAGCGCTCCCCAGTGAATGAAATTAGTTACATTTTACAGATGGGCAGTCAGGGGCGCAGGCAGCTTTCCCAGCGATGTCTGCATTATCTCTCCTCTACTGAAAACCTGACGTGCCTCATGAATAGTTGGGTCTTCAGAGGTACTGAGCACCTTCAGCTGCAGTGAAAGTCAGGGTGAAGAATGGAATTGGAGCACCATGGAAAAAACAAGTGTTTCCGTTATGCCCAATGCCGATCTGAGTTTGAGTAAGTAGTTCTGTCCAGTCTTCTGTGAGGGCTGATAGGATGCATCCATATCCCAGCTTCAAACACACACAAAACCCATCCACATGCAAGGGCTATCTCAAAAAAATAAACAAAAAAGATCCCATTTATCTATCACTCCATTTTTATAATAATGTTACTCTATCATTTTCCACAGGACTGCACAGCCTTTGCAAGATGAGTGGAAAATGAGGTGGTGAGCTTTCATTCAAACAATAGGCTTTGCTAGTTTCAGATCCTCAATATTGGATGCAATAGCTATTTGCAAATGAGCTGAAGGATTTCGTTCCTTTAAAAAATAAAAGTTAGTTCTCATGAACTGCAGACAACTTTCTCAGCTTCTATGTCCTGGGTATATTCAAGTTTGATTTTTAAAAATTCTCCCAAGCGATTAGAAGCCATTGTGGGCTAATCAACCAAGAAATTTAAACGTAAAGTTTGCTGAACTCTCCTTAAAGTACAGCTAAAGCATATTTCACTTTTATTGCTCTAAGATATTTATGTCTATTTTAAATACAAAGAGCCAGATTCTCTTCTGGCACAAATCAATAAAGTGTTACTGGCTTTATTATGATACACAACTTGAGGGCTTGGCCCTCTATTTTACAATCTGTCTTCTTTTATAACAATGTTCCCTATTTTGCACAAACCTTCCAGTGGATGAAAGGCATGGTAGACAGCTTAATACATCCCATGAACTACCCACTGAGGTTTTCAGATCCCCTGGGTATGTTATTATGTTATGATTACTTTTATGTTTGGAAAGCTAAGTGAACCAAGTGCATGAACTCCAGAAAGAGGGAACCTTGGCTTTTGAGATATTTAACCTACTGGAACTCATTCCAGTCTTACTGAATCAAATACAACTTTATAATGGATAAATGCTTGCAGTGTACATAACATCTTCCATTGTATAGCATGCAAAAAAAGGAAAAGGTGCTTTTGATACATTTGTGACAGCTTTACTTCAAACAAGGAATGCTCTGTATCATCCAGTACAATTTCTAATTCAACCATACACTGAACCATGCTGATAGAACAATTATATGGGAGTGTTTGTGTGTGGAAATAGGGCTACTCAACAAAACTGGCAAAAGAATTTGGCTAGGCTTGTGAGAGGTCGAAAAGTGTTGGTATAGTTAATACATTTCCCATCTCATAGGCTTTATTAGCCTTAGTCAGAAGCAATGGGGAAAAAAAAAAAAGAAAAAAGTGGGAAATGGAATGGACTAGTGAGGGTGCCTTTATGTTCTCCATCCTCCTCTGCAGAGGTTCAGGAAATCACCACATCACTGTGAAGTGGTTGTGCTCTAGGTGGATGTGCTTGCAGTAATGCCCAGGGTTGTTGGGAGCACCGTGGCATGCAGAGAGTTGTCAGGCTTTAAAGAGGCTTTAGCTCATTGCATGATACCCCACTAACCTATGAAGATTTTAGGGGACTTCAGGGCATGCATAATTTATTTGTAGCCAAAACCCAAAGAGAACAATAAGAGGATGGATGACAGCTCTTTTATGGAATTAGCATGGATTTGTTCAGTTGTTATTGAAACATTGCATAAATTCTTGATCTTGGCTAGACACTTGGCTTCAGGCACATGGGATACAGGAACACAGGACTGCACATGTTACAATCCAGAAAACATTTTCTGGTATTTGGAAACTAAATCCTATAGTTCAAAAGGCCAAAAGCCACAAAACCTTCAATTTGCCAGAGGAAGGCAAGCAGACAAGACTGAGGGAATCAGCAGGCTCTTAGGTTTCTGCCACAAAAGGAGGGAACAAGGTATTTCTTTTGTTTCAAAAGGGGTAATTCTCATGTTTTAAGTTAAACCTGCAATTAAATGTTTTACTCTCTTGACCTTTGCTTCCCATCACCCAAACAGACAGTTGCTGACTGATCTGTTATTAGGAACAACATACAAACAAGACAAGAAAAGTAGAGCAGGGAGGTCAAAGGAGCGTGGTCACAAGCACCACCACCTTTGGCACAGAGCATGAACTTCAGTGTAAGAACCGCCTTCTGCTGGGGCAGCAAGCACAGAGTGTTGGCTGTCTTACTATCAGTTCATGTTGATGGGGGCTCCCCAAAGCAACAAGTGGTGGAGCTTGTGCAGAAATGACAGCGAGACAACTGGGAGTGGATTAGAACTGTGAACAGCAAGGGCTTTTCGTTCTTTTCATCTTGCCAGACATGCTGTCCCTATTAAAAGCTAATGTTTGAAAATCATCTGTTTCTCTTAACCTCTATTTCTATTCGGCGAATGGAACAGTAAATGTAACTAGTGCAGTGGCTGTGAGGGATGAACTCTTACAGGCTTGGTCAGTATGAAGTCCATGTGCTAATCACTTACAAGCCACCCACAATCCAATGCATTCATTTAAATAGGATTCGTTGTCCTCTCTGTTCGAGTGCTCTGCATCTCAGGCTATCTCCTTGATAATCCTTTTTAGATTAGTGTCAGAGCCCCAGATGAAATCCTTGCTCATTCTCTTGCCATGTTTACCAGGCTGATTTCCAACACTGTTTCATATGGATTAGGCAGAGCAACTCAGTGCTCATATGTTTTTCAGTGCATCTCAGTACCTCATGAAATTACATTATAGATTCATTGTATAAGTAGAAGACTGAACACAATTACAGTCCAAAAGCCCCAAAGCGAAGGACTAGAATCTGAAAGTAGATGTGACCAGATCTTGCTGTGTGCAAATATCTCATAATAAATTGGTCACACACTTTTTTTTATTTAATCTGTGTTTTCTAAATTTCTTTTTTTTTTCTTTTTTGCACAGAAAAATAACCTTTCTTCATACTTCGGCAGAAAAACAAAGGAAGGCAGGTGCACATTGCCATAATTGACAGGTCACATTGAGAATTCCCGTGGTTCAACCCAACTAGGAAAAACAAACTACTTAAAAGTTTTTAAAGAGAATTTTCCATTGTTTTTCAAGGTCATTTCAATGACCTTTTCCAAGGTAATTTCAAGGTATTTTAATTGTAGTTATTATCACCACTTCCCTCATAGAATCACAAAAAAAATTGTGTTGAAAGGGACCTCTGGAGGTCATCTTGTCCAGCCCCCAGCTGAAACTAGGGCCACTTTTGAAGTCAGATCCATCCACAGGAGGATTAAACTGGCTGAAGGGCTTTATGACACTGGGAGCATCATCACTGATGAGAGTCACTGAGCTTTGTATTGCTAGTAAATAAAAAAGTTTGTGAAGGAAATGAATAATAGTGGGGTTTTCAAGCTTGAGGACACAGGAGGTCACACTACTCATGGAAAACTGAGTTTTATGTAAATGCTGGACTGCACTGACAGACCCATACTTTTAAACTACTAATTGATATTTGAAATTTCATTGCTGAAGATCATTTGGCTTCCAGTTGTGCTAGAAACACAGGCCTTTCCTGTTGATGAATATAGCTCCCTGAGTGAAGATTAGCAGAGACAGCTATCGTTGGGCCTGTAGGTGAATGGATTACCCTTGATTTAATAAGAAGTAACAGGCCATTATTTCTAAAGCTACAGGATGGAAAATGACATCTGGATTCTCGATGTAAACATTATTCATCATGTTGGATGCTTTGCTATTCTTGCCAGTACACTATGCTCTGACGAGGCTGTTATTTCTAGGGCAAATGAATGGTGAGTACAGCATGGATTTATTCAGACTTATCTCTTGCATCTAAGCTCTTGTGTTCCTTGATACAGCTGTGTATTGGCCCAGTCAGTTGGCTCAGTCAAGAGCTATCCATTGCTAGTTCTCTGGCCAGGGGTGATGGGCCAGATCCTCAGCTGGTGTCAGATGGCCCCAGTCCATTGATGGCAAAGTAGCTGTGCAGATCTGCAGGCTTAGAGTTTTCACATCATATACTGGCTTCTTGCAAACAGTCTGAAGAGGCAGTCACTGCAAATCCCCATCAAGAAATATTAGGATCAAAAGCAAAACAAGATGAGAAGAGAGAAGCTGCCAAGCTAGAGTTCAGTGTCACAGGTGTGATGAGCAAGGACTAAATAACTTTTGCTAATGCATACAAGGGGTTTTCAGGTTCATGTCTCAAAATCTGCCTCTGCTTTTTGGAAGAGAGTTGGAAGGTACATCCATAAATCCCATCAGTGTTTGTTTACAATGAACACCCAGTGAACCTTTTGTGCTGAATATTTTGAGTTATTTCTATACAGCCTGACAGCTGGAAGGCCTCAAGATGGTAGATCACAATATATGGCACTTTTGGCACATATTTCTGACCTCACATAATGGTAAATTAAATTGGGGTAAACCTTTTCACTTCTATGGGAGATGAAAGACTTTAAGATCTGTCTAAACTTCAGTGGTCCAAGAAATCACAAATGAGCAGCAAAGATAGTTGATTTTTCTGTTCTGTCAAAAAAAAACCCTAAAACTTTATTAAAATTGAATTGTTGTTACAAATAATTTTATTCTTACTTTCCTCACTGACATGCAAAAAAGGAAATGAAGTGTTAACAATACAATTATTTCTCCTCCTTCTCTTCAGAGTGGCAAATTCAGGAAGGTAAAAGAGAGAAGAGGGGATAAAGCAAAGAAAAAAATACAGACAGCAGCTGTAAAACTGGAAGTGAAAGTATTTTGCAGGAATTTTCTAATAATAATTAAAAAGATTTTGCAAAGGAAACTAAAATTTTTATATGTTTCTTCAGTTGCAATTTTTCAACAACACAGAGAAAATTTTTGAAGCTGGATGTATTACAAAATGAAATGCTGAAAAGGATCCTGAAAGTTACATTCTGCAGGAATATCTACTTATACACTTGCTGCTGTGGCTAACCCTACCAGAACCAGATAAACTCTATTAAAAGTTGGTTTGTGCCGAGTTAACTTTTGTGCATGCTGGAGGTTTGTGTATTCAGGCTTTAGCACTGGTAAGAACAGAGGTCTTGATATGACATCTCTATCCATGCCTCCCTCATTGCCTCAGCAGATAAGAAGTGTTGAGTGACTGCTTTCTTGGATATAATTCCCCACAAACTCTGCCGATGAGGGTAGATCAGAAATTACAGGTGGTTCAGAAGCCTCTGGTAGTGATGTTTGCCAAATGTGTGCTCTGCATATTAGACTGCAATTCCAGATAAAGGCCACAAATGTTTCCACTACACACAAACAGCTCCTTGAACACCAAAATGCCACCAGACTGCAATAATTTATAATAGCACAAGCTTGTTCCCTTCCTCCCCCAAGTATTACTGTCAGTGTGTAGTAATGAATTCATTGATTTTACCATTTTTTATCAAAACAGTTATTTCAGAGGTAAATGTCCTTCATCTGCAGTTATTAAATCTGCCACATTTAGGATAGGTGCTGGAATAATTGTCCAGTGTGGACAGAAAAAGAAAATATCCATGTCCTTCCCTTTTCTGGGACTGCTAATTAGAGGCCAGGTAGTCTGACATGAGAATGACCTACTGAGTCATTTTGGAGTCATGAACTGTGCTGCATCCCTTTTCTCTTCTGGATGTAAGCAAATGGGGAAAAAGCTTCATTTCCAAGCAAGGAGAAAAGCCAGCTCCTTCCTCCTGGCTGCTCTTGGCTTTTCTGGTTTTAGTTATCTGGGTATCAAGTTTTTCCTAGTCAAGGAGAACAGACTGATGGTGGTGTTTCAACTATATGTGGTGGACACGGAAATGATCTTGTCCTGGTTTCATCTGGGATAGAGTTAATTTTCTTTCTAGTAGCTGGTATAGTGCTATGTTTTGGATTTAGTATGAGAATAATGTTGATAACACACAGATGTTTTCAGTTGTTGCTAAGTAGGGTTTATACTAAGTCAAGAATTTTTCAGCTTCTCATGTTCAGCCAGCGAGAAGGCTGGAGGGGCACAAGAAGTTGGGAAGGGGCACAGCCAGGGCAGCTGACCCAATGTATTGGGTTTCTGTGGCAAGGTTTTGGTAGCGGGGGGGGTTACAGGGGTGGCTTCTGTGAGAAGCTGCTGGAAGCTCCCCCCATGTCCGATAGAGCCAATGCCAACCGGCTCCAAGATGGACCCGCTGCCAGCCAAGGCTGAGCCAATCAGTGATAGTGGTAACGCCTCTGTGATGACATTTTAAGAAGGAAAAAAAAGTTGGGGAATGGGGTGAAACAGCAGCCGGGGAGTGAGAACATGTAAGAGAAACAACTCCGCAGACACCAAGGTCAGCGCAGAAGGAGGGGGAGGAGATGCTCCAGGCACAGAAGCAGAGATTCCCCTGCAACCAGTGGTGAAGACCACGGTGAGGCAGGTTGTCCCCCTGCAGCCCAGGGAGGTCCACGGTGGGGCAGATCTCCACCTGCAGCCCAGGGAGGACCCCACACTGGAGCAGGTGGGCCCCCCAAGGAGGCTGTGACCCTGTGGGAAGCCCACGCTGGAGCAGGCTCCTGGCAGGACCTGCGGATCTGTGGAGAGAGGAG
>JANZLQ010000055.1:12787443-12808809 GCA_026212715.1 Elanus axillaris | reverse complement strand
TTTGCCCGTGACGGTGATTAGTGAATGATCTCTCCTGTCCTTATCTCGACCCACAAGCCCTTTGTTATATTTTTCTCGCTCCTCTGTCCAGTGAAGGAGGGGGGGAGGGATAGAACGGCTTTGGTGGGCACCTGGCATCCAGCCATGGTCGACCCACCACACCCAAACTGGCCAAAGGGGTATTCCATATCATGTGACATTATGCCCAGTATATAAACTGGGAGGAGGAGGCTGGGGCAGGTGGATTGCCACTTGGGAACTAACTGGGCATCAGTTGGGAAGTGGTGAGCAACTGCATTATGCATCACTTGGTTTGTATATTCCAATTCTTTTATTATCATTACAATTTTCTTCCTTTCTGTTCTGTTAAACTGTTCTTACCTCAATCTACAAGTTTTTCTTTTTTTTCCCCTATTCTCTCCCCCATCCCCCTGGGTGGAGGGGAAGTGAGCAAGCAGCTGCGTGGTTCCTAATTGCTGGCTGGGGTTAAACCATGACAGATCTAAAGGACACAGCCTGTACACCACGATGATGTGGCAATGGTACTTTGTGAGATGCTCTGGGACTGATGCATCCTTGTCTTTTGCTGCCCAAAGGAGCCTATTCCTCCCTGCATTTCTGTGCTCCAGACTGCCTGTTCGTGGCTGACACAAAAATCGGAAAAGCTGTCACCTTTCAAATCACAGAAGGTCTGTTTCTCAGGAGATGCGAGCTGTCCCTTTAATGAAGAAGTCACCAAAGGCCAGTACTTTTGTGATCCTGATTCTTACTTCTGAACCCTTTGTTCAAGCTGCAAGTCACACTTTTCCCTTAACCCAATGTCTGTCCACTAAAAAATCCTCCAGTATTCATTTGAAGTTTTCCTATAAGATTCAGTGAGATGGCCAGCCAGGAGGTAATGGGCTGAAGCTGGAGCATTGTGGATGCGAGCTTTCACGGCACAACGGGGCAGCAGAACACGGTGCTGCTATGCCACTTTCTGGCACTCACTCAACTCCCTTGAGACCACTGAGGCATTTAACTCCAGCTCCTGAGTTAGAACTACTGGTGGAGCCTGGTCTTTCTCTGTTGGCTCTAGAGACAGCCCTGGAGAAGGTACTTCTCTCTGAACCACCTTCCAAAGCACTTTTCCCTCTCTGTGGCTACACAGGGAGCCGAGGACAGCTGGGTCCCTAATTTAGGCAACTCAGTGAGATGGAATTAACTCAGACTCTGTTAGACCAAGTGAAATCATGTTCTTCACTACTTTTGCTTGTTGCAGTTCATCTCACAAGAGCTAAGGTTACTAGGCGCACTAAGGCACTAATCTCAAACTGATAATGACTAATCTCAGACTGACAGTCAAGTATCACCCAACTGCAGGAGTGATTCCTCATGATCACAATGGTAGTCTACCTAGTCTGCAGCTGCTTTGCTATGTGGTGTAAGCAGGAGGCTTAGCTTGTCAGGAAAATGTTTACTACCCTGAGGCTCAATTCATGCTTTCTAAAGTCCCTGGAAGAATGACATTAGAACAGCACATCTCTAGCAGGAAAAGTGAAGGTAGTATAAGTTGGTGGTGAGAAAGAGCATCGGGATCACCTGTTATTCAGAAATGTCAGAGGTGTGCTGTGGTAAGAGGATCTATTCTGCTGGTTGATTTAATATCCAGGGTCCTTCTTTTAGTGACAGAGTCTGAAAGGTAAGATCTTAAAACTCACCTAAGATAAGATAATGAGTTGCAAACAAGACCAATCTCATGGGACTGGAGAAAGAACTCTGGGTCTTCCAACAGAATGGGAACATTTTGGGAACAAGGCCAGAGCAGAGTGACAAAAGTCTGCTACTGACTTCAGGTTCAAAGCTAGTTCATTTTAACACTGCCTTAAAAACTGCAAACTGGTAGAAGTCCATGGCATTGCCAAGTCCCGGCATAAGCTCCCTTCAGCTTGGGAGAAGGGAGCAGGAGAGAAGAGCTGCCTGAGGACCGACAGTGACATGTGCACAGTGACTGAGCAAAATGTCTCTTCTGAGCGAGACCCAGTTCCACATTGTTAACCTCTTGCTATTGTTGAACAGTTGGAAGCTGAATGTTGCAAATTAAAATTACTTCCTTGACTAACCAGACCAATCCTTCATCTCTTCAAGGCTCTTATCCTTTCCACTGGAAAGGCAGTGAGCTGTTTTTAATAAGGCTGGGAACATGACACAATATGGTCTCAGAGCTAAGCAAATTGCAGTGGATACTCTGAAGGCCCTGTTTCCCACAACACTGCCGTCTCTACACAAGGTTCAGTTTGCAGCCACTCACCCAATGCATTCATTCTCCTGAGCTGGAAGGATGGAAACAGTCAAAGGCCAAGAGAGGCTCTGGTATGTTGCCTTGTGCTGACCTCTGTAGAAGCATGAATATATTCCAGAGAGTGAATCCCTTAGCGCTGCTCATTGCAAGCCTTTCTCTACCTTTCAAGGCCTGCAAGGTATTTGTGTCTCCCTTCCTCTCAAGTGCAGCTCGCAAGCTGGAAGGCTTCTGTTCAGTTTGGACCTTGTCTAGAGCTGGACCACATCCATTACAGACCTGCAGTGAGGCAGTGGTACAGGCTGTTCTCGCTGCAATGGAAACAGCTGTGAAGACAGCTGTCAAGCCTGCTACTGAAATGAAAAGAATGTTGAAAATGAAACAGTGGTCTTCTACCTAAGGGGCTGAACATGTGCACGAGATGAGTCTGAGACCAGTCTAATTGGTGAGGAACAGCAGGAGTATGAGAGAGAAGCAGAAGACCATAACTTGCATCCTCAGTTGCTTTGGCTTTGTCAGATAGTAGATATCCTCGATATACCTGTAAGCCACAGACCTTTCAGAGTGAGAGAGATCTTTCTAAGATGATGAGTCAGATCAAATGCTATACAAGGAGAGAGGGACAGGGACACTAGCAGAACAAGAAGAGTGAAAATGTGGATTAAGCTTCATTTCTCTGTGATTCCCTTCCTGCTGGACAACTTTTACAGTTTCTTCCTGTTACACCTCAGAAATGTATTGCAGACACCACCTCTAGGGAAGACCTGCTGAGGGCTTGATCCTGCTCCATTGACAGAGCACAGCTAACACTACCAGGGAGGTGAATGAAAGGACAGTCCACCTGCAAGGATCTGGGAATGGCAGACTTGAGGTCTTTAGTCAGCCTATGGCCTTGAGTATGTTTTTAGTCAAATCTCACCTCTGTGGTGCCATTTTTCCTTAGACCTTTCATCTGTCCTATCTCATTTGCTCATCAGCCCCAGACCATCCTTTGCTGTGTGTCTTTCATTGCTTTGGCTTGATCTCAGCTATGGCCGAGGCCTGGACATCCTTTGGTATTTGGCCTGGAAACTTTTGCTCTCTCAAGACTGTTTGCCCTACTACATGGCTTCTGTGGGAAATATGTGGCCTGGATTAAAAAATTGTAGGCTTCTCTCCAAATAAGTGTTCATGTGAAGACAGCAAGGCTGATGTTAACCATTTGGCTTAGGGTCAGCACATCATTATCAGGTCACTGCACCCCTCAAAGATAAAAGATTGCTTCTGAAAGCTAATAAAGTCCCTCCTTCAGCTAAAGTGTAGGCCATGCGTGCAGGCTGGTGGTCATGCCACTGACAGCCTCATATGGCAACAACCACAGACCACTGTCCCCTTCCAAATCATCTTCATTCCCCATTCCACTTGTAGCAATGAAGTCAGGATCTAACAACACGGGATAACATCCCCCTGATGATGCTTAGAGCTGATACCAAGGTATGCAGGAATTGTAATGCACATCTACACAAGCAATAAATAAATAAATAAATGCATACTGATGCCTGTGCAAGGAAAATTCCGCATATTCATCCCCCTGTTTCCTTTATCACTTATTCTGTAACAGCTGTTTAATTAATTGCTTGAGCGATTTCCTAATACATCTTATTTACATACAAAATTACAGAATAATGGTTTGCCTTTGAGTCGAGTGAGAATTTAATGTCTGCTCGCCATGCCTCACGGAATATGGTTACTCAACAAGAAATAAAAGTTCTGGTTGGTTTTGGCTGTTTCTTTTTTATTTCTTTTTCTTAAAAAAAAAAAAAATCTTTCCTCCACAGGTTTTGTTGTTTGTTTTTACAGGCATTACTGAATGATGCTAGAATGATAGCAGCAAGGAGGGGGAGGATTCCTTTTGAAGGAGACTCAAATCCTTGAGGAATAAAAAAGAAAAAAATGTAACTGAATAAGATGGCTTCTACTGAAAAAGAAAAAGTCATCTAACATCAGTGGAAACAATACAACTTTATCTCTGCTGTTCAGGTTTATTCCCTGACTGGCGGAGCTTGTCCTGGAAGAACGAGGCCGTGTAACCAGTAAGAGTCCCGCTTTGGTGGGCTTTTCACTAAAGAACGCCCCTTTTGCCTTCTGACACAGAAACCTTTTCATTGGATCACAAGAGCATCAGGCAAGCGTGACGCTGTTGCCGATAAGCTTGTGTCAACTGATGTTTTTCTTTCATGAACCCAGTTGCATTCAGTCAGCAGCTGTACCCATGGACACAGGCCCGTGAGTTGAAAATTCCCTCCCAGAGAAACACTGGACAAGCACAACCCCAGTTAGCACTTTGTTTTGGATTTTCTTTACTACCCAAAGCTTAACATTCATCTCAGCTAACTTGGGGCACTTGATATGCCTAGACTGAGGGACTAATTCAGTGTGTTTTCTTGTTCAGTCAATAAAAGAGCCAGACACCCTGAGGAGGCAGCTCACCTACATCTTGGTTGCCCTATGGACGTGTCACCTTCTGTTTGTTGACTACAGTGGAAATCTTGAGGCACTTGCATTTCCAACTTAGATGACTAAAAGTGGGGTCATTTGAAGAGCTGTGGAAGCCCTCATGCTGTCTAGCAGCACATCATGTCTAATGCATCTGGCCTTGGTTCTGCTCAGTGCTCTGGGTCATATCTCAGGATTGCACTATGTACATTACGAGTCATGAGTCAAGTTATGGGCTGGCTGCACTGGAAAGTTTGTGAATCTATACAAAATAAGGAGCTTGTCTGCACAGTGGAAAACCATCCCAAATATAGTGTTTCACATAATACTTCCCACAGGGTTGCTGCTGAAACCCAGCCCATGGTCCCAGGGCAACTGTTAGTCTTTTGGGTCAGATTTCTCTTGCCCACCCTCCATTCAAGGCAACAGCAGAGAAGGCAGGAGTCCTGGGCTCAGGGTCTGGGGTAGAGGGGGGATGGCTTGGTCAAGGGTCTGTGCTTGGCAATTATCCCTGATAGTGGTGCAAGTATATATGTAAGCACCTTGCTGAACTTGGTCCTTAAATACTGGAATTAAATGGCTCATACACAGATTCTGCCATTAAGCATGGCCTGCATGATGTCCTAGAGACCTGCATTTTTGGACTGTAGAAGAAATGCCTTCTATTCACTACTAGATCTCACAGCTGAAATCTTATTGCTGTCTACTCAAAGAGTCTTATGATATCTTTTTGGTTGCCAATGATCTAGTAATAGTATTTTAAAAGTTCTTGTATATGCCATGGCTGCGAGATTATTTTTCTCGCCACTCTTAGGGCAGCTGCTATTAAATCCATATCAAGAACTATCGCGCTTTTTAGTAAGTGTAAAAGGGGAAAAATATTACCGTTCATTTGTGTTACTCTTTCTTTCTAACTATATTCACTTAATAAGGTATTTGCTTGCAACACTGTCTGTTATATATTCTGTGTTTTATAAAGTATCTCCTGGGAAAAATAACCAAGGAAACACAATTTTTCGGCACCATCTCCTTTTATTAAGAATAATGAAAAGGAAACAAGAGTCATTCCAGCAGTCAAACATCCTTCTACTCTTTCTTATTGGTCTTTTTATGATAACTGGGTCTCTCAGCACATAATCTGAGCTGCCTGAATTTGTTTGTGTATTTACATTTGTCCTTTTAGTTACTGTGCATGTATCAATGTAGAGGCGACATATAATGGACATATAGTGCATCTAACATCTGTATCCACACACATAAAGATCTATCAAAAATACTGGACAGGATAATCTCAGCAGTGAGGTCTAGCTTCATCGCCAAATTTCAAAGCTTGAATGGAGAATTTGATTATTTTACTTGCTCTGTTCCCCCCTGGATTCACAATATAACAAGAGCTACTGCAGCCTGCTCTCTCTGTGGGCTGCAGCAGTCACTGCTTGGGCTATTGGAATTAATTGCTCACATGTAGAAATACATCCCAAAGGCCCACTCCTGCACCCTCTTTCAATGGATTCTGTATCTTCATTATTTTAGTTACAGCAACTCCCAGGACTCCTAATGGCAGGAGAAAGCAAAACAGCCTATCTCTGAATTCTTTGCGATACAGTCCCAAGCTGGATAATACTCTTCCTTTTATGTCTGTCTTGACATGATGAAAGAATGTGTTAGTGCTCATGAAATGCCAAATGGCCAGTGTCTGCCACTAGCAGATCCTGTTTCAAGCCATTGGGTACCTATCTTATATTAAAGCTGTAATTTATACACTTGGCTGGTACTCAGGCTTGTTTTTAAAGCATTAGTCATTCCTTAGTAGTTGCAGATGATTCAGACTTACTCTGTAGGTTCTTCTGCCAGATATTGATCCTGAAGACATTAATTATCAATTACAAAAGGTTTATTTCTCGCAACATTCATGACTGAAAGATCTGTATATTTATTTTGGCTAGTGATTTATTGACACATCATTATACATTTCATGGAAAACTGCACTGTATAGATGGCAGTGGGGAGAAAAGCCTCCAAAAACTCCACTTCAATTAGAAGAGAGCAATAACATGATATTTCTTTGGTTTGCATCAAATATGAAGACCGGAGATACCTTCTAGTTCACCCATGCCCACTGGGAAATTGTCTTGCAGTTAAAGGGTAGATCACCATACTGGTTATAAAACCTCTAGTGATGCAGGTGCTCCCCACCACAGTTTGCATTCATGAAAAGACCAGAGGTGACACCTGCCATATTCTGGGGCAGTCATATGCTAAGGAATGTCTTGGAAGTTGCAATGTCTTCTATAAGGAGGTAGCTGGAGTCATCAAACAGATCATGTCATCAAATGACTTCCTCTTTTACCCTCAAAAGATTCATTCCTAATACTCCAATATTCTCTAAAACTTGGCACACTAATGATGCATGAAAGTGAAAACTAGTATCTGGGTTAAGGTGAAAAGATAATTTCTTACCCCTTCTTTTTCAGTATATTTACCAAAGCTTATATCTTTATTTAATAAAGTTTGTTGCAATGGGTCTTAGTACCTTGAAGGCTTCTTGTAGTCAAAGGCCTGACCTTTGTCTTCTTGTTTAGTATGATGCAGTGACAGTGTAAAGTTTAATATCTTTCATTGCCCATAAACACCACTTGTGTAAAAAGCTAATGTATCATGTCTTCTAGCACAAAGCTCTCTCCACTGGACTGTACCATGTCCAGTGGCTGTGCTCCTCTGCATTGACTGTTAAAACATGTTGCTAAACATTTGTGGTAACAGGCCTTCAAATGATATAAGAAAAAAGAGGACAGAATTATTGAAATCCAAATAACTGTAATACAGTAGATGTAGCAATTCCTCAGTGTCCATTCTTCTTATTTATTTGCATAATTAATTGTTGTCTGATTAAAAATCATTATGAAGCTGAAAACAAGTTAAAACAGAAAAACAAAACCTGGTGTGGTAGGAGAGATAGGACTTCATAAATCACAGTGAAAGCTTAAGCAGTTTCCAATCTACAAACCAGAAATCATTCCTCTTAATAAATAGAGAGAAATGAGGATGCCTAAACATAGACCTTACACAGTACAAAAAGTTAAAATAAAGAGATCGATAGAGTCCTGTAAACTGAACAACGAAAAGGATGGAAATTCACTGTATGCTAAACTGGCATGAAAGTCTGAATCTTGAAGATAAGATATATGCCACTGTGCCCCTGGAGAACCTACTGAAGCAATGAATTATCTGGAGAGAAGAGCATCTTGTCTGGTGGAAACCTGGGTTACTGCTCTTCCTCCTGCTGCTGCCATAGACCAGCTGGTGCCTCTTCCCAGCACACAGGTTTGCTTCAAACTTGGACCTTAAGATGGAAGTCCTCAATTGTCTCGCCACAGCCCAACAGGTGAGAGAGCACAGACCAGGTAATGGGAAAGTACTGATCTCAAATTGAAATTTAGGCTTTTATGCTACACCTCAGCAGCCTTTTACTGCCTCCCTTTGCAAAATCTCAGTGCTACCTTATGTCTTTTCCTGAGGGAACCCCAGACCTTCCTTGCTGTGTTTTGGGAGGCCTAAGCCCACTGCTTCCAGACGACTGCCAGCTCATGGGACCAAGACCTTCCTGTCATGGACATTAACATACAGGACTCTCCTCACTTGTGCAACATACCCCACTTGATTAGTTTTGCACTAAGCAATGCTGGCTTAAAAAAGAACAATCACAAGAAAAATGTTTTTATAAACCTCTGGATGGAATGTAAATATAATTTTAGGGGACAGTATATAAGTGTAAATAGATGTGTGAAGCCATCAAAAGGTTAATAATCCCAGTACAAAAATTCTTAGACAAACTCTCCTGCAGTTGAGCTGTTAGCAAAGCTATTAAATTTAATTGCGGTATAATTACATAGCCATATACCTAGCTGCTACCCAGCTATCAAGCACACACAGCGCAGGTTTAACCACATGCACATAATACATGGGGGTTTGCCTCAGGTGCTACAAGCATCCTGCAGCCAGATGTGATTCTGCCTTCCCAACCAGGCTTTATCTCAGTTACAAACATTCTCAGGAATAGACATGGACGTTCAGTCCAGGATGCATTACTGCAAAGAGGGTCAAGCTGTTTTGCAGAGCCAGGATGAGGAGTGAGATGAACTATATGCCTTTGTAACAGCTGCAGTCGCACTATTTGCAGTGCATGAAGTTAACACACCTCTCAGTCTTTGCAGGATCAAGGCCAAAGCAAACAGCAGGTTTCACCCTCCTGGACTGGTCAGATTGCCTAAATTTTCCTGAGGGAAGTTACTGCCTCCTGAATCACTCTCTGCCCAAAGGCAATGAGCCCAGAAACATGGCTGTGTGCATCCAGACCACGTCTCCGGAGGACGGGGTTTGCATGGCAAACACTCCACCTGGCTTCATAGGTCAGGAGGTGTTTTGGGGGGAGCTGCCCCAGGAAGGGGAGGGCATGGGAGGGTACTGGGCTGCCAACGGCTGCTGGGATGTCCCTGTGAGAGCCCCAGCTGAGGATGGCAAGTATGTGGGTAAGTGGGTGCACCTTCCTGGGATGCCCAAGGGTCCGAAGAGCCAGGTAATGGCTGACCTACAGACAGCTCTGACATGGCTAGTTGATACACTGAGCACATGATGTTTTGGTGGATAAGATTGCTGCCGACCTGCATATCTAACCCACTTTGAATCCAAATCGGGCTCCTGAGATGGGGAGAGGAAATGCCTTCTTTCTTTTTATGCACCACTTTCATCTACGTCATCTTTCTTAGATCCAGATAAAAAGCAGGGTACTGAAGTATCTCTGACTAAGGGTATTTTCATGATATTCCCGGCCCATACAGAAGTGCCAGCAGGAAGCACTGGAAACTTGTGAAGGAACACTTTCTGTACAAGTCTCACCTTAACTTTGCAGATGCTGGAAGCTTGGGGAATGTCACCACCAAGGCTTCTGGGTGCTCATTACACTGCAAGGGTCATACAGGGAAGGTATCTAGTGTCTGTCCCTTGTTTTCTGGCCTTTGTCACCTGACGATGGATCACAATTGGATACCACTTTTAGCATGAGACAAAGAGGCTCCAACAAGTCATCTGGATGACTTAATGATGTATCTGATCTCTTCACTTGTCTGATGTTTCTCTGGCCTCATGGCAAGCTAGGCTTGCTACATGATGGCTGGGCAGGTGAATCTATATAACACATGGACCTTATTAAATAGAACAAGAATGCTTACATGGGTGTTATATGCCATGGTTTGCCAAGAGGCCACGGAGACTCCTTTCGCAAAAGGGAGAGAGCTTTAGTTCTGGGCTGAACAGCAACTTTTGGAAAGCATCAGCATTGCAGAGCATTGAAACCCTTGTTGCAGCTGCGGATCTCTTACCGTGGGCACAGTAGGTCAAGCTCTCTGGCTCCCTCTGGGCTTTCATTTTACAGTTTTAAACAAACAATTACATTTAAATAAAGGAAATGGCTGGAAGCAGCTTCTTTGCTAGGAACTCAGTGAGCTCATCAATTATTGAATACGAATACATGTGGAAATTGTGCTGAACTCCACTTTCCTTGGGGGAGCTACCAGGAGAGCTTAGGCTTCTGCGTTAAGTGGGAGCACAGGATTTGCCATATCTCCTGAGATCACCCATGCATTTTGCATTGTTTCCTGCCTTTGGCAGTGGCCAGTCTGTGATGATTCAGAGGAAAATGACCTCTACCCCCAAGCCATTTTTCACTAGACTAATTGTGCAATGCATGGAAAGAAATTACTTCCTGATCCCTGTGGGAATCCACTAATGCCTTGAAACTCTGCTGTCTTTTGCTTTGGCACAGGTTAAGGCTAACCATATAGCAAACCCCGCTGGCAGCTCAGAACACCCTTTGATTTTCTGTATTTTTGGTGTCTGGATCATTCTGCCACTAGGACCCACTGCTAGCTACAAGTGTTGTCACTATCCATTAAATCCTTCCCCACCTTTTCAGTTCCCCAGTTTTTACATTTGATCCTTAAGTGAAGGGATAAAACACTGCTGAGTATTATAAGCCATGCTGGGAACTCAATTGCTCCTTGGTCAATCTGACACTAGCCAAACAAATGAAAACTTAAAAAAAATAGTGAAAAGAAAAATTCAGCCCATGGGTGTGCCCACAGTGGGCAAGGACAAAGCAAAGTGCAGCTACAAAACGAAGTAAGAGAAGGATAGGTTTTCTCCATGCTGGTTGTTTGAATAAGTCTCTACTACAGTAATATTGTAGAGTGGTGCTTTCATTGCAAAAAGCATTTGTGTCAGCACCGAAGAAGTAATACCAGGGGTTTTAGGAAAAAACAAGGGGTTCACTGCTGCAAGATAATGGTATTGATAAAATGAGATTTGGGCTGAATAAGAGCTGGGGGAAGGTTCCTGCTGCCTATGCAGTGCATACAACCAGAGGCAGTAATTGCATTGTGAAACCTGAGGTGTCCACCCACTCATTGCTCTTCCTCTGCATGAGGCAGAGAAGACCAACTACTGGACATGCAAGTTTTCTCCATTTTGGCCCCAGAAGTCATCTAACCTGCTGTTTCTCCTTTTCTGTCTTACGAGCTGATCCTGTGATCACAGAGGCTTCCTTTTTTCCTTGCCCCACCTTTCCTTTAAGCTTAATAAAAATGATAGCTGAAGCTGCTTTTCTACCCAATGCCTGTCTGTTCAATTTGAAAGACCCCTTCTGCAGCCTAAACCCCAACCCAAGCCCCTCAGATGTGGCATGTGGAAGTATTTAGTTTCTTTGTGACTCAGAGATTGAAAAATGCCTTAAATTGATCATTTGCAGCTGATTATTCTTGAAATAACTAGCTGGCTACCCATTCCAAAATTCTAGGTCTGGAAATGAAGCTGAATTTTTTTCTACCCGTGCTCTGGAGATTTCTATGTTAGCTACAGATTTGCTAGATTTTAAACATCTTGCAAAGCTGTGTCTTCAATTTGGTTGGCAATATCAGCTCTATTCTCTGAGAGCTCTTAACGCAGCCGTGCTTTCCACAAAGGGGATCCGGAGAGTTATGGACAGAAAAAGCTAGTGTGATCTGGATATTTTATGTAGATGTTGAGTCTGCAGGCACCTGGCTTCACAAAAGCAATTAGGAGCCTACGTGTCATGGACTTCATTACACACATAAGCTTGTGTCTGCTGCAAATAGATAGGAAAATGTTCCCTATTCTTGTGTTTATTTAGGAATGGGTTTCTCTGTGTGTTTATCTTAGGTTTATATGTCAAACTGTGCAGCATGAACAGGCAGGTGCATGCGTGTTTTGCCCGACTACCATTGCACATATGAATATCAGGCTGAAAAGTATGCATTCATTATGGGCCGTGCATATATGCATGTAATGTAAAACTGTACCTCAGGTTAGCATGACTGTGAAGACTGTACATATATTTGTAGCCACATATATGCCTAACTACATGCAGCCCTAATGGGATGACTATAAATCGTTCAAACCTTTGCCTTTTGCAGGGCTGGGATGGAGATCTATTGTGCTGAATGCCTGTAGCTCTAACAGTGTTTCTGTGCTGCATATTTATTGGCAGGGAGGCGTAAAGACCTGAATGCCAACATGCACATGTGCTGTGTGGTGCATATTTGTATACAAACACAACTTGTTTCTTTATGGAAATTGTACCTTAGTCTTGCAAAATAGGAAACAGGACAACTGTGGAGACAGCATGTATAGGAATTAGCCAAAAAGATTGATCCTATCCAAAGTCTACAAAAAGCGTGTTCAGCCCTCCATAGCAGGGTGTGGGAGGAGCTGGCACAATAGGGGGGACAGAGCTTTATCACTTAAGTCTCCATTTTTTTCAGGCACTTGTTATTTTCAGGTGTTACAGTAGTGAGGTATGAGAATCTGCCCCTGGGATCCTGATGAATTTTCAGTGCACATAAGTACTACATCCATAAGCATGGATTATTCTGACTCTTTGAAGTATGCAGGGGAATTTAAGACACAGGTCTTTTGGGAAGCCAAAACCATATGGTGATCATATTAATGGTGATCTTCTACTGTGAACCTGTACCTTCTGGGCAATGTAGTGTTGTTCTACGATACTCACTGTGCGATACATACTGAAAAGTCAAAAATCTGTTTATCATGCAGATGTATACTTCACATACTGGGAATATAGGTAATTTTGCATTCACATCTGGGTATTTCTGTGTCATCAGTTGATCAAGTACACAGGAGCCTGTGGTACAATGCAGAGAACAACAGTCTTCCCTCTCTCAGTCCAGATGGGCAATGCTATGAAAATACTGAAGAATCCAGAGCCCACAATGCACCCATGTCTACAGCTGATGGGAGTAGAAATCACTAAGATGACTTCTGTGTCACAAACATTTCCTCTGGTCCTGTATAAATGATTGGTCAGAGAAGAGACTTTGACTAATTACTCTCAGCACGCTGGAATGCTTTCAGCTGAGCCAGGTACTTGAGCCAAGCAGGATTTATCAGGTATGAACACTTTGTACCATATTGCAACACCCAGTCATTTGTGATTGGATTTAGAAGTAAGCTAACACCCAAATAATAATCTGTCTCGATGGCAAACATACTGAACAATAAAGGGTAAAAATCACCTTCATGTTGTAATTCACATCACTGTCCTTCATCTGTCCCCTCCCTCTCCCAAGCTTCTTCTCCTTCCCTCTTTCAATCCCCCTCTCCGTTGACGGATTAGGAGCACAATGAATCACGTGCAGCAAACAATGAGCAGAGTAAACAAGGATTTGCAATGGAGTGGTGCTGCTTTACATTACCAGAGGACTTACTTGAACATAGTCCAGATTTACTCACCAGCTACGTGGCTCTGAAATTCCCATTACAGTAATGACTAGCCATGAACACTGGCTAACTAGGGGACAGTAATGTCTTTGCAATCATGAGCAGTTTTCATGGAACCGCTGCTAAATTGTCTGCGGCGTTGCTGTTGGTGCTGAATGCTCTTCTGACTGTGCCTCTTGAAGGTGACAAAAGGCAGAGGCTGGGGGTAAATAAATGAGATAGATAGCCTGGATGTGTGAACAGCAGCAGTTCTGTTTGCTGTCCCAAAGCATGGAGCACTGGAGGGAAAGAACATTGTCCCTGTCCTATTGCTCTCTTCCATTTTGAACACCACCACCTACAGAAGCACAGTCAGTCACTCCACGTACTCCTGCTGGAGCCACAGTTTTGCTTTCATCGCTGCACTGAATGAGATAGAAATGACACCTAACAATGAAAAATGGCTATAGTAGTGAAGCTAGGAAATCCTAAGAATGGTAGCAAACTCAGGAATTAAGAAACACCTCCCAATGCTGTTTGTAAGCATTGGTATCAGCTGGACAAAAAAACCTGGGAAAAATGGCTGGGAATATGAGAAATATTCTTATAACATTCACTCATCAAGAACTCATCAAGGCCACAGATTAACCTGTATGATTCATGCTGTGTTTTGTGGAAGCCTTGACTGAACTGGGAATCACCAGCAAATTGGCCTCAGATCCACAGTGTGTCCCCTGAGCCACCTCTGACACCTAAATCTTGGCTATTTGAAAGATCCCTTTTTGCCCATTCTTTGTCCTTGGTTCATGCCAATCCACCTCAGATCTAGTTCTGCAGAAAGCTCCCAAGACCCATCTCTTGGGGCACATCCTTAACCTGATTCTCAGACAGAGGATGCAACATCTCATCATCTCTTCTGCACAAGGTCTTCTTGGGATGCAGTCTGATATAATGCAAGAGGAATGTGCACCTCCTTTGTCAAACTTAAAATAGTTCAGCTGGCTCAGCAAAGGGGGAAAAAGTAATTGGAAGAGCCCACAGAAATATGAGGGCTTGAGGGAGCCTTATATTTGCGGGTGGACTATTCCTTCCCTGCCACTATGAAAGATAGACAAGGGCATCTTCAAGATATCTGAGCTTGTCCACAACCTCTAAGGCAGAAGTGCATTTTGGCTGATGCACAAACTGGTCATATTTTTATTCTTGTTTTCCTTTATTTTATTAACTGGCCTGCCTTTTGTCATTCCCAGCTCCATAATTATCTGTGGCTCAGTGAATGAGAAAACTGAGAGGACAAAAAATACGTACCTAGGTGTATGCAGCTGGGGTCGGCAGGCAAAGGGTTTGGCAAAAAGTACTTTGCCTGCTACAGCGGACAGAGTTAGGGTGCATTTTTAGGCAAACATAAAATGCTCTCCCAGAGCTTGGGTCCTCCTGGGATAGATATGGTCAGAAGACATCTAGAGAAGTGTAATGAAGCCATTTGCTGAGCAATATTAAAGAGAGTGTGAAAATACATTTCAGAGAGTGCTCAGCCAGTAGATTTCTGCTGAGACAATAGCCTATGCAGGGGTCTTTGGTAGTTGTCTAGGGAAATCAAAGTGCTCACCGGCACCATGCACTGCTGCTTTTGCAGTCCATCAGTATGTATAGCTGCCTGTTTTGCCCCAGGTGTGACTGTCATCAAGTGGTGGGTGAAATGATCTCTCTGTGAGCTGTGGCTGCCTTTCAGGACTGGGGTACAGGTATAAATATATAGATTTAAGCAGGATATTTGTGAAATTCTTCCAGAGGACTGCAGCCCTCCCCTGCCAAGTACCTATGCACTGTGCTCACCTCTTCTCTGCGCCTGTCCTGTCAGGCAAGGAGGATGCAGAGGGGCATTCCCAGAGAACAGTCTAAAGCTTGCACTTCTCCTCTGCAATTAATAGCTTTGTTTTACTGCTGAAGGCATGGACATCCCTTTTCAAAGTGTGTACTCTCTTCTCTCTTTGCCTTGCCTTGCCTTGCCTTGCTTTGCCTTCCCTTCCCTCCCCTTCCCTTCTCTTCCCTTCCCTCTTTTATTCCTTTTACCCCCTTTCCTCTTCCTCCTTTCCCTTTCCCCCCTTTCCCATACCCTTTCCTTTTCCCTTTTCTCTGCCTCTCCTCCCCCTGGGAATTCCATAGGCACAGGCAATTCAATTACAGGAGTTCAGTCAAAGGGCAAGGACATGAAATAAAGAGAATAAATAAATAAACAGTGGTCTATGAGTGGAGCTGAAGGAAGAATAAAGATGAACTCAACCCCATTATTTGCTTCCCTTTGTGCTTTTTCCATCTGGATACAGAGGAATGGGAGTCAACAAAGCTGCCCGGGTAGTGGACAAGTGGGTTCTCAATAAGCCACTTTTCCAACACTGCTCAGAAATTTCAGGCTTGTGGTGGAGGCATGTTGGTGCTTTTGGAGGTAGCTGAGCCCAGGAAAGCACATTTGGTTGGGTGCTGAGGATGCTGAGTGTGTGGGAAGCTGCAGCCAGCACACAATCATGGGAAACCATCAATGCAGACCTTCACTGCTCTCTGGCCTCCTCTTTCCCAATTTCCTGAATCTTGTCTTTGCCATGGAAGAAAAAAATAATCTTCCTTCTTCATCTCCAAAGCAGACAGTAATAATGAAATTCAGTCATCCTTAAGGTTACTTCAGAATCCAGAGACAGGCATACAATGCTCAGCCCTCCTGCAAAAGACAGTTTTTCAAAAAGACATTGGTTTCCAAAAAGACTTAATATCTTCTAGCAGAAGGTGTTGTGTAGCTATACTAGTTAATCCATGTTAATTAAATTGTTATCAACTACTAAAATTTTCTTTTAAAAAGGCTTAGTTTTTTATTTTTACTTTTTTTTTAATAGAGAAATGCAGCTTCTGCAAAATAAGAAATTTCCATGTGAAAATGTTAACCTTATTAGTTTTGTTGTAAGTGAAAAAGAACTGCAACAGTTTGATTTGCTGTTCTGAAACCAGAGTATTTCAGCTGGCTCAAACTGAGTAATGGTTTTTAAATGTTTTATTTATTGCATTTCTGGATCTGGTTCAACCTTAAGCTGTGTATTTCCTAAGAAGTTGTCACATGGAAATTGTGTCTTAGACATCTCCTCTGCCCCACAGCGCTGACCTTGCTGGCTAAAGCAGCTTCCCCAATGCAGAGTGGTCTCCCCTTGGATGGTGGTGGGTGATGCTGCCTTGGTGCCACATGCCTGCAGGTGCATCCTGTGCTCTTTGCAGCTTGTCAAAACATTGCCACATCTCCTGTCTCTGCACTGTTCAATACCACGTTCACACTTGCTTCACTGAAAAGCTCTAAATTATCTGAAGCTTAAGAAAATCTGCAAAAGCCTCAAACTTAGTTGAAAGGTTAAAGTTAGGCCAGTACACCCAGCTAGGAAACTTTTCCTTATTGTAAACTGTGTAACAAACAGAAGTGCAAACCAGGAGCATTTTATGGTGCTAGTGCCTTCAAGACCTAGACCTGTACTCATAGGACCATCTGACTTTCTCTTTTTCATCAATATGTGATCTCAAGATTTTACTGGTGGCTGAGATTTTTTCAAAGCACAGAACCAGGCCACAACTGGCTTGATTCACCCTGATGTGATTTCACTGTTTCCCGGAATTACCCCAAACTGCACTGCTGCAACTACAAAAGGTGTCTCAGGGCATTTTCAAAGATGGTGAATGGCAGACCGGCATGCAAATGCAGACCTCAGTCCTCTGCAGAATGAACTTCAAATGGCAAAATTATGTGCCATAGCTACTAAATTGTTCATGGAAAGACATTACACCTTCTTTGATAAGTCTTTATCAAGAACAGTGGTAATTGTAAGGATCCAAGTTAGTCTCACTGGTATCACTGCTTGCTTCTTCATATGTCACAGGGACTATACCTAAACTAAGTTTTCCCTACTGAGTGTCCAACTGGTGGGTCCATGGAGCTGTATGGTCGCTAGGAAACACAAGGACTGTGTGATTTTGGTGAAAGTAGGCCACCTAAGCAACAAAGTGATCCCGGGTGGGCTAAAAACCAGGTGTGTTATTACTGTATATAAATGAACAGGAAGTGAGTGGCTTTGGAAAATTTATTTTCTGTGGCTTAAGCCTTCAATCGACCCATCATTCACTTGACAGCTGGCAGAAGAGGGAAAAAAATCCACTTTTGTGATAGATTGAAGACTTCTTGACAGAAAGGAGGCCAAATTCCACTTTTTGCTACGCAGAGACGAATATGTACAAATAACCCTCATGTCAATTTGGTCACCTAGATCTCATACCCATGTAAATGAGAACAAAACATGTGGCTGCTGAACTCCCCAATGCTGTCTGTTAGCTTTATATCACCATTCAAATCTCCCTGCTTTGCCATTCTGTCTCCTATTCCCTTTCCCAGCAAAATGGTTAGCTGCCTCTTGAACTAATTCACTTTATTTGCTTCAGTGATTGTACCTGGCATCCTCTCCCATATCTTCACTTGGGCTTTTCTTTAATTCTCTTTTCTCTCTGGCTTTCTCAGAATATGTTCTCCATGGTATTAAGGATGGATTTACTTCTGAGCAGGAAAAACTACAAAGTCATGAAAATCCTTTACAGTTCTAATTAGACTTGAGTAATGTATGTAGACAAAGATAGCCTTACCTATACCAGTAAATGGAGGATCTGGGAATCTGACTGCCTTTTGTTTTATTACTCAGTGGAGAATTACGAAACTATTCTATTTAATTACGACTTGGGACAACGTAAGCAATGAGCAATGTGCATGGCACAGTTCTGTGGGCATGTTGAGTATAAATAGAGGATTTGGGGATCAGCCAGTCCTCATGGCTTATTGTGCCTCAGGTTTTTTCTTTGACTTCAGACAAGCCACTTAAATTTCTCTGCCTCTGCTTCTTTGCATGTGACAGGCAAGAAAACAGCATATGTGCCTTGTGTGGTAAATGGTATGAAGTGTTTTAAATTGTGGCTTTATTAGAAATCTCGTCACTGGTGCCTAGATACAAGGATGAAGGATGCAAGAGAATTAGGAGGATGCAGTAGAGATGCTCAGGTGATCTCAGACCAGAGGATCCTTTTTTTTCCCAAAGAAGTTCCATGAGAGCTCATGCAAGGCACTTTATTCTGTGCCTCAGTTTCCCATCTCTCAAATGGAGACTACAGGCAATACTGCTTCTTCACTGTGTTCCTTTTTCCTTCTGGTTTCAAAGGCCTGTCTTCCTTTTTTGGTGTACATAGACGAGGACTAATGCCTTGATTGAACCCTGAAGCTTTGAAAATTAAATGCCTGCCATCCAGTAAGTTGTTTTCTTCAATAAACAACTTTATCTGGTAATGGAAGAAAGTAGACAAGAATGTATCTGAAAGGAAGAGTGTTAATAGGTTAAAGTGAATCCTCCCACCTTTCCAGAAGAGAATGCACATTCATCTGAATTGCTTGATTGGAGTTGGTTATGTAAATGAATTGTTAATATCTACACATGCTTTATTCTGTTACAATGAAGTCACAAATCAAATTAGGACAAAGATTTCTCTTTAATTTCTGTGCTTTTCTTCTCCTTTTTTTCAATTACTGCACTTTATATAATTTTTCATCTAGATCTGACAGCTTATTAACAGGCTTGAAATGCACAAATTAGCATTTTTTAAAGCCCACAATGAGAAGAAATGCAAACAGTCATCAATATATATATTTCCTCCCTATTTCTATGATCTGGAGACAGATATTTAAACGTTAGCCTCAAGTCTCTCCCCAGTCAACTTTTGGGCAGATGCACCTCCTTTCCTGACAAAGCTGAGTGCTAACAAATTCACATGTGGGGGGCAAACCCATTACCTCATTTGGCTTCTGTTGGCTTAAAGCAGGTGCAGACATTTAAATAGATGGTGGAGAGGACTGGTGTGCATGGCTCCTGCGGACACTGTGGGAAAAAAATATTCCCCTCTCCTGACCTGCCTATATACAAAAAGTTAAAGAAAATGGTAAGAAAAAAAGGCTTGTGTCTGCAGCAGATACTACCCATGCTTTCCAAAGACCAAAGCAATCCTAAGAAAGTTCAAATGGGGAGATGTTGTGTGAGTGACTTCAGTGTACCCTGTGGAATGGATAACAACTTGAAGAATAATTTAGATGTAGAAGGCATGCTGAGAAATACAATTTCCATTGCAGCAAATCTGGGGGGAAAGAAATCAGTGTGATGCTGTTTGTTCCCTAACTGCAGAAAGGCTTTCACAGGGGATAGCATCAATTGCCTCTGCAGTGATCTTGTACACTTTTGAAATGAGAACCTGCTCTCTTTATGGAAGGGGATGTCGCAGTCGGACAAATGACCGCAGCAGATTAGATTGGACTTCTTCCTGACTCTAAGTCTCTTTTATTTCCTTGCTCATAAATTCTTTTTCCAACACAGCAACCTCACGTTTTTCCTATTCACTTGCTATTCCCATGGGCATTTTCATTAGGATTTCTGTGGAATACGTTTTGGAAATCCAGCTGATTCTTTAGTCAGGTGAAATCAAGTATGCAAGAGAACTTGAGAAACAACTGGAATAAGAAAACTCAAGGTACATTATTTGTGACCATGCCATAAAGTTTGTCTGGTTTTTGAACTGCTTTAAAATCTCTGAAAAGCAAGGTGCTCTACCCTTTCAAAGGACACTTTATAATCACTTCACTGTTATAATAAAATTTTTGTTCTCTAAGAGAAGAAAGGCTATAAAGAAGAGGCAAATGTGTGGTTTCAACTGTGAGGGGACATTTTGATCCAATTCAGACAGCCTACGTTCCCTCCAAGACCCAGTGTGTTGTGGTGCCTGTGGGCTGGCGTGTAGCCCCCAAAGTGAGCAGCTAAGGCAACTCTGCCAGTCTCCTCTGCATGTGGCCAGGGATCTGCCTGGGGTATGGGGCAGTGACTGAATAACCTGATATAGGAAATACAGGGAGAGTTTTTGAAAAGATACCAGCTCTTGTGCTTCATTGTTTAAGCTACTTGAGAAGAGTCTCCTGAAATGTAGGTTCTTGCTTATTTATCTAATTATTCTCACATATTTTTTTCTTGGAAGCATATGATGGCAGTTTCTGAGAGGCAAAAATCTAGAAGAAGAATCCAAGTTGTTCTTGTGCACCAGTTGTTTCCCTCAGTAACTTAGGCTGACCTTCCTAGCCATTGCCCCAGGGTTAATCCTCGGCAACTCTACATGTCCTTTTCTTGAAGGAGCTGAAATGGTTTGGACATTTCCATGGTAAATCAGCATTTTTTGGTGCAAAAAGTGTTTTACTGAGAACTACTTGAAATACTATCTATTTGTAAATGTCTCTCAATTGTCACTCCAAGTGAGACCCACCCAGCTGCATCTCTGATATCACTTCTACATGTTTCTTTGCAGGGCATAAAGAACATAGATTCCTGTGTCTTTTAGTGTGTCTTCATGGGAGAACTGGGTCCTATCAATAATGTAAAGTTAAGAATTAAAATTAATTAATTAAGAATTAAGATTAATATGTGACCATGTCTGTAGTGAAGGACTCTGTATTGGGTTTGCATGGCAAGGTTTGGTAGCAGGGGGGCTCCAGGGCTGGCTTCTGGGAGAAGCTGTGAAAAGCTTCCCCTGTGTCTGATGGAGCCAATACCAGCCAGCTCCAAGACAGACCTGCCGCCAGCCAAGGCCAAGCCCATCAGTGATGATGGTAGTGTCTCTGGGATAACAGATTTAAGAAGGGAAAAAAAGTTGCTGCACAGGAGGAGAGAGGAATGAGAACATGTGGGAGAAACATCCCTGCAGACCCCCAGGTCAGTGCAGGA
>JANZLQ010000055.1:12752276-12786941 GCA_026212715.1 Elanus axillaris | reverse complement strand
CCCCCGGCCGGGGGGCGTTTCGTGCCCCGCCCGCGGGTGGGGGGGGGGCCGGGGGGACGACACGACGACACCACACGATTTACTGCCACACCAAGCCGAGTCTGTTTTGCCTGTGATGGTGACTGGTGAGTGATCTCTCCCTGTCCTTATCTCGACCCTCAAGCCTTTCGCTGTATTTTCTCCCCCCTGTCCAGCTGGGGAGGGGAGTGACAGAGCGGCTTTGGTAGGCACCTGGCCTCCAGCCAGGCTCAACCCACCAGAGACTCTCGCCATGACAAGTCCCTGTGTGTGTACATGGCCAGAAGGCCAACAGATGCATGAGCAGCACAGCACGCGTCTTGTTTCTTTGGTGTCTTTTTTGCATGCTGCTTGAGCAAGAGATTCGGGCTATGTTTAATGATTGGTTCCTTCATGAAAACACGGGAAAAAGGACATCTCCCACTTTCAGCACTGAGTTTTTTACTTCACTTACTGACTTGCTCCCTTAAAATTTGCACTCATGTCTGCTTCGTGGGTGAAAGAAAACAAGTGAGTGCTCATGTCTACCTTTGCATGGTATTTGCTTTGTATGTATGGACAGGATTTTTTAGGACTACAGAATCAGTTTTGTTCCCTGTGTCCAGTTTAGAGAGACAACAGAGAGTTTGGGTTGTGGTGAGAAAAATCTTTGGAGAGTGGTCCCGTGTTTGACTCACCTTGTTTTGTACTGCTGGAAGTTCCTGTAACAATTGGCACAATTAGACATGCAGTACTATTTGAGCAGCAATACCTAGTCACAATGGAGCAATTAAGACAATTATCATACGTTTTATGTAACAGGACAAATGGATCTCACTCTTAAAGTCTTTGAAAATCTCCTATAAAAGCTGTAATAATGCATTAATATATTAATCCTCCTAATCCTGTCAAACTACCCAAGTATTTCTGTGAAGGGTTTGACAGGAGATCTCAGCACTAAGAGGAATAGCAGCAACCACTTGCTAGAGTTACTTTTTAAAACATATGCCTATGTTAGGTGTTGCATATCACTTTGGTTTAGTGGATGATGGGTGGGTTAAGAGAGTGGAGAAATTTTGGAAAGGCTCTCTTGACCCTTGACTTGGAAGATGTTCCCTAACGTGCACACTGCCATTCCTATTGAATCCGGTAAAAATACAACAGTTTCTCCTGAGCCACAAAACCAAAAGGAGAGGACTGTGGCCAGGAGTAAACCAGCAGAGTCTGGTGTTACAGAATTCACCCAGCCAAGGAGCAGTCCCAGCTAGTGCCTGTCCCTGCAGCTGTACCTCTTATCACAGATGCAATCTGCCACATCTGCAATCCAGATGCTTTGGAGACCTGAACTGAGTCTGAACTCTGAGAGATGGGGCAAATATCCAAACAAGAAGTAAAAATAAAAGTAAATGCAAATTGGAGAAATATTTTGTAAAATGAAGGTATGGGTAGCACAGTTGCAGTATCATGGAGGAAGGAGGAGAAATATAAAAGAAAACTGTATTTCTATTTACCTATGCTTATATCAGATCCAAGACACTTCTTCGATTCTCCATTATCTAGCTGGCAAGCCATCTGCAATACCTACTTAATCATGTGCCTATGTCTCCTGCTCTTAGGCAAAGCTCATATTCTTATACTGCCGTCGAGGGAGAGGATGCCAATTTGGATATACAAGTTTTGTTGGTTTGTTGTTTTTATTTTTCTAATCCTCCCTGATATTCTGTTCCAACTGCGGTCTCTCCTCACATGGATATCTTTGATTCCCAACATAACTTCAAATTAGTTTTAACCCTCCACCCACCAGACTACTGACTGCCTCAACGCTTTAGCAACTCCTTAACAAGTTGTTAACCTATTGTAAGATAACATACTCTTTTCTGCCTGGCACGGCAATGCTGAAATCTCAGTGTGAAGCCTTTTTCACATAGCCAACCTTGCATTTCATAGCAACCAAAAATTGACAATCACATTTATACAATAATATACATCATCTCACTGATACAAGTACCTCATTAATAGCTCTTAATAGAGACTAGACTCAATGGCTAAGCAACCACTTGGAGAAGATAATGGGTGTGAGGTGAGTGACCCGCTGCTCAGTCTTTGAGGGATTTCATAGTACCTGGATTTTTCAGAACAGCCTAGGGAAATTAGACACAAAATAGCTATTGTATTTTACTGAGAATGGGATACCTAGTCTGGCTTTGAAAAATAAAATTCTCAACTTTAATCTTCCTATATTTTAGGTCTTGATCAGAAAGCCAAGGGTAATGCTTCCTTTCTTAATTTAGAGGTTCATGGATCCCTTAAGGTCTGTGAGTTACGTAGACGCTAGCTTAGTTGGGGCTAGTTAAGTGAAGTACTCTCTGAAAGCCCAAGACATGTAAGCAAAGACTGTGCCTTCTATATTATCTCAAAAGTACAGGGCAAAAGAAAAGCTTTGGAACCCAGTCCCTCCCTACCGCAGAGCCCATAGTTAGAGTGCCCCTCTATTTTAGAAGACATCTTTGTGGAAAAGCCTGCCCTGATCCTCACCTGTACTGATTTATGCTGATTTGCAACTGATGGGATCTGTCTCTCTATGCCTAAATATTTTAAAGACTTAAATGAAGCAGTCAGAGAATGAGAACAGAGGGGAGAGGTTATGCCCTTTTTCCTGTAAAAATTTTTCAAGGGAAGTTTTCTCAACAAAACACTGAAGTTTGTGCTAAGGGATGGTGTGAAATTGTGTCTAGAGAAATGCAAAGGAGGGTGAGAGTGCAGTGCTGTTGGGGAGCACAGCCCCTGCCCATGTGAGAGGAGCCTGGAAAATCAGCACGGGTAAGTGCTGCTTATGGTCCTGCAATAAATTAGGAGTGAGTTGACTGGTTGGAGGATGGAGGCGGTAGGGTTGGCTCTCTTTGAGCTAGTCATGCAAGGAGACTGCCATACCAGGCTGGTGTTGGGGAGGGCTGGGACAGGGAGGGGGACTCAGCAGCCTGATGCCCCCAGCACGATGATCTTCTCCAGCAGGAGAGCAGCAGCACCCCAGCAACTGAGAGCCACCCATCTACCCACGAACCTTTAATTAAGGTAAAAACTCTGTTCTCCAAATGGAGTCATTTGGCAAGACAGTCGCAGCATGGGGCTCTGAATAGCAGGCATTGTGCAATCCAGGTGGTGAGTCAGCCAGGACGCCATAGGGGTTGAGAAGTTGGGGTTGGTGATTCAGTGTTAACAAATCTCTCTCTGTCAGGAGTAGGTTGTAACACCCAGACCAACCTTTGGTGTACACCAAAAATACATTTATGCAGCTTAATTTAAGTAACACACTGTGGGAGGGCTGGTGACCTCAACTCCTCATTCTGATAGCAGAATATGTTTACAAAAATTAAGGTTATCGATTGCAGAGATTCTTTTCAATCGGCCTATTAATGCTCATTTTATGTAACAGGACAAATAGATCACAGTGTAAAGTCTTTGAAAATCCCCTGTGAAAGCTGTAATAATGCTTTAATGTATTAATCCCCTTAATCCTGCCAGACTCCCAAAGAATTTCTGTAAAGGCTGACAGGAAATCTCAATACTAACAGCAGAACCAGCAGCAGACACTTCTCAATAGGTGGTTTTAACTATTTGTCAGCCTTCTGGCTTCAAAAAACTCCTCAGCTGAGGGTGAAGAGAACTGCAGTTTGTGAAGCGCAGGGGAAGATTTTAAGCAGTTCTGTGGGTTGGGTTGTCCTTTAATTTACATCATGTTAAATCTAAACTGCTGCTGGATGTTGACATGAGGGTGAGGATCAGCATTTTACACCCTCGTTTTCCGTATCTCCCTCCTTTTTGCTGCGCTGCTGCTCTCGTCATCTTTCTTTGGTCTTTGCCAAGCACTTGTATACTCCGGCGCTTTCCCGTGTAGGACGGTGATACACACCTTTGTCTCCTGGGCTCTAATTGCATTGCATGCTCCTGAGAGTTTGACATGCTCTGCAAGCAGGCTGGGGATGCCCATACTTGGGGTTAGGGGATATAAATGCTCTGCCAGAATGCCCATGTATCTCTCTGCTCAAGTGCTTGAATGTAGAGAGTAACTTTGAAAAGAGAAAAATCAGATGGTGCCATGTTAGCAACATAATGGCAGTGCTTCTTTGAAAGGTGGCATCTTCAATTTCAGGCATGTTCTTAGTAGTCTATAATTTAGATGGAGCTGAAGCATTAGTCTGTAAGACTTTGTTTTTCTTCACCTTTTCTTTAACTAGTAAAGAAAATGACATTCTATGTAAAATGTAATAACGAATAATGAATCCTTTAAAGTGCAACATTATCTTTTCAGCACACATTTCCCCTGCACCTCTCCTAATTATTTGATTAAATATGTGCCTTAGTGGGTTTAGTGTTTACTGGAGTTATCAGGATGAATTCAGTTTCCTTGTAGTGAACAGAAGGTAGTGTATTTGGGGATCCTGTGCAGTTACGTGCCTTTGTGATATGGGAGGAAAAAAACAAAACAATGACAGTTATGCAGGATCAGTACAGCCCATGTATTAACTCCAAGCCCGCTTTTTTATTTCATTTACAACAGTGCAAACAGATAGTAATTTCAGTAAATCAGCAGACTTGCTCTGAACATAAAATCAGAAACTATGTGCTCCTCCCTGCTATCTCTAGCACGGCTGGTGTCTCAGCATCTTCCTGGCCAGCTACTTTAGAAACTGATTTTTCCATTCAGGGTAAAACCAGTGGAAAATGAAGTGCTCTCTCAGCATTCATATGCTGAGGAAAAAGCCCTTGTCCCTGCCTGCAGCTTTCCTGATGGAGCTGTGGTGAAGGAAGAGAATGTAACTTCCCAGTCTGGAGTTGGAGGCAAAAAAATGGGCACATGAATTGGAATGCATTGATCCTCGACTGGTGTATGGCTGTTCTTTCCTTTCATGTACCTGTATCTTCTTTGGTCTGGACTCCTTATTTGGACACAAAACTCTTGACGTGCTTCAGATGGGAACTCCCATGATGCACAATGGAAGACTGCCAAGAAATAAAATTACAGTGTGCTGGGGGAAATGCACTCCACCCACTGAGCATACCCCACATGGGAGAATGAAAACACAATGAAGGCAGAGTAGAAATGCCTGTGAAGTACTGTAGCATCATTTATTAATCTCTGGTTTGGTGTACATGATGTGCAAAAGTGTACAGTTTAGAGGTTTTCATGTAAAGATCAATGTTTTCTCTGGGTAGGCGGAATAATTATTTTCTGAAAAGCTTAAACTGTGAGTCACCACCAAAACAGAAAGCTGGAAGGTAGCTCGCAGGACAGCGTCTCCAGGAGGAGGGCTCTCTGGCTCCTCTAGGCAGGGCCTGGGTGCGGTGCATGGCTCCGCGCTCTCCCCAGCAGATAGAGTCCCTTAGCCTGACTCATGTATATTCCACTTTATCCTGTGCATCAATAGTTTATTCAAGCTACTTTTGCATGAATAGCATTCAACATTTTATTGCTTAATGCCTTGGCAACAGCACTTGTTACTTTTTTTTAAAAAAAAAACAACAAACCACAAGCCCTAGTACAAGCTGCTGTGCCAAGAAAAATCTAATGCTCATCCAGAAAGGATTAACTAGGTATCATAACGATATCCATCAGTTTACCCACAGAAGAATGGAAATAGTTTCCTTTTGTGTAACACAGTTTAGAGAGTATTTCACCTTAACTTTTATGTTGAGACTGTTTGTAGTCCAGAGATAAGTCTTTGCAAGAAAATCAATAATAATTCATGCATGCACAACCCACATCAGCTTCCACAGGACATTAGGTTTTGTATTAACATAACTGAAAATTGGAAAGTTCCTTTTTCAATAGAGTAGAGATAACTACCGTTAAGTGCTTTTTCACATGTGTGTGTGATTCCCATATGAGGAGGTAGACTACAATAAAATATAGCTTTGTACGTACTTTGTTTCATACAAGCTTTGCATTGCAAGTGTTTCCGAAGGACAGCATCAGAAATTCATGACACATTAGACTAGCTTCATTAGAGACACCCAGAGATGTAGGTTTCATCTGGAGAATTGTAAATGACCAATTTGTCATTTCTTTACCTGTTGATCAAATAAGGATGAGAAATGAGGGAATTCGTAGGTCTGGGACTGAAAGGGAAGGAATGTCTCTTTGGTACTATAAAATGTCTCTCTAATTAGTTGGGGAATGTCAACAGAACATAGAACCTCACGAACAGGAATTCAAGGGAGAGTAAATATCATATAAAACATAGGCAGTGTTGGCCTAGGGATTACACATTCCCCAACTGCTTTAAATGGTACTTCTACTCTGTTACTGATGCTTGTGTTCACTGTCCTACCAAAGAATGAAATAAATTATATTTGTGGTTAAAAGGATAAAAGATAAAATATGGAGTCTTTCACCGTTTTGTGATGGGTTTAAAATCTGGGCCAGGTTTGCAATGATCTGTGACAGGTCAGTTCTGTAGCTCAGGTTTATTATGCTGAAAATCTGCACTGTGAGGCATATTCCAACATAAAAGAAAAGCTGCTACAGCTAGAATTGAAACCAAGGGAAAATAAGCTTTCTATCAGTAAATGTTCGCGCTTTCCTATTGTAAGATATAAACATAAATAAACCAATCCATCAAGGTTCCCTTTAAGGTACAGAGGCAAGTGTAGCTACTGGTCCCAATTTTATGCTCCTTGCCTCTGTGGAGTGCTGAGATTTGAGGAGTGGAAGTGGCCGTCCTTTGGTCAAACTCAGCCCATGGACCAGGTTCACCACAGCCCTTTCCATCATACCTGCCTGTCACGCTATATGAGATGATGGGGTTTACATCATGTCAGTCCTTAGGAGACCTTGAGTTGATGCTCAGAGCTTGCATTCTGCTCATAGTGCTGGGGCCAGGGGGCGAAGTATATATTCTCTGGCGATGCCCAGGGCTGCATGCAGACACCTTGTGATGCTTGTGTAAGTGCATGGGCACATAACAGCACCGTCGCTCTCCATCACGTAAACTAAATATGTGCCACACTGCATCATGCTAGCGGAGGTTCTCATACCTTCTAACCTCCTCCCTCCCCAGATAATGCCACTCTTGCCTGTGTCTGTTAATTTGTGGTAAACTTGTGGGAAGCTTGTTGGTATTTCTGTTTGGAAAAGTAATCGATGGCTGGTTGAATGTGAGCCAGTCTCAGGGGCCTGTGCTTGTCTTCATTCACAGACATGAGAACATGAGTGTTTATTTTCTTTGGAGAGGGTTTTAACCTACTGCTGGGTAGGTATTGGATGATGTTTGTCTATTCTATCAAATAATGAAAAATCAGAACACTCTGCAATCTGTTGTTGACCTGACTGGCACAACGTATTGCTCTCTGAGCTCTTCTTATTGGTGGAAAATCTAAATCAGAGAAGCTGTTGTCCTGCTTGGCATAAAATGACTAATTTGTCATCATTCTCACCACAGAAACCAGCAACCAAACTGGCCATCAGGGTTAAACTCTTACGAGCAGCCTCTCTGAATTGGGGTTGTTGAGCACTTGGGAGAAACCTCTTAGTAATATTACCTCTGGAGTTCAGTTGATTGCCAGGTTATGACTTTCCAGAAGTGGCTCATGATAGAGCTTATCTCACACTTCATATTTGTAGTAGGACACATATTGGAAGTGTCTGATTTGAGGTACCTACAAGTCTGAAATTTAGGTTCTTATTGGAGATATACCAAATCCTCCATGAAAAAAACATAATCCATATCCCTTACTCCTTTTGAAAATCCTGGCTATGGATTTTCACTCTGACATATATTCGCAAGCCCCAGTTACTCGACTGAAGATGAAAGAAAACTCTATTCATGAAATCATATGATCCTTCGATGGAAAAATATTTATGTTCTAGAGGTGATCAGTTCTGTGGTATAATTACAGTATTTTATAGAAACATGCATGTGGTTATATATATTTACTTCAGTAATTATGTGCTCCATAGTGCTTTGAGAAGAAAAAACATCCAAGAATAGTTCAAATAAATATTAAGGCCTTGACATAACTAGTATTGCAGTGATGTAGTTTTCTAAGTGCAAAAATTTTCCCAGCTCTTTGGTATGTCATGAAGGAATAATGAATGCAAATGCTGTTGACGATAGTCATTAAAATTCTGCAAATGAAAAATGACTCACCCCTTCGTTAATTCTAGCCCATTGCATAGAGAACCTGTGAATGCCTTTGTCAGTGACACTGTTAGCTTTGGGAAATGAGAAGAAGGTTCTTGAGTAGCTTTCCTGTTCCTGGGAAACTTTGTCCTTGTATGCTAGCAAGTTTTCTGACTGCCAAGATGATGAAAGCCATTTAACCACCTTAGATGTGTGAAATGGCTCAAAAAATAATGGCTGCATATGACAGTGAGATTGGGACATGGTATGAAACGGTCAGTGACGGTGCTCATCATTATGATTAAGAAAGGAATATCACCTATGCTCATGAGGGAATTTGGGGCTCCATTGTGCTGACTTCTAAATAAAATGTCTCTGGGCAGCTTGTAATATAAATAGGAAAGACTGACAAAAGATGAGAACTATTTCAGGTACAGAGAACTGAAAAAGTGAAGGACTATTGTTAATCCTGAAGCACATTGAAGCCCTCAGACCAGGACCAAACTGTAGTGGATGCTCTATCAACAGTGAATATCTGTCAGATGTGGGGGTCATGGGGTCATCCTTGTGGGAGACCACAAGATCCATGGGAGACAAGGCAAAACGGGACATTTTGGAAACTTGCTTTGGCATTGCCCTTGGAGCAATGTGTCTTTACTGCTTGTAGGATGTTTCTCAGTAGCTGTGGTGGTATAAAGAGCCAGAAATAGGAGGCCAAGTTGGCTGAAAACAGCAGTAGGAATAATTTGTCTTTGACAGAGCTGAAGTCCTTCATTTTCATTTAATTGGATAACGTGAGCTACAACCTTGCGATTTGCTAATTTGTTGCACTGGAATATGATTAGAAGATGTTTTGAGACTGGGTGATGAAGAATTTTAATAAGACATTTCTGAGGTGGGGCTGTTCCGACACCAAGGATTTTGTTACAGTATTTTAAGCTCATTGTGACTCTAATGATGTTACAAATGTGGAAGTGAGATAAATATAAATGAATTGCTATTGAACCAATCCAACAAGAAACTTTTAAAGTGTTGTGGGACATATGTAAATGAATATGTAAATTAAATGGTTTGGGTTATAAAAGGACATGTCTGAGGAATGGCTCTTTGGAGGTTCTTTGGATCAGCATCAAGGATGCTGATCATTTGGAGCTTTTACATATGTTAATCATCTTGTTCTTCCAGGCCAAAGAGGCTATGAATATAAAAGTGCTAACAGCCTATTACCAAGTTGTTTGCAAGAGTCCTCATAATAGAAACATTAACTGTATAGCTTAATTTCTACTTAAATAAACCTGCAGCTTTCTGTAATAAGTGGAGTGTGATTGGTTGGAATCGGATCTATCTAAAATACCCAGTGTAATTAGGCTGCCTTATCTTATCTCAGTTTAGTCTGACAGTCAACAAAAGGTTTGAAATGGAAACAAGTTGTTTTAGGGGTGATAGATAGGAAGTAGTTAAGGGATGGTAACAGAGGAAAGCATGAAGGAATCAGAGTGGTGGGTAGGGAAAATGACATGTGCAACAGCATTTTGAATTAACAGGAATTGCCCAGACTATAGTTTTCCAAGCCAAAAGAAAAGCATCAGTCAGGATACAAGATGATGAGAGGGCTTGCTTGGTTTGGCTAACATCGGAGAATGACTTTGTGGACTAGCTAAGTATAGAATGAAAATCTGTAAGGTTTTCTACCAATAGGTGATGATCTCAAAACTCTCAGACTTTTCCGTAGCGAAAAGACCATTTCTTGTGATTCTTGGTATAATACTCAAAAAGAAGCCCCGTGACGAATATGCAGCTCAGTTGCCTTTCACAGAAGTTCTCCTCACAGATGCTGGTATGTTGTTGAGGTCTTCCTGCATTCACTTGGCTGCAGGTGGGTGCCAACCTATTTCTTTGTGAATCCCAGGTCATGTTTGTCTTTGGAAACTTTCAGCAGTGCCCCAAAATGTCTCTCGTGCAAAACTGTAGTCTCCACATACCGTGTCTCATACAAACATAGTATGTTTTATGTGGTGCTGTGTGTGGTGATGCTGCCCAGCCATTGCAATTACCATTGCCAGTGCTCTTAGTGTCCCAGACTGCTACATGTGCTGTTGTGTGGGGAAGGCTTTTGTGGCCTTGGCATACATTTCTGAGACCCTTTGGTCACAGATACCTGTGACTGCAGGAAAGGCTGTTTAGCAAAGTCTAGCTGGATGCCCTACTGTGCCCGTGTTTCCTTATACACCAGCTGTGATGGGTCCTAGCAGAGAATACCTCTCCCTGACTAGCTTTTGGTCTCTAACTCCTTGCTCACAACAAGCAAAGAGCAGTAGCAATGATGCTTCAGGACTATGAGGAATACAGACTTGCTTTTTGCAGTTCTAGTTCCCAAGGGTAAGTGAGTTTTTTTATTCTTATCACTGTTTATTTTGCACCCTACCGGGGAGGATTGCTCTTAGACCTGTTGGTCATGAGTGGTGGGAAGAGAAACTCTGTTTTTGCCACTTGGAAATCACTGAGGCAAGGAGTGATGATACTGATATTTCCATACAAAATCTTTTTTTTTAGTCTTTTGAGGGGCACTGCTCCCCCGAGCTTGGCTTTTTGAAGTAATAACATCTAATCTGATTTCTGATGTATTTAACTGAAATCTAATTTCCATTTTTGTGTCCTGTAAAGAACAACTGGCTCTGGGGATCCCTGATAAAGCTGTGGGAGGTACCCCCCGCTTCCATTTGCAAGGAACTAATCAATCTGCTGCCAGGAGTTTACACTAATATCTGGTGATTGCAGCTCACGTATAATGAAGACAAATCCTGTTCTGGCTAAAGATCAATAATTCAAGGGGGGAAAGGGGGAGCCAGGAATGGGGGATGGAGACTTCAGGAGCACCTGCCAATGAAATGCTTTTTGAAAACAACGAGCTTTAGAAACAGTGTAGGACAATTACTGAGAATTACTGAATGTCCTATGGGTATGAAGAAGACCCTCTGAATACAAAATATCCTCTCCCACCCCTTCCAAAATCAAATTCCTTTTAGGAGCTCCTAGGAGAGGTATTTAGAGCCTATTAGAATGGCAGGAAGCCAGCTGTTAATCAGCACGCTAATTCTGGGATGACATCATATGGACCAGTAGCGCTACCTGCATATGTTAAGGGTGAGGGAGCTGAGCTGGCAGCCTTGGTCTGATTTCCTCAGCTTGCAGCACCACAAAGCTCTGGCATCTTCTGGGGACTAGGAAGCATGCAGGGAGGATGGAGCAAGCCTGGGATGCAGATGTAGAGGTTTTGTGGTTCATGTGTAGCACCAACCCTTCTTGATGAGATGGGGAAAGTCGTGTGTTTGCTCACTGTACAGGCAATAGGATGAGGACAGAGAGGTGAGAAGGCCCATGAGACAGCCTGACTATTATTCTGGACATGTTGGTGGGCCTGCCATGCCACTGTGATGCATCAGATAAGACATGGGCACCTGGGGGTGGACTGTGACATCTCTTGCCTCCTGTGAGGCAAGTATCCTGGGTCCCATGGGCTCGTCTCCACTCAGGCACCATTCCACTTCATTACACTTGCTGTGGGTCTTAATATTTTACCATACATGTCTCATATTTTAAAATATTTATTGGACATGGGCTTAGGCTGTTGTCACAACATCTTGAATCAGATCAGAGAAGTAATGTTAACAAGTATGACAAGGCAGAGATTGGCCTGTTCAAGCTTTTATTTTTCCTCCTCTTTAGAGTGTGAAAGGGTTAAAAAGCTGCCTGAGACTCTCCTTTTGCTGAGACAAGAGAACTAAGGGTGTATTGATTTCAGCCCCCCCCCCCCTTTTTTTGAGCGCTATGAGCTCTGTTTTTCGCTTGCCCTGCAAAAGTGATTATTCAACATAAATACAGACAGTTTACAGTGTTTACAAGTTAGCTGATGTAGCAAGTCTCCTTGTCGTGTGCACCTAGAATATAGGGTAGGGTCAATGTTGCCAACCTTGAGCATTCAGGAATTACGAGTGAAATGCTTCTGGAAATCACAAGATTGGCTTCAAAATCATGAGATTATTTTATTATTAAAGAAAGGAAAAAGTCCAAAGTTGGTTGCCATATCTTTTCAGAGCCTGGAAGGGGTCACATGGCCACAATTTTAAATTTTTTTTCTCCTGAGTGAAAAGGGAGAGACACTCGCATTGTATTCCTATGGTTTTTGAGACTTACCACATGGCTCTGGAAGCTGGAGGTTTAACATTAAAAACTGCCAAACAGTGTGAGACAACAGCACCAAGAGCTGATGTCATTGTGTCAACTCAGCTGCATCTTGATTCTCTTTGGCAATCAAAAATGAAGGGGTAGGAAAGTTCTGTTTCCCCCTCAGGAATATTTTAGTGTGAACTAAAATGTTCTGTGCAGTCAACTGAAAATACAAAGAAATATAGAACATTCGTGTTGTTTATACCCCCTACTACTTCATCCTTAAAACTGAAGGTAGGAGTAAAATGATGTGTGTCTTTGTGTAAGAGAGGGATGACGGGCCTGTAAGATAGGCTCCCCAGAAACACAACCATCACCCCTGGCAGAGTCAGTGCAGGAGAGAGAGGCAGGGAGAGAGGCTTGAAAGCTGGACATGCCAGCAAACACACTGCCTCTATCCCTGCCTGTAAAAGAGAAAAATCAGTAGTGCTTCGTCTCTGGAGACTTCAGTGGAAACAAAGGCTTGTCAAGGCATGATACAGCTTTGCTGGATGTATCTTTGCTGTAGCTTCACAGATGCGCTGTTGGAGGCATCCAGGAGCCTGAACTGTGGGTCTTTTGGGCACATTGATCCCTGGGCAGCTGACTGGTCCAGGAAGGATTTCATGCCTTGCTCTCTATCAAGGAGGAAATGTAATTTCTTGTGGGTGGGTATCAGGGCAGGTTGTATGGTTTGGAAGAAATAGAAAAGAGACTGTGGAAGTTGCTTACATCTCCCCAGACTCCTTTCAGAACATTTCTGGTGTGTTTTCTAGCTATGCGTAAGCTGAGATAATTTTTATTAGAGATTAAGCCAGCCTAACAAGTTTCATATCTCGATCTATTCAGTCTCCCTGCTCTTCTGTTCTGACTGCCCTTCAGGGATCATTCTTTGATGATATGTCCCAGGCCCTCTTGGATCAGTACTGGTCCAGGATCTGACACAGCCACAGATCTCCTCTACAGCACTGCCCCTCAGCTACTGCCAGCTGAGAAAGCACCTTCCTTCAAGAGCTGCAGGGCAAAGAAGACAGAAATGCATCTCCATTGCAGCATGGTCCCACAGCGGAAAAGGCTGGTGGAGGAGGTACTGCCCGAGTGGGAAATAGCCTTCTGCCCTTCCTCCTAGCTGAGGTCAGACTGAGTATGCTGGTGAGCATCTCTGGGAAACGATCTTCCCCTGTCCCTGCTGTAATAGTTTGTAGCTGAAAAGAACATCACGTTCCCAGGATTGACAATCCAGGAGCTTTAGTCAGTGCTAAATTCACTTTAATAATAATCCTCAATGAATCAGGTGGGAAATATTTCACAAGCTTAAAACACCAAAGAACATGCAGGATTCTCTTAAATGGAAACCCATGAAAGTGAGCATTGCCAATTTATTCTGAGGGGGGACTGGGAAAGAGCAGCAATTTTATAACATTGCAAAGCTGTGGCTTTGTAGTGGAAGGAAACATTATAACATTCATAAGCAAGGTCCTGTTCATTTTCTTTTTCCCCACTTTAATACTGCAATCTTTTTTACCAATTGAAGGAAGAACTAAAGGCCAGCATCCCATCTGCCTCTGCTGAATGTTAAGCTGATGTATGCAAAATGGGAGCTAGCTGGAAACCCAGTGGACTTGCATGGGATACAGAGACACAGCAAAGGCACATATGCTGCAGCTCCAACTATGTCATTTTACTGCTATATGTAAAACACCATCTGTGGTGCAGAGACCTCTGTTATGAGGGAGATGCACATTCAACCCAGAAAATTGTCAACTGAAGTGCTATAAAGTTCTCTATAAGCATCTTCATCATTCATTGCTTGAGAAAAGCACCTAATATCATGGAATGCTATAGCAAGAACTAATGTAGATGTAGCAAGCCAAAACCAACACTGCTGTAAATGGCTGCAGCTTGACTGCCTTTAGTAGCAGAAGTGGGTCCAAGCTCCATGGATCTCATGAATGAAAAGGGGTGTACCTCCATTGAATTTAGTGGTACCTTAGTGCAACACCATTCAAAAATGCAGCGAGGGGCCTGGCATGTGTTTTCTACATGATTTAGTCTGGGCCCTAATATTTTGCTTAAAGACAAATTTTATAGAAAAAGGAGGCCAGAGGTACCAGCATCCTCTCCTCCCCTAGCAGGGCTGTGTAAGTTTGCAAGGTCGTGTTAGTCCCTTAAACTTCACCTTCACATCTTTCTCTAGACAATAGCAGCTTGAAGGCGCAAGCTGTCTCCCACACACAGGGACCAGCAACTCCAAAGACATTAACAACCTATTACTGTGGAAATTTGGCTTGCAAGGCGAAAGGTAAATAACTGTGCTTTCCTGAGATGTGCGATACCACTTGCAGCCACGAAGTGACCTGATCCAATGTCAGAGAGCTTTGGAGGTTCTTAGGTACAAAATGGATACCATGCACACTGCTGCAGCTCTGTGGTCAGACCTGATGTACAAAGATGAAAACAGTGCTGCTTTTTGCTCCTCAGACTCAAAGCGCTCTTTAGAATTATTTCCTGATGGAGCAAGAAGGAAGAAAAAAAAATAAATAAAATCCATTCCCTTCAGGTCCCTGTAACAAAGGCTGAAAATTACCGGCTTTTACCATGGAATGCCTTGTGTGTGCAATGCTGGACTCCCCCCGCTACGTGGCTCTCCCCTTTCCCAAGGCCTGACAGCTGGGAGCTGGCAGCGAGGTGCTGTGCCATCGCCAGCGGGAGGGCTCATGCCAAGTAAGTGGCTCATTAGCAGTTGCAGCAGTGGGGAGCTTGCTGTTTAGTTGCTTTGCTCTTGCCTGTAGATTGGGCTTGCCGTTGAGCTCGGCGCTCGTAAAAGCAGCGGGAAGTTTTGAGACGTTTACCTCTCACCAGCAGGCAGCAGCTCATTCATCATAGCAATGGAGAGCTCTTGGGCACTGGTGCAACCATAGCCAGGGAAAAAAAAGGCCAGGGAAAGTGGGGAGCTGGCAGGCAGCTTGCACCCATGTCAGGAGCACAATGGTAGAGCAGAGAGGAAAAGAAGGGGGAAGATACTTTTTCCTCTCAGTCGTAGCACCTGTGTTTATTGAGTTTCATCACTACAATTGGTAGAAATGAGGAAAAGACAGAGATACCAGCATAGGGTTCGGAGGGAATGTGAATACTGAGCTTTGGCCTTTTTATATAGGGACATTTGAAACACGTGCTATGCAGTATGATTTACTGCTGGAAGGATATATGAAGACCAAGGTAACTTTGGCTTGGACTCAACCTCTAACCATTAAAGACCTTCAGGGCTCCAGGAGGAGTGAGTGTGCATTAGATCTTGTAAAACTCACACAGGTATCTTTGATGGAGGAAGCTCAAGGTACAAAACTAGAAAAGCTCAGAAGGAGGTAAGAGTCCCATAAATGCAGGGCTAGGGCTACAGGAAGGAGAGATGAAGTACAGGGCAGACAGGACTCCTCATGGTGGCAGGGTCTGCGCACAGCTGATTTACAGCGTGGTTGCTCAGTGCATGTTAAGGTACTCATTGCTCTTCCTGCCTCTGGTCTAGACTCATTCCTGTGCTGAACCTCTGTACTTGGAGCTCCTTCCTCACCCAGGGCTGAAGCCTGTACTCAAATCAAGTGAGAGGAGCATATTCACTGAGGTAAATAGAGGTGCTACAGATTAAAGATAAGCTTTTCTGGAAAAGTGCAAAACTCCTTTGCCTCACTTCCTCTCTGAAGTGCACAGATTTTGACCTTTGCTGGGAAAGCTGCTGCCACTTCATCATTATTAAAATACGTAGATAAACGACCTTGAGTTTGCAGCCTCTTCCATTTTCTCCACTGTGGGTTTTTCCTATCTTCTCTCTCCTCATTTGTATTGCAGTCTCCAAAGGACAGTGACTGTACTCTTTCTCCTCTCTCAGTAGCACAGAGTGAACCATCAGAGCCAAGCCTATAATCAAATTGTAATAATTTTCCCTAACTGTAACTAGACTCCGTTTGTTCCTGCAGAAGCCACAGCGCTGCAAGGCCTGGGGGCTAGCAGGGTTAAAAATACTCCACCGTGCTAGCTTGCCAAGCCCAAGGAATAGACCCCAGCGTGCACAAATTCACACTCTCATTTATTACGGAGTATTAAGATAGCAACTAGAGATGCTGTTCCTGATCAGAGTACACAAAATGTTCACAGTTCCTCCCACAAAAAACTGACAATGAATGTACAATGAAAAGGGGAGAATTGTTCCTCCATTTAACACAGGGGGAGTTGAAGTCCTAAATACTGTAAAGGAAGCTGGAGGCAGAATCAGGGGTTAAACTCACTTCTTTCAAGCTCCAGCACAGTGACTTTTCTACAACACTCTCTTTCCCAAGCATGTGGTACAAGGATAGATATAAGACAAAAGCATGGCGTTCTTATTCTTTTCCATTGCATTTTTGTGCTGCCTGCCACCACAGTCATTGGGGTAGAAAGGCCGTTTTGTGCAGTGAATATACCCAGAAGGTATTATTTTATGTGATCAAGCATTTTTTTTTTCCCTGTACTTTTTGGAAACCATTTCTAGCTTGCATCCTCATTCGCACAAGCTTTAACCTGAAGCTAAAGTTTAGCATGAATTAATGCAGTAAATGTTCGTGTACAGTCCTTTACTCAGTGCTAGAGGAATACACAGCAGACTGATTGCTCCTCAGTGTAGGGTAGGGTTCAGGGAAGTTTTACCCAGCTTTTATTTTGATCCCTTACATAAAGGCACTTTTACAAGGTTTGAGGGCAGTGTTTTAGTGACTGTCACAGTAATATTCAACACTTTATGAACACTTCAGCTTGAGTGATGGAAAGTATAACTTGTGCATGCAGTCTAACAGGGAGGCATATGCCAATCCTGGTTTGTGCTTGCCCTGTGCTTGTTGACACCTCGTTGGTCACCACTCTTAAGTAAATGCCATGCATGGAAATGTAGCAGATTAAAGGTGCCTTTAATGCTTCTATAGCATGCACATAGAAAAGTCATGAAAGATAGATAGGTAGTCTCTTGGCACCATCTCTAATTCATGTGTTTGTGACTTTAATCCTTAGCTTGATGGTGTTTTAATTGACAGAATGTAAATTCCTTTTTGTGGTAATCCTTCTGGAGCATGGAGATGTGGACAGATGCTCTCAGTTCACAGACAGCAAGTGAGAATAGACAGGAGGGGCTGGCACTGCGGTAGTATTTACACAAATATTTCCTGATTATTTATTTTCATGTACTTCATCTCGCACTATACCACTGAAGTTTGCCAAGATCGTGTCTCTGTCTCTTTCCAGAATTGCTGCAATAGAGCTGTAACTTTTTTTTTTTTTTTTCCCCCCTGTGGGCCTTTTGAGATACTCCCAGTGAGGCTCTCAAGTCTGGTAAACACAGGAAAAAAAGCTGAATGTATTTGTGAAAAAATGAGGAAGCCATATCTGACTTCTCACTGAAGAACATACTCTCTTTTCCAGCAGCTTTTAGCTGAGGAAAATGATTACTTGCATTTGTTTTCCATTGGGATGACAATAACTGCCCCTACAGCTTTATACTGCAGGAGGATGCTCAGTTAAGAAAGGGACAGGCAATACAGAGCCCTGCAGCTGTAAAAAGGAAGACATCAACAGCCAGACTGCCTCCAACCCTCCCTCCAGCTCTGCGTACAGCCGTATCCTCTCGTAATTTAGATTCAGATTAACTTGGTGACCCACCATTGCTTTCGATGTTTGCAAAACCAGTGGAGATCTTATAAGGGAAGGAGTTCTCGGGAGATGTGTGGAGCTTAGCATACCAGCCCTTGCTGTGCTCCTGGACCAGCTGAAACATCAAGTAAACATGCCTAAAAATGGAATAAGCTTTAATAATAAACCATTTAAAAAAAAATTAGGCAGGCTTTTCAACTCTGCAGGAAGAGTGGTGTTCAGATTATTTTTAAATTTACTGTCATTTGCAGTAGTTTGGTCTACCCAGCTTGTGTAAGCACATTTCCTTCTAAACCCAGTTTTTCCTTTCTGGACTTACCTATAATAACTGAAATCCTGACCATTTAGTTACTTGTCATACCAAAAGGTCCCCCACTGAGTACAATCAGAGTTTTGGTGCAGAGAGAAATGAATTGCATCTGGGAAAGAATGTCATCTAATGATATAGGAGTTAATGGGTTTTTATTTAAGTATCTTGGTGTTTACCAGGTTGGGGATATGAATAATATTTCCAAGACTTTCAGACAGATAAACTGTGACATTTCCAACCTCACCTGTTCTGCCCAATCTCTCTTCTTATTTTTTTTTTAATCCCAGTCAGACACTGCCCTTGTTCCCTGCACCGGGGAAGCCAGAACAAAGCCAGGCAAACTCCAGAACAATTGGTTTCTTCCCAGGATTGGTGTTCCTGCTAAACATGATTAGATTTCTCTACACTCCCTTGAACTGTTTTTTTCCCAGATAGTTGCAATATCTGTGGCACAGCACCAAAAGACGGGGGCTGGGGAGCAGTTGGCAGCACGAAGCAGAGGGGCCGCTCGCCAAGGATGGGCTGTGGTGCTGTGTGCTGGCTGCAGCCTCTGCTCTGACCTCCCAGGGCTCGCATGCTCAGTGATAGAGAAGGACAACTACAACTTGCATGTCCTTTCTCTTTATTTCTGCTTGATTTACTTGCCCTAGATTTAAAACTTTGACTAATTCTCAAGTTGCTGCTGAAAAACAAGTTCCATATGTATTACCCTTCCTCTGCATTAGACGCAGAATAAAAAGGAAAATTTTCTGTCCAAAGCTGTGTCATCTGAATTAACTTGCAGAGTGCCTGACTAGAAATGTGGGGTTTGTGCAGGTCCTTTCTCTTTCTCTCCCTCTGAAACGTTTTAACTCTCTGAGATACTGCTGGGTACCAATGAAGACAGGACACCAGTGCCATCACACCTCTTTTCAAGGATCTGTGGGAGCCAATCAACTGAAAATCTTCTTTCAGTATGTTGTGAAAGACCTGAACTTCCACGCATGAAACTGAAGAGTGAAAGTCAAATAGGCTCCAGTGGGGATTTATTTCCTCTAATATAATCGCTCAGGGATCAGAGGGCTTGTCCATTATTTCTTTAGCTGCCTTCAGCCAAGCTCTACGCCTTTCTTCATCTTTAAATATTTCATTGCTGTGTGCATCCCAGCATCCTGCGTGCCACTAGGTTGAAGTACTATTCTAGACCCTGCACCAAATCCCCAAGTGTCCTCTCTCTAATTTCCTTGGGGTAGTATTTTCTGACAGTATTTTCTCATGGTAGTTGCCAGGTGATGTTTGTACTTTCTAGCCCTCTGCAGGCTCTTGCAGCTGGAGCAAAGTGTCTACCTGTGCCTGCCGGATTAGTGATGGCAGAGGATATAATCACACATTGACCTCAGAGGGATTGAGGGGTACAGTGGGAGAAAGGCAGTGGGTTGATGCAGTAGTGTACCCACAAGCAGCTCTGGTGCATGGACTCTATCTGATGCAAGATGGACGTGTCTGTCCCTACCTGCTGTTTGTGCAAACAGAATGGGGACCATTATACAACGTAGTGTTCTGTCTACTTCATTGATGTAATCTACTGCTCTGTGTACAGGTTGTCACTCTCAGCATAAATGCAGGTATTTTTGATGGAAAGGCATAATTTCTATTTAGGTATACTCAGCAAGTTTCAGGAAACCTAATATTTACCACTCTCGTGAGGTTCAAAACTGTCCATAATCAGACCGATGAACCATCAGTCTCATGGTATAAAGTCTTCTTAAATATAACTCAATTCTCTTCTGTGTCTGGTCTAGGAAAATCTCCTTAAAGAGCCATTTGAGTGACCCTCTGCTTTTTTCCCAGTCGTCAGACAGCAGGAATCTGAGCAGACAAGTGAGATTAATAGCACTGGCTAGAGACAGATCAGGTGCAGTACAAGTTAAAGAGGTGGAATTTTCACATGCCTGAAACTCAAGCCAAAGTTGACATGACTTCTCCTGTTCCAGCCTTCCATGCAGCACTTTTCAGGCACATTACTTTTGACTTGTAACAGTTTCAGATTTTTTAGTTTGCTATCCTCGTACTGCCTTTCCTATGCACCTTTTCCTTGGCATCTACAAAACCCATCTGTTATTCTGATGCCAAGCCACTCCCAGTCAAAGATTGACAAAGGAATTGAAGAGCTGTCTAATTTCAGGAAGCAGACATGGACCCATGAGGACATGCAGACTTTGCAACATTTTGAGTGCAGGAAATAACATACTCTTCTTCCCACTTAGCAGTCTTACAACCGTTTCTTCCCTGAATTAGGACACTTCTGCTGCCGACCTTGTAGGAGTTCAAGTAGCTTTGCTTTTCTGAGTGTTTCTTGGGCATGGCCATGCAAGGCGCAAAGTCCAGACTAGACTTGTTTGTATTGGGAAGTCCACTAGCTCAGCAGTAAATTGAATCCTAATTAGAGCTCTACAAGAAAGCTTTTGGTTAGTATCTTGAATTCTCCAGTCAATAAAGCAATATATTTCACATTCAGGTCAAAGAGAAACATTTTATTCAAGCCTAAAAGACCTTCTGTTTCCCTTGCAGTTATTCAAGGATGCGTTATGCAGACTTATTACATAATATTTGTAAATTTTTCCTATTGGGACTACACTATTTGACCAGTTTATGATTTCTGAAAACATTTGCCAACCTCTATTCACATTCACCAACCATGTTTGCATTCAGCAAAGCCTAGGGCAGACAGGCACTATGAGCAGAAGTGTGATGGACAAGTTTTGAGAGCAGTTGTTCAATATCTCATTTGACCCCACATATACTCAGTTCTCCAGTTTACTGTTCATAGTATTAATAGCAAAGGGAAGCTCTGGAGGGAAATGTCATGGAAGTTGCACTATGTCCTAGCTGCAATGAAACTGGGCTGTCTAACACCCTGAAAGGTAACTGTAATATATGAAGAGTGATGCAGTTTCTCGATGTTTATTGGACCAAGTACTGCTGAGTATAAACCCTCACTGATCATGGACTTTACAGCATGGGTTTATTTGTATCGTTTCGGGAGACTTCAATGGCTTTTGCATTTTCATTTCATAATGATAAATTACCTGAAATCATTCCTCACAGAACAGATTCCTCCAGCTTTGGCTCCTGCTAGGATGTTTCATTTTGTGTTGAAAATTGCAGTAGAAAATTTCCTTGAGCCGTTGATATGTCAGAATAGAGTTTATTATCACTCGCAGTCCCAGCGTATTGGAGCTGTGTGAAAGGTTTTGTAAATAATATGACACGGGTAGGAACTCATTTGATGTTGTGATATGTGGTGAATATTCCTAGCCAGGCAGGCAGGGTGCAATGAAGTAGCAGGAAGTGTGACCTTTTCTAGTAAGAGGCTTTCTCAATCTGTGATGTATATCGGTAATTAGAAAATTTAGTGGAGGAAACAGGATTTCAGTGGCTGATAATGGCACATGTTGTCTTGTCTATGTGCTATTATGTGTGTTGCTCATATACATCTATAATGAACTAGAAGATGGCTTCTGCATGCAGTGTCTTAAATTCTGTTTCAGGTCCTGCTACAAGTATATTTTTGAGAGTGTATGAAAATTGCTGTTTAACACATTTCAAAGTGGAGGGTTGATCAATAGTTATCCCAACCTACAACCAAATGCAATATCACCTTTTGGGTCACTTTGGTGAATTAGAGAGTTGACCCATCCGCATGTCAGTTTTCCCAAGTATATATTAAGAACTTTTATTGAACATCAGGATACTTAGAGTTAGGAAACTCACAGAGCAATTTAAATGTGGTTGTTTCAGCCATGGTCCCCTGAAAGCTGGTGGTTGCTCCAAACCCCACTCCTGCAATAATCTGAGTCCCACAAGGGCTACTCTGTGCTTTATTGGAAGGAAAATGAGAGGTGCTGTCTGACAGTGGCTTCCTTATAGTTAACAAATCTGTGTAAATGTTGAAAACCAAGACTCTATTGCCTTAAAACTCATACTCAGCTCTTATTAAAACCAGGCGAAATCCATTCATCTATTAGCTTTCAGGTGTATGTAGCAGAAGGAAATTAATTTTAAAATGTATCCATGGTTTGCCCAAGTGTCATTATCTTGGTGTCTAATCATAGTTCTTAATTTACATATGAGGAAATTGACACATGAAGAGGTAGATTTTCTCATTATCAAATGAATATCTAAGTTAGGCTTGTAGCTATTGATTGCCAGTTTTAACCTTGATGTGTCGTGTCAAGTTTCTCCTCTGTGTAAATGCGTGGAGGATCAGGGGTTAGCCACTGCTCACAAAGGGGCCACGAGGCTACTGATTTCTTCTTCAAATCCACGCTGCTGAATCTGTGGGAAAGATGCTTTCAGCTCAGAGTTGTTTCTCAGCTGTTTATTTCAGGTGCTGCATGCTCACTATTTGTGGTGCATATCACTGAGGCCATTCCTCTTGGGCAGTTAGTTGTTGCAATTATTTTTAAAGAAATTTTGTGCACAGCTCAGTTCTGTATCCTTTCCTCTGCTCAAGGGTCTCTTGACACTTCCTAGAGGTTTCAGCATTAGTTTATATGCAGACAGAGTACAGATTTAGTGCTCCTTCCCTAGGTTTTTGGCTGATTTTTTTGTCAGTGTATTTGTCATAGCCCAAGTGGTGTTTCCAACTGGATGCTGCTAATCGTTTACTATTCAGAACAGCTAAGAATGAGATTTTATTTTTAGGTTCTGTCACTCTATGTCTTTCCATTTTAAGATAAATCCATCTCTGATGTCTCCTGTTTCTGAGCTACAAAAAATCTGGGGTTTATTTCCAGCTCCAAACTGTTATTTCATTCATGTATTAACTTAGTCATTAAGATCTCTTGCTTTTATTTATCAGACATTTCCAGAAGTTGTTTTTATTTCACTGAGCCCCAGCAGAACCTCTCGCACACACTGGCTCTGTCGCAGACCTCACATTGCAAGAGGACTGCTGACTGTTGACTGTATTACTTTATTACCTACAAATAACCTTTATTTAGATCCACAATGGTGATCTAATGCATTCAGTAGGACCAGTTTATCTCAGGGAAACTGAGGCATTTAGTGCTGGAGTGTGTGGACAACCTTGTTGATGCTGGGAGGGAGGGGATGGGAGGAAGCATTCTTTTACTTCCATCTTTCTACCAGCCTAAAATCTCCCCAGTAGAAGTTGCCTCTTCTGTCTTGATTTCCATCCAAATGTTTCTCAGGAGGGTAAGCAAAGGGCTGGTGAGTTTCAATATAAACAAATCTTTTTCAGACATTTTTTCCTCTCCAGACCTCAGTTCTGGAAATTATTATGATTTAATAATGTAGCACCATGCATTTTTTGGACTGATCTTTTCCCTAGTGAAGCTGCAGGCAAGATTTAGACAAAGGAGCAAAGAAGAACAATAAAATAAGAGGGGCGTGCTGGACCACACCAGCCACAGTGATGGAAAATTGAGAGAAGTTTGATTTCTTGGGTGTCTCGAATGAAGGCTGCAGAAGAGGTCAGACAGGTGGAGCCAGCAAGAAGAAAAAGCCAGGAGCCAAGCTTTCATGGAGCCAGGCAATAGCGGATGGTTCACTGAAAGCTTTGTAAATATTTGCAAGTTTGGCCTTAGCTTCAGATTTATTGAAGAGCCCAGATCACTCAAGCTGCACCTGATTGTACTGTGGGCAGCTGTATACAGTTTTACGTGGTGTGGTGAAGCTTGTTCTGCTACTTGTAATAGCTTTTCTAACATGTCTGAAAAGCTTTTCTCCTTGTTGCCATTCTCTTTTTATATTTTATTTTTATTGTATTTCATGGAGGGGGGACTATCCTTATCTTGTACCATTCTAACGTTGTCATGGGAAACTGGTTTCAAAAAGGCAATTTCTCTCCCTCTCTTTCCCTTTTTCCCACAGATGGAAGTGTATCTACACAGCCTGTGCCCTCCTCTCTGCACCTGCAGGTTTGCCAGGAGAGCAAATCAATTAGATGCAGTCAGAGCTACCCATATCTGCCCAGCAATTGTAAGGGAAACAAAATGATCGCATCTGAAACATACAGAAAGTTAGTTGTTTATTTGACTGTTTCCATGTTCTGCTGAGAAATTGTATGGCTTAATGCAGTTGTCGCAAATTTTTAGGACCTCAGACCCTTTATAGTTCCCAGTGTTTCTCAAGGGTCAAACTTTTAAATGAAAATAATTTAGAGATGACACTTTTCTTTCAGCAGGCAACTTACACTTTTCTTTCAGCAGGCAACTTACTGCTCTCTTGTGAGTTACAGGTTGCCTAATTGCCAGTTTAGGAACTGCCAGCACAGACAATAAAGAACTGATCCAGGTGTCATAAGACACGGTTTTCTTTCTGGATTCTCCACTGATGATTTGGGACAAGTCACTCCATCTCTCTGTGCCTCAGTTTCCCTATGTGTAAAATGGGCAGAACCTATCTTCTTTATAAATCCCTCCAACCGCTACAGCTAGGAGGCACCTGGTAAAAATGAACGGGAGTTGTGATCATTATTGCTACCATTCAGGCACTGGGTTTCCTCTGTGCATTCACTGTCAGATTTATTCTTGGTGGCTGTGTTGTCAGTGGCTTCAAATTCGACACTTCGAGCCTTTTGTCTTGTGCTCTGCAGCCTGGTAGAAATTTCCCTTCAGACAGTCATACCATGGGCTCATTAACTCATTTAAAACCTAACTCAAGTTCTTTTATACTTTTCCCCCACCCTGTCTAATCTCCTTTTATTCTTGCTTTATGTGCTTATCCATGTGCTTTGTGAATGGCTTGTTTTCCTGATCGGCACTGTGCTTTGACTCTTGTGAAAGGCACTATATTAAATCTCTAATAAAGTATGTGTAAGCTATTCATGTCACACTCTGCACTGGGGAGCATAGTCCATTATGCAAATGGTCAGTGCAAGCTTCCTATAAACTACATATACTCAAAGGGCACTGTCTTTATATTGCCATCAGCCAGCACAGACATGTGAAAGGAATAGGGAGGATATGGAAAGGAAGACGCTTTCTATCAGGTTCTTGCAGTTTCTTCCTTCCAACAAGAAAAAATATCCTCAGGAGACGAAGCAATGGTTTCCTATCTCTAGGTTAATACTGGCCCTGCTGGCCTGAACTCACTGAAACTCCTCATCACCAAGTCCACTGGATTTAGGAGGTTGTAGCAGAAAATGTCTCAGCCTCATTAGCCAGAAAAGCAGCCGGTGTTGTGTGGATGTCAGTAGGGCTTTCTATGCCTTGAAGGGCAAACTGTGCCCTTGATTTCAGTGCTGCAGTTGTCCAGGCTGTGTGGTGCAGAGCAAAGTCAGAGAAGCCCACTGGTGTTACCATCCCTCTCCAGCAGCCAGGTAGCCCTGACCTGCTAATGCAGCTGTGATAGAGTGGTCCAGACATTGCACAGATCCGCTTTTAGCTATTCTTCAATGAAAATTGCCAAAGGGATGCTAAGCAGGTTTCTGATGCACGGTCCTTAATATCCACAGTGGCTTCCAAACCATCTCATCCAGTCAGGAAAGAGAGCCACATCATGGGACATGGGGAATTGCTCAAATCAGCTCACGTTTAGTGAGATGCACACCCACAACAAATCCTTCAGAAATGGCCCATGATTAGACACATAAGTGATTGTCCACTGACGAGTTCCAAATAATGGACACATTTGAGAAAATGACAATCTGCTGGCAGATAGTTTGCAAACAGAAAAAGAGATAAAATTCGTCAGCTAAATGATTCATTATGGCTTCCTCTGACTTTTTCATGGCAAAAACAAACCGTGCATAGCTCCACCAGGCAGTTTCTGAGCTTTGCAATTTCTTTCTGTGATTGTCATGCATATAATATCTTATTACATTTGATATTAATGGCAGTATGGTGCTCAGGTATTGAAAATCCATATGGCCTGTATAATATTTACAGTATGACAAAGTAATAAGTCACAGCGACAGCCTGCTGTCGTGCACTTCTAGCATTTCGCTCCAAGCAAATGCAGAGATGTACCGCGATGTTTGTTGGGATGTGGATGAGTCTGGCTTTTAATTAGTTGGATTTGTGGCTTACAGTGGGGGAGCTGTGGAGGGTGGGTGTTGCTTTGCATATGTTATCGTGGCAGGAAGACTGATAGCAGAGGAATAGTTCAAGTGAGGCTTGAAGGCTGTGGTTGTTTTTTTGGCCTCGCTGCTTGCTGACAAAGCAGATGGGAGAACACCATGAGAACACCTTACTCTTTCTGGTGGGCCACCCTGTTTGGTGGAGACACGTGCGTGGGGAAGGGAAGCGGTGCTTCCCACTGCACTGCACTGGGTGTAGGAACATCACTGAGTAGCCCAAACGGTTTCAGGAAAGGAGCACTGGGCTGTGACCATGGAAGTGCTCAGGAACTGTGGAGACCAAGCAGGAGCAAGGGCAGGGCGAGAGGAGCGTAGCAGGCAGGGTGCAGATTTTTGTCAGTGGCATCCTGGCAATACACCTGCCAAGCAAGGGACAGAGTGTTTATGCTGTCAAGAATGGGGATGAGGATGCTAGTGAGAGTTTAAGCAATGGTCTAGATCTGAGAAGGGGGAAAAAAACCCCAAACCCTGAGATTTACATACAGCTTGGTCTGGCTGTGTGTGGCCTGGGAGGGGAGTGAAAAGGGGAAGGTCGGGGATGACTGACAGGGACTGGACCTGAGCAATGGGAATGAAATTGCTGTTGTGAATAGGAGGCAGAGATTGAAGGCTACAGAGACAGTCTCAGGGGAAAGGTCAGGAATACAGAGCTACAAGACAAGCATGGCTAAAGCTCCAGCTCCCTGGGAGACAAAATGAGCAGTCTGGCTAAGTCCTTGTGACACCCCCCCCCCCCATGTGTTATGTGAGGTACCTGCTCCTTTTTTATAAAAGCCATAGGAAGCAGTCCCCACACCTCTATGCCTTGCAACTGTGTTTATCCTTTCCTCCTTGCAATTTGCATCTCGGCAAGTCAGCGCTGCCCCACAGAGCCTGTAAAGATGCTGAGCTCCACTGTGCTGGCCAGGCGCTGCAGTGATTCCTCAGTTCCCCACTCTCCCTTTCAGATGCAGACAAGGTTTTATGCCGTGAAGGATAGAAACCTGCTGGCATCTGTCACTTAGGTTTTGCTCTCATTTCCAGCCATTTTTCTTATAACGAAGGGAACTTATCAACCTGAAAAACTTTCCAGAGACTCTATTTCTTGGAGGATGGAGTGGAAATGGGATCTCCTCCTCCAGGACGTGATGGCCTTTTCCAGGGGACAGTTTAATCTTTTAGAGACAGATGAATATGAGACTCAATAATCCGGTAATACAAGCAGAAGATGAGGAGAGATGGAGAGAATTTCAATAAAGGAGCTGAAAGTAAAGAACCTGGAGCTACTTTAGCTTCCCTTCAGAGTCCCTGCTTGATGAACCTGAGGTGGAGCTCACCCAGGCAGGTGGCAAAGTGTTGGCTCAAGGGCAAAAGCTGCTTTATAACAGAGTAGCCAGCCCATTCCCTCCTTCACTTGCACGCTTATGTACCTTTACAACTCAATTGCCTCCCCCCTGTCCAATTCCCCCATTTTTCTTGCTTTTCAATAACTCTGTCCCCTCATAGCTCTCAGGCACTGTACTCTTGCTTTTCCCTCCTGTGTGTTTCCACCTCATTCTGCACTCCTGTACAGGCCTTTCCTTTTCTTGCAAGAGCTTGCCTGGGACCTGAGCTATGCTCGGGGTTTCTGCTGGCTGTCAGCAAAGGAGAGGATTTCATCTGGGCAGTGTAAGGTAAAGGATCTGGATGGGGGGAAGAACACCACTGGTTTCTGCTTTCATTGCACTCATGTCAGTAACAAACAGTATGCCAGGCACTAAAAACCAACCAAAAGAGTGTGCGTGTGAGAGAACACTCATCACTCACTGTTTTCTATGCTAATACCCTGCAGAGCTAATCCTCTCCTACTTGCTCTAGCACCTGAGGCAGGGAGATATCCCACTGAGAACCCAAGGGTCACCATATATATGAGTTATGGAAGTGTCACTTTGCTATGTCCAACCCAAAATCCCTCTACAGAAAAGCCACTGTCTGTAACACCCACAGCAAAGTTGGGCCCTTAGGGTTGTTTTTATTCTAGTAGAGATGTCACGTCTGACAGTTGCTGTCACCCTATGATTAGACCAGCAATCAGTCCTAGATTCTTTTGATAGAATATGAGCCCTGACTGATTAACAAAGTGGCCTTTGGCCTCAGGTTAATAACAGATTTCACAGCACTGCTATGGAGTAATTATTATTTAAAAAGGTCTTAGTGGAAGTTTGATATTCTCCTACAGGCTTCTGTCCATCTGAATGCAGAATCGGAAAGTAACAATTACGGGCATGAACACTAGCTCAACTGGAGGTCTCAGTCCTGATACATCAGTATTCTTGATGCATCTGTCACATCTCTGTATTAGATGGACTAATGTATCGTGTTTGCTTCTTTTTATGACACCTCAGTGTATTAATCAGCCAAGGTATAAAGTTGTCTCAGTCCATCGGTTATCTAAGTTATCAAGTTATCTTGTGTATCACTTTCCTCGATCTGTCAGTTGTCTCACTATGTCAGCTAGTGAAGTCCCCTGGTAGGTCTGTCTTCCAGGTGTATCTCATTCCCTTACTTTTGATTGTCATGGAGATATCAATCTCCAAAGCATAATTTTGTCTCTTTAGTTAACTGAGTTTATCGGTTTTCTGAGTGGGTCTTTTGCCTTGGTGGCAAAAATGGCACATACTTGTCTTGTGAATGGTGCTACAGTATAAACACAGAGATCAACTGCAGACCACTGACTGCAGCTAATGGACCACGGTTCAAGAACTGTAGAACTGGGCTGTTTATGCCTCACTGAAAGACCTTGGTGCCTCAGGCTTTAGTACAGTAATCTCACATTACTCCAGCATGGTACAGGAGCGCTGTTACTGCTATGTCTCAGAGGGTGACCTGCGAATAGTCACTCTAAGGGCTAATCTTAGATTCTGTTAAAAACTATATGGTTTGAATGACTTAGATGTCCAACTGACATATTCAGAGTGAGTATTGAATTAGGAGCTTAAGCTTAACTGAAAGTTAATGGACTTGGTTTCCTAAGTGTTACGTATTGCACCACTTCGCAGAGCAATGCCTAGATGTTGCACTTATGGAGCTTACTGGGAGACCAACAGAAAACTTGCAGTGAAACAGGGAACTGAGGGTGGGTCTTCTAGTTCCCAGGCCATCTTCCTTTCCTGCGCCATCCTCCTCTCCCTGATAAAAAGAGGGAAACAGAGCTGCAATGCCTATTTCACCAGTTGTGGGTATCTCAGAATCCAGACCCAAAGAGTAGAAAATGGTCCTGTTAATGCCAGTAGAGAAGGTATGGCAATTTCTTCTCTTCCATGCTGAAAGGACCTCATTGAATGTGCTCCTTTACCTGCAGACCTCTTCAGCTGAGCAAATGTTTTTGCCAATTAAAGGGTTTCCTGCTGCTGTGGTTGAACCACACAAATGGAAATAGAGGGGAGGCGTGGAGGAAGGAATCATTAAATCAGCAGAACAAAGGCATGAGGGCAAGTTAAAAGACCTGATCTGAATAAAGGAAGCTCCTCAAAATATCAGCTTCTTTGTCCTGCCTGTCCTTCATCCATCCAATTCTCCTGAATGCTGTAGAGAGGCTTTGTCATTTGCAATGACATGGCAAGAGGAACCAGTCCTTCAGCACACTGCCTAAAATAGCAACAGACAAGAGACAAAGTGCTCAGAGGTTCATCTCAGTCTATGAATGCTCAGAATTTCAGGGCCAGATCTGGAGTATTCAGTCCTCACAATAAGCTTCCTCATCACAGATACTTGGTGCTTTGTAGACTGAGCTGTAAAGATGGCCTCATTCATGGTTGCCCCTCTCACAGTCATTATCTATTTAAGTTAAGGTAATATGTGTCAGGCAGGTGAGGTACCAATACCACAGTAGTATTACAATTCAAAATTGGACCCAAATTTCCAGGAAGTCTTTAGCAGACTGATGAAATCGGGTTCCATTTTTCCTCATCTGCAAAATTCCTCATCCTTTAGACAGGCACTCCAGCATCCTTACTTCTTTCCAGGTTCTTGTACAAGGTTTATCACCATGATGTTTGAGCAGCTTCCAGTGTGTGAGTGAGTGACTTGGGAGCATCTGAGTACTGAGATTATTGCAGCTTTACATTTATATCATCAGAATTTCCCCTACTACTGCCTTTTTCCTCCATCCTTTCCTCTCCTACTTATCTAGTAATTCACCTCTTGGGTCTGAGAGATATGACCTGCGAGAGGATCAGAGACTGAAACTGCCAGTTCAAGAACAATGATTGAGTTACTTTCCCATAACTATTAATATCAAACCTCCAAAACCTGTGTATAGGACATTGCAACATGCCCTTACTTGCATTGTCAGCAGCTTGCAATACTGATACAGGACTTTCCTTCCCCACAAAACAGTTGCTCCAAGAGGCCTTTATATTCCTTGTTAGTATTTACAGTGGTCTCCTTCCACTTGAGAAAGCAACTGCAAGAAGCAATCGCATCACTCCCATAGACCTTCTCCACACCATTGTCTAGTACATGCTTTTGTGCATCTAAAGCATGGGTTATGTGTGTGTGGATTGAATAAAATAATTCTGCTGAAGTCACTGTGTTTCAGATGGACAGACCAGATCATGGAAAACCACATCTTTGTGCCATGTTCCTGCAAAAGTTTGTGCCCCCCTGTCATAGCTAGCTACCTTGCATAGAAAATAGCAGCCTATTGCTCACAACAGTGAGATGGAGTTACTTTTTCAGTCCAGTAGAAGATATGGAGGTTCAAATCCCACAGATGCTTCATTTTGGAAGCTGTGGCTTCTGCTAGGATTGGGTTTTTTTGCCAATTCATAAGCAGAGCCTAGTAGGTAGCTGGCTTGTAACCACCACTACTTTCTGAGCAACACCAGGGTTAAATGGGCCTTGCTGTGGAGGGAGGCTGTGTGTGCATAGCCTTTTCAAAGTCCCTAAGCATTTATCATCGTTCCTGTCTCCCAGCTAATGAGCAGCTAAAGTGATTTTCTATTGCTTGTAATTCACCAAAATTGTTCTAACTGTTCGAAGAGCCAAAATTGACAGGCTAATGTGGCCGCTCGCCTGACTGTCTCAGTGGCTCATCGAAGGGTGAGCTGATTGCTGCCTCTGTGATCAGCCGAGGTGCTTCAGACAACATCATTTCTGTAATACATCCACAATCTGAAAGCTGAAAACAAAGGCCAGAGGAGAGCAATCATCAGTCACAACGCAACGCTTAAGGCTAAAATAGGTCGGGGCTGAATACTAAAGAGTACAAGGAAGAAAAAAGTATCCTCCTTTGCTGTTTTTCTTTCTCTCTCTGTCTCTCTGTGTCAGTTTCCAGGCAGTGTCCTGGTGGTTCTGGACCTTTCCTTACTTAAGCAGATGAGATTGAAGTGGAATTGATGTAGTGGGCTAGTTGAGCTTGCTGTTACCCTGGCGGGTTTGTTGGATCTTGGCAGACTGAAGGCAGAAGGAGCAGCCACTGACTGCAGGCAAGTGCACAGGAGGAGACATCAGCCTAGGACAAGTCCTCCCTATGTTAGAGGTAGTGCTTGCTGCTCACCCCCCTTCTCTTAGTCCCAGGCAATATGGCAGCTGCAGGAATAAATGTTCTCAGCGATGCAAAAAATAAGGTCCAACAATGCCAGCCGCTGGCATTTGAACCCTAAGTCAGACTATAATCTTAAAACTTCCAAAACATAAACCTAGCTTAAAAAGTCCAAGATTTTGTGTTTACAAATATGCATGTATATACATATATGTATACACGTAAACATACTGACAGAAAAATGTTCCAGGATTTTAAGTTTTTAAAGTGTACTTTGGGTTGCATTTCTGTTGTTATTTTTCCTCCAGTGACAGGAATTAGAGAGTTTTCTGAAAACAAACCAGAGCACAGTTGGAAAGGCACAGCACTGAGGGTACCTCGCTTCCCATACTGAATTTATTGCTGTCTGATGTCCAAAGTGCTGTGAATCCCTGTTGAAGCCTTGTAGTTGAGAGCTTCAGTGCCTCTGCTGTATGTGAATTCTCTGGTACCTAATAACACAGTTGACCTCATATTCCAGATGTTCCCTGAGTAAAGGCAGAGGCTCTCTGCCTTCTAATCAGCCACCTATCTTCACAAAATCTACAGGACCCCAGTGTGCTTTAAAGTGCTTTAGCTTTCTGGCCAGCTGGCTTAAAAATGGCCAACATGTTCCACCATTGTTGGGAGGGCATGAATACACAAACAGAGAGAGTGCATGATCCTAATTTCTGTAGGAGAAAAGGCTAAAACCCCTCAAGTTCTCACTTGGTTGTAGGAGCTGAGGTTTTTCAGAGAATTCCCTAAATGCTTGGACTCAAGAAAAAATATCTCAAGCATTGGGAAAACAGGCTGCAGAGAGGTCTAACCAAGCCTAACCAAGGCTTTTAGCATTCTCAATCTAACTCCTTCCTTTTCTTGCTCAGGACGTGAGTAAGAATGCAAACTTGTTTTTTCTCCAGGTGCTCCACTGCAAACTCAGTGGACCAGGAGATGCCTTTTCATCTGCCTCCTTGCAGACATAGGTGTCTCTACTGGAAGTTAAAGTGTCTGCCAGTGTGGCTTTCAGGATCACTGGAACTCAAAAGCTTTCTCGCATCATCAAGCGCAGACCCCAGGGAAGTCATTTTAAGATGCTGCTTATGCACTCAGCCCTCTATATCTGAGCTAGACAGCTTGAAACCTTGAAATACTACAGCAATTCTTCTATGTCCAGTCCAGTCTCTCATCATCGTTAAGCTCAACTACAGATGAAATTTGAAGGGATTTATCCAGCCACTTTCATCAAAGACAGCCACTAAAAAGAGCTCTGAATATTTACCCCATGCTGTGTTTATTTATTCACCAAAAAATTATTTGGAGTACAAATTAGGTTTTGAACCTAATTTTCAGTGTCTGCTTCGTTTGGTGTGTAAAACCTGAGTCTCTGTGAGCTGACCACAGGGCTGTCTTAGCAACTGCTGTCTTGTCCTCAGTAGAATGGATAATTACACTAATATTGTCTGATCAAATGATGGCTCTGCCTTCAAACTTTAGAGATGACCAAGAGACAAACCTAATGCTTTTTAAAATCAGAGATCCTGGATTCAATTCTTACCATTGAGACCCAAGAGCAGGCATCAGGCTGTGACTTACAATAGGTAAAAATAGCCAGGGATCAGGTTCCTGACATATAGGATCAGGTTCCCTCTCCCAGGAAAGTGAATTACTTGTGCTACACAGGTGTTTGGGATCTTTAGATACCATATGGTTGATCTGTACAAACACAATATAGCAAAGGTAGGATTTGAACCTGTATCTTCTGAACCCCAGAAAAGGTGTTGCCTGTAGAATAACATAAATAGCACCACTAATTGCTTTTCTGAGACTTGTTTGCACAGGTCCTGATTTTAGTGATGATTAAGGGCACTCAGGAGATTTCTTGAAGGGCTTATTTATGTGTTAATCTTTCTTGGCTTTTAATGCAGATAGAGGATGGCTCATCTAGAAGCTGGAGAAGGAGCCGAGTTGCTGTTGAGCCACTGATTTAAGGAGTCTACCTTGCTCTGTTGACTACTGAGTGAACCTAAAGATTTTACTCTTACTAGCCTAAAGCTAAGAAAAAAACTAAGAAGCAAATTTGCCAACACCTTCATCATTTATTCACAAAGTAAAGCCCTCTCCTAGCAATTGTCCACATCTCCATCTTCTTTGGCTGGCTTGCCTTTCAAACTGCTTGTTTTTTTTATAGTTGGATGCATAGGACATTCATAACCAAAGAGAGGCAGAAAAGACAGAAAGTACATCTGAAAAGGAGACTTAAATAGAAAGGATGCTTAGATTTAAAGAATTGTCCCCATATCCAATAGCGACGCATTAAATCACTGAGGTTTCAATAACTCATACAGTATCTCCATGGAGATGTGCACCATATGGAGTTAATTAGTAGAACAACAAAACAATCAATTAGTTCCTTAATTAGTTTTACTAAGAAATAATAACAAACACAAACAATTTAAACAAATGCCCAGACCACAATGGTAGTTTAATGGACCCTGTGAAACTGGCTCCATACTGAGCCCCTTAGTGTTACTTTGATGGATTGTGAAGATATTGAGGGTAAATGTTAGCTTTGGTCCAGCCAAAATGTTTTATCAGTATGATCAATTATTTACAGTATTAGAACACAGAGAAGAGATTGCTGGGAGGTTTTCATTAAAAAAAAGGGGGGGGGGGGGATGGGGAAAGAAAACTTTAAATAATATGGATGCATCAGTATTCAACCTGGTAGCAATATGTGGGGATTAAGACA
>JANZLQ010000055.1:12726166-12752176 GCA_026212715.1 Elanus axillaris | reverse complement strand
ATTGCTGGGAGGTTTTCATTAAAAAAAAGGGGGGGGGGGATGGGGAAAGAAAACTTTAAATAATATGGCTGCATCAGTATTCAACCTGGTAGCAATATGTGGGGATTAAGACAGCAGAGATTTTCCTTGCATGCCACAGGTATCATTTAATTCTAGAAATAAATTGGTTTTCTGTATCTTATCCAGGTTTGTATTTTTGGTATATACATTACTTGGAAAAGCCAGGAATGCACAGGTCATCCATTAACTCAGACATATTCAAAACAAAGTGATGCTGGGAAGTGGGATATTGGCAATAAAGCAGCTGGGAACAGATCATGGAAGTCAGAATGTGCAAGGGGAATTTGCTGGTTCTTTTTATATGCTGATATGTATCACAGGTATTTGTATGAGACTTTTTTCCATGAAGGGAGGCAACTCTACATATCACACCTGACTTCTGCTGATATCAAGAAGGACTTGAGAGCTCTGGACAATGCATTCCCTATGCCACCAAGAAAAGTAAATATCAAAATTAACGCCTTTGCTGCACTCAGGAGCTGTGATTAATTGCTTGTTAACAAGATGTTCAAAGTACAACACTTTATCTGAGTTTGATCAGGCAGATTATGGGATACAACATTTTTAATAAATTCATTGTGGTATAGATATATGTTAAAACAATAAATAGATCAAGCTACTATAGATGTTTTAGAACCAATCAAGTTATTTTTAGAATGTGTTTATGTGATGGACTAACCTATTATTTACCCAGTTACATTTTTATGAACTAATCCTTTTGTTTAAAAAAACCTGCCCAGACTTAAGAATGGTGTTTTATTACTACCAACTTCCCCACAATTCTCCTTTCCCCAAAAATAAATCTGTTGGTTTTTTTTTTAAATAAAATAAAATAAAATAAAATAAAATAAAATAAAATAAAATAAAATAAAATAAATCCTATCTTTGCAACTTTGGAGGAGGCTTGGGTCTTGCAGCCAGAGGCTGTGTGGGAATGATGCTCAGGATGCAGATTGTCAGCAGTCATACCCAGAAGGGGCCCATCTGGCAATGCTTTTTGGGGAAAACTCAGCCACTGAACAGTCTCTCTCAGCTGGGACATCTGCAGCAGGGGACCAGGTAATGAAAACTGCTGGCAGAGAGAAATGCAAACTCGTGTGTAAGTCATCAAAGCTACCCTCAGTCTGTAGTCTTCATTTCTTTGACCACTGAAGTGTGTGTGTATATTTGTGCCTGTGTCTGAGTCTTTCTGTTAAATCGGCGAGCAAAATGGAGACTGTCTCTTTTTATGCCCTTGCTTTAGTAGGTCCTTTTGCCAGTCAAGCAGGCTGTAGGTGGGTTTCCAGGGTAGCCTTTGTTTCAGGAAACTGGTTCCTGTCTGACTCCTAGTCTGCAAAGGAGTAGGTGGCACTATCAGCTTTATTTCTGGCACACTGGCTATCGCTGCAGTCCCTGAAGATGCCGATCTAAGAAAAAACTAACACATTCTTTACAAGTCCCAGTACCTGTGGCTTCTTTACAGCACCTTCACTTTGCTCTGCTCCTATTTTTGGAGACCACATTAAATAGCTATTCTAACCTTGTGGATACAGCTTCTTATTTTGCTAAAGAAGAGGAATAAAATGTCATTTTCAGGTCTGTGTGAACTAACTCTTCCTGTCGGCTTTGTCCTGCAGGTCATCGTGAGGTGTTCCAGTAACACGGCCACCGTCTTCAGCACCCCAACAGCCTCCAGTTGGTGGCTGAGTAGCTGAGGATAAATCGCTGCTTGCAGCCAGGCTGCTGGTTAGAATGTAAATGTCTAAACTTTGGAGAAGTGACCTCTGTTAAGTGGTTTAATGCAGTCTGTTGCCAGAAGCTCATGAATTCTGTATTACAGCAAGTAGTTCCATGAGATTGCAACTATCTTACTAATAATACAACTTCAACATATTTATCACAATAACTCAGACATAGAGCAAGTATAAATATCTTTGATACTGGGAAATGAACTGGCTGCCTATAGGCATCCTCTTTGCTTTATTGACTTAACCCTTTACAGGTGTCTCTGTCAGGGACTGGTGCAAACCTGGTGCAAAGAAACATTTTAAAGGATTAAATGATGCTATGGGTCTGCACAATGTACTTAATTCAGCATGATTCAGGTTTTTTTACAGATGTTACCAGCAGACCTATGGTTTGGATACAAGAAGGCTTGCTCCATAAACTGCTGAAATGCAGCCATTTGTGCATTTGGGGTAGAGCAAACTAGATTTCTCTTACTATGCAGTATATTTAAGAGAAGCAGTGAAGAAGAAAAATGTGTCCAGCTGAGGCACCATGAATAATTTCAGGGAGGCAGAATGCTGACCTTATTGGTTGGTTCAGGCCACCAGGCACAGCACAATGCTTGGGATTGCCTCCTGCTTTCTGCCCCCGTGTGCAGGATCCTGCTGGCCAGGGGACCTCAGATGGGTTGTAACTGGTGTAAGGTGCCAAAAGGGGAGAATAACGACAGTGATCTTCTGGGAGTGCAGTAATGAGTATTGTGACTACTTTCCTATACAGTACATGAGTGTGGATGGATCTGCTACCAAGGAATTATTGCTAATGACCTTGGGTTTAAGTCCACCCCATCACTCCCCATGACATCAAACTCTTTTTTGTTGTGTTGGAGAATAAGAGACCCGGTGGATACTCGCTAAACATAACCACCATTCACTGTATCTCAGATCACTCCCGAGGTCACATGGTGCTAGCACTAACCCTGTCTCACTTATATTATCTGATGTGATCAGAGACCGTAGTGGTACCGGATAGATTTTAGAGCACACGGATATGGTCAGGTGGAGGTGATTTTTCCATTCCTAAGGGATTTAGGACAGGGAGAATTAGAAGTTATTATGCACTAGCTAAAATCTTTTGTGTGTGATCAAATCTATATGATAAAGATAGTCATGTTCTGGAGTGATAAAAGCCTAATTTCACGGGCCATCCACACTGGTTTTCTTGAGATAGATAATGTTCTTACCACACACATTTCCCCATCTTCTTTTTTGGTTAAGATCTCCTTTTAGTTCTTTTTGAAATGAAGTAGAACTTTGGAGTTGCTGAAGAAGGATCACTTTTTATGGTCATTTTACCCCCCAGAACAGTCTTCCAATATTGTAAGCAGCAAACTTTGGAAAGCAAAAAAAAAGTTTTTGAGGTTCTTTTCCTTTGAAATATGGACTGGATACAGACAGGAGAAGGTCAGGGATGCAGCGGCTGAGACAGCAGGGGAGGAGAAAATGTCAGGGCTGCTTTTTATTGTTTTTATGATACTACTTAGACCAAATAAAATGTGTCAATTTTGGACATAAACAACTTGAGATGGGTCCAGAAAAAATGCAATGACATTATTGAAGTGTGGGCTGTCCTGCTGAGCCACATTTCTCACTGTAGTTTCACTCCATGATGGGTGCACAGACCCTTCCTCCAGTTTGGGGGAATCATTCTTTAAGTGTGCATTGTGCTTCATGCACAGATTTAACTCTTGTGTATTTATTTGTAGCAGGAGAATGTTTTCAGCTGTGAAATCCCTGTGAAATTGAGATTTCACTGCATGTTGAACTTCACTCCCTCTGAATAACCAGGGTCCCGTTCCAGTGGTGCAATGTGCTCTGCAGGCAGCTGGATCTTCAGCCGGAGTGTGTGCTCAGCATGCTTAGGGCACCAATCCTGCTAGATACTCAGCACTTCTCTACTTCTGAAAAATGTGAGCAATCTTCATTGCACCTTCCTCTCTGATCACTGAATTTGGAGGGATGCTTCAAAGCAACAAATTAAAACTCTCTTTGTCTACATGCTAACCTCTAATTCACATATGAGCAAAGTCTGCTGACAGGGAAACAGGTACCCAAATCAGTCCTGTGTCTATGATTTTAGTATGACTTTTATTAACATTTGTCATCTCTGGCAAAATGCATTCAAGCTGCTTGTGGACTTTGCTTTACAGTGGTCACTGCAGTGTTGCTGAAGAGAGATGAGAAGGGGCAATGCCAGCAAGAACCTACCGAGATAAGAGGAAGATGAAACCTTTTTCTTCTGCCAGTTTTTCCACAGCCTGCTCACAGATGTACATTTGCTTAGCCACCCTTTTCAAGGCAAATGTTGTCGCAGGACATTACAGCCACACTGCAAAGGGAAAGTGCTTCCTGATAGAGATGTAGCTGTCTCTAATTAAAGTGCCTGGTAGGGGATCCCAAATACATGTGACCTCGCCACAACCTCGTCCCTGCAAGTGGAGACCTCTGAGTCTCAGAACTTGTATCTCCGTTGTCTATTTTTTATTTTTTTTCCCCCAAGGCCCTCAGATTGATGAAACCTCAATTATCTTAAACTCAAAGCTAGGCAAACTGAGACAGCTGTCTGAGGACACGACTGCTCATGCCCGTTTAGATCAGACACTTTCTCTCTAATCTTTTCAAATTTTTCTAACGTGCACTTTATTTTTTAATGTCCGTCTTCTTTCCCCTGGAGCTGCAATCTTCTACACCACTGACAACAAAAATCCTTTTACTCTCTCTAGTCCATGCTGTTTTCCCAGCCCAGGGACATCTGCAAAAATAAGCAACCCACTGAAGACTGATCTCTTTGCATAAATACAGTGGTTATGGAAAGGTGTTCATTCTATTTTCCACAACCTGTCATGTTGACTTTATAATGAACCGGTTACTCAGCTCTGGAAAGCAGATGGAAACCTCTTCTGACAGCCCCTGTCAAAGGAATAGGCAGGAAGAAGGAGAAAAGAATTGCTGGATATGAACTCCTAGTACTTACATGGACAGTGGCAGGAACTGAGGAAAGATGTAGGTTTTGAACAGAATTTAAAGGCTTGATCAATCATAACAATGATGGAAATGCTGCCATCAAATACTAATAAAAAGATATATAACTGGTTTTACACCATCAATTATTTTCTTCCCTAGTGAAAGCAATGCAAAGGTGGTGTTTCAGAAACAGAATCAAGAAGCAGGTAATCAGTCTATTTACATACTCCAAGCCAAAGGGAATATAAAAAACCCAAGGAAATGGCAGAAATGAGCATTAATAAAACTGATCTAATCTCTGGTGTTATTAGTTGCACAAGCAAGGCTGTTTGATAGATATACATATATATTGCTTCTCTTTCAGCCATGGCCTCATATAACATCTGTCATCTTGCTCATCCTCAGTGACAGAGACAGCCCTACTGAGCGTGTCCTCCAGATTTAGCTCCTAAGGATTGTCTTTCCCAAGCCATACAAGTATAGTTTCCTCCGTGAATGGGGCAGGGTCCTAAGAGTGGATTGTGCTTGCAGGTTGGGTGGCTGTTCAGCCCTGGCACAAACTGAATGTGTTAGCATTTTGCAGGAGCATGGCATGCTCACTGTACATTATTATAAAAGACTAGGCACAATAGGAGGTTGTAGAGACTGAATCCAAGGGGTTTAGCTTAGTTTCCTAGGGAATTGAGATGTCTGTGATATAGTGTCCAGGCATATATCGGACTCCACATAACAACCTCCAAACCTGTTGGCTTATGTCAAGCAAACTTGACAGATGAGTCAAGCTCTCAAAAAATTTAAATTCCTGTGGATTTCATGAAAACAGATGGATGGAGGAGAGGAGGAGCCCTAACAGTAACCCCAGGCTGCAGTGTTAGCTCAGCCTTTATTAGGTATCAGAAATTTTAAAGGGGCACTGAGTCCTGAGACATAAATCCTTCGATTGTCCAGCTGCATTGGTTCTGCTTTCTTTAACCTGGCATTGTTTCTAAAATTTAAAACCCTTAGGAGAGCTTCCAGGTAGTTTCATTCATGCTAAACACACTTTCTTTCTCCCCCAGATGATAAAGTTAGAACTGAAATCCCTTGAAAATAAAAACTAAAAAGATGATGACATTTGATGTGATAAATCCTAATGTTAAGTGGCAGAGACAGCTACAGCCTTCCTGATGACAACCAACAACCTCAAACAGGGATTATGACCAGCATTAAGCAGTACAACAGCCAGATGATTGTCTTTTGTAATTTTGTTGAGGACCACAAACAACAGGAGGAATCCAAAGAGGGGTGGGTGTATGCATCTCCTACTGAACTCAGGAAAAGCTGCTGCTTTGTTGTGCAAAGGTCTAGGACCTCTCTTCAGTTATCATAAGGTCAAGGTCAAAGATCAGCACATACTCAGATTCCATCAGGCAACTGTGAGGGAGGCAATCCAGCATCTATAGCCAGTATCCTGCCAAGGTTTATATAGCTAGCATCATCCCTCTCTGCCTTTGACTTTCCAAGTGAATAATCAATAATTGTTTATAGCTGAAGGCAGCCTTGAAATTCACGTCTAGACCCAGGGGATGACACTTTACCCTTTTCCTGCCACGCCTGCTAGTTACACATGCAAAATCAATTGTCAGCATGAGATGACAGGATTTATTGTTACAGAAGTGTAAAGGGAAGAGGGTTCAACTACAGTTGACAGAAGACCACATAGGAGGATTTTATCAACTGAAAACCAGGAGCGTGGATGGAGGAATCCTATCCCTAAGTCTGGCTCCCACAGAGGTGCCTTCTGAGCCTAAAACAGCTTTTTTTGTCCTGCCCTTACTTGGCTGCACTACAGAAGTGACCTGTGGGTTGTGCTTTTGCTGGTGCTACAGTCCTTTGCATGTAGCACTAAGGCTTGTATTTGGCAGTAAGGTGAGGAAAGAGGCATACCACTAGGAAATCCTTTGCTACATGTTTACCAATCTGTTCCGTGTATTATTTCCCTGTGGATTGGTGAGAGCCTCCTGGAAAGCCCTCCATGAAAGACCAATAGGGGAATCCTGAGAAGGCACTGAGGACTGGAAGTATCTTGTATCCACACTATGGATTGCTACAGTGGACAGTAACATGGGGGAGGTCAAGATTTACCCCATGTTTCCACCAGCCAAATCAAGTTAACTAGCTCCAGCATGCCAAAGAAAAGGGATTTTTGGTACAAACATGGTTGTAACTAGGGACCATACTCAGGTGACACAAGTTGACTTGCATGTTGAAGGAGAAGTGAGGTTGCCCTGGGGTGCATGTCCACCCCAGCATGATATGGGGTGCTCATTACTGGGGGTGGAGGTTGACTCAGTAGCTGGGATGGATGGTTGGGGTTACTGTGCTTGTCTCAGTGAAAGGGCTGAGACACGGATAGCTGCTCTGGGCAGGATGGAGGTAGAGTGGGCAGCAGGTCCTGATGAGGCATGGTGAAACTCCGTCTACTTTGACGTGCACCTTCTTACACATCAAACAGCGAGACAGAGAAGGAAAAGTGTGCTTGGAATAAATATACTACTGATCTTAGGAGGGCTTCAGAGGAGCCTGAGAGCTGGGTGCCTGGATCCTATAAATAAATCAGACTTGAACACCTAGCTGCCCCTAAGATGCCTTTTGAAAGTATGAGCCGAAAGCCAACACCACCTTGAAGAAAGTCAGAGCAGGATTAGAAGGGGCAGCTGAAGGAAGAGAGCTGTGGGAAGAAGTACTCTTTTACTTCTTTGTAAGGAAAAAGCATCTGCCAGCACTTTAATCCAGGCTGATCATTTCTCCTGGGCTGAGAGGGAGCTGTTTCTAGTGTGCAAAGCTGGTGTGTACAGACAAAAGTGCTTTCAAATATTTTTTAAAGAGCCCTGAAGAGAAATGTGATTTTTCGGTGAAACTCCTGAGAGTTTTTAAGCATGAATTTGTTTGGGTAAATTGTGAGTGAGTGCCCTCCTGTGAGCACATGGGAATGGCTGTTTAATTGGCCTACACCTGGTGTTGATTATGATGCTTCTATTTTTTTTTAATCCTAATTCCCTTCACTGTATCTCATTTTGATCAGCTTCACTGCTGTACCCCACAGCTTGGTTTTGGCACACCCAGTGTAAAGCATAAAGAGTGCTGGAAAAATTATGAAAAGATCTCCCCACCTTGATGTAATTCAGTGTTAAAAAGCAAAGGCACAAGTTGTTCAGCCCAGTTGGGAAGTTCTTGATTTGGCTCTGAGAGGGGCAGAGGATCTTGCTGTACCTAAGGCTGCATTTTCTAACCAGGACTTCCCCTCCCCTCCCTCTTAGGTGCACAGCAATATTGAAGTGAAAACAAACCATGTTGCTCATCTCTGGCCATTATTGGTTACCGTGGCAGGCAAATGCCTGGCATAGCATGCTGTACAAAGGCATAAGGGCTCAACCTGGCTGCATCACAGCCCTGTCTTGCCTACCAATTAGTTGCCTCATAGACGATTAATTGGGCCTTGATGTGCCTCAGTAGAACTGGCTATGTCCCAGGCCATGGTCTGGACCGGTTGTATTGGTGTAAATGCAGAGGGTGCTTTTTTTTTTTTTTAATTTCAGTCAGATCTCTGGGTGCTCACCTGGGAATCAAAACCCACCTCATGTCTAAAATGGCAAGTTCCAGTTCTGGAATTGTATTTATTGGGCTCCCAACTGTCTCTGTATCTGCAGAGGCAGAAAGAATAGACTTATACTTGACATTGCCTGGGTGTGAACTGAAAGGGGGGAAAGAAGTACTAGCAGCTTCTTCAAATATTGTCATTTCATTTTTTCCAGGGCTGTAGAGCTAAAATAATCTGGCTTTGAATTTGAATAGAAACTGAAAAGCATGAGAATTTGGGAAGAGGTGGTACTCATGCAAGGCATTAGCTGTTAAATTATAGCGTTGCTATAAAAAGCAGTTGTGTGTCTGTGTAAGTGTGCAGAGAGAGGTTAGAGTTGGAGGGGGGGAGGCAGGTGTGGGCAGGAAAATACATTTTATTTAATACGCAGATTTTGCTCAGTCCTTTGAAGACCACTTTTCGTGGAAGAAAGTAAGAAATTTTCAAGGACTAGATTCTGCATAACATTTCAGGATTAAGCAAACAAACAAACAAAAACACCCCAACCCAACACCAATGCTTTGAGTAAGCACCCTTCTCATGGGCTGCTTTCTTATTTTCAAATCTGAAGCCTTTCTTTTCACACGGCTCCAATCTTTATTAGAAAGATGAAACATCTGGAATTGTGTGTGTGTTTGTGCCTATAGAGAGATCCTCTGCACCAAGCCTGTGTCTCCTCTGTGCTTGCTAACTGGCTGCACATTCTAAATTAGGGTTGTGACTGGAGCTGAGATATGGGGAAGAACCCACCTGGTGAGCAAGACTTACTGTTTATTTTTCTTAAAGCCCTCAAAGTTTACTCAGCCAGTGAAACACAAACCTAATTTCTTCATCTGAAATGTTAAAAAGAGGGAGAGGAAGAAAAGGGAAAAAAAAGTCAGTGAAGGAAAGCAGGGAAGGAAAGGAGGGAAGAGAAGAAAGGAGAAAATGGAAATATTGCCTCAGTCTGCTTTTCTGGCTTTGCTGCTTGTTAGATAGCACATGGAAGAATGGTGTCTTGTATTAGTCAAACACAGCCCTGTGCCCTCGGGGAGTCTCTTTAGCATTTCATCATGGGTCATTCCTTGCAAGACATCTTGTAGTGCTCACAGTCCCCTATCTGTATACACGGTGGATTTGGCAGCCCTAATTCCAAGCCCGCAGCTGGGATGCAACCTGTCTAAGTGAAATTTGCCATGATATGAGATAGAAATATTGTGGACACAGCAATTTGGTGGACCTGTCACCTGCTGGTTCATCAAACAAAGCCACTAGTAGAACTGCTCACAGAGTAGACAGCAGGTATGTGATCCTCTCTGATGTCCCTTCTCACTCTCCTGATCCTCCTGACCCAGTGCAGATGGAAACTGTGATGCTTATTACTCCAAGCATTAACTTTTTCTTTGTTGGGACTGTTTTCTTTTGTCTTATTCATTTTGTTTAGGACTGAGAATAAGTTTTGTTCCAGTCTAGTAATAGCCTACAGCCACGAGCTGGGGAGTTGAGATTTCAGAGAGATAAAAAAACAGAGCAGAAGAAAATATGTGAAAAATTGCAATGACAAGGTTTCTGCTGGTAGCTTGTGATACAGAGAAATGAAGTCCCAGGCCAACGTGCTTTGGCAGCTGAGAAAATGCTAGTGCTGGCATTGTCTGTCTGGCAGACAAGCAGGCAGAGGAGGTGAGTTGGTGGGGGAATCGGGTATAGAAAACACTTGCAGGAAGCTGTACAATACAAGCGAATCTAAATTTTCAAGCAAACACTCAAGTCAGTCTCCTGTGCAATATTGCTGTGGGTCTTATACAGTTTTCTCTTCCTCTTTAACCTGGTAAGCCCTACAAATGCAAATAGGGAAGGTTGCTTTCATCTAGTCTGGAAAATACACAGGTCCCAGGGTGTTTGACTTCATCAGCTCAGTGGCAATGAAGAGTGCAGAAAATATTGATATACCTGTTCCTGTGAATTTGCAGGACCTGTAAGCTATGCAAAGTCTTCCTCTGTGGAGTTCAGTCTACACAGTGTGTTCTGGTGTGGATCGTGCTGTGCTATGGCTAGCTCACAGGAGCATCTGTGTATTTTGAAAACTTGTGTTCTCACATCTTAGCGAAGTGCAATGCTCTGCCAGGCTCCAGCAAACTGAAGGTCAGAAAAGCTCCCTGTGGACAACACTGATAAAATCCGGCTCTTGCAGACAGGCAGTACCAGGGAAGACTGGGCTGGGGGATTAAAACCTCATTTCTGTTCCATCTCTTTTGGCAATCCTATTTCCCAACTTAACAAATCGCCTTTGTTCACTGCTTGTCCATGGCATGTGGCATTAACCATACAGATACCAGCAACACATTAGCAGCTTCTGTTCTTCTCCCACATGTAGCCCTACCATCCTGGAGAAGGATTTATCCCCATTTTTAGATGTGTAGAAGAAACAGCTAGATCACAGCTCATTTTAGGTGCACATAAGCCTAGGGCTGGTGAAAGGTGGGCAATCAATACAATATTGCATTCGGATATATACCTCCATCAGAATGGCAGAGCAGTTTCCCCTCTTGCTGTATGGCTTAGAGGTAGAAGAAGTACCTGTAAGTAGGAGTGAAGTTCTTTCTCCCTCTCTGGAATTTGTGCTTTTCATGCAGGTAATGGACAAAAGTATCGAAACAAGGTTTGTTGATGAAGATGAGAAATGCAACTGATTTTAAGCTGACCCACAAACAGCTGTCTCCAAGTAGCTCGTCTTATAAATGAATGAGGCTAGATCTGAACCTGTGGTCAAGCCAAAGGAGCCTCAGCCCATTATCAAACCACTGAGCTCACAGCTCTTGATATGTAATAAATCCTCAGTAGTAATTAGCCCCAGCCTCTCTGTATTTCTCTTGTCCACAGGCACTAACCACATCTCCGTCTTCCCCTCAGTTGCATGTAGGGTATTTTGGGCACCAGGAACTCTTTGTGAAGAACAGTGACGCTGTGTGGCTATAATAAACACGCTGCCACGTTGATGATTTATTGAAGTCCCACCAGCACCCAATTATGTAAATCCGATTATCTGTTGAGGAGGCTTTGCTGAAACAGCTTGTAGTTGTGGCACTTTATTTTTTTTTGGAAATGGGAAAATGTAGTTGAAAGCAACTTTTGAGTCTTAAGCATTAGGCTCCCAGAGCCGAATGCGGCCAGCTCACTTGCATGTGGCTCTGGAAGGTGGGATTGTATTCTTTAATGATAATACCTTTATCTCTTTCCCTTCACACACAGACTGAGGCTGGTGGGGGGCTGTTGATTCATACCTTGAAGGTGTGGCACATCTGAATGAATGCAGGTGGGAATAACAGACCCACTGCTGACAACAGACCCCAGCAGCGGTTCTGGGATGGTTCTTTGGCACAGATAACTTGCTCTGCTGCTGTTATAAGGATTTTGCAATACTGACAGGTGGTAATCTTATGTATTGCCACAGGTAAACTTATGGGGACCTTAAGTCATGCTGATGGCTCACAGTGGTGGTTAGATGTGCTGAGCTGTTTAATGTGAAGCAAAGCAGTAAAGTCAAAGAGCACAGAGATGGTTTTAATTACAAAATATTAATAATAGCAACACATTTATGGAAAAATTAAAGCCCTGTTGCTGCAAAATTCCTAGCTTCAGCCGATGCCATAGGGCTGTGCAGGTGTGGAGCTGAAGAATGGGTTTCTTCATGAGCACCTAGGAGAACAAAGCACCCACGTGCCTCTGAAAGCAAGTGAGATCTTCACCCCACGCCTAACCAAATGGAAAGTGAAAGTGTGAGTGCACCTCCCCATTTGTCACCTGCACAGGTGCTAAGCAGATCCCAGCCGAGGTCCAGTATTTGCTCATTTGTGTTCATAACTCAAGTAGGACCTTTTGTCCAGACTTTGCTAGAGGCAGAATTTGACCAAAGGAGGTGGCACTCGTCCTTTGGAGAAACGTGAGCACTGCCAGGGGTGTGAAGAGGTAAAAAGCTGTACCTGCACCCACTCCTCCCCTCTAAGTAAGAAGCACCTTATGCAAATAACAGCCTGAGCTTTGAAGCAGAAGTGTTTTTCTGGAGGTGGTACATCCTGAACATTTCCTGATACATGTCAGCAACCCACAAGGATAAAGCAATGGTCTCCAAGCCCTACTGGAGACTGGGCTTGCAGACAGTGAGACAGGCAAGCAGATGGGAGAGAGCCAGGAGGCAGCCCAGGCCACGTGTACAGACACTCAAGAGGCTCTTTTGGGGGGAAGGATAGATGCAGCCTACAATGGATCAACTGAATGCTTGGGTTTCAGGGGTTTATGCTCTCAGGAGACTGCCTTGCTGAGATGCAGTTGGGTGTGCACATGAGATAAGGCTTGCAGCCAATTTTACATATGAGTATTTTATTTTATTTGACTTTTCTAAAGCAGAGGGAAGGTGTTAGACATCCTCACTGTTCCTGCTAGCTGTTTCTTAAGAAATCTGTCAGCCGTAGTGACAGCAGGGTACAAGCCAACTTTCAGCACCCCTGCAAGTCCGCTGACAATTTTGGAGGCCCTGGTGCTCCTAGTGAAAGGCACATTGGTTAGGTTAGCTCAGCCAAGGTAGGTTAGTCTTGCTGCCAGTCAGGGCTGCACTGAGCCATAAGCACTGTTATTATGCTAATGCTGGGAACATGGCATGCAGCCCTTTTCCCCCTCCCCATTTCCCCTTCTGTGTGGATTTACATCCCATGTGATCAGGGAAAAAAAAGAAAGGATTTATTGTTTGTGAGCATTAAAAGCAGATGTTTCAGCCAAAAAGGGAGAAAGAAAGGATCAATTAACATGTAGCAAAGGGACAAAGGTAAGAGCAGACAGAGGAAACCTTAAGTAACTCAGCTTGTTCCAGAATGGCTGAGCACCTACCCCAGCCTGCTCCATGCACTGCAGGGATGTACTCCCCATTCCTGCGTAATTAGAGGCTCTGCTAATGCCTATTCCTTCCCCCCTTCTCTCCGGAGCTCAGCAGGAATGGAGGGAGGAGCAGCTCATTTCAAAGTGCCGGGGATTGAGAGAGAGAGATGCATTTGTTGCCAGCAGCTCCATCTCATCAATTTAATCAAGAATACACTGGTGCTTTGTCTCCCATTGTGGTCCCTGCACAGCCGGGGATGGGAAAGGGATGAGGGCTAACCCTGGGAGACCTGCCAGCCACCTCGGAGGAGCGGACAGTACGTCCTGCTCCTGCCCATGTCAAAAAAGGTTTTTCTGTGGATGTTGCTGACAGCGGGAGCTGGACTTGGCTTCCTCATCTCTCCTCCGCTCCTCAACCTGTGATAAATCTTTCAGTCTGTTGAATCCCGCTCACCTGTTCGTGCCTGCTCTGGGATGAGATCTGCTGCTGTCTCCTAGCTGTGCTAATCCCTTTCAGGCCATTTGAGCTTGTCTTTGGGACTTGAGTTGATGAAGATTTTTCAGGGTCTTTCAAAAGAGAAAATAACAAAACCAGACTTTTTATTAAAAAAAGAAAAAGGTATATTTTTAATTAAAAGCAAGTGTTTTATTAAAATGTTCAGTCTCTTTCCAAACCCTTGAATTGTAAACATTTTCCAAATGTATACTGACATATTTTGTTTACTAGCACCTGTGTTTGCAGCTAATGTTTTCATTAAAATATTTCACCATAAGTTTCTGAGGGAAAAAAAAGAAGATAAAAGAAAAAATGAGTCTATTTTTAACCTTTCAGGATGAAAACAGTTTTGAATTGTTGTGAGAAATTAATTTCAGGATTTTTAATCAGCTTTAACCAGGTGGAGGAAGGAAGAGAAACAACTAAGGGACACCAGAAAATGGCAACAATACAATTGACAGCCTGGGTCAGACTATGACTATGGCTATCAGCCTATGACTACAGCTAACTCCAGATGCTTCTGAAGAAGATATAAGCACTGCACAACAAACAGATGTAGGATAATCCATCTCCCCTTCCCTCCCACTTATTCTGTAACACACTCTGTTTTCTAAGAGAATTGTGTGAAGTATCTTCCAAGGGTTTGTAGCATTAACTGCTCTAATTCTGGGTGTTCTCCTTATCCAAGTGAGTGGCCAGTCCCCAGGCAATCTTGTAAAATTCTTATTCTCAGAGGTTTCTTCTGGCAGTGAAACAAATTGTGAAGAAATAGTTCCTTTTATCAGTTTTGAATTTGCTGCTTCTTAATATCCCATCAACTGTCTCTTTGTTCTCCTATCATGAGACACAGAGAGCAGAGCTTCCAGCCCACCCTCTCCAGCCTGTTCGTCATTTCATACAATTTTCCCATACTTCTTTTGCATTTGTCTCTGTGCTGAACTGAGTATTTTATTCTTGTGGGAATTTCCTCAGATCCCTTTAATGAACTCTAATTTTGCAGTGTCCTTTCTCAGCTGGGGTAAGCAGCACTGCCCAAAGTACTCCAGAGGTTGCATCATTAGTTCAACTCATGGATACAAAAGGGTTTATACATGAATATCTACTGAAATTCTTCATCCAGCTTTCAGGGCTTTGATTTTGGTTTGTTTTTTTATAATGTTTTGAATAAAGAACTGAGGTCTTACATTGTATGTTGTGTCACTGCTTGCAGGGCTGCTGACCAAGGCAAAGCCAGAGCACTGGGCAGGGTGCTGGCAGCTCTTCTTGTGCTGCCTTTGCCGTGCAGCCCCATCTCCAATCCCTTTGCAGTTGTACTTACCTGAGAGCTCACAGTCCCTGCTCCATATGCGTGTACAAGAGCCTCTCTGCAACAGAGCTGCTCTTTGCACAGAGAGGAGAGGGCTTTCCTGCCCCACCATTGCTGGCACAAGTTTTCATGAGTGGTATGATTGTAGGCAATGATGCAGTTCGACATTTACACCCTGCAGGGTGAAACCCAAGAAGAGATGTTCTGGTCCTGTGTGAGACAGACCAGATAAACACCACGAAGAGTCCATAAGGCTTGCAAGTGACAGATGAACATCTTGGTCTGGTTTCTGCTGAACAAACATGAAATAGCCTCCCAGCAGTGCTTTCACAAGGAAGAAGGGTTCATCTCTGCTGTTTACCCTACCAGCACTCTCCAGGCTGCTGATAGCTAGAAGTAAGTGAAGAAGTGGAAAGTATGAGGAAGATCAAAGTATGTGGAACAAATTAATGACAGTTTTGAATAAGAAAGAGCTTTAAGAATGCAGTAAATGTTGCGGGCTATGTGGAGAGAGTTGTAACAGAGATAGAGCAGGCCCTTTAATAAACTAGAAAAGGAATAAAATCAATGATGGCTGAGCTACAAATAACACCGCTGAGCTACTGAACTCCTCTTTTCAAACTAGCCCTTCACAGAAAAGCACAAAAAACTGGGACAATTAGGAAGCAATGAAGACCTTGTCAATAGAGCTGTTGATAAGGAACAGATAAAACAGATACTTAAATTGAATACAGTGGAATTCCTTTTTACTGATCACCCCTCCTAGTGATCATCCAGCTCTCTGGATCAAATCTTCCTTTCAGAAGCCAGTTCCCATTTGCGTTGATATGTTTGCTTCTTGTTTAGACTGCTCAGCAGGGCTTTTGGTCATGAGGATTAGACTGAAAAGTTATTTCTCTGATTTTCTTTGATGTTTTCAAAGGTGGAAAAAACCTTGTGCTCTTGAGGGTCCATAAATCTCTGCGCCAGTTTAATGAAGTGTTGGCTTGAGCCATTTATAATTTCACTTATCTATCTTGGCATTAAAATGCCCAGCAGAACTCACCTCATTCTCCCAAGATGCAGATTCTGGTTTTACACATATGCCTGATTTGGAAAGCTTACAGTTTCATGGGTCTCATGTGGTAAGAATTCAGTCTTAATAATCATCACCCACTGAAGTCAATGGGAGGGTTTCCACTGGAGGTAATGGCAGGTAGTTTAGCCTCTGCAGAAGCAGTTTTAAATTAAATATTTATAACAGAGTTCACCCTTTATGGGTACAACAGAGCATCTAGGTGAGCAGTAGTCTTGCACCTCAAAGGAGATACAGTTTATTGACACAGGTAAAAAATGAAAAATCACTAGGATGTGATCGGTGAAATTGGGAAACTTTTTTGTCTGGATGGTTTGTCACTCTTTCACTTCTGATTTTAAACTGCGAGATCAGAATTGGGTCCCATAGGTAGTACTACTCTTAAAAGGAGCAAACAAGAGAGACTGGCAATTACTTCTGAGTCTGCCCAATTTCTGTTCCTATGGATGGGCAGGGAAACTACTTGGGTCTTAGCTCTCCCCTGGCCTCATACATGACTGTAGGCAAATAGTGTCCCACCAGATATTTAGGTGTGCAATGCAGCACTTGATTACTCAGTAGGTGGGTCCAAATCAATGTGAGGTCAGGGGTAAGAGCCTTCTTAAAATGAACATGGGAGGAGACAGCAGTTATTTAGTTTTCTGCAAGACATGCGAGATGCACCTCACAAGTAATTCTCCAAAGCATGATGGGTATTGACAGAGATGGAAAATTGCCAGCCAGACAACAAAGGAAGGGTAAGAAATCAGTGGCACAGTAAGCACGGTTGAAAACACTGTCCAGCAGTATGCCAAAAGGATCAATATTAGCATCATTTTTACTCCACATCAATCTTAATGACAAGGGGGAAGGCACAAATAAGGTGTTAACTCCAGTTGCAGATTATACTTCAGGGGAATGATTGCAAACACTGTAGACAATGAAGTAACCTGAGTATACTGAAGTGGTCAAAAGTATGGCTTAATGAAAAGCTGAAAGCCCCCGTGTTCAGACTGGATTTCCGTAGCCTGTTTTTCTTTCACTTATGCTGGTGTGAATCACTAAAGTGAATTGAGTTGTGCTCTATAAAACTAACAGGCTTACCACAGACTGCCTGCATAAACCTTTAAATTCAACATGATCATTAATTTACTTATCATTAAATTCTGGACTGGGTTTAAATGAATGAAGAATGAAGACAGTGCACTATATCTAGGGATAAATAATCTATAACAGAGGGAGAAGACCAGATTCAAGCTTCTGCCAGTTCTCTTCCTGCTACAGAATTGTACTCAAATGAAAGTGATCATAGTCAGTGAGCTGTGGGCTGGTTTCAAACAATGAATCATAAGCAAGGATGCCAAAATCATAAAATAAAAGTACCCACTCCCTCTTCCCTTACAGTGGATGTAGACCATACCGTAATCTGATTTCCACCTATAAAAATATTTCTTAACATTGGTATTAAACATTTCATTGTTTATTAACAGCAAGAAAATTCAACAAAAAATAGTGCCTGTGATTTGTTAGAAATATTTATCTACTTTGTTCCTACACAGCATATCTGAGGGATATTTCACAGTCTTCTTTATAATGGTGATGCTAGAGATATAAACTGCGTTAATAGAAAAAATGCATAATAGCAATACAAAAAGGGCTGATTATTAATAAAACACTGTCAGATTAACTAACAGTAAAGTAAAGCCTATCTAGTAAGTACTTGAGAGATAATTCTTCATTCCAAAGTGGTATTTTAGAGTTATGCACTAATAAAAAATTGCTTTAAACTTTCTATGAGATTAAAACTGAATAGTTTTTTTTAAATTGCTGGTAAAAATTCAAGTTAAAAGTAAGTACTAAACAGTAGACAGCAGTATTGAAATCACATTAGGGCAGATCACATTTCAAAGAAAGTGTGCTTTTTATGTTTTCAAGTGGCAAATGGCATCTGATATTGCAGTGTCTTCCTCGTTGGCTAAGCGGCTTTTCACCTGTGTGCTGACAATTTTAAGTGCCAGTTAGGGTCTTGTCCATGGCCAAATGAAGGCAATGGGGTTTTCCCCTGGCTTTCACAGAGCTATGAATTGACCTCAAGGCAAAGCAAAATATGGTGTGGGTGCATTTAGATGACCATGAAGTCTATAGCAACCACTGACTCAGGACAACACAAGTCCAAGGAACTGATTTGGTTACAAACGGGCTCTTGGGCAAGCTGCCCTCCTTTCTTCACAAGAAACAACCCAGGACACCTTAGTGTAATGTAGGATAGGGTGTCAGAAGAACTCCTGAAGGGGCTGTTAAAAGCAATGGCTTGTAAGATAGCGGGAGAAGAAATCTGAGCCCCCACAGTTCAGAATGTGGATGCCTCAAATCAGATGCTTTAATCTCATATTAATACTATGAAGCATCCATGTGAAGAAATACTGCATATGCTTGTGAATTCAGTGGTGTATCTACACAGGTAATTACAGCTGTGCTATACTGGAAAATTGCAGCTTATACATACATTGTCCCTTAGTGAAATAACAAAGAGACAACCCACGCAGGAATCAAAGCAGTGAAAAATGCAAAGCACGTTCTTGTTCTGGTCTGCAACTAGAAGTTGCAATAATACAAATAATAATAGTAAAGAGTAAAGAGAATAATTTGAGAGCCAAAGGGTAGGGACAGTTGAAATAACTATAATAAATCATTCTGGGCTATAACTGAATGAAGAAAACCTGAAGATGGTTATTGGCAAACACCTTACATGGGAGCATTTATTCCTGTATGAAAGAGCTGATGGAGGGAAACATAGCTCTGGTAGTTGATACCAGTGAAAGTAGAGGACATAAAACTGGAGGCAATTGCCCTGCCATGGCAAGAGGATAACCAGAGGAGTACTGATCCAGGATAAAAGTGGAAGAACCTTGCCTTTTTCAAATTCTCACCCATCACTATTTTGTAAGACTGCAAAATTTGAAACAATTTACTTGGTACCAGTGTTATCAATTAATATGTAAAATATGATTGAAATAACCAGGGAGCTGCTCAAGTCCTGTCTACAGCTCCCATCAGTTAATATTTAAAATAGGGAAACAATAATTAGACATGATACAGGATTTGGGAAGTAACTACTAGACAATGGAGCTTTATGTTTATGTCAGAAAAGGTAATGGATTGTGGTCTGGTCAATAAACCTTGAAGAACCCTTGGAACTGCCAAGATTAGGGAAGAAGTAGGTAAAAGGTAATTCCTACAGTGGGAGATTGTGACCACCAACTCATTGACCACCTACTCAGGTGATACCACCTACTCAAAAGAAGACAGTAAGGAAGAAGACAGAGTCTGCACATTAATTTACATGAGCAACAAAGAACCAATCATTGAGGAAAATAATAATGAATATGTATTAGTTAAGTATATAAATGTGAGACTTTTTGAGACAAGCGTGTGCCAACTTGAGACAGGCACCCATTCATGCACATCAGTGAAATTAATTTGAAAATACCTTGACTCTGTGTGTTATTGGCTTGCATACTGGGTAAACAAACCCCGTTTGTGGGATAACACCAGCAGTAAAGCTGCTGGAGAATTTTTACGCAAAGGCTGTCAGTGCTCCTGACTGGTTTCTGCTTCTCAGAGTTTGGAAGGTAAAAACTCCCCCCAAATCAAGAAACTTTCCCTTCCTATCTCCATTAAAAAGAACCACCAAACCCCTACAGCATTTATAGGCTCTGAATCTGTTTGATCTTCTGATCTTGGAGAAGTATATAATTTTTAAAGGTATTTAGTTAGTTGTCTTGTGCCTGGGGACATTCCTGGCTGATAAAGAACCTCAGAAAGCCTAATTTAGCTTTAAGAAAGGTTTTTATTATAGATGGACATGACCCACTTTTTGCCTATTTCATGTTAAATGAGACCATTTGATCATTCAGCCCAGTATGTCTGAAAAGTCAGTTGTGAGGCTTTGTGGCAACCGAAACCTGTCTGAAGAAAGCAGGCTGGGTCCTGAAACTTTTGGACATACTGGAGGCAACAGACAGTTGGGTGGATGTTCTAAAATGAGCTGTGGCTCAGTACCTGACAGCAACCATCCAGCTTCCAGTTGGCCCTGAGCACAAGCCACAGCTTTCGTGTTTGCAGAAGTTTGCATCTGCAGAGATGGCACTAGCTACCCGAGCCCAGAATTAGTAGGCAGGCTGCTAGTGGGGTTGATAACCTTCTCCAATCACATGTTCAACCCTTTTTCTTAAAAAAACACACATCAGACATTTATGTCCTACACTTGGTTCTCTTCACTCCCTCTCAAAACATTGTCCTGGTACATCACAGGCACCCATCACTGGGACAAATATTGTCACTAGACACTGTATAACCTGTCCTTTGCTCTGAGGCAGTGGAATTGAGGCATTCTCCACACTGGGAGTTGAGGAAATTTAAAAAACTTGTCAGCCCTTCCCACAATTGTTCCCCTTGGCAGTTCCAGAAAAAATTCTTGAATACAGCTTGTTTTGGAAACCTGTGTTTTGCTGCCACAACGTACTCACTGTTTCTTAAGCACAGTCCCAGAAGATTCAATAACAATAGAGTGAAAGAAATGGAGTTAGAGGAAATAACAAGACAGCTGGGTAGATAGAAGGATGATGGGAGTGGAGAGAGGAGTCTCTGTTTTGCCTAGTATTCCGTATTTCTTGTTGCTGGAGTTCCAGCAAGCAGGTATTAATAATAAATAAAAAGAATTGTGAAGGTTATCAACACCGACCCTTTTCCTCTTTCAAGTAGATCTCAAGTTCTTTTTATTGATTATACACAAACTTTATCACATACGGACCAGTTCTGTTCAGCCTTTCAAGGAAGACTGCAGCTTGAGCAACCCAGACCAGAAACTACTCATTTTCCCCCACCCTCCACTCTCATTTCTAAGAAATAAAAAGCTTTTGGAGTTCTGGAAAAAGTGGCACCAAAAATGCATGGGTTTGTCTTTTCAATTTGCTGGTTGACCATTGGGCTTTTGATATCATTTTAACACGAGAGACATCATGTTGAACAGTATTTTATGATGCTGTTCCTGCAACAAACATGAGCTCATCATCTTTGTACCTGGCTCAGGGACCTGGCCATGAGACTTCACTTACAGAACTAACAGCTAGCAACCAGATTATCTGCAAATTGTTGTTAAAGAGAATGCAAATATAATTTATTGCATATCCTACTGTATTCTGCACCACATGCAGGCACTATCCCTGTCCTCTTTTATATAATTTTAAATTAGCCACAATCTCAAATGAAAGGATATTGAAGGTCAAAGCCAACTCCTAAAGTGGTAGAACAATGCAATGAGCTATTCTGTTTTGCTCCTGCTCTGGCTTTAATTTCGAGGGGCAAGAGGATGGCATGGAGGCAATTGCCTACTTCATTTATAATATGAATGCAACATCACGAAAAGTACCAGGCCAAGAACTTATAAGAAATCATTCTAGAGTCATCTGGACTCTTCCCCTCAAGAGGAAGGGAAAGGCAAGTTGATAGTTTTTTGAATGCTGTGTGGTAAACCAAATGTCATTTCTCAAGTCATGAATTTAAAAATTTAACTTGCTAAGTATCCAAAAGGAGACAAAGACTAAAATCTGATTATATTATAACCTTGCTAAATGGATACTTTCAGATTGGAGGGGAAATATTTGTGTGGGAGAAGAAATAGTGGATTACAGCATCACGTCCCAAATATTTGCAATTGCTTCTATCAAGTCTTTGATACCTGGTACAACAAGCTCCTCCCTACAGACACAACCTCTCTTATATTTATGTCACCTCACACATTGGTGCTGGGAGGAAGAAAACAAACTTAAATTGCTTCCAGCCAGGTTTCTGGTACCCTCAGGCTGGGTGCTGTGTCTCTATTGGAGGCATGAAGCAGTGGATGTGTCACGCGTTGTAATATCGGGGCTATTGTTGAGATGAAATACCGCAGCCTGCTCTAAATGCTTCACCAACAAGAACCTATTGCATTACTAACAGAGATCCTATAGCATCAGAGGGAGAGATGCTGGTGTGACACAATACAGCCCTAAAATGTGTTAGGAGAAATCCAGTATCACAGAATTTATACTGCAAAGTTCATCTTGTATTTTCCCCCCTTAGATGCCTTCCTATATTTTAGGCCTGTTGAATCGATGGAACCAAGGGGCAGTTTGTTGTAGCACCCTGTAGGATGATATTAAATTCTTGCTCTATTGCTAATATCAGCAACTTTTTTAGACTGAGACAAGAAAGAAAGAGAGAAAGGTAGAGTGTGGGAGAGAGATGGAAGCTACAAGATGTATTGCTTATATTGCTGAAGTCTTAACTAGGGAAAAAAGGCAAAGTCCAGTTCCATAAAGAACAGATGGTGTCCCCATTCTCTAGCTCTGTAGCAGTCCTTTAACAGCCACAGCTAGACTGGTAGCAAAAAGAAATGTTAATTATGCTGTGCCAGGGAAGTGCCCCGTGTGGCTCCTAAAGGCCCTTTGAGCGGGAGCCAAGTGATTTCCGAGCCCTGCTTTGCCATTCTCACACCATCCCACCACTGAAACCCATTGTCTGGGTCCCTTGTTGTTGCAGAGCACAACATCCAGTCCATTGACTGCTGTCATCACAACATTTTGGGTCCTGATGTGCCTATGCTATGCATAGCTGCTATTTCTAGGCTTCATGGGCATTCTGCAGACCCCTTACAACCATGGTTCCCACAGCATGCTGATAAGAAAAGGAGACATAGCCTCACTCTACACATCTGGACAGTTTCACTGAAAATCAGGGAGATTACTAGTGTGGTAAAGGGTGCTCTTGGCTGCTCTGGACAGAGGCACCAAGGGTTGTGTTGCCCATAACCCCTTTTAACCCGCCAACCTAAATACTGCTAAAGAGCTGGCCAAGTACCAGTGAGACTTGGTCCCTAAGCACTTGAGGATTTTCCATTTTGTTTCTGCCCAGGGCTTCATATCATTTCCCTGGTGTGAAAATGCTGTGAGAGTAAGGGTTAAATGTGAGGATGCCAGGTACTGCAGAAACAAAAGTCCTGTCAAAGGCTACAATTTCTCAGTTGCTCTGCTCAGACCCAGGGCCAGTCCACCCCAACCAACTCCCTTATTGTCCATTTTTAAAATTACCTGGTATTGATTTATCCTGCAGAATTATAATGATAAGCTGGAAGAATGAACTGGCAATTAATGCCTCGAATTAATTTATCACTGGTGTAAGCAGGACTGACTCCTAAATCCCACAGAGTGCCTCCCATTTACATCTGTGATGAATTTGGCCCACCAAGTGAGCATGACTAACTTCAGGGCTCTCTGTGATCTCATTCATTCACAGCAGTGAGATGGTTATTATGCAATACATAGCCAATCTGCTTTCATGGCACTTGCATGGCAATTAGAGTAATTCTGTGTAAAAGGCTTCCTCAGAGATGGCATCAAAGTATGGGCTAGATGAAATGGACACAAACTTTGCTGGATATAGAACTAATATTAAGCATGATGATAAACCCCAAGGCTTCACTGGGTTTTTTTAATTGCTCTTGGAGTCCTAAGAAATATTTTTTCCCTGGTTAGAACCACAACAATATTTCATTCCCACTCCTTACCCTAAAAAATGGATTTCCTTTCCCTTCTCAGTTGGTGATTTGTTTTGCATTAATGCCTTTCATAACTCATACGTTTCGCCATTAAAAATTAATGCTTGGTGCTGACATAAACAAATGAAATTTGTATTATTAATGTTTTACATAGGTAAGACTTTGTAATAACAGATTCATCATAACAGACTGTTTTAATTAAAAGGCTTGCTCATTCCCTAAACTGATTTCAGACATAATTTTGGGCATTGGGAAGAAAGTCTTGTACAACTGCCTGGAGAGGAGTGATCAATAAGACCTCACAAGCTATTTTTATAAGTTTGCACCTCAGTTCAGACAAGGGATCTGGTGTCTGGGTTATATTCAATGAGAATAGCAAGTGGGAAAGGCAGCAGTGATGGCTTTTGCCTTGGTGTAGCTTCAGGTCTCTACACCCATTAAAGTTTCTACCTGAGGTTCAGCTAGACACTGGACATTGTTTTGTTGCATGGGAGTACACTGGAGGTGAATAAAACACCTAAGTGGTGGGACTGCACTAAGGGGTTGGCCTCAGGTATTTGGACTCTTTTCCATTTGTCTGGGAAACCATGTACTTCTCAGGATAAATTTTACAAGGAAAGTTTGCAGGATGATCTCCAGCCTGGCCTTTGGGAGTACAGATCTCACTTTGTAGAGATGAGGGTGAACTGCTTATCACTGCTCTTAAGGTATAGTACAAAGCTTCTGGTACCATCTACAGCTCAGTTAAAGACATACTCTCCACTACTTCACTACAAAATTGGACATTAGGAAATAGAAGGAGAAGCAACAAGTTCAGTTATAACCTGCACCAATTTAGTTTCCTCTAACAGAATAGTGCATACATGAAGCTCATGTTAATTATGAAGCTCATGTTAATTATAATGTCAAGCAACCTTTTATTTGAAAATTTCTCATTAAAATTTTGCTTCTGGTTCTGAGGGTAATAGTGTTGACTGTCCAAGAGAAGAAGACCATGCTAGTTAGCTGCAGGTGATGTCTCCATAATATAGCTGTATGATCCATTCCTAAGCAAATGAAGCTCTGTTTGAGAATAACTCAGTGTAAACTCAATTACAAAGCAGCAGTAATTGTTCCACAAGACAGGGCTACAGTCCTACAAAATTCATAAAAAGAAATTCAAACATGTTAAAGCATGGAGATGGACAGGTGTGAAAGAGAATGAAAATAGGAGCACACTTTATAGCAGAACTGGGAGCGGAGCAGTGGTACAAAGCATGCTAATGACAGGGAACAGGGTGATGGGAAAATATCAAGGGGGGAATTTCTAAAGCCCAATGCACTTGCCTTACTCTTCCCCTGTTGAAATCAATGGAAATGTGCAGTTCAGTTTTTCTATACTAGTGAGTTCAAGGGGAGCTGAATTAAGCCAGGGCACTTTTAAGTCACCCACCCTCCATATCTGTAAAGAACAATTGGAAGAGTGAAGAGCTAAGAATTGAAACCATTGTGAAAAAGCTGGCCCTAGAAAATGGTTCTGGGAAGCCAGGAGCGCTAAAAAGAAAAAGAGAAAGATGATAAGAAGAGACTATCTGTATTGGACATCAGGAGCTTATAAAAGGCTGCGGGATGTAAAATGGCATCACTCTGGAAAGGACACAAAAGTGATGAAGTGAAGAGCAGGGCTATATGGCATGCTCATTAATGAGCAAGATCACTTAGGCTGTTTGGTTACCTAGACACAGTTGCTAAAACTCCCCTTTCCACCTCCTATGGCTCTCACTGTGACCAGTGCAGCCCTACACAAAGCAGTGGAGATGGATCCAGCCAAAAAATGGTATTGCAGAGTGTCTAACATGGGGTGGGAATTCAGATGTGTACAGACCAGACTTGTGTATCTATCTCTGAGTCTGACTCTTACTGTCAGCATCAAGAAATTTAAGTGTAGCCCTTTGATATATGTGTGCTGTAGAGGTTTTTATGTTGCAAGGGGCAACTTCCACTAAAAGAAGGTTAAATGTACTTTTTGCACCTTTTACAAGCATGTGTTGCAGCTCTGCAGCTACGTATCTAGCATGAGATTGCAGCCATTTCTGCAGTCTTTGTGCTGCTGAACCTATTTAATTAGATGGAATTGAATTGAATCTGCTAAGCAGTTATTGTTAAGACTGCTTTCTGTGCATGGATACATTGTTCGGGAACCCACAGGAGTGCTATGCTGGACATGGGAACATTGTGCCTTCAGCTGAACCCCAGCCAGCTGCACAAAGCAATGGCAAAATAAGATAGACATTCCAAGCACTAATCTTAAGTCAAAAGTT
>JANZLQ010000055.1:12665799-12726047 GCA_026212715.1 Elanus axillaris | reverse complement strand
TGGAAATGTGCTATCCAAATGAAATTGCAATGGGAGGGGACACACTGCCCCCCCCCCCCCCGAGGAACCGAGGCTGCCCCTGCTAAGGAAGAGCCGCTAGACAGGAACAGGGTCGAATGGCACGCTGTGCAGCAGCCGCAGCTTCATTTATTTGATATGGCTGTGCCAAGGCAGAGCGAATGTTCATTTTCCTAACTTTGCATCAATAATTAATCAAAACTGGTTTTACATAAGCCTGAACATAAAATTATTAGCTCCTGGAGGTTCTTCCAGCAGTTACAGCAAGACCTCTGTCAGCAGCTTCAGAATTGATGTGCTTTAAAAGGAGAGGTACATTGATAAATACTCATTTCTTACCCCTGCTGTTGCTCACTCAATCAGCTCTCACCTTTCATTCTCTTTTCCTCTTGTGTTTGGAGGGGAAAAAAAGGAAGAAAGCAGGACTTTACTTGGAACAGAGAGGTGAAGAAGGAAACTTTCATGGTGAATACGAGAAAAGTGGTTTGCAGAACAATACAATAAACTGAGTCCTTCCTCGAGTCTAGGTGTGTTCCTGGAATTTCAATTAAATTGTAAGATCTCTGGGGCACAGTCTAGCCTTTCTATTCTCTTTCCTTAAGATGTTTAATGTGACAGGGTGTTGATCCTTGGTTATTTCTCTGAGGTGCTTTTGTGGTAAAAATATAACAATAAAGAGAGCTTTATATCTGGACTTGGCTAGTCTGATGACTGGTACAGCACAAGCTGAAATGGAGGGCTCACACCATGAAAGGACAAACCTGTGGTCCTCAGGAAAAACATTCAATGCTTAGGCTGGTGGCTTTTATGGTCTTCATTGAACTTTTTCAGGAGAGCATCCTGAGGTCTATCCCTCCACTCTGGATCTGCAATGGGCAGTTCAGAGCAGAAGATTAACACTGTGTGCCATCAATTATTGTCATTCTCTCTTTTGCCCCCCTTTACTTGTCATGGATGGTCCCATCCTCCCTAGATTAAGTCCAGCTTTGTGGAGACCTCTGAGACTTGCCTTCTCTCCCTGCATGGGACTGTGAACATCTGAACCTTGTCAAACATTTTAATCTCTGAGCACCTCTGCTCTCCGATGGAGAAAGCCTGAGATTTTTAGTAGTTTTCCAGCAAGTTTTGATGATTCAAGGACAGATTCTTAAGAGATGAAATTCAGCATCATTCCCCTGACTTCAGGGAAGGAATAGCAGTTTGCACCATATTTATTGTCCCATCCATCTCAGACTCTCTACAACATCCAGTCTTTCTTGTAACCATGTCCCAGGGTGTAGAGAGTTTGGATCGCCTCACAGCTTTTGCAAGTCAGCTGCTGAACACATTGCAGTAAATCATGTTCATTAAAAATTTAATTCCTTTATTATTTCTGAACCCAATATTGCATGCATGTAGGGTGCAATTGTCAAAGTATACCTGAAGACTTTAGAGGTCAAACTTCCATTGAAGTGAATAGTATTAAGGCAACCAAGTCCTTCAAAAGATTTCTTCCCTCTGTTTATCCTTCTGGATGCACTCCACAGGATGGTAAAGATTTTAGACTTTAGACTGTTGGAAAACTGTCTCTTCACTGTTTGTACTGTGCAGTCAGTCAGCTAAGGCACTGCCTAATTCTTCTTGCTCACAGTGAAACAATGGGAGAGGTGAATAATGAATAAAAATATGAATTTTCAGAATTTCAAAAGCAGAAGAAAAGAAACTCTGGAGGTTTGCAGGATCCACCTCAAACAGCTGATGTTTGTATAGGGACCTGAAAAAAGGATGAAGCGCAGCCTTGCAAAATACAGCAAACAAACCCATGTTCCCTTAAATGTGAAAATATGCATGGGAAAAGCAACAATGCTGTTGAGGTATGTATACTATTTCTCCTTGATTGCTGATCTGTTTCCTCACAGTCTTCCCAACAGAACTGCATGCTATTTTTCCTTTTCATTTCCTGAAAGTAGTTATTAACTGGAGTAAAAATAAATAAATAATCATGATGACAACATGTAATTTCTTGCAATGAAACCTGAGATACTAGTTATTTCCCAAGATTAATCTGGATGTTTGCAAGTCTCTTTCTTCAGCTAGATGGGAAAGAGGACCTATCACCAGGGTTCCTTTCATTTTCCTGCATTTTGCTCTTTACATTCCTATTTTTTCCTTGCCTGTAGCAGAAAACCTTCTTACCGATAAATCTCTTTTGTTCTTCCTGAGACTCTCCAGCAGTCTGTCAGAAGCCCAGGAAGGAATAGCTCATTTCTGTCAAGAGGTCCATATTAAGCATTAAATGTCTTCTAAAAAGCTGTCCTGATGACAGCAAAGCACAGGGTCACACTTGTTTGAACAACAATTTACTCACTTTCATGGCAGAGTGAAAAGAACTGCTTGAAACTGGGAGCTCAGAGTGGGAAAAAAAGCCTTGTGACCCACTTGCCTTGAGATGCTGGCATGATACAGTAGGGTATTGTGGTAATGAGACTGCATCACGGGGTAGTTGAAGGGAAATGAGATGCCTTCATAACCACCTGAGCACCATCATCACTCAAAGCCAAATGGCTCCTGCTGCTCCTGAAAGACATGTCACTCACAGAGTGGCATGGCAAAGAGCAAATGACATGGGATGGCATCAGTCTTCCTCCCTTTCTAACTCTGCTGCACACTTAAACTGGTGCCTAACAGGGAGTCCAAACTCTCTGTTAAGGAACCTCTAAGATATTTAAAGATACCACAGATATCTAAAGCAGACTAAGAAATAACTCAATTCCGAGGGTGCACTCATACACTGAGCCAGTGGAAGATGGACCCCAGCTGGTGCTGGGTTAGCTTTAAGCATTATTCCCAGCCTTTCCTCCATCTTCTGTTCCAACAGCTTTACAAAGCTGACACCAAAGATGCTGAAGATGAGAGACATGGTCACAGAATGGCATCTTCCTTCTGTTTTTTCTGACACTCTTTTTTTCACTATTACTAAAAACCAGCCTGGCTTCAGGCAGTGTTTAGCATCTTAACTCAAAGCTCATCCATTTTTTCTGTATTAGTGATGGGTGACACCTGTGCATGATGCTAATAAACAAAATATTGCAGAGCTGTTGAGTGCTGCAGTTACTGGTGAGGTTTTGGGGACTCTGAGTAGGCTCATGGGGCAATTTCTACCCTGCTAATCTTGCCAAGGCTGATCTGATCTGACCTGCTGACATGCCTGCAGGTCATTTCACCCCATAGGTGCATGGTACAGCAGCCTCGCTTTACTTCAGTACTTTGTTAGGAGAAAGAGCGATACCACTGAAGGGAGAAGCAGGCTGTGCTCTCACCTCCTTTCTCTTCCCTTTGTAGAGAGGTAAAGTCTGGTAGAGAGCAGCACCATTGGGGGTGGCATGATGTTGAGTAGTGCACAAGGAGGTTGGTGACCCAGCAAAAGCCTAGTTTCACAAAACCCCTAGTCCTAGCCCTCCCCTAGTATTTCTGATATCACTCAGACTTGTGAGATTTGCCCATTGCTCTTCTGCATTTAACACCATGTTTTCTGCACAGCTGGGAGGGTAGGTATTAGCTTCCCCATGAGTATGACCATTGTGTTCATTCACTTATGGAGAAGATCCTGGGAAATTACCTTAGTCTTGCTAATAGCAATTATAATAAAAATAGAACTACAATAGAAAGGAGCATAGTGCCAAATCACACAAGAGAGACCTCACTGCACTGGGAATTGTTGTAAGGCAATGCATTCCCTATCTGTTCCTGAGTGATGGATAACACCAGCTCACCAGAGAGCAAGATTATCACTGCTGCCCTTCCTATGTCCTCTATGATGGCAGGAAAGAGTAAGTGGGTATTTGCTGCTGGAAGTATCTGCAGCCTCCAAAGTCTAGAAGCATTTTCAGTACTGGAGCATGAGGCAGAGGATGTATCTCTTTCTCACGTCTTCCCTCTTTATCTATGTTTCCCACCATCAGTGTCTCAGATTCTGCAAATGCATCAGAAAAGAAAAATCAATGTAAACTACACAAGAGACTTTCCAGGCTGTAAAGCAGAGATGACATTAGGTGTCCATTAATCCCATGGCTGCAGTAAGTCCCTGAAGCGGTGGAAGTGGAAGGAGGGAGAAGGGAGGAGGGGGAGAATGCCAGGGGACAGAGAACCAGCATATCCTCTCTTATGGTTGTGGTTGTTTTCCTTTCTTTTTCTTTCTGTCTTTTTTTTTTTTTGTCTTTTCTTCCCATTTTAAAGAGCTCTCATAAAATGAGCTAATGCAATATTCTATTTTCTCTGCCTCTGTGCTAGATTCAGAATGCATGCAATGGTTTCTAAAGTCAGCAGGTCCAATAAAGATCATTTGCATTAAAAGAAAGCAAAGCTTGCAGCTATCCAATTTAAAAAAAAGAAAAAGCCCTAGTTTTTAAAGTAATCAATGACCCCTCTGGTTGATGCCTATGTAGAAAGAACGAGCTAGAAAGTTCTGCTTCTAATCATAATAACTCTGAATTAACTATGGGCTGGCTGTATCAGTTTTTCTATGGGCCTTTCTATGACCCATTATGTTTGCTCCATGGCTCTGGAGGACAGAGTCACTGGCATCCAGCATGAGATGTTCTTTGGAGAGGCTGTCTCTACCTCCAGTGAGCAGGATGCAGCAGAGCATGCCCCTGGAAACCAGAGGTGAAGACAGCTCCTTCAAAGGATCTAACCTATAACATATTTTCCCTTCGTCATCAGCATAACTAAGAAACACCTTGACACTTTTTAGTGCTTAATCTCTTCATTCCTTTGGTAATGTAATGATAGGCATGTCCAAAATGCTAAAATGGATTAATAGATGCTATCAGATTAAAGTGAAATCAATGGAGGACATTCCTGCTATGAAGCCATTTCCAGGATGGAGTTCCTCCTCACAGTACCATAGGCTTGCTGTTCTCATAAACATCCCTGGGACCTCCACCAGCTCTGCTCTTGCTGACTCTAGCCGTGATAAAATAGCATGGTACATGTGCATAGTGGAAATAACATCACTGCAGCAGAGTGCTGCCTGGTGCATTTATCGCACACACTTTCCAAACATCATTTTCAGGGCAGTGATATTGTCCTGGGGCAATTTAATAAAACAGCAATAAAATTGCTGCCTTGAGGAAGGATATATTCATGGTGAGGTATTCTATGGTGACTTTACCTTTCAGAAAGGGATGCCTGGAGGCAGGCAGTTTCCCTTGCTTGTGTGTCCTTGAAAGAACAGAATGTACAAAGGCTGGTACTTATCTGTGGCTGCAGAGCAAATGCAACTGTACAGGGATGACTGTGGTCAAGCAGCTGCCCATGAGTTCTAGGGCTAGCATGGAAAATAGAAATGTGTTGTTTCTTCAACTGTTCCACCATTCAGAAGTGCCATGAGAGAAAAAAACTCTCTGTGTTATATGGTGAGTCCAGATGTATTTGCTCTTGCAGGAATTTATCACTAAATGTCCATTGGTGGAGGACATTAGAAGGTGGTCCTTGAAATTGTCATAACCCCTCCTTCCTCTTGGAGTATGGCATTCAGTGTGGTGAAATTAGGGCAATAGATGAACCTGTATCTTAAATTTTATTTCATTAAAAGTGGTAGTCTCTAGGACTGCAGGATCCAGGAAGATGCATGGATTTCCTTCCTTCTGAGTAAGGTTATGGGACATTTAAATTCAGATGTTTGAGGAGCCCTGTTTTAGGTGACCTGCTGCTCCACACACCAGGTTACACTGCTGCAGGAGAATGATATAGAGATCCCAGAGCATGTCCTGCAGATGAGGGAAAGAAAATATTCATATGCTCAGTAAATACCTGCATCTCCTTTAGATTTTACCACCTCCACCTCCTTCCTGAAGGTCTCACTGAACCCTTGTTTTAGCCTTTTGAAAATAAAAAAGTCAATATGTGTTCAGTGTGCTATGTCACCTGGGATAGCATAAACTGCTTTAGTAAAAATCATATACATGTGGCCAAGAGCAAAATTGCAAGTTCCCTCTCTGATTCTCCTTCCCTATGCTTGTGAACAGATACAGAACATAGTGGGTCTTCTTCTGGGAGCCGAGACCAAAATCCAGTAGCTCTCACAGTGAGGGGAGAGAAGTCAGTCCTCATCTGCCTCAGGGTAACCAGGTCCTTTGGAGAATCTCTTCTGAAAATTCTGATGATAATCCTTATTCTAAGCTTCATTTTTCCTTACATATCAAACTTCATAATTGCTCCTGATGCAGCCCTGTAGCTTGGCACTCCAACACCCATTTTTTTTCCAAGAAAAGAATTATCCTCATGCTTAATTCTGTGAAATTCTGCAAGAATCTGCACATATCTCCCCCTCCCTGCCAAGTGGAAACCCATCAAGCCTGTGGTTTTTGGTACTTGTCCATTTTGATATGCTCCAGCCACATCTCAGTTTATAATTTCTAATAATTTCCAGTGTTAGTGAGGCTGAAAAAGCCATTGAGTGTTTTCAGGACTGAAATTGAGCCATCAATTATGAAAATATTTCTTCTGCTCAGTTTCCCACTGAGCCATTATCTAATAAAAATCACCAGGAAAACACCTCACTCACCAGAGGAGGAAACAGTTAACAAACAAGAGCTGCTACTGGACTGCCCTGAAAACAGAAGTGCTGGGCTGGATACAGACGCCCACAAATTCAGAGCGATCACTGGCCTCAACAGCATGCAAAGAAAATTGCAGACTCAAACAGTCTCAGTTGGCATAATTTTCTATGTGAACTTGTCGCCTTTGCTTGAAATACTAGTATTACTTTACAATACAAAAGCTTTTGCAATAAATGGCTTTTCCCCCCCATGAATCTCCCCTATCATTCCCCCTTTGCCCAGCACACACTGGAGGGAAAAGCTTATTTGCGTGTAAGGCTCAGTCATTAGGTTCCTCTTATTATAGGCCAACAAAAAAGTAACTACTGAGAAAAAGAAGAAGAGAAGGAGGAAGGGGGGCAGAAAAAATGCAGACACAGTAAATTACTGTGTGAATTAAATCTCCAGCTGACTGGAAATGGGGGTGTTTGAAAACTCCCTTTGATTTTTGCAGTGTAAGGTGGGGAGGCTGCCATTCTTCTATTTTATGTTTGCTGATCCTTTGTTGTTCCTTTATGATCTTTTTCACCTTACGATGTGTGATTTAGAGTCATTTCAGGAATACAGAGAACTGCAAAGTGGGCATGCTTAGGAGGGAACAGAAAAGACCAAGGTTCAAGGTTGAAACCAAAGTATGTACATGAGCTTCCTTACTCAGTGTGTAAAGACTGACCCCCAATCTGAGTGAGTACATGCAAACAATTAGGTCCAGTTTATTGAATATTTTCCTGTTACAGTGGTATCAAAACAGTAGGTTGTTTAGAGTCACAAATTCACTGGAGATGGATACAGAGTTTTGACCAGGCTAACACAGCCAGCCAGCAGCAAGACAGAGAAATAAATCCACTCATACCATTTCTCAGTTTCCTGTTTTAATTTTAAAATGAAGAAAAAGAATTGGGTTGAAAGAGGTCAGTTTTCAGATGGCCAGCTCTTCTCTACCTCACTGTAATATTACTTATAAAGAAAGTAATGGGGAAGAAGAAAAAAAATACTAATATTGGCAAAATAAACAGAGAAAGAGAACAAACATGGAATGCAGGGACTGATGATGCCAGTGGAGATAACTGTTATAAAATGAAGGTACTGGAAATAACAGTTAATGAAAATGAGCAAAATAAGAAATCTAAAGAATACTGCTATCCTACAATGTTACCTTGGAAATGTGGTACCATAAAGTGATTTTACTGATTTATCGTACCCTGTGTCTTGCCTGCCCTTCCCCTACAATTGCCTCTAGAGCTGTGCCCAGAAAGCAGCTGAGCTCACTGTGGGGCTGGAGGGATTACAATCAGATTCAGGGCTCTCGTGATGTCTCTGCTTCTCTCCCCTTCCCACAGAGAAGTTGTATATCTACTGCCTAAGTAAAAACGGGGAGCTCTCAAGCTAATTGTGGGAGAAGGGATGCTTCAGATTGTCTCCTCAGGCATATGGACTATCTGTCTGTGTTAAATAAGATGGACTTTGTGGGTATTTGTCAGTAGGACTTTATTAAAACTGACTCCAGATGATACCGTAGCTCCCCTAACACAAGCCATTTACCCTTCTACTGTGTGGAGAAAAGTAGCTAAATTCAGAGCTGGTGTGAAACACCACTGATGTTAGTAGCATTGCAGCCACTTACCCATAGCTCTGGATTTGGTCCAGGACTCCAGTCTGAAAAGATGTCCCTCGATAATGGCTCTTTATCCACCATAAATTCTTGCCTGAGCTCATCACACACTCTCTGGGCAAGCTCTCCACTGTCTATAGAGGCATTTCTGATCTCCTCCATCCCTTTGCTGCTGCCAGTCCAGGTCACTGCTGACTGATGTTGGCTGCCTGTAATGCACTGTTCGGCATTCACCAAATCTTTAAATCTCTTTTCTTTTGCAGACAGAAAATGCCAATTACCAGAGGCTCCCACGTGAATTCTGCTGATGACAGGAATCACTTACTGTTTGTCACTCTTTTGCCTATATCTGATGGTTTATTGGGAAAGGGCTCAGTTTATGTATGCACCAAGATACTGCTTCATTGGTATTCCTTGGATGGATGCTATTCTGCTCCCATCTTAATAATCATCTTTTCTTCTTATCTAAAAGGGCTTTATATGGGAAGAATGGGGGGCAGTGAGGGGTGAGGGACAGCAACATAGAAAACACAAGGTTATCCGAGCTCCTTTTCTGCAGAGATGTGCATGGAGTTAGCAGGATAACGCTCATCAAATAATTTATTCATTGGATGCTGTGGTATTTCAGCCCTTATTTGTACCAGGTGAATAACTTGCAAACACCTTATGTGACTGGCGAGTTTCATGTTTTGTGCAATTTTCTAAATAAAATGTTTGTGGAAAAAGGATGTAATTTAAGACATTAGTAAAATTTTATGTAAAAAAACCCAAGCCTCTAAATGCACTGTGCTACATTTTCTGCTTTATTTTTTTTTATTTGTGCTATCCAGTGCTCAGCAACCTCTGATACCAGGGTCTGGTGATGCCTGGTGCTCCCCAAACATAAAGGGAGATATTTTTCCTGCTGTGAAGGCCTTGAAGTTTTAGGCCTAAAATTTCAAAGGACCAGACATCCACATCCCAGAGACTGCAGTTCCTAACCTCCTTAGCATGCTTTGAAAAGCCCAAACAAAAAAAGACAAAAACACTGAGAAGGGAAAGGACTTGTTTTAGGTCAGGATAAACCCTCTAGGTAGCACAGCCTCTTGTGTGAGGGGGTATCCACTGCCCTATTTCAAGTGCTTTGATCGGGAATCTCTTTCCTACTAAGTCAGTTCAGTTCCTAAACTGAGTCTGTGACCACCACCTTGCTCCCCTCACGTCTCTCAAGTTACTGTCTGATGCTGTCCCTCTTCCTTGGCTGTCCTCACCTCACCCCCTGCCCTTGGCAGCATGGCATGCCAGCTTACACTGATCCACATGGGCTCATGTTAAATTATTTAAATTTACAGTTATGTGGCGTAATCCTGCATTTATGTCACCTTTGACTCTATCTCAACAGCTAATGCCAGCTAGCGCTGTGGTACCTTTCACACAATCCCCTTCTAATGAACAGAATTTAAGTAGAAGAAGATTGAATTAGAAGTCAAAATAATTACTTCTCTGGGCACTTTTGCTGCACAGTGAAGAAGAAATCAGTAAACAGCCTGGGCGCACCAGGATATCCAGCACCCCCCCTTTCTCACCTATGCATAATACAGTCTGTTTGTGCTCGTTCTACTCCTGTTCATTAATTGTTCATTAAACTGAGTCAAAACTCCAAGAAAGGTTTGTACTAATTCACCCTACAGTAAGGAGAAAACAAACAAAAAACACATTAAGGGGAGCATCCAAGCTGCACGCGCAAAGGCGGCAGAGAAATGGGCCTCTCCTGCGCGAGCTGGGGAAAAGAGAGGCAAGTTTCAGCCTGCAATGCTCTAGTGGTGTTTTGCTGAAGGCCCGGCACAAGAAGTGCAGATGCAGGGACCCAAACTGCAGTCCTCAGCTGCAGAACTGTTGTCATGGAAGAGAAACCTGAAATATTACCAGTTCAAAAGAAAACACACACAGCGGATGTCATTTAAATGTAATCATACAGACAAGACTCTCTATTCATACACCAGACAGCAGCCGTAAGAATCAGCAGTTTATGAGCATGCTGAACCACATGGAGTGGTGCAAAATGTCTGCAGTTATGACTGCTCTTATGGTACCATCAGGTGCTTCCTAGATATTAAAAGACATCTGGACTTTGCTGTCTGGAGCTCACAGGCTAAACCTAAGAAGGCAGGCAACATTAAAGGCAGGTAGTAAGGCATATTCCCACTAATCACCCAGATCTGCAGAATACACCATGAATATTCATGCTTTTTTTACTTCTGATGGTCCTCACCTGCAGTTTTTACCTTAAGCTTTGCTATTTCTAGATATCATGTTTTTCAGTGATTGGTCTCAATGAGCAATGCCCGCTGAATATGTCTCTCTGTCTATATTAAAATCCAACAGAATGAAGTATAACTGTTGCACTTCAGATGATCTGAGAAATCCTAATTCACTGTTTCTTTACAATTTCAGACACATATGAGATGAACTCATGCCTGGTGCATTGTTTTGGCTGACCTGCAAAGTTATGGCAGCAAGTTGTCCTCCACACTCCTCCTCACACACAACATTTTAATCTGAATCCTGTCCAGACAACAGAAGTCCAATTCTGCAATATTAATGATAAACAACTGCAGGACTTGTAGGTGATTTGCATTGCATCTTTTCTGTGGAATGAAGTGGGATCACCTTTCTAGGGACATGAGTCTGTGCAGATTGCCTTTGCAAACGATGGAGAAGCGTGCACTGGTATGCTGTCAATCTCATAAACAAAGGTGTTGTCAGGAAGCCTTATTTAGAAGTATTTCAAATTAACCTTGACAGAAGAATTAATAAATAATAAGAGCTGAATGATTTATAAAGAAATCAATTACACTATAAATTTTAAAACAGCATGGTCTCAACTATTGCAGGGTGAGCAATACAGAGAAACTTCAGGTGGGCTAAAACTTCTCATCTGGAGGGTTTCTGATGTCCCCTCAGGGGCTCCATGGCTTCTGAAGGTAAGATGAAGGGAGTCACAGACTGAGAGGGGTGTTAGAAAAAAACTTGTGTACCACAGAAGATGTACAATGATCTCCTTGATACTTTGAATATTGCTTCTCCAGATGGGACCCTGACGGTAATGGTTTAATCGTAAGTATAGTTATTTCAAAGTTTCAAGAATTTAAGAAGAACAGCCAATATTGGAGCTTCTCCGGCCTGGCTCCAGGATACCCATAAAATTGGAGGAAGAGGTAAAGAAGACTAAAAGAGAAATCAAAGTGAGATTTGTCTTGCCTAACTCTGGCTGTCTGTTCTGAGTTAGTCTTTTTGGCTCCCTCTCTAGCTGATGGAGAGAGAGAAGACCGTCCAGAGGCCAAGTCATCCTATGTGTCACAAATCCCTATTTCAGGATGGAGCTAAAGCTGTGCCAAACCTAGTAAAGCTTCCAGGAAATGTCTTGTTAGTGCCTGCTCCCACGTTTTGGCAGGGCAGACTCTGAGCTGCTGGAGACCTGGGCATCCAATGCAGGCAAGCCAAGCAAGCCCATCGCCCTTGGATCCTATTTCAAAGTCTGCTTGTCCTGGGGACTTGATCACATCAGAGGCTGCATTTTCATGGACGATTTCAGCACTTTGATTTTCACTCCAGAGAGAAAACTCCACAGACATTGACCTACAGAGAGTATCAGCAGAAATAGAACCACATCTCTCTGCCCAGGTCTAAAACCTGTGAGCAATTTTCAACCACTGGAAAGCTGGGCTAAGCTTATCTGGGTGATGGATCAAATAGATACGAGTGTTGCTGTCAGTTACCTCATTTACTTTAATATCAGAAGAACACAAAGCCCCCAAAAAAGGCAGGGAAAAAAGCTGTTCCGATGCTGGGGTGGTGGATGACCTTATCAGAACTCCATAGTTAGGTGGAAATTGGTTTAAAAATTCAAATGACTGTTCACATAAAATGGCTTGCAGGATTCACCCAACTGTAATAGCAATTCTCTGCAAATGATTATGCAATTACCTCCAGGAGGTCAAAAAGTAATTACCACGTAACCTGCTCTCTTCTGCTGGTTGCCTCTAATAAATAATAGATGCAAGTTCTACTCTGGTTTAGAAGAGAATTTGCCATTTCTTTACCCTGTAATTACATTAGATTATTTACCCAGCATGGTCAGCTGTGACCATGTAGGTCTGCTAACACGATATAGAAAGAATGGATGAGAATGATTTATGTTCTGAATATCCTCCAGAACCTAGGATCAAAGGGAGCTTTGGTTTCTCATGCACCTAGGACATACCCTTCTCACTGGCCGTATCTGCTCTCATGGGTGCTGAGCACTTCCATGTATCAGCATCCTCACAAGGCCCACTGAACTCAGTGCAAAACCAGATGTTAAATTTATGGGGCTTCAGCCAAAGCCCCTAGCAGCCAAGCTGTTCAGCAGGGCTTACTAGGGAATCACTGGAAGACATTTTGTTTCACATACTGTAGTGTTGTTAGTACATTAGGCCTCAATGAAGAGATAACATTTTCTTTAGCCTCAGGCTTATGAAGGCTAGAAGACCTGGGTCTTGTGTGTTTTCCCATGGGCAAGTAAGCAGGCTATCATCATTTTCAATTTTGTCAGATACAGGTTTTTTTTGTTGGCTGGACTTCATGCTGAGACAATTTCTTCCCAAGGACCTGCAACAATGGCATTTGCTTTGTTTTTCTCTCACCTTGGAAGATGCAAACCTCAGAATACGCTGCCTTTTTTCTGACAGTCTGTGAAATCGGCTGCTTTGACCTTGCTGAAAGGAAAGACATTTATTATTGGGGAGCATGGAGAGATGTGGGGGCACAGTGCTCTCAGAGCCCGATAGAAGCAGAACAAGATGCACAGCTTCTTCCTGGAAAAGTTGGCAAGAAAAGCTGAACAAACTAGGTAACATGAGGGAGAAAGGCCAAATTATTGTTTTCATTTTACACAGGGCAAGTGAGGGACAGCAAGACTGGGCAGCTTGACAAAGGTCATGTAGTAGACCTGTGGCAGGGCATCACAAGCAGAATCTGGCTCTCTCAAGGGCTGGTTCAAAGTCTAAGTGAAAAAAACATTTCCCTCTCAAAGGCTCTGCCTGTTAGAAACCAGCTCAGGCTGAGTCAGAAAAGTATACACTCCCCCATAACATATTTCCTCTGTCAGAAGATAAGTGTATCTCCTGTTCTCTGCTTACTACAGCTGCTGTTTAATAAATTAAGTGTCTAATTACATGGTATAGAAGTGATGTTGTTATACAGATGCAGTGACTGGAAACAAGACCAAGCAATAATGTTCCAACAAAACCCAGCGGCCTCTGCTCCTGATTTCTATTTTATGCTTTGTGGTCCCTGTGTTAGAGTATGTGCCACAAGCTGGGTTCAAATCAGGTTTTACTGTACCCTGTGATTGATGGACACAGCTCCAGCAAGGGCTGGAGTCTCAGCAGTCTCTCCCCTGCCTTTTCCCACCTGCTCTTCCACAGCTACAAAGCATGGCCAAGGCACCTAGAGCTGCTCCTCTTTATCATCTGAATGTAATGAGAAATTTTTATGGAGAGAACACTTTCATGTTTTTATGTTAAGAGAATACCAACCTGCACATGACCACAGAGCTTTGAATTTCAGCTGATGCAAATCTATCCAGTGTCTCGGCTGAATCTCATGGAAGGTCACCTCTCAGAGACCCATACCCCCTTTCACATGGGCATTTTAGGAAGCGCTGCAATGTTGTGGTCCACGGCCTCAGAGTCTACAGCCGTTCCCTCCTGGCTCTTCTGTCTGGGCCGATAGCTCAGAGGTGCCCAAGGAGTTAAGTGGTGGGTGTCATTTCAGGCAGATATGAGTGATTTCTCAGTTGTGAGCAAATGCAGGTCAGGATGGGCGTAGGCTTCATGTACGTGTTACACCTTAATAGCAAGCTGTGAGAGAAAGGATGGCAGATTCATTTCCTTCCACTATGAGCAAGCACAATAAGCCATGGCTGTGGATTGCTGAGCTCTATATTATCAATAAAGGGCAATCACACCACTGGGAGTTAATGACAGTTTTGCACATAATAGAAACCTTTGAGAGTAATTACAGAGTCCTTTAATGCCAGTGGGACCCAATACATACACACACGTATCTCCTGTTGCCTGAATAAGCTGAGCAGGCTGCACGGGGCCTTGGTGCGTGGCACAGAGCCAGCCCCACATCTATATTCTCCAACCTTTGTCCAGCACCTCGGCTGGCATCTGTGAGCCACAGCTCAGGACTTAGTGAGAATGCAGCTGTCAGAAATGAGGTTCTCTTTTGGGAGTGGCCAGGAGAATGGTACAATTCTTTCCTTCTGCATTGCTATGAGACTACTGCGTGGTCCAGCCCACAGTGCGTCAGTGCTGACTTTTTGTAGGAAGCAAGGGTTTGACTCATGTTTTGCTGAACACTAGAGACTCAGTGATGAGAGGAGATGGAGAAGTGTGGGCACAGAGCTCAAAGAGCACCACAAAGTACTGAGCAGGAAAAAAGAGATGGGGACAGGGAGACCCTCAATAATAAACTCTGTAGGCTCTGAAGCCTGGAATCAGTTTTAAAAAGGCTACAGCTGGGCCATTCCCCCTCATGTCCTTTTCTTTGAACCCCACAACTCTGCATAACCCTCTTCAAAATGTCTGCTATTAGCAACAGTTCCCTCCTTACTTCCCTAGCAGAAAGATGCATTGAACTAATTAACGTGCAGAGTTTGTGCAATCCCATTTTGGTGGCTTAGCACTGGATGTCCCTCAGCAGTGGCGTGGCCTGAATGAGAATAAGGCCATGGAGGCAGAAAGCAATGACACCAGTATCTCAAAAGCCAAAAGGCATGGAGCTAGGGGGCTGGGAGGGTGACAAGTCCCTGGGGGCATCATCATTCCAGGGAGCAGAATCAGATGGCAGCAGGGAAGGGAGATGCTCTTAACAGCCAGAGGGAGAGAAGGAGGAAAAAAGGGGAGGGGGAGAAAAAATAAAAGAGAGAGAAAGAGGGTACAGCATCCATACTGTGCAGAACTAAAGGGGTGCTGCATGTCCTGTTTGTTCTTGCAGTTCTTTAACAGAGGAGGCACCAGCTCTCATTTCAGTATTTATATTTCCCCGGAGCAGCACCAACTGTATTTCAATATAAATGTAACGTAGTTAATTGAAATCAGTAATTTCAGCAGTCATTAATAACAAATCTCTAGGAAGGAATATCCCTGCTGCAGTTAATGATCAGCATAAAAAAGACCCTCTTTTAAAGTCTAACTGTGAGCTCGGGGTTCATTTTATAGTTGATTAGAGTGAGTTAAACTTTGCCCCTGTCTGTAAGTTGTATATTGAAATATGAAAAGTTAGCAATATTTGAAGTTATCAAAATACCACAGGTGCTCTGGAGTGAATCCAGCCCTCACAGCTGATCCCCCAAAGAGTGATGTGACCCTGAAGAACAGAAAAGGTGGAATTAGCCAACAGAAGTTAGAATGGACCAAGCTGCTGCGAGCCTCAATGTAAAACAGAGCTAAGCCTCAGTAAAATCAGCAGGATTCCTCCAGATCTGTAGGAAAACTGGCAGAATCTGACCCAGCCTGAGGCTTGTCACTACAGCCTGTGAGATGCTATTGCAGGTGACAGCTAGCTTTGCTCTGAATTGCAGGAATGCCCTGAATGTTTAAAACTGCCTATAGGATTGCATTAGCATTGTGAATTCCTTTGGAAAGCTGACTGTGTAAACCAAAGGGACTCTGCCCCTGTGGGTACTGCATAATCAGAATTTGCACTGTGGTTGGGGCAGTAATTCAAAAACAGATCAACTGTAATATGAAAATGGAAATCCAGATATAGGCCCTGAATTAAATTGTCTCTATTAGAATAGAATGTCTGAGAGTGGCTTTTCCCTAGATGGCAAAAGCAAGACAATGTCTTAAAAACACTGAGAGAAATGTCTCGTGTAAATACATGAAGCAGTTGGACTGTGGAATGAGTTTATAATTTTCTTCCGCTGGAAGAGATTAAGGCCCTGATATCATTTGGGGTTATCAGAGCTTCTGTTGGTTTGCACCAGGTATAGGTTCAGGAAGGGTGCAGTCACAGTTGCAGTCCTCTGTCAATGAAGCTGCAAGTCCGTGATGTATTGAGAGAGATTGGTGAAACTCAAGAGTTGTCTTCACTGGGGTGTGCAAGGAACTGGGTGATTCCTTTACCTAAAATGCTCGTCCTTTCACTGTACAGGAAACCTATTGGGAATGGCAGTTCTCATCTTTTGACATACTGCAGTGAAACAATCTTCTCCATGTACAAGGCCATCATTAACAATAAACCCCTGCTCCTTTAATTAGAATGAGAAATGTGATTTGGAAAAGTAAACAGCAGAAAGTGTATGCATGGCAATTACCTATGGAATACGCAAGAGGGGAGCCCAGGAATGATGGATGTGGAGAGATATGCATCCTAAGTGGATTATCTACTGGGGGAAAATTTACTGCACACTTGAAAATGACAGAGACATAAAACCAGTCTCCAAAGTCCATCCTTGATCATCTCGATCGGTGCTTGGTCTGTCAGGCTTCTGGTTGGAAAGACTGAATTTTCTTTCTCCCTGTATTTTGACATACAGGCTTTTGTTTCCCAGCACAACCTGCAACTGTAAGTGTAACTCAGTGCTGAAATAAGCTCCAGTGCAGTAACAGAGATTTTCCCTTCTTCCAATTAAAGGAACTACCCTGTAAGTCCTGTAGCAAGTATCACTGTGGCAGTGCTGAATACTGTGGATCCAACTGCTACATGTTTCACACAGGTGACAGCTACATAGAGGCACTGTGGAAATGAAAACAAAAATGCTGTGTAAATAATGCAATGATGGATTGTTTCCTAAATGTCACAGAACACTTTGGTATGCATCCTCACTGAAGGCTCATGTTGGTGCTACCTAGGATTTCTTTAGTCTCTGTGTTACTGGAATGCTTATATCCAGTGCTAGCACAGCCCTGGTGGCCAGAAAAGGAACAAAGTGAAAGTATTTACCGAAATTTAAACTCCATGTGCTCAAGAAAACTCTTGAGAGGAGATTATAGCTTCAGGAAACCCAGGATCACATCTGTAGATGTGTAAGAGGCTAGTGAAACTTCCACATTTTTCAGCCCAAACAACAAAAAAGCAGAACCCAGTTGGACATTGAATCTGTTCACAGACTTCTATATCACAGTAACTGACTGAGATGGGACTTGTGCACCTGCAGAATGGTGAGTGGCCACTCTCCTGTCCTCTCAGGCTCACCAGGAAACTGCCATGTTACCTGGTACACACTAGAACCCATGCACAGAGGACACAGAACCACCCTCTAGTTTCTCCTCAGAAGACATTTCCAACTGCAGAGAACACTCTTCCTGGGATCCCAGTGCTTTTCCAGCATCTCCTTTAATTGGTTTAGTAGAAGCCTTTGGAACTATATGCCACTTGCTTATATGCGTAGTTATACCGGCTGATCATGGCTGAATCTCAATACTTATGACCAGGATATATTACACTATCAGAGCAACTCTGCTATGAAGCCAGCTGGAGAATGAGGGCTGGCTTGGGAGCTCTCCATCATCAGATAATAGCTTGAGCTCCATAAAAATCTCTTTTTAGCATGAAGTTCCATTTCTGGAGCACAGCAAATCCATGGGCAATTGCTTGTTCCATCATGGAAGTCAAAACATTTTATCCTTTCAAAATCAAATTTTATTTCCTTTGAGTCCCTGTACAGCATCCTGAGCCCATGTCATTTGTTTCCTTCATCATGACTGTCCCAGCAGGATAAAGTAGAAAGAGAGAAGATGTGATATCATTTGAACAGAAAATTTTAATTGTTCTTCCTTCTGATGAGGGAAAAAAACCACTTTCCGCTATTAGAGGGACTCATCAGCAGGGAGATAGACCAGCAGCGGGTTCCCCAAACACCACAGCTGGAAAACTCTGTCTGAGCCAGCAATATCAGAAGTGCCCAGCTCAGCACTGGTTTCCTGTCAAGGAAGATGAGATCTCCTTCTCTTCCCCCTCTCCATCACCAGTTAAGATCAAGTCACTCAGTGCTTTGTAAAATAAACAGTATACACAGTAGAGGCAAACTGTCCTGATATTCCTGTCATCTGCTGGGCTGAGGGTGTTTGCCAGTAATTTGGAGTCTTCATGGCCTTTAAGCAACAGAGCAGATCTTGGTGCATGAGCAGGGGCTGAGTACTGGGGTCCGGTCTCCAGGAGCTGAGCAGCATGGAGCAGCGACCTTCACTGTGTGGGAGTGGGGGAGAGAAAGAAGAAGGAGAAGATGCAGCTCATAACAAAGAAAAAAAACAACTAATGAGCTGCATGAATTGGCACAGAGCCAGCCCCCAAAAAATCATTAACATGGTCAGGTTAAGGAGAGCTCTATTAAAGTGTCTATCAAACCCCTTGCTCTCAAATGGATTTATTGGATGAGAAGGAGAAGCTGAGGTCCAGAGTAAATACAATAATAATGGGCCTGGCCTCTCTGTGCCAACAATGCCTAGTTACTGGAAAAGCTCTGTGAGATGGAGGTATTTGCCGGAAAATGGGAGAAATGGAATTTAAAATCAGACCCTGGGAAATGCTGAGATTCAGATCTTCCAAACCAACCCAGCAGCTAGGGAGGTGAGCCTGGATGAGGACAGAAGCAGACTGCTGCTCTGAAAACCTCTTAAGCTCACAGTTTATGGCTAAGATCCCACCCCTTGGGGAGAGTGGAAATGCTTTGAATTACTTCAGCTACTGTAAAATGAGGTGAGCTGCTCCAGGGAGCAGCAGGGAATCCCAGGATTTGGGCCAAGGGTGGCACAGCTCAGGAGCTGGGCACAAGGGGCAAGGGCCAGTACAGGTTATGCTGGAATTTTTAAACAAGGACAATTTTTGAACAATTAATTACAACAGGTATCAAAGGCTATTTAAATCAATACAGTGGCATTTGAAGATCAAAACAAACCTAACTGGCTGGAGGAAACAGCCTTGTTCCTTTAGGGTTTGTGTCTAGAGGAACCCAGACCTGCCTGTGCTCTCCTGCCTGGGTTTGCAAGCACCAAGTCCAGCATGCTTCAGTGTTCTCACTTCTCATTTATGCCAGCATGTGGAAGAGCAAACTCACACACATGCACCTGGCTTCCTCCTGGACTCCCACTGTTTGCCTAGTCCCACTGGATTCCCTCTGTGTTCAGAGTCAAAGGGCTGCAGTGCTCTTTGATGACTGGACTCACAATGTGCTGCTCCAAGAGCTGAAATTCTGTTTCTTATACACTTAACCTCAAAAGTTTTCACGAATAACATTCAGTAAAACCTTCCTCAGAGAGGACACAAGGGACCTGCAAACTTCAGTTGCCTAGTAGGAGTGACTTTATTTATATTTATTTATTTTTATATGTATTTTTAATAAACTGAGGACCTGAAGGATGTTTCAAGACAGTTGCATGGATGGACTTGTGGATGGAGGGCTAGGTTGCTGAGCACATCTCGTCACACGTGAGTAAATGGGGGCCAGCAGCACAGCTTCACTAATGAAGCAGCAAAAGAGAATCTCAACCATGGGCAGAGGCGTGCACAAACCTCCAGGTGGGGGTCAGTCCACAGCCATGTTCAGACGGGGATGGGGCTGGTTGCTGGACCACCACATACCCTTCTGCTTCTTCTTTGTTCCCAAGTGCTCTGGGGAAAGGATTAGTGGGAGAGAGAGGTAAGTCTCCTGCTGCCCCAATAGCTTCCTTTTCCTTATAGACACAGGCACAGTTCTCCTTATAGATGTGTAGACTTTATGGTACATTTCAGCCTATAGCGACACAGGAACAGCAGGCACAGATCAGATCACTCAACAAAGCAGCAGAGACTGAAAAAAGCCAGGGCTCAGTCACCAGACAGGAAAAGTGCTGTTACAAACAGCTGGACCCTTGCAGGCAGGATGGTCTCATCTGCACAGCCTGAGAATCACGGTCTGACCACCGGCTCTCACGATGTCTGAGTCCAGCACAGGGCAGGGACTTCAGTTAATTAGGTCTGTCCTCTCATCAGCTGCAATGCCTATCCAGTAAGCAGTGGATATCATGCAGGACATGGGAAACAACATTGCCTGCAGTGAAAGAAATCCTAATAATAAGCAAGATCCTCACCTGTGCTTGGGCAAGAGCCCTGCTCCTCTGCCTGCTTCCACCCAGCATGGCAGGCGGGGATACCGTGCCTGGGCTGCAGTGACTATGCTTGCACTGTATTAGGGCCAAGCTGACACCTGGCAAAGCTGCTGTGAGTCTTGATGACAATTTTAATACCTTATGTAGCAGACCACATGGTGCTAAATCAGGAGACAATCTGAAACTTGACAAATATTTCAGTGTCTCAAACTTTAAGCACATGAGCAAGTCCCAGGATACCTAAAGTTAATTCTATGCATGAGTGTTTTCTACAGGAAGGATGGAATTAAGCATGTGGTTAAATGTTTTCCTGAATCAGAGACTTCAGTGGTAAAGAATGAAGAGACATTATTGGAGATGCAGTTTATACCTAATACTTGGCACGTTAGGCAGCACTCATGTGGTTAAAACACACTTTTTCATTAAAAATTATAATCGGGGAAAAACAAATTAGAGCCAAAATGAAATAGACTTTTTATTTTTCCTCTTTTACCAAGAGATTATATATTTCCCAAACACAATTTCTCTAATCCATATCTAATGCATTAGAGGCTTTCTGCTATTTAGCTCTAGACAAACAAATTTCCCACCCAGTGTGGGATCACAGCCCTGTTCCAGAGAGAAAAACAAGTCATAATAATAGAGAGGCCACTAAAGAAAAATGTTAAAATAATTAAAATATGAAAGAAGCTGCTGTCTTCCTGGGATTTCAATTTCAGAGGTGCCTGAGGGGAGGGGGTTGGATATCTCACACTGATACACTGTTTGATAAAGTGTGATAAAGACTTAGAAAAATTGGCAGATTAAACTGAAATAAAAGCTGCGGATGTTTGCATTCAGAAAGCTATTAAAAGCAGTGTGATTGAGCAGCAAGAAGCTTCTCTTTTATGCAAGAATGCACCCGAGTGGGATGTTTGCTGCACTGATGTCAAGGAGATCAAAAGAGTTGTTTTTGTTAGTGGCACTAACTGTTCTTTTAGGCTGCTGGCTTGGATGTGCAATTTAAACCCTCTAGGATCATGCTGCACAGTGATGCAGCTGTACGATAGGACCAAAGCTCCAGGAGAGCCGTACAGTCATTTCCTAATAGGATGCCTACGTTTAGAAGAGCTTCAAAACCCATTTGTGGCAGGTGTACGCTGAAGATGCCGGCCTGCACAGGATCAAGATGGCTGACCCAAGCATCTACCATCTTAAGGACTCTTTCCCTCAAAGCTTCTTGGAGGTTTTGCCTCCATTCAGTTGCCACCAAAACAACAGCCCTCTTTAAAGCTGGTTCAAACTCATGCGGTCAGGGTGCTGCCTAAAACTGGAAGAACAATTTGATAGATCATTCTTTACCTCCCTTATTAGTTAACTAGCCATTTGGCTTTAAGATGGACAAGGGTGCGTACCCAGATGAATGTCCTCATTTCCATGTAAAACTGCGGGTTGCTTTACAGGCTGGAGGGTTAAAACAGGAAAAAGTGAATGATCTGGTAACTAAACAGAAGTTGTGACTACCTGATTGATCTTGCAGCTCAAATAACTGGTAACAAGCTAAGTTGCTACTCACAGCCAAACAGCCCACGGACCGGCCACAGACTGAAATATGTTTGCAATGAGTGTGTTTGTCAAACAGCCACAAAGAGCAAAGACATTTGTACAATTAGAAGCAGCGACGATAGAGTCGGTTCTCTGGCAAACCCCAAAAAGGCCGGAACACAGCATTACAACTGTGGAAAGCAGCTGAAGCAACAGTTGTGCTGACAACGGTGCCCACATGGAGACCTGATGCTGTGAGAGCCATTTTGCATCCGACTGCCAAGCAGCAACATGCAGGCAGATTGCTCTGCCCGCGTCTGCGACTGCGTTGCCTCTGAGGGCGGCCTCCTGCAACGCCCAGCAGTCAGCTACCCCCGGCAGGGCACATCTCAGCACCGGGCACTGTGGCCGGTCTGGATGGGTGCTGCGAGGAGATGAGCCTGCTCCCAGTCCGGGCCAGGCAGAGGAGCCGCCTTGCTCTGCGAGAAGGTTGGTGTTAGGTCTTGGCTATATGGGCACACTTTCTTGCTCACTTCCTAAACACTGGAGTCACAAAAATAGGTTTTCTGTAGGTTTTCTGTAACAAAAAAATCAAATCAAGCACTGATTCAGCAGCGTGTGTCACACACACAAGCAGATTTAAAGTTGACAGCAAGCTTTGCTGCTTTTCTAACTCTCTCCCTCTCTCTGCTCCAGCCCAGACTACCCTTTTTTTTCCAATTGCCTCCCTCTGGCAGCTTTATATTGGTGACCTGAGGGTGTAAATTAGATGTTTGAAAATGCAGCAGTTAAATCAACAACTCTGAAGTGTAATAGAGGTCAGGATAGTTTGCTTCCAACTCAGTAGCTCAGTTTCTGCTTTGGTTCATGCTATCTGCATTTTGCAAAGTGCCTTGATTTCTTAAGAGGGTGAAAACGGGGCCCAAACCTCCTTCCATTCAAACCTCCACCTCCAGGAGTTTTCTCCCTATTTATTTTTAGGCTTCTAAAAAGAGGCAGTGGTTCCCTTGGTTCACTCTCAGTAATTTTCTGGGACAGGCTCCCAGTCTGGCCTATGTCCTTTGCCCTGGAGCTCTTCTCCTAAATCTATCTGTCACTGCAACTGGGCAAAGGAACATGTTTTCCCCTGAATTTTTGGTCTGTCCTGCTGCCAGTCAGTCAGAGTGTCTGGTCCGATTACATCTTGACTGTCTTTAATGGGCTCATTAACATTTGGATATGCTCGCGTGTTCTGCTGACAAAACACCCCCATAGCGCTAAATAAACACCACGAATCAGGAAAACCATAACCAAGAGCTGCAGAATGGGGCTTCAGGGGAAATATTTCACGATAATATCTGAGCCTTGTAATTGAAGGCTGACTAGTGTGGGGGAAGGAGCGATTCAGCTCCGCTATCATACACTCGAGACTTGATTCATTTGTCTTGATTAGCAAAAGTTTAACTATCGCATGCCTTTAATTAGTGGCTTTCTCAGAAGACTCATTGGCGTGAACAAGCAGGACCAGACAGAAATAAAGGCTGGGCTGGGGGGAGGCAGCTCTGTGTGGTCTGTTTGGAGGAAATCTTGGGCGGCAGTCGCTCAGGTCGGCAGCAGAGGGAATGAGAACAGTCTTTAGGCTGGATATTCCTTTACAGCACTGATGTCCGCCTAGCAGAGGAGTAGTGCTGTAAAAAAGGCATCTGCTCTCTCTTGGGGAAGAGGGATGTGAGCACTATTAGGGAGACTCTGGAGGACAGAGGTTACCCTTGCAACACGTAGGCATGCCGAGGTAGTGGTGCTAGCCAGCTAAGACTAAGACTTTAGTTTCTGTCCCTTAATTTTTTTATTATGCACATTTAAAGTGCCTGCTGCTTGAGAGGTGAGTATAGTGAAAGCTGGTACCTACAAGGGGCCTCAAGCCCCCACAAGCAGATCAGACTCAAATAACACAAAAGAAAAACTGTGAGCATCATTGGCTAAGTGATTCTAACAAGTACTTTTGAAGAGGTGCACTATGAAGAAGAGGGGGCTTGGGGTGGTAAATGATTTTCTCTCAATCCTTTCTCAGTCACTTTGTACAGGAGGAGGGTTGTATACAAATATTGCTAAGTACTGGGGCAGTTCTACAGCACTGGTACTGACAAATGGTACAGAGGCAGCATCAGATGGCTCCAATATCTTAACCAGAAATTAAAGTTCTTCGGAGAGGGCTGGTGGGGTGTTTTGGGCGTGCAGGGCTGAGTTCTCCTGGAGGGCAGGGAAATACCATAAGGGCAATTTAGGGAAGATCATCAGTGTCTTTGGGCTGCTTTTGTGTTACTTCTTGGTTTCAAAGAAGTTTCTGTTAGGAGATTATGGACCGCCCCAACCCTCACCGGGACCTTTGATCTCTCTTCTGTCATCGACAGCCACAAATTTAAACTCATATAAGCTGTTCCATCTGAAATCGTTGGCCCTCATGTAAACAAGGCCATTAAATAGAGAAAAAGGCAAATGATGCTAGCGGGCATGTGCTCCATTCTGTCTCAGAAAGCTACATCTTTTGATGGCTGAGTAATCCCACATGCACCTTGGAAAGGTCTGGGCTATTAGACAGAGTAAACAAGTCCTCACTTTACCTTTCCTATCCTTTGTCTGTTCCTTTTGTCTCCCTCCTTCATTCCCATATTCCACCTTCCCATTTCTACTTTCCCTAATATATCATCTTTCAGTCTGTGTATCCTGGAGGCAGAATACATTTTTTTTCAGGCAGGCTCCCTGGACTTTTAAATCTTTTTATTCTACTTCAGATCCTTTCTGACCACCTCCAGGCTGTGTGTGCACACACACGCACACACATGCATTTGTATGTGTCTCTGATAACATTGTCTTCCTGTTTCGTTCCCAAACTCTTTTCATGCATTCTTTGAGTTTGCTAGTCCTGTTTCCATCCATCTCGAGAGGAAATATGTACTTTATTCGCCCTTTTCCTCTCCTTCCATCAATCCATAATAATAAGTAGCTCCAATTTTCTCTCTCTCTGATTACTTTTCCAGGAGATTTTGCCTTCTAGAGGAGCTGTATTTTCTCTTTCTTCTTTTTCTTTCTTTTTTTTTTTTTCTTTCCTTTCAAAGGAATCATCCTTTTCCTCCCTTAGTTCCTGGCTTCTCCTTCAGTGTTTTATTCAGGCTATGGATGATTGTCTCCGTACACTCCTTTTATGCTATGAAATGAATTGCTAATGCAACCCCTGCCGGGAGAAGCATAGTCTGATCTTGTCCTAAATAGGCCCCTGTTTGCAGGGGATGATGTATAAATGTATAGACTGCATCATTATATATTCACTTAGTGGAACGCAGGCCTCGAAAGAGGCCTCTGCTTATTCCATAAATGAATTCCTGGGGAGAAGAGATGCATCCAGCCTGAAGGTGCCTTGAAGTCCATTCCTGCTCCCCTTGGCATGGCTGCTCAGTGAAGCCCCGCATCAACCAAATGCATATTCAGTGTGACACAATCTGGAAAGGTGAGGGGAGACGAGCCTCTCACTCTGCGTGGCCATGTCATCCACAGGGGCTGCAGCACGATGTCCATGTGATATATGTGACCTCCTTGCCAAGGTGCTTTTCCATGAATCGCTGGCAGATAGGAAACCTTTGCTCAGGGCACTTCTAGGAACCATTGCCTTTGCAGCCCTCTGGGCTGGGGAAGCATCCAGGTCTGGTAAGGGGGCAGGGATAGATTTAGGGCTCTGAAACCTGCAGATTGGACCCCTGCCAAATGGCTGTACTGCCTGGGGGGATGTACTGCTGATCCCTCTTCTTGCAGAAAAAATGCACTAGCAGGGCTTCAGCAGGATGCAATCCAAAACCTTCTGTTAAACACAATGGTAACATTTCCCCTGAGCTGCTTATGGAGTTATATAAACTCTGAGAATAAGAGAGGCTGAATACGATATAGGAGACCTCCTTTCAGCCCCAAGGTCTACCACAGTGATCCTGCCTGGTTCTGACACAGAGCCAGAACTGCCCCACCACTTATATCCTAACCCACAACCAGGATGGTAGTGGAGACTCTGCAGTGTCTGTGGGATGTTCCTTGGAGGAGCATTGGACAGTTTCCAGCCATATCCTGCTATGGCATTGGCTTGGATTGTATTTTCTGGCACAAAGGAAAAAAAAACCCAACAACTAGGTATTCCCATGTTTCATTTTATTGTTTCCTTCTGGGTAGGCTCTGGGCTTTTCTCAGAAAAACCCTAAACTGTCCTATTAAATCAAGTCACCATAAGGCAACACATAGCACAGCCTCTGTGTGTAGTTTGTTGTTCTGCTACTATCAGGTCTTATTCATCAGCCTGGCTCAGTTTCACCTGAGCGCACTCTTCTCTGAGCTAAACCCCAGTCCTACAAATAATCTCTGTCTTCCTCCTCCTCAATATAGCCTGAGCATATAGAATTAGTTGAAGCTCCTGTAATGCGCTGCTTGTGTTTGCAGTAAAACTGCTTGCTAATGGGCAAGGTTCGTGCTATTTCCATTTGTGTTAGTCAGACTCCTGGGGCATACAACCTTTTTTTTTTAAAAAAAAAAAACCTGCATATTTTAAAGTGTAAACAGAACTTGGTGTTTTATTAAATAAATGTGACAATTGCAATAATGTTCTGCAGATTACAAGAGAAGGAACTTAAGGGAAACATTTCCAGAACCTCAGCTCTGTGTATTTTGCTGATGCTTAAATAAACTCTTCTTTGTTACTGCTGTTCTTTCTGTGGTGCTTAGTTTGATGCTACTTGAAAACCTTAAATGCCTAGAAAATCCTTCTGCTAGACAAGGATGTTCCTTTCTGCCTTCTAGCCTGCCCAGAAACCTCTCGATTCCTTCAGTATCTTTGCACTCAGGCAGAGAGATCCAGTTTTTGCAACTCTTAGCTTTTGCCTATGAGTCAGCAACTCCCTGGACTCATATTAAGAACCCAAATGAACAGTGGCCCAGACCTTATGCATGGATCCGTACCGTGCTGCTGCCATCACCCAGGCAAAGCCCAGTTTGACTCAGCCAGTGTGGTGACAGTGTGTTCAGTCCTGGCATACAAATAAAAAACCTGATCAGCCCAAGTCCCCCAGCTCTCCTCATTATTGTAAGAGCAGGAAGAAGTTCTCCAGCTGGGAGACATCTAACTACCATTTAGCTAAGGTTTAATGTGAAACCAAATGAAGGCTATCTCACCTGCTTAAGGCTGTACATAAAGCAGAAAGACAACTAGACTGAAGTTATAAACCCAGCTTTTCTGCAGAGAAAGCAACGCCCTTCCCAGTCAGTCCCTGGAGCTCATCCTACCCCTGCTTGCAATGCTAAATGCAAACCTTGGCCACCTGAAGCTCATCCCTTTTATAGTGTCCCACCTCTCCAGCTGCTTTCACTCTGCTGCAGCCCTGTTAGCAATGAGGACAATGAGGGCAATTTTCCCTGGCCGGTGGAAACGGTTAACCTTATCTCTGCCCGTGCCGGGAAGAACTCATGGCCACCAATCTAGAAGCTGTGTGCTCTCTCCTTCCGGAGTCTTAAGTCTCAGCTTTCCCACACTGACTCTGGCTTTAAATTTTGTGCAGTGAGTAATTCTCTCAGAGCTCCTTCCTTGAAATGTCCATTCCCATTCCCAAGTAGTGTAAAAGAAAGAAGACAGCACCATTGTTTTAATCCCTGGGTCATTTCTGCTGCTTTAAAGGCATTTCTGCTTTCCGTCTGGACTCATGACAAGCATCACTAAGCTGTTCAGTAGAATGCAAAAACGTATGGAAGTTAAAGCGTCCTGCACTGAGGTCAGGGTGCTCCTGGTTTCCAACAAGACTGAGGCTGGAGCAGGCACGTTGCTGGGCTGCTGGCACTGCTGACAGTGGGGGAGAGCCAGGTGTGCTGCGCAGGAGCCCCGTGGTGATGTGATGTGACAGCTCTAAACCTTCTCTGTGCAGCCCATCAATCTGGCTGGTGTGTGTGCACCCAATGACGGCTAAGCGCTAAACTCCCTGTGGAAGCTTGGTTTGCACATATGGGAAGGAGAGGGAGTGGAATCTGGGTAGACCCCAAACTCTCCAGCACTGCCCTTTGAAATGTCAAGTAGGAGGAGACAAGGGCTCAGCCTAAGCAGCAAGTGTCTGTCTGCAACTCTTCTGCCTTAGATACACTGCTGCCAGTCCTAAGCCACATCTTTCTTTTTTAAGCATGCTTGAATATTAAATTTAGCCACAAATAAAAAAACCTCATTAGGTGTGCAACTGGATCTCAGCATGCAGCAGATAATTTGTATAGACACCGTAAGTCCCTAGATGGTGATGGAGAGGAGAAGGAACAGGAGACAGCATGCAGAGTAACTGCAGAAACATGGGCCTGTAAGTCACTTTCATCATTGTGAATAGCTATTTGAGTCCCAGTCTTCAGTGGGCAGAAACAACTCTGCAGGTCACATACTTGCTGCAGGCAATGCCTTCTGAAGACTGGTATCGTCCATGTCTACAGTATTACATTTCCTTGGCGTCTTCCATGCTGCCTTAGCTTATGGAGAAACCCAGCTGGCTCTTCAAGACCAGGCGTAGAAAGGCTTTACCTTCTCACTGTGGCTGTGAAGAGTTTCAGCCACTTGAGTCTATGGCCTCAAACTTGAGCTTAGGAGCACAGACTGTAGGTGAGAGGAACCTTTGGAAGACAAGAGGGCATTTCTGGCTATCTGCTGCTTGGCATTGCCAAACCTGTACACTTGGGAGCAACAAATATTCAGCCTGAGAAGCGCAGGTGCTGAGTGCAGTATCATACCTGCCTGTCCTAGCGTTGGACAGGCTCATTGCTCTTGTCAAATCAAACACCTTGGTTCACATCTTAGCACTATCTTGCATGGCTTCATGGTCCTGAAGGTTTCAGTGCTGATTACAAAGAGGTCTCTATTCATCTGGCCTTTCCAAGCTGATAAATGAGAATGGTGCTAGAGAAGGGAAGGTATAATACGTCCCAGTTAGGCATCACCTTCCTTTTGCTGGCTTGCTAAACTCCATTCTCGTATCTGCCTCCACTGTCTCATGACCGTTTACTTGCCAAACTCCTTTTAGGAGCTACCAGGGCTGGAAGGTTTTTCTGGGCAGAGATAGAGGGATCAGTAAATAAGCTGGGATGTATATTTGCTGGTGGAGAAAGCACTGAACGTTTAGGAATGTCATGGTTGTGCATCACAGCCACTCACAGACGAACCAGATTGGAATTCAGAAGCAAAGACCTGGCTCCAGCCATGGGGCTGAGCGTGCTCCTTGCCTGGTGCTGGTGAGAAAAAGTCCAATTTCACAGGTACCACCAGGAATGCAACACTATTAAGATAGGTTTGGATACTGTGGTATCCTCTAGTTGACCACATGACCCCATGGTCCATGCCACGTAGAGCTCTCCTGTGGAGGGCACTGGTGTACTTTGCCACTAACCAGCTCACACCTGCATACACACAGAGAAACTCTGGCTCTCTGGTGCTCACTCATCTCTGGGAGGGATGTAGAAATTGTGTGCAAAACCCCAATGAATTTAAAGGCAGGAAGCAGGTGAGAAACATAGCATAAAAGGCAGCCTTTTTTGCCTTACAGTCTTCTTCCATTTTTTTCCTCCTGTACTTGGTGTCAGAGTCCCTTTCAACCTTCACACCATATTGGTATGGATTACATGCCTCTATTAGTTATGTACCTTAATTCCCACTTTGGGACCTGCTTACACTGTCTTGCAGCTTGCTCCATCTTACTCATCATTTCCAAATTAGCTGAACTTGATTGAGCCAGATCAGACTGCAGCCCTCATGCACCAAAGCAAAGAAAAATTAGTCGCTGTACTCCCTTCTCTGAAAAACCATGCTTTAAAGAGCATTACTCTGTGCATCTGAACAGAGCAGAGGCCACATCTCTCTTGATGCTTGTATCAGAGTTTAACAGGGTAAAAAAGTTCACAAAGCTGAAAGGCTGTGAGCAGTTCAGATGCACTTACTGTGTCTAGCCATCCCTGCCTTGCCCTATGTCTAGACAACACCTTAATAAAAGCAGAAGTGACTGGCAAGGGGGGGGGAAACATATTGATATTCTGTTGCTAGAGGAAAAACAAACTAATGGCATTAGTGTGGTCTCAAATGGGTGTAAACGGAATTAAGCGCTGGACCCACAAATGTGTGTGCATTTGCTACATGTTGAATACAAATGAGCGAAAAAGAGTTGTACAAGGTGAAGCTCAAAATTGTTGAGCTAAAAAGACAAATTGAGCTGAGCTGCATATTCACTTTGCCCCTGGATGCTAGGAAAGCTTGTTTGAAGATCTGCAGAAATAAGCCTCTCTTTTTTTTTTTTTTTTTCTTTTCCAGGGAGTTGGAGTACACTATATAGTGCTTCCTCTTTTGTGCAAGGCTCCCATTTTTGTTTCTCTTCTGACTTCTTGTTTTGTGTTTCATGCTTCTGAATTGCTGCAGTCATTCCCTTTTTGTATCTTCCAGCAATTGTCAGGGAAAAAAAAAAAAAAGCCCCCCAAACATTCTGCAAACTAACTTTGCTCAGCCTCACAGACGCAGACGCCTACCCTGACGGAAACTCAGGCTTGTTTGCTTTATTTAAACCTACTCCCTTGCACACATGATATAGCTTCACAGATGCCTGGAGTCTATTTACCTCCTGGCTTGTTTATCCTGAAATGGCCAATGAAAACTGCTCACATTTTTGTCTTGATAAGAATCCAATTATGGAAATTGATTGAACTTCTTCTTTGAGCTTTTCTCTTGCATTTACACTTTTCAACCAGCTTGAATTGTTTAATCTGCAGTTAATTTAGAGACATACAGCCGTGGCTCTGATATATCAGGAGATCAAGATAAATGGCTGGAGTGTTTTTATGAGCAAAAATCTCTCTAGATTCCAGTACATAAATCATTTGTTGTGAAATCGCTCATTGTCTTTAGGCAATGTCATAGTGAAAAATTCAATCTATTCATGAACAGAAAGTCAAGGGATTAGGCACAGTTTGACGGGAAAGACTCCACGTTTAAAAAAAAAAAAAAGAGGAAGATTTATCTCTTAATGCTCCCCTAACATAACTTCCCTGCCCTTGTTTTGCAGTGTGGACTCTTGAATTCAATTTCACAGTCTTCGTCCGCAAAGTTTAGTGAATAGGAAGCAATGAAGATGTCCCCGGGGAATAAGGGTGTCTTTGTTTGTATTAATTCCAGGAACATTTTCTCTATCCTTATTCCCTGATGCAACAGAGGAAAGCTGGAAAGTGGTCTACTGATGATTTCTTACTGAGGGCCAGACCATGATCCCTGTGCTTGCAGTGAGAAGTTATTTACTACAGGCTGGGCTCTTCCTGCAGAGATCAGGCAAGGACTGGGTAAAATACAAGCCCCAGAAGACACTCTGAAACCTTAGTATACAAGAGCTTCCCCAGTTTTTTACTTTTTCCTCCAATATAGAAAGTGTCTCCTTTCACCTGAGTTACAACCTCCCATGCTTCCACCTTGGCCATTTTGTGAAGGTGATGGGCCATTGTCAGTATATGGAGGGGCTGTTTGCTGGAGGACAACTGGAAAATTGTGGATTGCAAGAGATGCAAACAGCATAGTAGAAGTATGTGCGTAAATGAAACAGAACAGGACAAAAAAATCACCCCAGGAGAAAGTTAAGGGTAGAGATGAAGCCATCCAGGACTTTCAGATCCCAGTGACTTACAGAAGTTTGCATCTAAATCCAAACTTCCCAACTGGGCATTCTTAATACTGAATCACAGTTGCAAAAGATGTGTATCTAAAGGTTGGGGATACCCAGATTGAAACCAGACTAGGTCTCTGGACTCGGAGCTTGTTAGGGAAATGATGGGCATAAAGACATAAGACCAACATTTTTTCCTATGCCAGAAAATGTTGCATGAGATGGAGGGTTGATGATTTACCTCTTACAGTGTTCCCAGTGAACTCTTTTCCAAGAGATGGCAAGGGCTCACTGCCTCTAGAGTGAAAAGGTGAGGGGGGTGTCCATATTGGATCAAGGCTGTCTTTTTGAAGATTTTTGTGTATATTTAGGTGGCCTAAATTCCACCTAAGCCTTTATGGCTTTCTTATTGGCTGGTTCTAGACCTTCACATATCCCTAGTCAATAGGGAAACATTAGGCTTAGGGACTTAGAGATTTAGGTAGAATTTAGGCCACCTGAACATGTTCCTTTGAGCCTTTGTGCTAATTCTAGAGGCTCCATTTTCTTTCTCTGTCCTTTACTCAGATGGATTAATGGAGCTATTCCCCATCTCCCCTTGCCTTTCCCCCCTCCCTTCCCGCTCTCTGTCCTCGGCTTTGTATCACGGTCTGGAATTGTCTGCAGACATGGCAAAACAGTGTTTGTTATTTATTAGTCCAAATCCACGGTCTCATGAAAAAGAATGTTTATTCATTCTGAGTAATTCAGCCCCTAGAGTCCTTCAAACATTAAAGTTTTAATACTTCTCACCTGGAACAGCTGAGCTAGCCAGGAGAGGTGAAGCTTTGATGGGAATACTTGATACAAATTTCTAGCCAAGCAAAGCAGTAATGTTCCTGTACACAGGATGAAAATCCAAGCTTAAAGGAGCATACATGAAACTGTGAATTTTTAACAGTCCTGGTGAAAAAACACTCTAGTATTGTTAGGAAGCTTCTGCCTAGCCATGAAAAAGGCATTCAAGATCCCTGCAAAAAGGCACCTACTCTTTTTATCTTTGCCATGCATGACCATCACTCAGGTGACTTCCCTTACCATGAAGTAGCTCCATCCACACAGACACAGCCATTTACTTTCTGAAGCAGAAGCAAAGCCACTGTACTGCTTGGCCACTGTGGGCAATGTCAAATGCATCAGGGAGCCTGAAGCCAGCTAATTTCAGCCTAACCTAAGGCAACAGTCAATGTGACTGCTCTGCGCTCCAGCTGCTTCCCAACTTTAATCCATTTAATTTGGCAAAGTGATGCTAATGAGATTTCATTGACAGGAAGGCCTACATACAGGACTGCAGGTCTTGATAGTGGATGCTGAGGCAGGTGCCTAAGCTCCTTGGGAAATGCAAGACTAACAAAGTGTTTCAAAATATTCAAAATATACAAGTTGCCAGCTTCCAGAGGAGACTTTTGTGAATGTGTTTATTATGCAGGTACATGGTTATTAAAATAGGATTTTATGGCTACTTCAGCAGATACAAAGTGCAACAAGCTTCCATCTCTAGTAAGTAACACATATGTCTCTTGGCACTGCTTTGCCCTGCCACCTACAAACCAGGTTTATCCCAATTTTGAAGACTTGGAAAACTAAACAGTTGACAAAAGCTGATTCGTGATTTAAATAAATGAACTACCCTTCATGTCTGAACCTATTCTCTGAACCCAAGCCAGAGCTAAGGGATCAGTGACTACTGAGATTGGGTTATACGATGTGGTCCTCACAGTATTGTAAATGACATCTGAGAGCAATGAACACAGCTGTCCTGAAATGATTCTGAGAATCTCACCAGAACATGTCAAACTAACCAAGAATCAAATTATGGAGACTGAGAAATATGGGACTGGAAAAAACTTAGAGAAATTAATCCTTTTTTTCCCATTTGATGGAGGCAGCTGCAAGTGTACTATGGCCATACATGGTGGATGTTTGTTTACCTGATGCTTAAGAACCTTCTTGAGCTCCTTATGTACTTGCTTGATTACTTCACTGTCTTCAAAATTGTAACATTTTTCCCACATCTGAAATTAATTTGATTTGTTGTTTTTCTTTCCCAGTATGTAAAATTGAACAACATCTTCTTTCTAATGACCTCATATATTGAAAGACTGTTATCATGTTCCCAATTTAGTCTTCTCATTCTTGGACTGAACAAACCTGATTCTTTCAGTCTTTCTTAAATCACATTTTCAAAACATCTAATCATTCTTGTTGTTCCTTCTGGACTCATTCCAGTTTGTCTACATCTTTCTTGTGGTTTGGTGCCCAGAAGTGTGCACAATATTCCAGCTGAGATCTGACCAGCAGCAAATAGAGCGGAATAATTACCTCCTGTGCCTTTCATATGACACTCTTGTTAATACTATTCCAAAACGAAATCTGGTTCCTTTTTTTTCTTTTTTTCCACCATCATATTGTTGACTTGCATAGAATTTGTGGTACGCAAAAAGTCCCAGACGGCTTCCAACAACACTGCTACATGTCTAGTTCCCCATGATGTGGGAGACAACCTGCAGTGCTTGGACAGAAATCCCTGATTCCTCCCAACTCAACGAAAGGTAGCTTTGGAGCCAGGATGCAGTTACACAGACCATGAAGTGTGAACTACTGCTTTCACTTGTCTCCATTTACAACGTGCATCCTAAAATTGTTGTCCCTTCCTATTAGCTTAAACACTGCTGACAGCTCAATTCTCCTTGGAGGATCCTCCAGTCCCTCTCTCTCATCACCAACCTTTGCTGTGCTCCTTCTAAGAAAGATGGTAGAGCAGGGAGAAAAGGTACATGAATTTCAGTACTAATAGAGTATTTCCTTGCCAGGTTATCTTTGATCCTGAGAGTGACACGCAGTATCTTTCCCAAGGCCACATTCTGAAACATTTTTAACAAGGAAGCAGCAAGTTCTGAATATAGTGACATTAGACCTTGTCTGACAAAAACATCAATATCAGTGCATAATTAATGCAAGGATCCACGGTAACGTGGACTGAATAGGGACAGAGTACTTTCAAAAATCAATCTGCTACCTGAATTACAAACACTACCGATTAAACCTGACAAGGCAAAACTCAAACAATAAAAAAAAAAAAAAAAAAAAAAAGAAATTAGAAAGCCCACAAGCCAGTGTGCTGGAATGTGACACTGGCCTAAGTCCCCAGTCCCCTCTTCTTTTTTTCTGCTTTGCTTACAGGAGCAACTTCATTCACACAGGCAAGGTCCAAGCACTGGGGTGGGCTGCTTATGGGTCTTCTCTCCACTCTTCCACCACTTTGACAGAACCACCATAAATAGCAGTCAGACCCTCTGTATACCCCTGGTTGCTCATGTGCAGGATCCCAACTACGACCAATGTGCTGAAGACTTCTGTGGGTATTCAGCACATGGTTTATGCCTCCAGCCCACTTACGTCACTGGATGATGACAACCTGTAGCCAAATCCATCTTAGGTGGAGCATCGTATCAGGGTGCTTTTCCCGTCATTGCAGCACCCAAAGGATGATACCCAGTTCTTGGCTAGGTGGCACTGTGCTATTGAAAGTCAACCCATCATTATCTATTTCCATCAAACGCCGCTTTAAGATATGTGATCCTGACCCTAGGGATTTGATTTAATCTGAGCAACTATGTCCTCTCCTCTTTATCTTATGCCTTGGCATTAAGGAGTGTTGAGGGATGTGGTGTCTTGCTGTTCAAGCACTTCCTGTAAAATTCAATGACGGCAACTGGTCCAGCTGGAAAAGCAGGGCCCTCCAGGCCCAGAATCCCTGCTGTCAGTCTCTGTCCCCATACTGAGATACTTTCTTGTCATTGTTTGCTCTGTGCAGGAAGGGTTTTGGCAGGTTTATCCAAGTTTGCAGCTGCAAGTCAAATAGAAGCAGCATTTGCCTTGTCCTAACCCCTTTCTGATGAGATTCATTATTGCAAAGCTGATGGTGCAACTGTTCATTTTAACCCCGTCAGTGCCACAGGCAATGTGCAAAGCAGGCTTACTGAGACCTTCTGCTGCTGAGGGGGCAGCTCTCAATTGCAAAAGCATCCAACCTGTGAAGGAAGCTAAATAAGGTGACACTGCATCCTGGTGCTCTTGCAATTAGCCTGGTACTTGTAACCCAGCTTGCTGGGGTCAGAGCACTGCACTCAGTCTCGTGCCTGATGTGCAGATGAGACTGACCATGCTGCCTGCATTTACTCTTGTGCATACTTCTCTCTTAGCCCACAGCAACATTTCCTGGGAAACTGCAGAGCATACCCAGGACGCTGAAATGGTTAAACAACTTATTTGTGTCTGCTTGCTTCCCAAGTTCTCCCTGGGAGTTCAGTCACTGCCATATGTTATATTACAGAGCATGAGAAATCAGACTGAGGTGGCAATTTTAACACCCTTTATTCATACATCCTATTTTTACACTGATAGATGTAAGATATGCAAAGTGTAATTCCCAGCTGAAGCAGACTCAGCACATGGTTCCTGCTGCCTCAGCCAGGGACGGAGGAGGACCAGCTAGCTGAGCTGGTGCCTGTGGTCGGGGTAGGCAGCCCTGCAGGCAGAGCAAGCCCTGCATGCCACCAGGGAGTCTCTGTTAGGTGCTGCATGTCTCTTTTGCACTGCTGTGTGAGCACAATCTTGTCTGCTGCAGGTGGTCAACAGCTTGAGGTTTGCTGGTGGTTTCAGTTTGGAAGTGGCATCTCCTGGCAGCGATGGGTGAAAGCCACCAGCATGACGGCAATGGCAAAGGAAAAGGCACTGGCTGGTCCAACTGCCCCTGGGCAGTTTCAATTGTGGAGGTCCCAGAAGTGTTAGCAGAGCACTGGGATGTAAAATGGTGGCCTTTCCCTTCCTTTGCCTGTTACTGAGACCATTTCTCTGTTTTCTTTTCCCAGGAAGAGTGCAAGTTCCTAAAGGTTTTGCACTTTTGGTAGTTGCCTGTCTTAAGGAGACAGTTAAGGCAAAAATCAAAGTTTTTCTTTGTTATGGGTACAAAGAAAGACCTTAGAGGCAAGGCTGTTAGCATCCTCTGCTACCACAGGAATAGAGCCACTGCAAAGGGGAGAGCTCAGTGGTTTACCCCTGTGGCAAGGCAGATACTTGAGTCAAGAACTGATGGATTCCTGTGTGAAAGAAGAGTCCTGAACATGGACAGCAGAGTCCTCCTCCCTTCTCATGAAAAGTACCACCTGCCTTTTCATGCCACAGGGCTCCCCAAAACAGCAGTGAAATCCCCTGCTCTGCAATGCAATTCTTGCAGGAACTAGTTAAAAGGCTAAAAGAAACATTTCTAAGTTTAATTTGAAGCACCGTGTGACTGTGAAACAGATTTACACGAACGTCTGAAGTGAGGAATTTTGGAAAGACAGTGGGGGTGGGAGCAGAGGAGACCCTAATTATAGCAAAGCCCTGACACAGATGCTGAAGCAGATGCATGTGGGCCAGGAAGGAGGCCGAGCAAAAGGGGGACGGTGGAGAACTTCCTGACACAAAGGAAAAGCATGTGTGTCCTGGAAACTGAGAGTGGGGATGGCAGGGGGAGAGGATCTTCTCTGAGATCTGGGAGAAACCTGAGCTGAGAATGAGGATCTTCCCTCCTTACTGCAAGTGTGAGAGGTATTCCCTGACAGCGCAGGGTGAGCTGAGCTTGTCAGCCTGGTAGGATAAAGTCGGAGATGCCTCTGTGAGCAATGGGCTGAAGGGAGCCCGGTCCCAAGAGGTTTGTCTCTTGGACTCATTCCTGAATCTTTTCCTGAGATGGGTGCATTTGCAGCATCCCTGATCTGTGAGCATGCTCTGCTGGCTAATCAATGGCTGAGGTTCATTAACAGCACTCTCTCCTTCACCTGACGATGTGTTTTCATGAAACACATCAAAACCTCATACCCTTGACCACTCTGACAAAAAGACAGCCTGAGACAGGAGACACAGGCCTCCTTTCATTTGGAAATCAGTCTAGAAATGAAAGGCACGTGCCAGATGTATTAAATAAAGCCTAGGCAGGAGGCATTCAGTGCACAAGGAGGACAGCACAGGAGTTTAGACTAGATTGGAATCATTATGAGAGCTTTGCTGTGACAGGACAGACTTTCAGCTGGCCTTGGGCTGCTGGGCACAAAGGAAATGGGAGGAGAAAAACCAAGCTGCTTGCCAGGCTGAGATATGGCAGTCAAGACTTTGTGCCACTGAATGTATTCATGCCTATGTGCATACTCACCTAAGTACAGACAATAGTGTGCATGTGAATAAATAGGTACATCTGCAACACAGGTATATATGTGTATGCTTATGTTTGTATTTGTAGACACACACATGAACTCATGTGTGTTTTATGTGTTCGTGAGATAGAGAAACCTCCAATCCCAAATTCAAACCACAAACCAGCAAAGTAATTTCCTTAACGCTTAATTTAATCTCTTCCAAACCATCTTCTTTTTATATCAATGTACAAAGATCTCCAAATTCAAGCTACAGTTTGCATGTTGCACTGAAGTCCGAGACCATGAGGACGCTTCTTGTCTTTAAGGGCTTAAAGTGTCAGGGCCTAAAATAACGTAGCATAAACTCAACCATATGAACCACCAGGAAGGGAAGAACAATAAAACATCCCTGAAAAATGGCAGCAGTCAGAAGAGTTTGGTGCTCCATCCCATTAACAGCAGGGATGGATAATTAGGCTGGACAAAACAGCATAAAGTGTACACTAGGGAGTCATCCTGAGAGGTAGGGAGCTGGACTGCATGATCTAAGAGGTCATTTCTAGCTATAACAGCAATGAACCTGATGTTTTTGAGTGTCTTTTTTTGCAGCAGTGCTCAGTAGTGGGTCAGGGGAAGGAAGGCATATGATATATCACCTACTATCATCTGACACATTCCACTGGATGCCTTTTCTTTTTTCCTTCTCCTTCTTGCAAATGGTCTCAACAAGACATCAATGGGTCTTTAAGGGAATGTTGTAAGAAAAAAATAAGAGAGACACCAGCTCTGTGCCAATGGGAAGGAGTGGAAGCAAGCCAGGAGACTGTGTCTGGGGTGCTAATTAGAAGATATTTCCTGCCATGGTGATGCTGTTATTTATAGGACTGAGTGTGATAGGGTGTGAATGAGTGTGATAGGGTGCAAGTGTGGTAGGGTGTGAATGAGGCACCCAAAACTGGGTGCCTACAATTAGAGAAACTTGCTAGTGTATTTTAAATTTATCCATTAAAACTCAGACCCTTAGGAGATGCAGGCATGCATGTAGAGATAAAGTCTTATTTACACAGATAAGGGCTTTTGTGAATGTATAAGCTGCATGCATGAATTCACATGCAGATAGACTTTTGACATATGGACTTGAGAAAACATGGCTATTTTCAGTCCTGTGTTTAGCTCTTTCCCTCCTAGAAAATGCCAGTCCCCTTTTAACACAAGAAATAACCCACTTGAATATCCTTTTTTAACCTGCAGCTTCTGAACTTACCAACCAGAGCAGTCTGCCCGCTGCAAAGCCTTCTGAGCACTCTGGGAGGCTCAAACGGAGGGACCAAGTCTGCACGTCTCATGCAGGCTGCTTGGCGGGGCTTGGAGAAAGCAGATGGCAGTGCATGCCTCCGCGGGGGTCGTAAATCCATGCTGAACAGGGCTTGCCACTTGGAATGACACCCTGTTCCTGAAGCTGCAGATTTATTTGCAGCATTTTATGCATTCCTCATGTCACTGGCATAGTTAAACCTGTGCGGTCTGGCGCTATTATGAAGTACCCCGTTGGCTCTGAGGTGAATTGGGGTTCTGATCTAAAAAGAGATTATGCAGAAGCAGCCCGCATTTGCTCATCAGATCCGCTCCTTCTGGGTATTCAGAGTCATAGCAGTTTTTGCTGCTAATTAATACAAGCGTACAGTGCTTTTGATTCCCTGTAGCACTGTGGAGCTGCCATTGTGATGGGAGCATGAGCTGGCATCCCATCTGCCCCATTTTCCCAAAATTCTGTTTGGAGGGATAAATCTGGTTTAGCGTTGCTTACCTGAGGACAGCAGAGCTAGAAGGATGCAGCAGGGAAGTAGATTTTGCTCTGCTGGGTCTTTATGAATGATGATCATGCAGAGTGCAGAAAAAACTCTGTTGCTTCTCAGAACCCAAACACTTCAGCCAGTTTTGGTAGGATGTTTTTCCATCCTGCCCCAGTCTGAAGAAACCAGTTTAGGAAGTAATTAGATGAGAAGTTATGCTGGCAGGTTTGAAGGGGTTTACTCTGCTGAAGGTGGTGGGGATGGTGTGGTTAGTACGGGAGTCACCTCAGTGCAGGACAGCAGGTCAGACTATCACCCTCAGGGAGGTGGGAGGGGGCAGAAATAGTTTTTATTTTATCTGAACCTGCATTGCCTACTTTTACTGACAAATGATTCCTCATTAATACCAGAGAGAAGAGAATGAATATCCATTTAGGTAAAAAATGATGCTGGAAGGAGTCTTGATGTCTTGTCACTCTAATAGAAATACTAAGAACTTCATTTCTTGCTCATGGGTAAGTCTGATGCCAAAAACCAAAGAAGGCAGCTGCTGAAATTCAACACCCCTCCTAGGGAAGGATCTGGCCCTCCCTTGACTGTAGGATGTCAGACTTGTGGGGAACACAGACATCTCCTGATGGATATCCTGATGGACAGTAGCCACGTGCATGCCTCTGACAGGTGTCCTGCACATGGGGCTGGCGCAGCCCATTGCTCGGGCTTAGACACAGTTCCTGTGCCTGCTCCAGAGTCTGGGGCTGGGCAGCAGGTGGCTGCTGCAGAGCCCACCACAAAGCACCTGCACCCTCCTCTCCATCCAGGGTTAATGCAGCTGTTAGGAGTGGTTGTACCACCAGGATGTGGAGACGCTTGTTGACACTCTGAACAAACCCTGTGCATTTACGTACTCCAAAGCCATTCACAGATTCACAATGGAGCAGGTAAAACATGATTCCTTGTCCTTTTGCTAACAAAATCAGCTGCTCTGACTCCGGCTGCACCTTGCAGAATGTGTGGTGCTAAGTGAGCCAACAAGCAGTTAGCATAGAGCTTGGGATCCAGGAGGCTTTTTTTTTAATCCCAGGTTGCCAGGTGCTTTCTCATACTTGGTGCCACAAGCCCTGCCAGTGGGAAAGAAGCAGTGCTTGGCCTTCCCTGGTCTTTCGGAGAACTGAGAAAGCATGCCCATGATCTCATTCCCTTAAATAGAGGGAGCAGAGCTGCTTCTTTATCATTCATAACCAGAGTTTGGGCAGTCATGTGAATTGTTGGATGCAATTTCTTGTCTTCCTCTGTGAAAGGGAGAGACAAACTCTGGTAGATTAACTTTCTTGGTTCTTGGAGGTTTTTTCCCTTCCTTTTCTCTCTCTACTTCTATTTTCCCCTTGACACACTCTCCCTCCCTTCCTTATTTTCTCTCTGAGTCAAGCTACACTTCCTCATCAAAGAAGCTCTAATGGGATCACATATTTGACCAGCTGCTAGGGAAATTTCCAGTAACCTCTGAAACCCTAAACATTCCATTTTGGAGGATTACAGGGAAAATGTTTCATCTTTCTGATAGAGAAGCACCAAAAATTGAGAGTCGCCAGCTCATCTTCTGCTGTTCTGATGGAAGGAGCTTGGGCGGACTATTTTTAGGTTACAAAGCTGTACTTTGCTAAGATAAAAGCTCGGGCTCTTTCAAAGCAAAAGCCTTAAAGTGTGAAATCCATCAAGTCTGTTATCCCGGGAGCACTGTGACATTGTTAGGCTGAGGCAGTGGTGAGCCGATGTCTGGGTGAATGTAAGCCTCTGCCCTGTGGAGGCTGGAATCTCCCTCCTTGGTACCCACTTCTAACAGCAGCCTCTGATACTTTTTTAGGGAAAACCTGTCCAGAAGTCAAGACCCAGCTTCTCTCCCCTTGCAGTCTTTGCTCTACAGCAAAGAGGGTGTAGGGCTTTTTGTCAGAGCCATTGCGTCTTGGTAGCGGAAAGTCCAGGTGGTTTGGGAGCTTGTGCTTGCTGCCAGGCAGGAAAGAGATGCACACAGACTTCCAGGGATCTCCTGTCCAAGAGACACTCCTGATTAATTTTGGACATGTACCTGATGGGGGAAAGGACCTACTTAATCCCTCCAAGTGCTGCTCTGTGATGAATGTGTTAATAATCCATAGGGAGTAACAGGGAGGGGTTTGGGGAAACAGCGCTGTATAAGGGCTCTTTGAATACATGTGGGTTAACAGCTAACCTGAGAGCATTCAGATTTGTTTATACTGGTGTGGTTTTGTTCCTCAGGAAGATAGCCATTTTGACAAGTTTTTCAATTCACTGATACTAAAAATATAACTGTCCCAAACATTTTAAAATTGTCAAATTGTCCCAGTTAGGTACTTTGTGAACGAAAACATATTCTCAATTTTTTTAGTTTGAAGCTGTCACAAGCAGCTGTGGGAAGAGCAAAGCAAATACCTAGTTCTGAAACAATCTGACCCATTCTCCTTCCCTATTCACAACCAGGCTCAAATTTCCATCCTCATTCACACTGAAAGATACCACTCTTCATCCCTATAATCTCAGAAATACTCACAGCACAGGACCAGCTTCTTTCCAACTAACTCTACCCTTAAATTGTCATGTGCCTTGATTTGCCCTCATTTAAACATGAGACTGCTTTACTTTATTTCTTACAATCTCCCTGTGCTGATGCAGGATAGGAGTTTTACAGCCACCTATACTCAGTCTGAGGAGCTTGGCTAGAGATCTCTGCTGCGGTTCCTCTGCTCTGAGCACTGACACATCATGCGGTGCTGCTGGGAATTGCAGACCCAGCACTGACAGATCTCTCAAACCTTTATGTACAAGTAACATATGTGACATTTGCATTCTCTCTCTTATTAGAAGGCTTTGTTCTTATGTGAAGATGTCAAAGCACTTTATAAATATTAATTAATGCAAGCTAATGGCGTCCCAGTGTTTTACAGATAAGGAAGCTGAACTGGTGAGAAGCAACATGGTGATGTGAGATGTGGCCAGTGAGGGACAAAGCTGGGGAAAGAGCCCCAAGATTGTAATTCCCCAAGTGCTGCTCCAGACACAGGGCCAAGAATGAGCAAATATAATATGTGATGCCAGGGAAATGTAAACAGCTCAGGTAACTGTGTTTTCCCTCAAAAGGCAAAGAAAATAAAGAAATTGCATTGATTTAGTTATTTAACCCTCAGTCTGAGACAGAAAATAGAAAATATATTTTCCTATGGAAATGTAATTACTGTTTATTCTATTGAACTGATTTCATTTCTATATGAAGGTCACAGTCCTCTGCCCATGACAGAAAAAAAAAATCCTTTCAGAAAGGGAGTTGAAAACCAGCAAATTACAGCAAGCAGATGAAGTTCTCATCTAACTTAAGCTTCAAGGATGGGATTTTCGAAGATAACTAAGGGATTTAGCAGTCTGATTTCCCAATTTGAAGCCCAATTGTCTTTGAATGAGATCTCCCCAGACAGACATGGTCCAGGGGGAAATAGATCTACTGGAAATGAAAAAAAAAAGGTGCCAACTCTACAAATGGGCTTTTAGAAAAAAAAAATCCTCTGAGTAATGAGGACTTTCAAAAAGTGATGATACGTTACACAGGCAGCAGCAACAGATAAAACCCACAAGAGGGTTATTTTAAAACATCTGTGTTCAGGAATGAGCTAAAAAGGGGGGCTGTGATGCTGTTCAGTTTAGCTGACAACATCCAATAATTCTAATGTGATAAAAGATCCTGAAACATCTGTCAAAGCTATTGCTAACCTTGCTTTGAGGAAAATTCTGCCATTACTGACTATCTGGTTAGAGAGACATGTCTGGGGCCAAGCCTTGAGGGAGGCAGCCCAGACATTTAGGGGACCTCTTCAGAGAAATCTTACTAAGATTTTTAGAATAGGTTAAGGGAATATTTTCTCCTCTAGCTGCTATGATAATAGTCCTGTGGCCATGACTGGAATGTCTGACTCTTGACCAGTGATATGTCTGGAATGAGTTAGTGACAGAGTCCAGTTTTCACTCTTGATGCATGTTCAAGTCTTACAAGTCACTAAAGATGAAATACAAAAGCACTAAAATGCCAGGCTAGGTTGGACCAAATGCCTACACACAGCCCAGTGCTCTCTCATGTAGTCTTGCAGGGGGACTATCAGAACAGCGCAATCTCATAGAGCTGCTTCTGCCTGCACCCTTCCTGTCGCTGGCAGTTTGTGGCCTTTCTAGGCTAGATGCAGATTCTTTGTACTCAATAGCTGTCAATAGATCAATTTTCCACCCAGCCTCCCCTTGAACCCATACAAACTTGCAGCACCCACAGTATCCTGTGGCAAGGAGCTCTACAGCTCAACCACACACCATGTGAAGAAAATGTCCTTTGAGTTTTTCATCTGCTCATTTCAGAGCAACAGTGAACCACTGATTCTCATCCTGTCTCACCTTGCTGCTCAGTAGACATCCTAGATGCCCCTTAAGTTGTGTCTTTTCCTGCCTAAGAGATGTCTACACTTCAGTGAGATCATCTGGAGGAGAGCATGTGGACAAGAAGTATCCTATACCACTGCTGGTGCTAGGTGTATGGGGAAGATGGAGATGCCAAACGTCTCGTTCCAGTGACTGTTGAGCAGTGCTACGCCCACATGCGTATCCTCACTTCATTTTCTTCCCAGCTAATGCCTGTACATGGATCTGAGCCTGTGCCTGAGACATGGGTTTTGAGCTGCAAGCACGAAGCTTTGTAATTGCACTGGGAATCTCATTCCAAAGGGGAGGAGGAAAAGGGGGTGAGCAGGGGAATGAACTGCCAAGTTTATTATCTAGGGGTTTGGGGTTTTTTTTTTTTGGCTATAGATGACAATCTATGTGAAAGTCCCTTTCGTACATTCATTACTGGAGATTTTATAGCCTAATGAATGTGACTCATCTGCGTAATCGCATTGTTTTCCAGTACTCCAGATGTTCTGTGGAGCACCTCTGGCTCGTGATCTCCCATTTAAACATTTCTTGTAAACACCAAAAGCTGTTTGTTTGTTTTAATGTTCCATCACATCCCATTACCCAGTGAAGGTGAAAGATTGAAATGCAACGTTGTCTTGCCAAGAGATTTTTTTTCCCCTCCTTCCTCCCTCTGTTTCCCCTGATGTATCTATGTCTAGTGTCTAATTAGTATGCAATGGGATGCAGAGATTCCTCTGTTAAATATCTTGTTGCTTTCTGCTTGCCTTGATCTCTATAAGCAGGCGGATGCTACACAGAGATCTGGGGCCTGCAAGTCTCGGGTGCCGAACAATTTCAGTTCTTCTTACTTCATGTGAGGGTTCAATATATCATTGTATCAGGGCTGCAGTGCCGTGGGACTATCTAGATCCCTATCTTGCATAGTTATTTGCATCAGGGAAGAATAAATATCAGAGGTAAACACTCCCATCCAGTAGCACTGAATACTTGCTGCAGTGACTTTAGAGCTTGTCTAGAGGCGATGTTCAATCCTGTAGGTCAGTCAAACCAGCTTAATTCTGTGAGAGGTTCTTTTAACACCAAAGTTGATGTGGCTTAACACCTTTGGATGGATGTAGCAGGTTGAGTTGTCATCTAGATAGATATCACAGCAAGCAAATGTTGAGCATAAGTTAACTGTAGGCAGGAGCAGTGTTCAGCAGGCTCTGGAAACAAAGTTCTTTTTATTTTGCAGGTCAGAGCAGTGTGGTTCCACTGCTGTCAAAGTCACGTCTGTTTTAATTTTATATTGCTTATGGGTCTGGACCTGCTGCAAGTATGGTCCTTGGAATGACCTGGGATCTCTGCAGTATGGGGAGATATTTCTAATTTTATGGGATTTGATGCAGGAATGTCCAAGTGACAAGAGATTTGCCTTGTAGTCATTATAGTAGCAGGCACCTACTGTAGTCAGTAGGTAGCCAAAGACCACGGAGCCTTAGAAGTCAGATGTGGGAAGGAAAGGGATGTATGAAAATACAGATGGAGAAATGCAACGATAAAAAGGAAATTTTGAAGCAAATCTCAGGATGTAAAATGGAATAGAAAAGAGAGTCTTTCGCCATGAGACAGTTGAACAACCTGGGAAAGTCTGATAGGGGAAAAGGGAACAGCAAAATAAAAGCCAAGAAAGCACCAGGGGAGAGATGAGATGGTTATTTCAGTGAAGCTTTTAGAAGAGAAGCTTTAAATATTTCAAAACGATTATCAACATATTAGGCATGGGAGATTGATTTAGTCTTATGTTCTTTCAGAAAAATTATGAAAACTAATAACAAGTCTAAAGTATGGCAAAGCTGCACTGCTTGCTTCAGTCTTAACAGATAAAGCTTAGAGGATTGTGGGAGATTAACGGCTGATGAAATAAGTCTTTGGAGTCTGTCAAACATGGAGTTCAGGAGCCATCTGAGCTCTCTCTTGCTTGAGTGCTGCAGGGCTTTCACCAAAGAGAATGTGAATTAGAAACCTTGGGGAATACTGTACTTACAGAGGAAAACCAGACTGATCCTCAGGGAGCTGCCAAGTAGGCAAGGGCTCCTATAGCTTGATATATCAATGGCAGCTGTGATCTTCAGTAGCTGTTTTGTTAATAGCATATCAACAGAAATGCATCTGATATAAGATTTTGTTTTGTTTCTCTTACCCATATATTAAAAGAGTGGGTGACCTATAAAAATGAAGATATATCTGCTTCAAGCTAAATGCTTCAAGCAGCAGAGCAGAAGCAATATTGAATATTATTTGAGTTTTACCCTTTCTGATTTTGGGTTGTGTTTTTTTTTTGAAGAGGTGGAAAGGAAATTCTTCCAAAAGAAGTCTTCTAAAAACCATAATTTATGGTTATTCAGTGCACTATTTTTGATCAATGCCAAGTACTTTCTTCAGTTTTGATATTCTAAGCATTACTGATCTGCATAAAAAAAATTTTAATGGAGTTGTTTCAATCTCCAAAAATTTGAAACATTCTGTTCTGAAAATGTTGAACCTTATTGGAAGCATTTCATTTCAGTTCCACTTCTTAGGAAAAAAAAAAATCACTTAAATTGACATGTTCCTCAGGATAGGTTGATTTCAATAAAATGCCATTTTTTGTCAGAAAAAAATATTCCAGCAGAACATTTTTCAACCTGCTCTAGTTATGAGTTATTGCACATATATTCACTGTCATATAAGTTATATCTGTGGTTACATTTTAATAATTTCTTCTAATCTAATCCAACTTTCCTGACATACTTCAGGTGTTTAATGAATGTATCAATTTCTCTTAATATTTTTAATCAAGTAAACCCTGTATCTCTAGCCACTACTTGATTTTATGCTATGTTTGTGGAGTTCAGACACTGTAGTTACTGGAATCCCAAACAAGTGTTTGTGTTATTTATAGAATGGTATTACTAAGACTCAGCTGAAGCCGGGCCATATTTTGCTGTTCCTTTAAGATAAATGTTTAGAATCCAGTAAATTCAGAAGGCCAGAGGAAAGAAGCATTGCCATCAACTCTATGTGTGGGGAAACTGAGGCACAGAGTGAGACAAAGGGTGGAAGCAATCTCACCTAATTTTAGCCATCTAAAAGGTATCTAGGCCAACTTCATCATTTAGATTCCCGTTAGCATTAAACAGAGAAACACCTCCAGAATGTGAATCATTTCACATTATCTTAGTCATGTATCGTAGGGTGAAGCTCTCTGGAGATCTCTTTCACATGCCACTGACTGTTGCAGGAGCCTGGGCAATTTACTTATTCTAAAAATTTTGCATAGCTTATGTTACACAAAAATGGATCTCAGCTTTTGTGATAAGCCTAAGGCTTCTCAGAAAATCTGTGGCAGAGTCAGAAACCAAATGTATATATCCTGAATTCAAGGCTAAGGCTTTAATCGTAAGATGGTACTTCCTTTCATAATGCTGACTCGATCTTATTTCAATAACTCAGCATATTTCCTTCAAAGAAGAGGAGTGGGACATCTGTAGAATGCCACAAAGCAATTATTTAGTTGGGCAGCCGAATCATACTAAACACTTCTGCATCCAGACTTCTGAAACCATGTGAACTTTTGCAAATGCTCCTGAGAGATGCTACAGGGAAGATTTCCTTTTCAGCAAAACAATCTGAGAGTAGAAAGCATTTCACACAAGAGGAAGCAACATATGCCACCACAAACAAGGAATAAATAGGGAAAAATAACAGGGGAATAACAAGTTTTTCTTTTGGTGGTGAGACTGTTATTGCCTGAACACAGGAAACCCAAGCCACAAGGCACATCACCAATAAACCTCTTCTTGTGACAGATTTGCCAACTGGGAAAACCACTTTCATCATATCTGCTTCCTGCATAAGTTTACATGAGGAACCTACAAGGAAGTGTTCATAAGTGCATAGGAATAGATGGTAATAAATATCTCCATCATCTATCCTCTTTTGCTGGACAAATGCCAAATCTTCTTGGTGGACTTTGTTTCAGACTATCCAGAATCTACTCCTACGCACACTGAGGGGGCTTTGTCCCTTTGTCTGCAATGGGTTCTCTGCTGGGGAGGAGGCTAAGAGCTGCCTAGCAGAAGGACACTGTGGTCGAAGAGTTCTGGACAGAGATAAAAGGAAAATGAAATATCTACAGGAGGACTCTGCCTCAGGATTCTGCTCACTGTGCACTAAGGAAGAATCATGAGACTTGGTCATACCTAGGGAACCTCAGGCAGCCCATATCTCCCTCCCCTGCATGTTTATTCTGTGTATTCAAGCACCATCTCAAGTATGTCTTTATCACAGCCACTCTGCAATGTGAGGGACTATCCATGGTAGAAAAGAGTTCTCAGCCTCAAAAGACAAGACAAGACAAACAATATGAAGGGAGCATGGAGAGGAAGAGGTGTTTTCCTGAGTGTCATCTGGGACATCACTGGCATGCTAGTTTGAAATCCAGCTGTGCCAGGCTCTGAGACTGGTGTGCCTTTTCATCAAGCTGAGCTGTCCTCACTGAAAGGAAAATGCAATTCTTATCTAAAATGAGTTCCTGCAATGTTTAGTGCACATTGGTGAGGTATGATTTTACAGCAGTGTTCATCTTGATTGCCTCTTGCTATAATTTTCATTCCTTTCTCTCAGCTGGTACCTTGCTTACATGATACGTGAAAATATTAAATTAGTTCCCTTTACTGGAAATTATATTCCATTAAAACATTGTCATAGCCACTAAGAGACCTTTCAGCCTCCTGGTAGACTTTGTTTTAGAAACATCTGACAAATCCTATGGCACTCTTACAGAAAGTTCAAAGCAAAGGCATCATAAGCTTGGGCAATTACAGATTAAGTGGTTTAATATTGCAGAGAACAGAACAGGGAAAAGGACAATGCGTTGGATATCTGTGCCCTTCCCCAGGTTGTACTTTGCTAGGCTCTTTGTGTTTGAGTCATTGTCCTTTGCCTTTTACATCCATCTGCAATATTAAAACACTTAATATGGGCAGTAATTATTCGAGCTGATGATGCTTTTTCTTTGAACTCCTTGCTGGAGTGCCAAAGGATTTGTTAGATATTGCGATGATATGGAGTGGTTTGAGGGACATTACTTTCACCCCCTATAGAGCACCCGCAAGACAGAACATAATTGGACTACAAACTTTGAACTTGCTGAGGTTTTTCATCTTACTTTTGGTGTGCACAAGTGGCTATTAGATACTTGTCTGGATCATACTTTACCCATGATAATAAAGAATAATAATAATATTAATTCTTAGCTGCCATATGATATTTTTTACATATTGGTCTCAAAGACATCACAAGAGGTTGGAGGGTAGTATTATTTTTTTAGGGATTGATCTAAAGTTTTAAAGAAGTGGTACTTCTGTTGGAAAAAAGGGCTTTCACATCTGGGCTAAAACCAGCAAGAAAGTTGCATGGAATTGAATGAATAGTTCTGTTCAAAAAAAAGATAAGAAGTGGACAGAAATGTTCTGAAGCAAAGAGAAAACATTCTTTGAGAGACGCTCAAAACATAACACCTCAATGGTCTAAAATGTCTTTTCCTTCTACAGGTTTACCAACATGCTGAACAAAAGACAAGAAAAATATTTCTTTCAAGAATTTAGTGTCCTACAAATAGAATGTAAAATTTAATCTGAGTTTAAATTAAATGATTTCATAAACATATTTCTCACTCCATAGGTTCCTTTCATCAAATATCTTTAAAACAAGAAAAAAACAAAAACCTTGTTTGGTTTGACAAAGGTTTTCTGGGAAATCATTCTTGTCCCTGTGTTTGTCCTCCCTGGAATAAATTGTGAGTCCATTCTCCACTCCCACCAAATCTAAGAGCATTGCCACAACTGTAAAGACATCAGATTCTTATCAATTTCCTCAAATTAGGCAATTGGGTAGAGTGAAATCTGGAAATGCCCTTGGAGGAGAGCTGTAGAGTCAGTTTGAAGCTTATCTGACATTAGAGAACCAGACACCAGGTCACAGAAAGTGAGGCTTCATAAACTCGTCTGTATAATTGATTTTTTGTGGGTTTTTTTTCTCCACTTCTTTTTAACTTGGTCACAGACTTAATTTGGTCAAGTGAACTCTTGGCTCATTTGTCCCAAGCATTTTAGTGATGGGGAAATTGAGGCACAGGACAGAGACGCTGTTTGCCCAAGTCCAGCCAGAAGTTCAGTGACAGAGCTATGAAGAAAACTCAGTCCTACCCCAGTACAGTCCAAATGTTTCTTTCATAGTTTTCTCCCTGCTTTTATGTTATAAGATGCATTTTAGCCCCCACTATTTAGTGCATCAAAGCCCCGAAATTTTAAATATTGCATAAGTAGTTTTACACTGTTCTCTGAGAGCCAGATGAATTGGTGGGGGTTAGCTTGGTTCTGGGAGCAGACTATGGAGCTGGGATACCTGAACTGGTCCATTTCCAGGCCATGTTAGATTATAACCCACAATGTGAGTACCTTTCATGGCTCAGTGAGGGGTACGGAGACCTGAGAGAATCCCTTCGCAGTTGTTACAAAAAAGATATATCAGGGAACATCATGAGTGTAGCTGAAACACCCCTTTTTGCAAGGCATTTGGCCTTGCTAAAACAGTTGAAAGGCATCCAAAGTTATGTGAGAGAGATTGCCACCCCCATAGGAGACAAAGCTGAAAAGACCCCAATATGTAGCCTATACCTCTGGGTGGGAGGAACGTGTTGCCTCTGAGTGACACCCCATTCCCCGCAGCTCATCAACTTCACTCCCCACTCTGCAAAGCTCTTCCAGCCTGATCTTCTATAAGCAATCCCTTCAGACAAGTTGTGATAGAGTTTCACCTGCTTGACTTTGTGGACTATACACAGACATCTAAGTGGCTGGATAAAAAAGTGCAGGCAAAGGAAAAAATAGTTCCATTTCAATCATCTTCCACTTGAAAAAAATTAATCATATAATCAGAAATATTATTTTATTTGAAAAAAACAAAGCTTGACATTTTAAAAAAGGAGGAAAAAAAAAGAAAGTTCTAATTAAAATTCTCGCTTTTTCTTTCTGCACTGAGATTTCAGATTTAGAAAAGAAAAATTTCCACAAATTCTACTTGTGTCTTTTGCTGTTAGCTTTTTCAACCTCAATTCACCCAAGCACTTATCAAAGTAGGAGCCTGAAAAATAGCTTGATTGAAGGGTATATGTATCTTCACTCTGAGAAAACATTGGGTGCTAAAGGACTCTAATCTAGCAGAGAAAGTTGTAATAAAAACCAATGGCTGGAAGCTAAAGCCAGTCAAATTCAAAATAGAAGACATATTTTGTAACACTAAGGACAATTAACCATTGGAACAAATTGCTAACAGGTACGCTGGATTTTCCACCCCAAAGTCTTCAGGTCAGTACTGGATTCCTTTCCAGAAGGTCTGCTTTAGACAGGCACAATTGATGGACCTGAATGCTGGCATAATGGGCTGAAATCCTCTGACTCAGAGCAATGCTTTTTCCACTGAAATAAGCGCATCTACATCTGCATAAATGCAGAATTAAGTTCCAATGACAGAACTTGAAAGATCAGAGATGAAATGGTACATTGGGCATCACATTAAAGAAACATGCTTTACTCACCCTCTTAAGTGACAACACCTGACATTTTGTAAAGGGATAAGGGTAAGAAATTATTCCCAATCTATCAAGAAGTCTTGAGACAAGAAAAGATTGTGGTTGGTGCCACATGTGTTGGTGGCTGAAGGAGCAAATTAATTGACAAAGTTTTGTGTAATTTAAGAAAATCTCATCCAAATTGGGAGCTGTGTGAGAACTTCACTTTTGATCTATAGGAATAAAACCAAAAAATCCATGAAGCCATTCTTGTTGTTAATTTATGCTGTTATGTTGATAGTTGTAGTAAATCTTTACTCAAAAAATCAATGCATAGATAAATAACATAGAAAAAATAGATAGAAATGGAAGGAGTGTTGTTAAGCAATAGGAACTGCTTTAAAGCAAGTCCTGGGCTGATCTATTTTGTCTAGTTATGATTTCTGTTTAAGAGAAGTATTGGATTCATTCTCTCTCATGTTATGCACTTCTCTGAGCTCTCTCCTGACAGATCACTGGTCATCAGTGGTTTTGCCCTCAGCATCTCATGCTTACCTAAAAAGCAGGTGTTTCTCCTTTGTCCCTGATTGACTCCAGCAGAGAGAAGTGGATGGGAAGAAGCAAGAAAACACCATCTCCCCTTTGGTCCCTGGATGGTTTCTGCTGTCTTCCTTTGTCTGACCATTGCTATCAACCTCTGAAGATTCCTCAGAAGGAATCCATGAGAAACCTCTGCACTCACAGAGGAACTGACATTTACTCAGGTGGCAGTGTCTGGGCAAGCTTCCTGGTTCCAGAGCAGGTGGGTGGCTTTCAGAGAGGTGCAAATTACTTCACAGTGGCAGTCAATGTCCATAATGATCACATAAACATTGCGATAAGAGTTCCACTATCAGGAATATCCTATGCTGTACTTGTATCTGGTTGTGCTATACTGGACTGGTGGCTATATGTTTGCTTTGATGGTGTATTGGGTTTGCATGGCAAAGTTTGGTAGCAGAGGGCTCCAGGGCTGGCTTGTGGGAGAAGCTGTGAAAAGCTTCCCTTATGTCCAATGGAGCCAATACCAGCTGTGCCAAAACAGACCCGCTGCTGGCCGAAGCTGAGCCCATCAGTGAAGATGGTAGTGCCTCTGGGATAACACATTTAAGAAGGAAAAGAAGTTGCTGCACAGGAGGAGAGAGGAATGAGAACATGTGGGAGAAACATCCCTGCAGACCCCCAGGTCAGTGCAGGAGGGGGAGGAGATGCTCCAGGCACCGAAGCAGAGATTCCCCTGCAGCCCATGGGGAAGACCACGGTGAGGCAGGTTGTCCCCCTGCAGACCAGGGAGGTCCATGGTGGAGCAGATCTCCACCTGCAGCCTATGGAGGACCCCACGCTGGAGCAGGTGGGTCCCCGAAGGAGGCTGTGACTCCATGGAAAGACCGCGCTGGAGCAGGCTCCTGGCAGGACTTGTGGCCCTCTGGAGCAGGTTTTGTGGCAGGACTTGTGACCCCGCAGGGGACCCACGCTACAGGAGTCTATGCCTGAAGGACTGTATGCTGTGGAAGGGACCTACGCTGGAGCAGTTCATGAAGAAGTGTAGCCCATGAGAAGGACTCATGTTGGAGAAGTTTGTGGAGCATGGGAAGAGTGAGGAGTCCTGTCCCTGAGGAGGAATGAGTGGCAGAAACAATGTGTGACGAACTGATCCCAAACTCCATTCCCCATCTTCTTGCACCACTGGGGGGAGGAGGTAGAGAAATCAGGAGTGAGGTTAAGCCTGGGAAGAAGGGAGGGATGGGGGGAAGGTGTTTTTAAGATTTGGGTTTATATCTGATTATCCTACTCTGATTTGATTGGTGATAAATTAAATCAATTTCCCCAAGTTGAGTCTGTTTTGCTCGTGATGGTAACTGGTGAGTGATCTCTTCCTGTCTTTGCCTCAACCCATGAGCTTTTTGTTATATTTTTCTCTCCCCTGTCCAGCTGAGGAGGGGAGTGACAGAGTGGCTTTGGTGGGCACTTGGCCTCCAGCCACGGTCAACCCACTACAGGCGGAAGTGTCTCAAGTCTCAAGAACTTTTACACTAGTGGATTCCTTAGTTTTGGGTAAAACTGAATCCTCTTTGCTTTTTGTCTACATGTTTAGAAGAGAAATGGGCTCAGGACCATGATCTGTGTGCATTCTCCCTACCTTGTCAGTTTTGGTATGGGACTGAAGTGTCCACTCTGTGCTCAGCAAGGGCTGCTCTCAGGATAACTTTGCATTGGTTGAGTTGGAATAAGCATGGTCCTGTGCTGTCTCCCTTGCCCAGATCGCATGGATGAGAAGCTGAGATTCCCCTAAGGCTGCAGGAACACTCATGCTTGCCCCACAGCCATGCTCCAGAGTTGGGGCTGAAGAGTTTCATAGGACAGGCTTCGAGGTTTCCTATGTGGGTGAGAATGAGAATGGGCTCAGACTTATACTTAACCAACTGGCTAGACTTGCCCTGGTAATTTCAGGGAAAGGATCACTCCTGGAATGTTGTGTAATCTGCTTATTACTGTGAAATCTTATGTGGATTAGTGTTACTGTGAAATTCATGTACAGCAAGCTGCTCTGGAAACTCTGATGAGCAAGAACAGAAAAGGAGAAGCAACAAACGTCCACAAAGGCTGGGGCAAGAACAGAATTAAAGGTGTTGGTGCCTTCATAACCTCTGCTAAAGCCATTGTGCAAGCACATAAAAAAGCCATTGTGCAAGCACATACAATGTTGGATACAACCTCCTTCCCAGAATGCCTGTGAAAGCACAGGACTGAAATAACACATTCTGATTTGCAGGGGTCATTCCAGTAGCCGATGTTAGGCTATTCTTATGCAATGAAAAGACTCTTGTTAATTACTGTGACTTCTTTACAATCATAGGATGTACACATTTGAACCCCGAAGGGTCCTCTCCAGAGAATAACCTTTATTTGCTTGATTGCTTCTGTTCAGTTAATTCTACCTAATTACTATTTTCTTCCTATTAGATCCTAATTATATACAGTATTTTCATTATAAAGTGTAATGTTTCCCAGAGAACTATGTCAATTACACAGACAATATTACCGGAGGTCTCATTTACTTCATTAAACCAGAGAGCAGTCTCTCTTCTGATTAAAACTGCAGTTGGAGGTATGGACATAGTGATGTCCTACTCCTATAGTGTAGATATGAGAACTGATCAGATGATGATTAAAAAGCTTATGATTCATATTTTTAAATGGATAAAGATGCCTTTCTCTGACTGCTGATATTTTAAAAATCTTGTTTATTCCACCAGTCAATGGTGTACCTCCAAAGTTCCAGGAATTTTACTATGAATTAACATTGTGTAAAGCATGAATAAATATTGTGTAAAGAGAGATCAAAAGATTTGAAAATTTAGTCCCATTAGAACAGCTGTGTGAGTGCATAGCAATACAGTGGCAAGTATTGAATGGAATACAGAAAATCTAAAAACACATATTCTTCTGTCTCATAGAAGAACAGTCTGTCTTTGCCTTGAATGGTGGTAGAAAGAGTACTGATGTGAAAGCCAATACATTTAGAAGTAATATGTAACGAGTGTATGGAAGTCATTGCTACAGCATCTCCGCTAAGCCAAGTCATCTGAGCCCACAAGGGAATGAAGACTTTCCATTTCCAAGCACAATGACTGTCTCATTCAAGTCAGTAAAAATAACCAGCAGTTTACAATGAGTTGAGCGCTTCTGTGCTTTGTTGTGTGACACCAGGATGTTTAGTTTCCTTGGAGCCCTAAGACTAGCCTCTATCTTGTAAAATGGGGGTACCATTTCCCTCATTGCCTCCTTTTGGTGTCAGGTCTAGTACATTAATGACTTAAAATTCACAGAACCTGTTCAGACCATCACATGATGAAGGAGCCAACTACAGTAAATGAAAAATATCATTCTCATGCAAAGGCTGCAGGTAATAACATTACATCGTAATTCAGTAGACTGTGCAACTCCAGTGTAACTCAGTGTATAATCATATAAGCATCTAGCACACACTTGGCACTTCATAAATAATAAATAATAGTATTAATAATACAACTGCTGGCATAGTAACTTTCAATAATAACTAGATTTTTTAAAAGTGTCAGAGCCAAATGGGATACCCAACATGCCCTGTGTTTACCAGAGCTTTACAAGCCTTTCAAGAGAGCATCCAGAAATCCTGCTCCAGTCACAACTGAAAAGAAGCTCGGGCAGAGCTGGGGATGTAAATGTGAAGCAGATGACATCTCAGGTGCTCCTGACAAGCCACACAGGGACCACATTAAGGTATCTATAGGTCACAGACCTCCAGAAAGCATGGACAGAAGAGATTGCAAGAGGTTAACTGTTCTGCTCCTCAACCTAGCGCAGGATCAGCTAGACTGTTCCCATTCCAGATTTTGGTCTAACAAAGACTTCCTGGGGTGGCAATCGATATCATCGTCAAGCAACCTGTTCCACTGCTTCATTTTCTGGAATGAGAAAAACATTTTCCTAAAACCTAACATAAATATCTCTGCTTCAATTTAAGCCCAGTATTTCTTGCCTTATGTCTTCCTTTTTGAACTTTTTATTCTTTGGATGGAGGTTACCTCCTGGCTCTTCCTTTATCTTTTCTGCTAAGCAACTCCAAGTCCGTCTGTCTTTCCCCTTTGATTTTTGATCATTCTTATTGCTCTGGTTTCTTTCTACTTTGTCCACCTTTCCCCTAAATGCCGTGCCAAACCTGAGCATAATGCTCCAGCTCAAATGTCACCAATACTCAATCTAGTGAAAAGAACAACTCATTTGTCACTCAGGTCATTCTCTGATTTATGTATTCTACTATATTCTTTGCCCTTTTGTGTGGGATTGTACATTAATATATGTTATAGATCCTTTTTGCTTCCTAAGCACTTGACATTTTTCCTCTAATTTTCCCTGTTTTGAGATTTAAAATCATATTTTGCTTGAACATAATTTAGTTAGCTGGCAAATACAGACATGACTTTTTCACTATTAAGTAAATAAAAAGTGTTGCTGTGTCAATAAAGAGATCTTTAGCAAGTGAACAAGAACTAGAATGACCTCCAATATTTCAGTCTCTAGAACATGAAAATGCAAAGAAAAAAAAGAGACAAAAATAAGCAGAAGTCAGAAAAATATGTTTACAGTTTTTATTTCCTGTAAGAATTTTCTTCTCTGTGAAGGTTTAATTGGGTGTTATTCTTCTTGATTGGATTATTGACAGAAGTTTAATGTAGTTAGACATTATCTCACTGAGATTCAAATTCCTAAATCCACTAGGATCTTCGATTACCCTGGTCCTTTTATTCACATTAGCGAACTTGTCTCCAAACAAGAACAGGGCAATAGAGCATTGTGCAATGAAATACATCTCAATGCAATAAATTGTAAGTTTTCATTCAGTCAAAATAAAAATGGAAGTGCTGCACAGTAGCTTTAATATGGATGGGAATAGGGGATGATCTGGAAGTTCAGCAAAAGGCCTGAACCATGTATCAAGGTTTTACATATAACTCTGAACTGGGTGAGAGGTGGTAGGAACTATTTCTAGGCTTTTTTGGGGATGACTTAAAGGAGACTCACTGGATCTTGTAGTCCACCACTGCCTTCAAGTCAAGTTATTCCTTTACAGCTTGGTGTACAAGTGAAAGATTTGGGTTACATTTCCAGCAAGAAAAGAAACACAAGACAGAGCATCTCAGCAGCTGGGCATGTCACCTGGGTGGGTGCACGGGGACACTCTCATGAAGGTGCATAGGATACATATACCACAGTGGCAGTCTTTTCAGGGGCTGGCCTTATGCCATCCAGGAACAAGACGCAGTGTCTCTTGCTACAGCTCATTACACAGGTTTATGGAGGCTTTATGGACCATTGCAATGATCTGATGTGGATTTTAAATATGGAACAACATGGGATACTCTAATGGCTTTATGGCCATCTTCAGCTAGGAAAAGCTAGGCCCCCTGCCAAAGTACTGTGAAAGCCACAAGAAAAAGGGGATGAACAGATATGATCTCTCAGTATCAAGAAAGACTGTGATACTTCTAGTGGGAATGGATAGATGCCCGCATACTTCTTCCTGCTTAAATGCCTTGTCCCACGCCTTAAACTTGTTAAACAAGTATCAGGCATCCCTGAAGTTCAGCATCTACTTTTTCTTCATCAGTCCTGCCGTTCTTCAGTCAAAGATTTAAACTTTTTCATCAAGTGTTTATTTCTGCCACTTAATTTCCAAGCTCAGAGAACTATATGATTTGTCTCCAAGTCTTTGGTGGATGTTCTGCTGGTAGAAAATTAGCTCCATGGAAGGGTAAATGGAGATATCAAGGAGCATACGGGTAGCCAGATGGAGAGATGTAAACACAGAGAAAAAGCTGGATGAAAAATAAGGCTGAAAGATTGTGTGGATGGATGGACAGTGATTCACTATGGACAGATGGAAACTGAAGCTGTTTGGAAAACAGAATTTCTGTTCAACTATGACACATTGGAATTTCTTTCCATCCAGAATGGGAAAAAAGTCAACGTGTTGCCATTTTTAACAAAATGCAAATATTACATGTCCCCCCCTGCACCCCCAGATTATTTCAGAAACAAGGACATAATTCAATAATTTTAAAACTTTGTAATTCAACATGAAATACATTTGCGATTTTAGAAATGCTAGATAAAAGCATGCCATAATTAATATTCTCTGTGATATGAAGGCTGACATGAAATAAAAAGCTGAAACTAAATATGGTCACACATTAGAGAACAATGAGAAACATATATTCTACTAAAAATAAACACACTTCCACAAAACATTTTAAATTTTTATGAATTTGTTTTGTTTTAAAAGTGGAAGTCTTCCATTCCTAATCATTGCATCCTCCTCTAAAGGAATCAGGAAATAGTCTGAATAGAGCAGTCAAGTATAGTGGAGGGCTCAAAAATGGACAGGGGATGAAATGGTAGAAAGGTGTCAAAGATGCATTGTTGAAGGTTCAGAATTTGTCCCAGTGCAGTGGTGACAGTGTTTACTAGGCTCAGTAGGACCAGCTGGGAGTTTACCCCAAGCTGGCAGTGTCTAATGGAAAGCCATAAGCCACATCAGCCTGTCCCAGCACGGCAGAGGAAGGCTTTCAGACCAGATATCACATGCATTTTAGTGCCAGGCTTTCCAGATGATGTTCCTGAACATCCCTGCACTCCAATTTAACGATTTGCAGAGAGGCCAAGGCAGGCTTCATATGCCAGATTTTTTTAACTTGACTTTTCCTTTCAGTGGGAACATCCTTTGTTCCCACTAAAACATGTCCGTGCCATATGAATGGCTGCTTTGCACATAGGAGTTGTGATGGGATAAGTTCTGCTTTCAGCTGCCAAATTGTTAAATGATCAATGAATAATAAATCACCTCTTGAACTGTGCCCATGTTCTGTTGTTGCAGGTGATACTGTGCACTCTAACCTTGGGATGCAGCTCGTTGTTTACGGAAAAGAGACACAGACTATGAGGACTCGACATCAGCCCATGAAGCGGCAGCAAAATGACAAATTTCTGCTATGTAGCTGTTGCTTTGGATCCCTTCTACAGCAAATCTAGATACCTTCTCTTCAAAACAAATCTACCTAGAGACATGGCTATCTGCCTAGCACAAGAAAATGCAAAGGCAATGTGAAAGAAGTGGAGCCCCGGAGGTGACTGCTGGTGAAGGTCCAGAGAGCGAGTGTGACTTTGTGAGCCTCCAGCAAACCCGGTGCACTCTAAGGTAGAGCTGCGGGGGCATGGTAGCTTTAGCACTCCTATGCTTTGCTCATTTTCGCAGGAATTACACTGATTGGTCTTCCATTGCCCTTCTTAATTTGGTATAGAAAGAAAAACTCTGCCTTTTTTGGAGCCAGAAAGGCTTTAACCCAGAGGGAGGATCCCTTTCAGAATAGCAGGGGGATCTGAAGACTAGAGTCATATATAAGGTGGGATCATGAAATCACCTCCCAGATCAGCTTTCAATTTGCAGCAATGACACCAATGCATGATGCATCTCTTAAATTTTCATTCCATGTCTTGTTTTTCACTGACCCCTTGCAAGAGGCAGTGAGCTGGCGCAATTGCCCAAGAAGGAGGGCAGACGAGCAAGGACTGTGCCTCGACACTAAATTTTGGCGCAGCTTCTTCTCCCACCCCGAGAGGGGCCTCTGAATATCCTGGGCCGTGTTGCATTCCAAGGCAGGACTTGTTGCATATTCTAATTCCCCCTTGCTCCCTGATTTAGTGCTACAGCTAATGCTTTTGATGTCAGCCTGAGTGAGATAGAAAGCTTTAAATATTCATAGCTGACCTTTCACTGACACGTTTAGTTTCCGTTAGGCAAGCACTGTGTGGCAGGTCCAGGGGAGGGAAGGGCAGTTTTTAAGTCTGAATTGCCTTTGTCTTAAAACAAGAGAAAGCATTAGGGGTGTGGGGGGAGTTGGTGTTTCGGTTCTGTACAGGGGAAGAAAGGGAGACGGGAATGAAAATTAAACCGAGGGAGAGAGGCCTCAAAAGCAGAGGACAGGCTTATGAAAAATAGATACCTTCACCAAAGGAAGATGGAATACAAATTGGATCCCTTTTAAAAATATGCCTTTAAAACAGATGTTTTAAAG
>JANZLQ010000055.1:12647088-12665699 GCA_026212715.1 Elanus axillaris | reverse complement strand
CCCCCCCCCCCCCCCCCCCCCCCCCCCCCCCCCCCCCCCCCCCCCCCCCCCCCCCCCCCCCCCCCCCCCCAAAAAAATGTCTCTTAAATGTGTTCAGAACATTTCTGCAGCCTGCAGAGCTGGGATTGTTTATTAGAAGATAAGATAGTGAAAAATGTATTTTGCAGAAAGAAAATAGTAAAGCTGGTTTCCCAGCAGATAAGAAGCCAAATTTCTATTTTATGCTCAATTGAATGATTCAGTTACATTATCTGGGAGGCAGCAGTGAAATAACACCCTTCGGAAATGAGACTGTGAGGACACGCAGTTCAGAGGAGGCAGCTATGGGCCCATCACCCAGAGACTCAGACATCCAGCCCTGGGATATCCGTGGGCAGTGCAGCCTTCCCTCTGCTCCAGGTCTGGCTGTGGATGGCAAAAGCTATGTCCCAAACAGCCTCCACAGCCTGCACAGCACTCCAAAACTGGAAAGATGCAGGATTAGTGCTTGTCTCTTCATGCTATCCAGTGGCACAAAACACTGCTGGTTTGCAAGCAATGCTTTTTATTTCAGGACGGCTCCCTCCCTCTTTGCCGCAGCATGGCCCAGCCTGGACCATGGTTCATAGGAGCTGGCAAGAATAGGGAGGAGATCCATGCAGACAGAGCTGCTGTCCATGCCTCTGCAGGTCACTGCGGGGCCTAGAGTGACAGCAGGATTCTGCTGGTTTTCTCTCTACATTGCCTTTGCATTTCTCAACTCTGATGTCCACAGAGGCGGCTACTGCCTTGTGGGAGAGAACTAATGTGACATGTGCCAGGACATGCATTTTTGCAATTTTACAATGAATTCTGCAGCTTTGGGGATTTTCCTTAGAGCTCCAGCTTCTGGAAAATGGAAAGCAGAAAAACAGGAAAAGGCACAAACGAAAAGGAACTTGTTTAGCCTTCTAGCTGTGAAGGACAGCCTGTTTATATAAAATGAGTACCCTGTGTAGTCTCAAAATCCAGAAAAAAAACAAAAAAGTATCATTATTTTAAAATAAAAACTCCACCAAGTAAGCACAAAAAACATTCCCATGATTTTTTACCCTAGGATTCTTAGATGATGGAGGCTCCATTTTTGACTGCTCAAGGTTGGCGATATTATTTGCTGTGTTCCTTAGGAGACTTTACTTTTGTTTTGCTTTTTCTTTCCCTTAATATAAATGTCATTCCTTCTTAAAGCTTATGGCTCCCTCTGTAAATGAAGAAACAAATGAAGCATGTGGCACATTAGTGCCAATCTTTTCCTTGCACTAGAGGGTCAGGCTTACAACAGTGGTTGTTGTGTCCTTGATATGTCCATTTTTTATTTACTGAGCCATTTAATTTGTGATTCATTATTTGTATGGGTCTGTCCACACTGATCATCCAAAGAGAAATTGACTATTAAAGGACACAGCAGCTTTCTGCAGTTTTTACAGAGTCTCTGTCATGGGCAATCTTAGCCGCTAACAGAAGCTACATCAGACTTTGAGTTGATGTATGGTTCAGGTGTTAAGCATACAATTTAGAGCACTTAAAATCAAACTCCTGCATTAGGAGCTGTGGTGGAGAATATTCTTCTGTATGAGACCAAGGTGTGATGACAGCTATGTCCAGCATGTGGACAGTGAGGGTGGTGGCAATGGGCTAGTCCTCTTCAACCTGATTTTTTTTCTAGTGGCCTGTTCAGATGACTAATGATTACAATCCAGGTACGAGTAGGCAGATATATCACATTAATTGGCTTAAACTGGCATCTTAGATAATGGCATGATTTGGAAAAATAAGAACTGAATTCCACAGAGAAAAAGGACTATTTATTGAGTAGAAGGTGTATCTCTTTGCAGAGGCACAATTTGCCAGAAAAAAAGATGGTGATTTAAAGAATGGACCACAGAAAATATTCCTTCTTGATCACCACAGATCTGAATATGTCTTAAGGGACTGTATTTGATTACCTGTATAAAATTATGGTTTATTATATGATTTTATCGTTCCAATTAAGATTGAATTGCCACCACAGTAGGTAGGCATTGATTAGACACATGCAAAAGAAAGTCCTTGCTCCAGCCTAACTTTTGAGAGAGTGTAAAAGATAGAAAGGAAAGTCTTGAAGTTCATAGAGCCACTTGGTGGGGACTGGAACCCAATTTCTGCACTCTAAATCACAACACTTACTAAAACTTCCTTGTCATTTTCAGCACCGAGTTTCCTTTCAACAATACTCCTATGTATCAGTTTGATCCATGATTTTGACAACAACATGTCAAAACAAGTCCTTCTGAAAAGGTCTGAGGGAATTTTCACTTCTACTTTTAGGATGTATTTCAATAGCGCCAAACTTTCCACATTGTATTTTTTCATTATAGTGTAACATACACTTGTGAGCTGATAAAGTTCTGAGGAGACATGCAAGATATTTTAATCTTGCTTAGTGGTTTAATCTTTTCCATATTAAACTCTGGAAGCTTTTTTGTGTGGACAGTTTAAAAAATTTTGACTTCAGCCCAACAGGAAGGCTGAGTGGTGGCCTGCTGCACTGCTTTCCTGAGCCAATTTTCCTCTTTTAAGGCTGTATGTTGATAATAAAGGTACCTGATGGAGTCCACTGTCATTCTCATTACTTTCCTATCACTGTTAAAAAGCTAGAAATAAATATTTACCTTTTCTTCTCCCAAAGCTAGTACAAAAACTTTAAGCCTTGACCCCTGCTGACAGAAATTTCAGCAGAAGTTCCAAAATGAGAGAGTATTTAGAGAAAGGAGATCTCCTAAGGGGAGGAGAGATTGAGAATTAGAGAGATTATTTATAGCTTGCTCCCTGCTGTGGATGAGACAGCGCTGCAGTGCCCAGCTACTCAGTAATTGTGGAACTGCTGGCCCTGCTCCTTGGGAAACCAGCATGGCATCTAAGGTGGTCAGGAGAGCAGAGGCAGTGTGTTTTAGACTGCACTTTCTTTACAGCACACCTCTGCAGGTTGGTTTTTTTTTCCCTTAGTACAACGAGGTCTTTGTCCATTACTGGGACTCCAGAGCATTACCACCACACAAAAAATAAGCTATATTTTGAGCCTGTGAAGGTTTTCACCTCTAGCGTAAAGGCTAGGCTGGCTTCTTAGGGGACCAACCCTGTCATACGTTGTAAAAAATAATTGACAAATACTGCTGTGAACAACTGCCACAAACTCCCTTCACTAAGTTTTGTGCATCAGCAGCCTTTTGGGAAAATTTGCCGTAGTGTGAAATTACTGGAAAATCCCGAAAGTTTGGGTGAAGGTGGGAGAGACTGAAGGAGTTAATGTTTCAAACGTCGTGGTGGGCTAGTTCTGCTTAACGACCAACGCTGCCCAGCGAGGCACCCCGGGTGAAAAGCAGCCGATCAGCCACCAGCACCCATCGGCCAGAGGAGGGGAGGCCGCGCCGCAGGGCGCGCTGCTCCCCGCTCTGGTAACGTGGCCCCCAAGTGCCGAGCGGGGCACCTCGCCCTGCGCAGCCAAAGAGCTCCTCTGCACGGAAGAGGAAGTGGCTCCTCAAACGACCCCCCAAGCCCACAGGCCTGTTTCCCAAAGGCTCACAAGGGGCTGGTGACACCTCATGAGCCCAAGGAGTTCGAGTGCCCGCCTGAAGGAGGGACGAGGATGACGAAAGGACACAAAATGAAGCCCCACGCACCCGCACGCCCTCCGGAAGTGGACCCCTCGGCTGACTGGACCCCTTGGCTGACACAACCAATGCTGCACCCAGGACCGGTGAGATCTTTCTCCTCTCTCCCTCTCCCCTGTTTCTCACTTTCTTTTTCCTTTTCTGTAATCCCTACACTTCATCCCTTTGGACATAAGCTGTTGACCAAGTCTGGGACTAGGAGTGGATCCAGCAGCCCCGGGCTCCTCACTGAGAGGGAGTCTAGGAGGCAAGGGGGTCTGCTCTGAACCTCGGGACTCAGCGGGGGGCTCTCCTTATTGTGTGCCCTGAACTGATTCCCAGATAAGCAAGGCCTGTAGTGTTTGTTGGGTGATGTATGGTTAGCACGTTACACGGTTTACTGATGTAGTTTCGTGCCAGTTTTTGTTGTGAGCATGCCAGTTCTCGTTGTGAGCGAATAAAAGTTGAGTTTTGTGAGTTAAAGGATCCCTGGTGTCATTTCACCTTAATCCTGACCTGGGAATCAGCAAACTCGAGCCGTTGTCCTGAGAAATTGGCACGTGACAGAAGGTTTTTGAAAGACTGTACATGAGTGAAAATCTTGCCCTTCCTGTGTAGGATATGATCAGGCCATCCATGTATTTGGCTGAGCATAGTATCAAAAGAGATTGCTGAATATAGTGCTTGGTGCTGGTGAAGAAGTGTTGTGCCTGTTCCAATGGTGCTGAGTGAGACACGGGTATACAGATACATGCAAAACTGCTCCTGGCAAGAGGTGGTGGTAACAGAGGAGACTGAGCTGATGTTGAAGATAGTTTAATTACAGGGCACAGACTGTTCAAAAAACAGCCTGCTTGACTGCCCTGAGAAGGTACATGCAAGAGCGTATAATTTATTTTTTTTTAAATGCATGATTTCCATTGACCTGCATGTTACCAAATCTCTTTTGGTATATTTTCCATCTTTAGTCATGAGTGAAAATCTCTGACATATGATGGATCCTCAGGAGTCCAGAGTACTGTGAAGAGACTCTTCTATAAGAAAGTTAGATATTTTGATATCTGTTTTTCTCAAACTGAAATAGTAATTTTAAAAAGGGTATCTTTTTATAGAAGGAAAAGTTCCTGGACATTGTGTCTAACAAATACCACTGTGGGCTCAATTTTGCCTCGACATGGCAGCTCTCCAAGGTGCTGGGGGGGAAGTTTAGCTGAGCTGTCCCAGTCCACATGCCTCTGTGAAGGCTCCATTCAGGTGAGATGCAGAAAGGTAGTTTAGTGCAAGAGATCCCTAAGTGACAGCTCTGATCAAAGGCTCAATACTGTTGGGGGGTGGCAAAGAGGGACGCAGACCTGGCAAACCTTTGACTAACTTTTGTGAGGAACCATAGAACTCCACTGACTGTGGCCATCAGCCCTCTGCCTCTGATCACAGCTAAATTTAGTGAAAAATTAAACCCTTAACAAAATAAAGAAATTTCTTTGGGGAGGGAGGAGATTATTCCAGCATGTTTGGGTCATCATTTGTCTTGAGTCAAAAGCACAGAGAGAAAACAAGTAAGACAGCCCAACAGGTCTCTGTTTGGTGTTCTCAAAATCCTCTTCACCCTTGCTGGTGGTTGTGGGATCTTGGTACCAAGGTTTTCCCCATTGGGCAGGTTCAGGACAAAAGAGTAAATCCTAGTGGCTCTGGGACAGTCTGCCTTTCTCTGCGCTGTCATTTAGACACCTGTTTTCTCCCCTATAAAGTTTCTCTTCCCTTTCTTAAGATACTTCTGCTGAAGGAGCTGAGTAGCAGTGAGGATGGGAAGCCTAAATAGCTTTCAGGGGCTACTTTATACATTATTTATTTATTTTATTTACCTACTTCATCTCCTTGTGCTCAAGTGCAATGTCACTACATCACTTTCAGTCCATGGAATTATGGAGCAGGATGTTTGCACCTCTGTGTCATTCATGACATTGCATGTTGCTCTGAGCATCACTTTCTTTTGCTCTGCTGGCAGAGACAGGATAGAGTTAATACACATCCCAGACCATCCTTTTGGGGATTTTCACTTCCTTTTAAACTATCAACATGGTTGTGTTCAGTTCTGGCTCAGAATAAGGTCTGACTTAACCCATAGTTCTGCAGTGGTGTGACAGGACTCACACTGAAACAGTGGACAGCAGGGCTGGGCATAGCGACATTGGCACTGTTTTATCTTCCAGACTCTGCTGCACTATTATCTGTTAGGGTTGCAAATAAAATATTGATTCACTCAAACAACTGCATTATGTGGGCCAAAGAACAGAAAGAAATTGTAGCTTGGCTTGAAACTGCAAAACAAACTCTTCCAAATCAAACAGGCACAGTAGGAGTTAATGAAAGGTTGCGAATAAAGCCATTTTTCTTAGCATTTTGTATTGTTTTGTTAATCAGTAAAAGAGATGTCATTTCTCCAGGCCTGTGGGGACTAAAGTAGAAGCCCCTGAGATGATTACATTGGATATGAGCTAAAGTATCTTTCCAAGAGATAAAAAATGTCTGGCTGACTAATAACTATGAGACAACAAAAAAAAAGAAAGGGGAAAAAAGAGAGAGGATGTAATGCAGTGGGAGTCACAGAGGTCTGCTGTGGGAGCATTTTAACATGCACACAGACTCCCCCACCACACACACATAACTATCTCTTTAATGTGTTTGTTTCTCTCACTCGCTTTGTAAAAATACTGCCATGAAAGTGGGAGAGTTTATTTATAGAGAGAGCACAAGAAAACAAATGTTTCATTCACTGAACTCTAACCTCTTTCGATATTAATGTGTGTGATAAATTCGTTGGCTAAAGGCAGGAGATAAACGAACTGCATTTAGCCACCAAATTACATTCCTTGCTATCCTTCAGTGAGAAGAGCAAGGAAAATGCTGGCAACTGTTTTTTTCATCAGCACCGCACCTAGCACATTATGAGCAATACCAGTGACTAATAACAGCAGCTCTGCAAGCAGGTATTTTATTCCCACAATACCCTAAAAAGGAGCCTGAATTTCCTTCAGAAAAGATGCCCCGAGTTGGGTTTTACCTCTGCAGGTTGAGCCACATCCTGCAGCTACCTGGAACCCTATAGACAGCAATCACACTCCACACGCTCTTCCTGCCTGGATGAGATTTCAGGCTCTGCCTGTGACAATCACATTGGAACTAGTCAAACAGCATTTGCCAGGTAATTTATTCAGCTGATGTTATAGTATTTTGATAGCATTATTTGCCAATTTTCTCCTCCCTATTCCTCCATTATATATCCTGTTTATAGAACTGGTAAAACAATTTGCAAATAAGTTTAATAGATCAGATTCACAACACTTTGCAAATAAAATATCATAGGAGTAACTCCCACGCTTCTAAGCCAGGAAGTCAGCGAGAACGAGAAGAGAAAATCTTTCTCGTTCTATTACTCATCGCAATGCCTGGTGGGAAGGTATGAGCATGTTTCCTGGAAGACTAATACTTCTCATGTGCAGATTAAAATTCACAAAAGTCGTTATGGAACAATCTAAAAATTGGGAAATTTTCTAGAAAATTGATAGTATGCCACTAGAGGTGCATGAATAAATGCGTCCTCCCCCAAAATTTAGGGAGAATTGTCTTATTATTCATTATGTCTTATTATATATATTATGCCTTATATTAATAGCTATCTGACATTGATAGACAATTAATGGACATACCTAAGACAAAGCAAAATTAACTTTTTAGTCCTGCTCCAGCAGGTGCTGGTCAAAAAGATGTGCAAAGTAAACAAAACCAACCCTCACCCATCCTCCTGCAAGCTTTCCCACCCTAGATCTGCTTGCCAAATGTACCAGAGATTGATTGAGGTGGGGGAGGATGCCACTTTGGTATGATTTCCATACAATGAGAGCCTACAAATCCAGAATTTCTCATGTGTCTTCAGCAAGCTCTTGCTCCCTCACTGGCATAGTACATACACACTCAGTTACAGTGTAAATTAAGAGGAAGGCAAGTTAAGCTCTCTGAGCTGCAGGCTGCATGGCTAGCCTGCTACCTGTAGTCAGCTAGCATAGATACAATTACTGTAGCTGGGCTTCTGCATAGACATTCCTTCACCCCACAAACAAGACCATTCATTGACTTCTAATTTTATTTTTTTCAACTGGCTTGGTAGTGAAATGGAGTTTAATAAGGGAAAATCTAACTGTCTGAGACTGATTACTTCAGTGGTGTTAATGCATCCTATGCAATTTATGCATAAAATAGACCACTTATCAAGGTCATTGTGTATTTGCTTTGATGCAGCAACAACAGTATCAACCTTTCTTCTAAACACAGCAGATGATATAAAACCAAGTAAGTATTTAAAACCTAACTGAAAAATAAGAAAAGGGAATGTTCTCTCCAGGTACTCAAATGATTCTTTAGAATTAGCAGATGATTTAGTGACATTAACCTTGAAAGGCCCCAAATCTATCCAGCAAATCTAAACGGAATGGAACCGATTTCTCTGGATTGGCGAGGTATAAAATTACATCGTCAGTGTATAATAGCTGAAACTCGCTTATTGATGATTAACCACATTTATTAACAGCAGGCTATAATCCCAAGATGTTATTTGTACAATGACTTAGATGTAATATAGTGCTTTCTAAAGGACCAGATCATGAAATGCACCAAAGGTCACCATGAAACCCTGCAGAAATTAGAACATCAGTCTTGGAAGAAATCTATAGTTAGTCTTATCGGCCCTTCTGTCAGTGCAAAACAATTCTGACTGGTTGAATCCTCTAGAAGTTTCCTTATTTTTAATTCAACAACTGATTGCAAGTTTAGACCCAAACCTTATTTGTGCTGGAGATTTTAGCTAATATACCGCTAATGCTGCTGTGAACTCCCAGGCTGGGAAGAGCAGCTTTGATGAGCCTGGGGTACAAATGCTAAGGTGGTAGGGGAGAGGAGGCTTCAAAGCATCTGGCAACAATGCCTGCTTATTTAGGTGAAGTTTATTTAGTTGCACGTTTTGCTAGGGAAGCTTTGCAGAGCTCAGCAGGTCACTAGAAATGGAGAAGTCAAAATATCCAATTGTATGTCTTTATTCTGCCTCCTTCCTGATCCCACAGTGCACAATGCTAAAATCTGAGCAACCAAATTCCCTTGGAAGTAAAAGATCTAACAAATCAGCTGGGGGGAGTTACCTTAAGGTCCACTAAGCAAGTAGTTTTCTCCCCTAATTCACTTTGTGCTGGAAAACAGGTATAAGTAATGACAAATAGCAGAAGTTCTACTGACTTAAGATATATTAAAAGTAATAAAAGACATTCATAATGCAAATGAACTTAGAGAAAAACGAATCAGGTTGTTCCTGTAACATAATGCAGGGAAGTTCAGCTGCTGGAGCTGTTAATCATGTTATGTCTTAAACAATATGTAAGGGATCTAATTAATAAAAATGGATGGAGAAGTGATTAGGGGTATGAGCCTTTTGCAAGGAACAGTTGGTAAATGGTGAAGTGTTTCTACCCCAAGCAGAGTTTCATAATGCATTACTTTTCAGCCAGATCAGTTCCCATCCCTGGTGCCAGAACCAGCTAAGCATGGGCTGAGCACCAAGAATCCCTACAAACCTTTCCAGGGACTAGCAATAGTAGTCCAGCCTCTTGGTGAAGTTTTGATGCTGGCAACTTTGGTTTTGTCTGTTTAAATCTTCTTTCAATTTAAAATTAAACTCAGGACTCCTCAGTAATCCCCATGTTCACCCTTGCAAAGCATTGCTGTAGTTTGGTCAATAACTGCCATGTTCCATCTCAGAGATAGTGGCATTTTGGTGTTATGGTGTCTGTCCTTATGTCTGTTGTCTATAAATCACTCTTGCAGTTCTTAGATCAGAAAATTATTTCTGAATGTAAAGACAAAATTATCTTAAAACACAAGGATATCCAGCCCACCCACCTGGAGAACATACACAACACTGCAAAACTACATCTCACTTTCCACTCTCTGTCCCTCTCTACTTGCATGAAATTACTAAGGCAGAGAGCAGAGAATTTGTCCTGAATTTTAAATAATATACCATTTCAAAATGCTGGGGTTAGCAGTAGCAGCTAAAAGCTCTGCTTTGGCTTTCTGAGCTGAGGCAGAAATGCAGTTCAACTTACAAGATGTAAAAAAAATATAAGAAAAAATTAAACAAACCTAGTACTGAACTGTTCTCTTGAAAATCATTTGAAAAGGGCAGAGTATTGGAACTTGGGACAACAGGAAGAAAAATGATCTTAGTTTGGAAGGTCTGCTTGCATTCTAATGAGAGAGGTTATTCTTGGAAAAACAGGCAGCTTTACTACACTCCTTCAGTAGATGGTGGTATGTCAAGGACAGATATCATACTCCCTCTGACTTCTTCATGTTGGACAGACAAAAATTATAGCCATTGACGGTAGTTAATGAGAACCTCCAAATGGAGCTAGTTCCATAAAAGGAGTCTATTAGAGCTAAAAGTGGTTTTCCTCTTTCAAAAATATTGTGGAAAGCTTGAAATGTTTTCCTCTCTTGAATTAAGACAAGAAGCTGACATCTTTGAAACCTTTGCAAACCTATAATCTGAAGAAATAATTCACTTTGAAAAATTGAAAGTGTTTTCATCTGGTATTTGAACAGCTCCCTCCCCTCCGTAATTAAATAGTTAAAAGGTACCATAACTCTTTGTTTATTTTAAAATCATGACATTAATAATTCTGCAGAAATTTAAAAATGGAGAGTCATCTTGAACTGGAAAATTGGTATTTTTCAGAGAAAATGTCAGAACAAAATGTTTTGACATCTCTAAAACATAAAAAATATGGAGTTGAGGAACAAGTCAGAATGATTCCCCAGCTTGTAAAGTTTCACAATCCTAAGCAAAAATGTTTGGGTAAAAAAAAAGTACTTGTTCTAGAGCTGACTGTGATTTACATGTGCTGTACAGGTACACCTAGGCTTTCTAGTGTAGCTGCTGATCTGAGGACCTCCTTCCACATATAGGTGGTATCTGCAGGAGTATCTTCATCCATATCTTCCTTCTGTACTTAGCTCTGGATGGATGAGGCTGAACAAATACTTCCAGAAAAGGATTCTCCACTCCCATAGCTGGGAGCATTTTACGCCCACTTTTCATATTAGGCTTGATGCTCTGTCACCTTGTGTAACAGCTACCTGTGCCCCTCAGAGCTCAGAGATACATTGTTCTTCCGCACAACCCTTCTGAAAGCCCTTCTTTTCACCCTCTATCTGCTCACTGCTGTGCCAGTAATCCTGCGGAGAGACCCATGCTCTCTGCAAGCACTGGAGATTACACTGGCAGGATTTCCTCCTCTTTGGCAGCATGATCTCTAGTTGAGCTGGGCTTTGACCACAAAGCTGAGAGTATCAGTGGCCTTCAAGAGTGCTTGGAGCTCAGCATTTGGATTTTGGCTTGCTTTGGTTCCTTATGGCATAACCTCAGCTCCTCCCTCTCCCTTCTCCCCACCCTGTCTGTCCAAGAGGAGCTACACAGAAAGATCTTTCATGCAAACTTGTGCATCTCTCCCTGTAGATTAGTCGAAGGAGCAGATAAAGAGGGTTGAATGACTGAGTAAGGCTGCAAATGAACTCCCATTAGCTCTTGCTGTATATCTCTGGTGGAGGGGTTTGGTAAACAGTTAGCACTTATCTCTCTGCTCAGCATTTAGCTGATTTCCATAATGAGCTCCATTGAACTGAGAGGCCTCGAGGTGTCCCAAGGCTTCTGAGACGCAATGTGTTCTCTAAATCTGATTTATGTAAAGGTGAAGGCAATTGTGTTAACAAAGGAGAGGAACACGATCAACATGCAGTCTGCAGCAGCTGGGAAGGCAGTGGTGTCTGTGACTGGCTCTAAGAGGGATCTAACAGTGGCTGGCTGTAGGATGAGGAGGCATTGAGATGCAGCCTTGGAAAACACAGCTGAGAGAAAGATGCATGAGTTTTATTTATTATTATCTTTATTTTTCCTCTTTCCCCTTTCAAAACAGAAAAGCAGCAGCTCTGAGGCATGCAGAAACCATCTTAGAGGGGATGGGAGGTGAGTTAGCCCAGGGTAGGCCATTGACTGCGTGGTCCCTGCTGAGCCCCAGCACTAGTGCTCAGTTCCACCCTCAGTCCTATCGCAGCCTGGCAGGTTCGGCTGCAGAAACCTCACTTTGGGCCTGAGTGCAGTCTCAATTCCTCCTGCTCAGTCAGGTGCAAAATCCTGCAGACTCCAGCAGTCTTTTTTGTGGGTTTGAGTCTGTCATTACCATGGACAAAGAAAAGAAAATTCATACATGTTTTTACAAAATCACTTACTTCTTTGCATCATCTCTGAAGGCCCTTATTTCCATGCAGCCTCTACGGACTCCATGCTTACAATCGGAAGGCCTTTCCAAGGTCAACATATATCAGCAGTCACTTGGAGCCAGCTCTGAGACAGGTGGACTTTGGGGGCTTTTGGCCACAATTTACAGACAACTATTTTCATTATAAAATGTTTTCACGAGGGAGAAAGTGGAAATCTGGTCATGTGACTGAATAGAAATTAAGACTCTTGGAAAAAAAAATCACAGGAAAAAGATGCTATCGTTGGGAATAATTCTACTTTGGTTGTAATGGGAACTGCATGACTCAGTGGAGCTTTTGCACGGCTGGATGCTTTAAGCAAGGGTAATCATAAAGAGAGACGAGTAGAACATGAAGAAAAAAGGATTGAATACATATTTTTCTCATGGTAAATTAAGAGAAGATTGTAGGAGTGGAAATTCAGACAAGGCAAATGCAATGGAATACCATCACAACAGAACTAGCCATCTGCATCTGCTTTAATCCCTGCTTGTAGGGTGGAGATGACAACATGAGCATGTCTGTCTCTCAAGGAGAAGAGAGGTGTTTTTCAGCTAGTTTGCATTTAATTGTGTATTTTGCAATTTCTTACAACACCAGCTATTCTGCTAAACTTGGTTTAATATGCAACAAACACTAACCATATAAACAACATGTCTGTCCTAAACCCTTATTATAATTCCCAGAACCACTCGCAGGCTTTCTGAAACCCATTATTATAATTATAATCAAGAATCACAGGACACTGTGATTTGTGCCAAAAATACATATACACTGAATTGTTTGTACAGGACACAGATAGAGAGAGAGAAAGGAGAGAGGGAGAAATGCAGCTTCAGTGCTGCTCAATATAGGAGCAGTAACACCCACCCCATTTAATTTTTCCTCTTTCGTTTTCCAATTTAACTTGTAGTTGCTGAAATCTGGGCTAATACTTGCTTTGCCCTCTGCGCTCTTCTTTAGCCTCAGTCCAGGGAACCTTGAGCTGTGCCCTTGTTTACTGCACCTCTGCCTCCCCCCGGCACAGCACCTCCTCCCCAGCTCCAGCAGCCTTTGCCCCTGGGTGAGGAGGGAGGTCTGCTGGCAAGATGCAGCGCTCAGGACCCATCAATCACAGCAGAGGTAAGGAGCACGCACCGCACTTTGGAAATTGCTGCAACAGTACTTAGCAGATGCAAAATGCAGGCAAACTCAGTAGAAAATGCAAATGCAGTGTGGATCTTAGTTTTATTAAGCTTTTGCACACAGTTCCTCTCTCTTGAAACACTTTGCAATCAAAAGACACTGGAGTGGACTATTTTGAGCCCTGATTCTTCACACTAAGAGGTAATGCTGATTAGGTTGTGCCAGCACAAGGCACTGATATCAATATTCTTTCTGAGGGTTTTCTCAGAGAAGCATGCCGCCTGATTCTGATCTCGTATTAGCATATTTAGGGAGTAACATCACAGGGGTCAAGCTGCTGCCTTGGCATTGGAACAGATTTAACCTTCTCAGGTCTGTGCTTTGAACAAACAGTTCTTCAGTGTTGCTTTTATATATGTATGTAATACATATATATGTCTAGGTCTCTGTGTATGTATGTATGTATTTCAGTATATTTACATAAACATCAGAATGTGCATAGAGAAGATGGTGAAACAGAGAACCCAGCATCTCCTGCAATGAGAGTGAGAGCAATGATGTGCCAAGCACGGTTCTTGCTTATATTACCACACCTCTCGCTGTTTGAAAGCCACCTCTGAGCACTTCAGCGCAAACCTCTTTTTAGAACAGAAAACCTGATGCCCAGTATATTGTTTTCAGCCCAGAAACTGAGAGCAAGACAGATGAGGTCAGCTGCTGCAATCAGGAATGGAGGCACCTCTTTGGTTCTGCTGCAGTCTTTCTCCCAAGGCCATACTAACCAGGAGAGCTGCAGTAGATTGAAGGTATTGGTTTAAATGCTGTAGAGTGGTGCATCGGATGCTAGGAACAGGTTTAAGATCGTTGATGTTCTATCTGTACACTAACATGCTGAAATTGAGAGTAACCTCTCATCAGGGACATGCCTGATCACCAAGCAATGTATGGCAGTTAAAATCACCATATTGTGGAGCACAGGTGGTCTTTACATTCCTGTTGCTAAGTTTGTCCTCTGATTTGCTTATAGGAGAACACAGGAGGACTCTAGCACTTAACATTAGCTAAACTGCATCTGTTTTTCAGTACCAGCAAACCAGTCAGTGTGTGTAGTTATTTGTTTCCTTAAGATGATTATGCTAGATAGCTCAGCTCAGTTCAGAAGCCCATTTACACCCAAGGGTGGCTGAAAAGACACTGCAGAGGACAAAAAGTAGGACAATGCAGTCTGAGATCCCAGGGTGGAGTAAATCATGTCAGAGTTTTACATTTCTTCTCTTCAAGTCTGCAAAACATCACAGAAGTCCACTGGCTAGATTCACCTCTTGGTACACAAAGGCAGAGCTCAGCTGACTTCAATGGGGTCAAGCTGAGTTACACCACCTGAGGATTTGGCCTCTTGGGTTTAATGGTCATTGCCAACTCAACTCACAAATAAAAATTTAAAAAAATCACCCAGGCTGAAGCTGAGCCAAGATGACCAAAGAGGTCATGAAGCTTTTAGAATTATTAACTCCTATTAGTATAATAATCCTTTTTATGACACCATAAAATTACATGCTGCCTTTCAGGACATAGATAAACTACATTCCTGTGCTGAAGGGCAACTTCTCTCGCAAAACACATACGATTACCTGTGTCTGTATGCCCCTGCCCTTTGTCCTCCCTGCCCTGGGGACGTCATCCATTGATTAAATCTTATGTGAGAGGAGTCCTATCACCCCATACCCTTGAATCTCTTCTCTCCAGTTCCACCAAAAAAGCCTCAAGGGATGTGGAAAAAAAATCATATATTCTTCTCAGTTTTAGTAGTCTAAAAGTAGAAAAATTTGCATTTCCTTTGTTGCACCTTTGGGCTCTAACTGCTGCTTCTCTGTTCTGCAGGGATATGTGGGGTGCAGTGGGAGGATGGAAGTGGGCTCATTCTGGAAAACTAGGACAGATGAAGTTTTTGCACTCAGTTTTCCCATGAGGTGACTAGATGATCTGAGGGATACTGCAGGAAATTAGTATGAAACTCATGCTAACATTACAAAAATGAGATTTTCTGCACTCCCAAGTACCCGTGGCCACAGGGAGGACTGTAGGGCTGGAGTGGGATACAAGATTTCTCAGGGGTGCTAAAAAATGTTGTAGCAGAGCATCATATTGCTGGACAAACATAAAACACAGCTCCTAGGCAAGTGACTCTTTCCCACATACCAAACCCTGGAAGCCTACAGAAATAACACACTGACTTTTTTTCTCTCGTAATAGGGGGTAGAGATAGATGGCATAGAAAGTGGTGTTTATATTAAAAATGGCTAATCAATTCATTAATGGTAGAAAATTAATCTGGAAAAGCATTGACGTTTTCAGAGACCCAACCAGTGTATTTTTGCTGCTCATGTAAGCTATGTGAATAGTAAGCATCTATTGCTGTGCAATCCTGCTGAGTCAGTGTCGCTGGGTCATATGATGTAATATGTTACAATCTGGTAAGAAATCCAGGCTAAAAGTGGTTGGTTGTTTCGGTTGTTGTTGAAAGTATTTTAAACCAAAATAATTACTTGAACATTGACTTCTGGGAAATGAATCTGTCAGCTGCTGGGAGAAGAATTTATGTTTATGGGGACTTTTCGAGATTTTTTTAATTGCAAGCTAAAAGCTGATTATGATTTGTGATGATAGAAGAAATGAACAAAATTTTGAGTTTGCCATGAAATAGTTGTTTAGGAATTCCCAAATTTAAAACTGCTACTTACACACTTCCAGTCTTTATTTCCACCCCACCAAAAACTGTCTTGCTTCTGAAAATGATTAAAAAAGACATGGTTTTGATTTCTTTGTTTCTTATCCCCTTCCTACCTACTCCCCCTGATACAAATGTTTTTGAACACTATTACTCTGGACAGCAGATGTTACTTGTTTCAACTAAAAAAAAAATAATCCAGTGCTTTAAAAACATAGATAACAGACAACTCAGTTTGACCAGGAATGCTTTTGAAGTAATAGCAATGATCCCACTGTTGACTGATACACACTTACAGACCTTGACACTGGCACATACAGAACATGGAAATCTCCAATTCTAGCTGATATCAAAGTGAAATAAAAGGGAGTTCCATTGGCCTGGATTTTCTTCCAACAGCAGAAAAGAATAAAAAAATAAGCACGTGGCTAATGAAGATGAATAGATGCAGGGAAAATGGAATTTTCATATTTCTAGGGGGTTTAAAACAACAGTGAGTAAAATCTTCCTAATAACATAATTTTAAAAAATAGTGTGTGGATGTCAAATTAATCTGGGCTGCCACCGCATTGATTTCAACAGCCTTCAGGAGAGAGGATTTTCTTCGGGGAGACATAAGAACCAATGACAGTAGAAAGTGACTCTCGAAAATCTGTGTTTATTTTGGTACAGGACAAAAGCAACATCCTTCTGTAAGCTCTGCTCTCCCTGGTCATGTTCAGGGCATGATATACAGTTATGCAGTGAGTGAGGATTGCTGGGACATTATGTTCTGTGGGCAGGACGTTGATGAGATACTGGAGCAGGCCTAACTGTTCTGGTCATGGGTTTCCCAGATTATGGACTGTACAGAGTGACCTGTATATCCCCCACTTTGTGTTTTCTGCTTTCTCCAAGCATAGGTATAGGACAGCAGAAAAGAGGAGCTTAGTACATTGAGACAGCCTTACCTATGGGCAAGACCATGGTGCAAGGATACAGACTGCATGGGTTCTGCCCCTTGACTCTGCCATTGGTTTGCTGTGCGAACATGAGGAAATCACTTCATTGCAACTTACCTAGCTATAAAACTGGGAAGTAGACACTTGCCTCCACTTTTTGACATCTATGGATTAAAGGAGCTTGTTGTGGGGGTTTGGGGGTTTTTTGGGTTTTTTTTTTAATCAACAGTATAATCTTCAGTTCTACAGAGAAGTGAAGAAATTCTGCTGAAAAATAGAGAGAACAGTGTCTCTGCTAGAGACCCTGTTGCAAAAATTCAGGAACTAAACTCTGCAATAACTGAGAGGCTTCACAAAAACAAGTCCTGAGCTCAGCGGTGCATAGTTTCTAGTTCAGCGAGGGGAGGAAGGTGGAGAATGCAGTCTTTGGGCATGGTTTGATCCAGTTTCTGGCAGCTGCAAGTTCCCTGAAGCACCTTTCCATCTTCCTGAAGGATTGTCTTAGCAAAAGCAGTGCTTGGTGTTGCCTGACACAGCGAGTCATATAAGGTCAAGCTCATAAGATATATGGCAGTGTGTGTGGGGGGGTTCAGCTTCCACGGTGTTATGGCACAAGGAACCATTCTTCCATTACGCGGAGATCTATAAGGAATCGCTGCCATTAACGGACTCCATTAAATGCAATACATGTGGGAAAAATTGCAGTTTGATTTAGTTCAGTAACATGGAGATATTGGCAAGATAATCACATAAAAGTGACACCTTTTATGGCCAAGCTCTTTGATTTTATGTCAGTGAGTTTCAATTTCTCACATTTTTATGTTCATATATAGGTCCTTGTTCTAATGTATGCATTAGCTGGCGTAAAGGTTAAATAGATTGTTTTAGCATTTTGGGATACAGATTGTGGATATGCACAAATCTTCAGTGAGCTGGATGAATTATTTTGGGTAGGCATGAACTGTGAGAAGGGAGCAGGAATTATTCCTCTGACTTGGTCCCATCTGAATAAAAATAAGAGAAAAAATTATTATATATATATGTAATGAGATTTGAAAAGTAGACCTGCAGGCTTCCCAAGTACTGTCAGAAGGAGCAGATGGTGTGGGTCACCCTGCTTCATGAAATGCTCCAAATCTGAATATTTATTTTTAAATGCAGAAAATATCCATTCCTTGTGAGGCAGATTGCAGTCTCCCTTACATCAGCAAAACTGTCTGAAGATGGGATTGGCATTGGATTGATATGAGGGTCACAGAGGGCTGGAAAAGCTGAGACCATAACCTGACCCCCTGTGGAGAAAGTCAGTCTCAAGGTCTGGTTCCATGGTTAAGCAGCTAAAACTAAACTCCTGTCTTGTTCCAGTATTCTCAAAACCAGTATATTCTTGTTACAAAAAAACCTGGTTGGGAAGGTACTCAGTGTGGGTGCTGAGTGTCCTGTAAAAAGCATGGGTAAATCAGGAATAATGTCATCAGCGTGACTTTTAAAAGCATTTCACGCTCCCCTGTGGTATGAGGCAGCCAACAGTAGTTCGCTGCCATAGACCCAGCTGATACAGACCATTCCTTACCATCATATTTAGCCTGGGCCAAACAGACACCTTGGTGAAGTCATATTTCAATATCCCTTAAACCACCTTGGTACATTTAATCCCTCAATTCATCTTTTTTTTATGTCCTTAGTCTCTGTTACGCAAACCCTCCTCCCCATGTCCCCATGTCCCTGCTACTTCACTCAGAATTCTTTGAAAGACTAGTATTACAAGACCAGATTCTAACAGCTAATTTTTTTTCTCTATCACACACC
>JANZLQ010000055.1:12632841-12647075 GCA_026212715.1 Elanus axillaris | reverse complement strand
CCCCCCCCCCCCCCCCCGCTTTTTAGCTATGTCTGAAAATCTTTTGTCTCAGTTTCTGAATCTGGATAGATTACTCTTCAACTCATGAAGGGAATTCAAGTTGTCTCTTTAAATCTTTCTCTTCCCCCACTTCACATACTCCCAACACCTCTCCGTCTTTTCATTTCACCTCATTTAAATATTCAGCCCAATTTCAAGGCTTAATAATGATGAATAAGATTGAGATTAGGATTTAATAAGAGTGTTAAGGAAAGATTTGTCATTCCAATGGCTGTAGGTCTTGGCTGAAATTGAATTGGCATCAAGCCTCTGGGCATGCGTGGAGTGAAGCTGTTTGCTGGCTCCCATTATGGTTTTCTCCAGAAGAACAGGAAAGGCTTTCTATACTCTGCCCTGATCATACAGGGATCACTTACTCCTTAGCTAATTGTCCCCTCACAGTCTGCTTCCCTGATTAAAGGCAGTTTGAATCAAGGACTGGAAAGCCTGGGGTTCCACATGGATTGAGGCTATTTTAGGTACTAGGTCTTAGCTCTCTTCATTAGTGCATTTCACATCCAGGTATGACTTGGATAGCTGAATCAGTGCTTTCTAGGGTCTAAATTCCCATTTTGGAACTGAGATAAATCTCAGTGACAAAGCCTAAATCCATAGCTAAGTCTCAGATTGAACTTCAACAAGACTGAGTCGTATATTACTGTTTGGCATATGTGGAGGTGCAGCTATCAGATCAAAACTCAGGGAGGATGTATGTGTGATGGGCACACTAAATTCCATTATTGCTTTATAGATGTCTGCATTAACTACGTGCAGGATGAGCTGAGTATATATTCTGGGAGCTGCATGCTAGGATCTGCAAATGGTCATGGTGAGCTGAGCAAAACCTCTCTGGACCTGCAAGTCCAGGAGTAAATTGGTGCCCAAGCAGAGCGCTGAGGCTTGAGATCCCACAGGGTGATGTGTCTACATGCCAATGTGGTGAGAAGTGGTATTGAGGGAACAGGAGGATGCCAGAATTTCTCTGAGAAACTGCTTCCAAGCTAATTTTCTATTACATTGCACCCTTAACGGAAAAGTCAGGCTGCAGAAAGTAATTTTTATCTTCTAAAATATGGTTTATTGCACATAACCATAGCAACTCTCATGTTTGAGCCCCCTCGCCCCGCCCCCAAGCATTCTGCCACCTTTAGTGCCTCTTTTTTCTTGAGGAACACCCCTATGGATTGTGCTAGTTTCAATACTTTGGACTTAAGCAACTGATCTAGACTGTAAATCGTCTACAGTGTCTGTTGTGCTTGGACTCAAGATCTTGTACTAGCACCAGTGGCTCAAACTGTTTTGACAAGGGCTTGCTGGAGTGCCTGTTTGCCTTGTGCATACAAGGCCCAAAGAGGCTTAAGGCTTCTAAAGATTTAGGGACAGATTCCTGGCAGAGGAAAAGTGCTGAAGCTCTTTTGAAACCAGGGGGCTTGTGCCACTTTCCTCCAGGCGAGGGTGTGGACCCGAGGGGTGCTCTAACTGCTTAAATTGCTCTGCAGTTTTAGGGAGTTTACAGTAAGCCTCTTAAACTGCTCTAAGGGCTTACAGTATCTTAAGCCTCTTAAATTATATTAAAAAAACTTACAGTATTTTGGCAGAATCTACAGTTTGGAAGGACTCAAGGTTAGAAAAAAATCAAACTTGGCTTGCTTGATAGATTTTATTGGGAATTAAATATATTTGATGAAATATCATTTTAATAATTTTAAAATTATAAACTTAAATAATTATTTTGCCAGTCTACATTAAGGGAATTTTTATGATCATACATTAAAATATTCAAACTGGCAGAAAATGCCATAATTTGTAAACTCACAATTTCCTGGTTTAGGTGTTATTAATTTTACAACCACGCATCCAATTTTCTTCAAGCTTGACTTAATTTTCATGTCACAACTACCTCTACAAAATAAGACAGTTTGGCAAGTCCATCCTGATGTACTTTTGAGAAATCAAAGTGTGAAATATCTGGTCAGGATATATGGGGAAAGTACATTTGTTTCCAAACTCAAATAATTCAGAGAGAGATCTGCTGGCATTCCTGAAAATTAAATAACAAACAAAAAAACAAAAGCCCTTTAGGCTGAGACTAAATTGAACAGATCTCTTCACGCACAATTGAAAGGAGAGATTAAAAGAAAAGAAATTCGAAAGTTAATGTGACTACAGAGGTGGTGACATGCCTTTCCTATCAAACTCAATAGCTACTCAATTTTAGTGATTCTTTGAGCATGATTCTTTTTTTGTGACATGAGAAAAATATTGATCTTTTCTATGTTCCATCATAATTAAAGCACATTTGGAATATACCAACAGAAGTTCCACATAACTGTCCTTACATGCGCACGCACACACACACACACACACACACACGATTTTTATGCTCTCCTTCAAATTTCATCAAAAAGTTACATCTCTCGTCTTCCCCATCTGCCTATCGTAAAGTGGTCAAAGAAAAGACAGCAAGTCTTTTCCATGGAAATCTTGTGCCACCTATGAGAAGGAGCTCTGGCTTTAACAGCACTGGTGCGATGTCTGGAGTCCATCCACATGAACAAATGGGCACCATATGTGGTTGACAGCTAGTTCTTTCAATTCCAGCAAAGCCAATTGATTTGAGTACACCAATTTTATACAGGTCTGTTGGGAGCCATCAGATGATCCTTGATTTTGACAACTCAATCAGCAAGAATGTTATGTTCACACAAGGCAAGGGATAAAGTAACTACTAACCTAAATCTTTAAGCCAGACTTGCACCAGACCTGAGCTGCATCTTTTCTGAAGCCTGTTAAACTGATTCATTTTAAAAAATTAACAAGTTCTGATTGTTTTACAGCTCAGTGCTTAGTTACAGCAATTGTCAACATGGTCAAAACCAGAAAGGGATCCTGGAAAGCCTGTGTTCAAAACAAACTGAGAAACTGATTTACCAAACAGAATGAGAGCCAGTCTGCACAATTTGTCTCTACACTCAAAGGAGAGGTAGGGACAAGTTTCCTGATACTGTTTGCAACTTGAATCTTCCAACTTATTTTCACGGATCAAATCAGTTGTATCATTTTTGCCTGAAGTATCTAAAAGCCCAAGTGCTGCTGGAAAGTGACCTAACTCTCTAAAAATGTAATTTGCCTTTGAAAAGTTACTTGTTCTGCTGCACAGCAGAAAAGTCTGCATACAGATGTACTTCTTATGTCCAATCATGTTATTATTTTATGTTTTCTTTTCAGGCCTGTGCCACTTGTTGCATTCTCGCACCTCTGCTCTTCTTACACACATTTGGAGCCTTATGACATCTTTGATGTGGTTGAAGGTCAGAGGACTATCACAAGCTCTGGGCATCACTAACAGAGGTCTTGTGACACATTCTGGTTTGATTTTTTTATTATTTCCACCTATACCCCTGCAGTCAGGTCTTCCCTATGCACCTTGCTAGCTTCAACACTCCTTCTAAGCACTTATTTTTTATTGTTTCATTGCTCATCTACCTATGAGACCTTGGCACATCTGAACCCCAGCCTTTTTTTTTTCCCTAGGAAATGACTGAAAATAGAAGTAATTATGGGGGGAAGAAGGGGAATTGTTTTGTGTTTATCATTATTATTTTGTGGATATTTTTGTAACATCTTTTAGAGATTAAGTTCAATTAGGAAACAGATGGCACCAAAATATCATCAAACATTTCTGATGGGCAGCAAATTACTGACTTAATTATGTAAATAATTAAAATTTATATTTACACCTGATCATCCAAATGAGGGTGAAAATACCAATTTCAGGGTTTGTTATGATTGCTGGCAGGGTGTCAACCTGTGAGCAAGTCACTTCCTTTCTTCAGCTTCAGATGTCTCTCTTAGATCCTAAAACAGTCAAAAAAACCCTGGAAAAGGGAAAAAGAAAGAATAAATGAAGACCCCCAACTAAGTTTCTGTCATGTAGGTGCTCTTGTGACTTTAAAAGGAATTCCTGTGCTGGTTGAGGGGACTTTGTTATTAGCAGGCTCACTGCAGCTGCATCCAGCAGTACCAGCTCAGACCAAGCTGGCCTTGTGCAAGTGGCTATACAAAGATATTGTGAGAGACAGTTCTTGCACTGAAGAGCTCATAGGCCAGATAAACAGGGCTGACAAGTAGTGAAAAAAAGAGTGAGAGCGACAGGGAGTCAGACAGTTTTATTAACTTCTGTATTACAGATGCAGAACTGAGGCACAGAAAGATAAAATGTGTGATTCTCATTTGCACTAAATTTGCTTTCCACTACTCTGGCAGCATAAACGGGCCATGAAGTGGGTATATATTACATTTACACTCACTTTTCATTTCTCCCATGATGTTAAAATGCTTTAGTGTTAGTGAATATCAGACCCAATATGATTTCTCTAAACTCGCAGAGGAAATCGATGCCATTGAACCCACATTTTCTTAGTGCCACTTCAGCGCCTTAGTTACTTCACATCCTTTCACCCCTCTTTGGGCAGTAGTCTTGTGTACATAGCTATGCGTAATGCTATTGTTCCTTTTGGGATTATTAAAGCCGTTTTAAAGATCAGCTTTTCTGGGTATTCACAAGGAACTAGGAAAATTAGTCAACTTCTCCTTATCTTCTTTTGCCTTTGCTTATACCCCTAGATCATGATGACAAAAGAATGGGGAAATGAAAGAAAAAGCTCTGAGGCAGTGGTAGAGATCAGCATGTTGACTTCTAGCCTTGCATTTTTCTAGTTTGCACATCTAAGGTCCTAATCTTTTCCAGACCCTGAGATGGAGCTGCTAAAATCCATCAGGAATCACTATTTGTATTGTCTCCAGTATCCTATCACTAGGAAAGATATGCCACTGTAGGGCTGGATTTGCCTTCAAAAAACTGAAACTCCTGGTTGTTTATGACATGAGTTTGCTTTATTTAACCTGCTCCAGAGATTGGGATATGTTAAACAGATACTGTCCTATGATTCTGATTCCGAGCTATCTTTGAAGGTCAAAATTGGGCTTTTCTGGTTCTTCCTACTTTCTGTGTTATGGGTTCTGCAATATTAAGATTTTTATCTTAGCCCTATTTTGTCAGCTCTATTCTCCCATCCCTAATTTGGAGCCAGTGGGGGTGGGGAGGGGAGAGGTGATAGGGAGGTCAGACAAATGCTTCTCTTGATATCCCTGTAATAAAAAGAGCTTTACTTTCCTTTCTGCTGATAGCAGTCAAAGGAGCTTTGCTTTTGATAAAATTAACCTTGGAGCCAGAAACAACAGAAGCTGCTCTGATTTCATCAGCCCTTCTATCTGAGCAGACGTGATCACTTACTAGCAATGAAAGGGGACATGTCGCCTACACAGGCAACTAATGTAATAGGACAAATTCCTCCCCTCAGCTCAGCACAGTGGATCCTGCCTCTAATGGTCTGCAGTCAGAGTTTCAGAGCCTTGTCCCACCAGGGGGTTGCAGAGAGAAGAAAAAACAGGATACCTGGAGGTGAAACATGCTAATTACAGACCTGCTCACCCCCACTTACACCTTCACATGGACATGCCTAGGCCTCATCCTGTCCCCCTGCAGTGAACATGTTTGCTTTGCATGATATCTTTAAAAGGACATTTGCCTGAAGTCAATGTGCATGTCTTAAAACCACCCCCATGCAGAAGTGTTATGTTGGATCATGGTCCAAAAGGGTATTTCCTCAGGAGGATACTGGTTGGAGAGACATTGAAAGGATGATAGCCTTGTCTCTTCAATCATCCTCAGCACTGCTTCAAAGTCAGGGATGATTCCATCTTCTCCAACTTGAAGCCATGTTGTTATCACAAGCAGATTTTATGGTTTAAGTGCTCCCCCAACCAGCCATTTATCAAATGTTTCCTGGCTCTAAATTCCTTATTTAATGTGTTAGTAACCACTTCAAAAAAGTACCTGTGCCCCATAATACTGAAGTACTTCGCCATAAAAGATAATGATTATGATTATGATCTGCATAAGCAAAGGCCATTGCCTGGTCTATGCTGATAGTATAAAGAGATTTGCCTTACTTCTCCCTCCACTCAGAAATGTTTACTTGTGCATCCAGAGCTGTTAACACCACTCTGAACTGTTGCCACATGTGACTGAAGTGACTCAGTCACAGCTGTTATTCAAAGGTGGAAATAAAACCTATTAATTCTTTTGAAGGCTGCTTCCCCATGTGGCCTGAAGACTGTGCTTGTGTAGTGCGGTGGAGGTGAAACTGAAAACAGGGTGATGTCCTCAAAAAGGAAGATAACTGTGGCCCATATCTGTGTCTCTAGGGAGTGATGGTCATCAAGGGGTAGAGGCGTAGAGCTGGTGGACCTGTGATATACAACCAGTTTTGGTTCTCATCTAAGAAAGTTTTAGTGGAAGAAGGCTTTAGCCCAATCAGAGTCATCAGCAGACAGAAAGGATTCCTGCACCTCCTCAGCCTTACAAAAAGTCCCCATCATCCCTTTGCTCTGAACAGATCCCCCATGCAAATATAGTTAGCAGAAAAAGTTTTATCTACCCCAAGGAACTGAGTCTCCCTTAGCACCCATGACTGCATACTACTTTTGAATGGGTGGGCAAAATTATAGTCATCAGCCTACAAATGGTCTCTTTTTCCCTATTCCTTTCTGCTGGAGCAGGGGATGAAAGAGATATTTGTATTCTCTGGGGAGAGAGATCTACAAAGCATTGCTGGAGAAGGCTTCCAAGGGGCTTCCAGGGGAAATCTCTGCCACTCTACCTCACTGTCGATTAGCACAGTGGTTTAAGCAGCTCAGGGTAATATCTTCTCAGCCGACAGTTGTAAATATTCATTGTCAATATATACAAATAAATATTTCAGGTGAAATAGACATAACGTTTCATGTCTCCTCTCAAATACACTGTGCTTTTCCCCTTCTTTTTTCATACTTTTTTAAAAATACATTAATATAATTCCAATAAAGCCCTGAAAAAAGTGAAATCGGGTTGTAAACAGGCAAAGCAATTCTTCTGATTTTTTTCCCAGCTCTTCTGCCCTAGCCAAATTTTGCTGCATGGCAGCATTGCTCAGTGATGAGAACATGATTCAGAAGAAATGGTTTCTACTTCTGCCCTTACAATGTGACCTTAAGCAAGTTGCGTTTGCTCTCTGACTCTTTCTTTCTTCCCTCATATTGCTTCTTTTTTCTGAATTTTTTTAATTTTTTTTTAAAAGCATCATCCATTTTGGATGCATCTGAAAAGAAATCCACGTCCAGGGAGGATGCTGGAAGCTATTGTAATAGAAATTAGAGTTTTTAAGCCCCACATGGCCAATTGCCTACTTACACTGCTGAGTAGTGTGATTGTACAATTAGTCCTACTAACTCAGCAGGGGGAGTTGGAGATTCTCAAATTTACTTCCATTTTTCTTATTCATTTTCAAAGGGGAAAGAAAAGGCCTTTTTCTGTATGTGTGAAAAAATGTTAATATCTTATTTGGTGTTTTCCTACACAATTGAGGATTGAAATATGCAGCCACTTCACTGGTTTTAGAATCAAAGCATTCCCTTGATTGTGTAGTTTTCTGAGAGAGAATTGAAATTTCCACACACCCATTCACAACCTAATTGATTCTTCTAACTGTAATGCAATTTTTCCCCCTGTATCTTTTGGACAAAGCATTTACAGTGATATTGTTTTGCTGTAAGCCCACACTGATACGGTTAAGTCATTTATAGTGAGAAGTTGGTGGGAAAAAAATGACAGCAATAACACTATGCTGCTTATGTCTGGGGTTCCTGGGTGAGCAAAAGCTTGACTGCAGATATCTGGTCTCTTAGGCTCATTGGTGTTTGGAAAAAAATGTGAAGTCCTTGAAAATTACCTGGCCAAAATTTTTTAAAAAAGAAAACATGTCATCTCCAAGAAAACCATGATATATGGTAGCCCTCTTTGTAGGGTTTACAGCATAGTATTTTTAGGACTATAATTTTCACCTGAGATAACTTGTCTCTAAAAGTATCATGCTTGAAAACAAGTTTTCTGATAACCCATATCCCAGGTAACCCACATCTTTACGTACGATATACAAAAGCAGAGGTAGAGGCAGGGACAAGCAAAAGCAGGGAAGCTTTTTGGAAAGAAGGAGCAAACTATGTTTTATCAGGGTTCTGGAAGCCAGGAAGGCAAAGGAGCTCTGGGGTTGGTGCACGTTTGCAGTACGTGCACTCAAGCATAACACAGAGTGCAGCGAAATTACACATTTTTGGTTGGATGGTTGGATTAATAGCTAACCTACAGTTATGCTATGAGAATATATTTAAAAGCAATGAGCTACTCTGGAAGAGATGTTTGCTTATAGTTCTGTCTATAGAAATGTTGCGTTATTCGTTAATTCAGAAACCAACTTCTGTCCTATTAATATACACACACCTGTATCTATATCTTTCTATATATGAACAGCCTTGTAATGAGCTTGATAAGAAAATATCTCAGTTGAAGATTTATTGGTGATGCTGTGGAATTGTTCTGCTTTGTCTAAACTACTTGTGAGACTACTACAATTTCCACCTATATTTAAACAGCTTGACTGAAATAAATATGGCCTGATTTTCACCCTGGATGTTTTCTGTGCACAGCATTGGTCTTTGATGCATACATAAGATAGTAATTAATTTGCAGTTTCATTCACTGAGAGAGATGTGAAATGAGAACGTCTCTAGATAGATAGCAATTACTGTTTTACAGCATACCACAAGATTTTAAAATGGAACACCATTTCTTTACACAAATTGTTTTCCTTAAAGATCATAGTTGGCCCTTCTACCCCACTATCTCTTTCTCTGGAGTTTGCCTAGAAAATCTCCTGTGTGATGGGAAGAGGAGGGCCTTGCAGAACAACAATCCCTGTCTTACTGCACTTGAAGCATTTGTAAACAGCTCACAGTGTTTGCTCAGAGGTAGTTTTTTTCCTGCTGTATTTCTGATGAATGCAATGAAATGTGAGGGAAATTAAGGTCTCCTAAGTACATTTTAATTTAGATGAAAAATTATACATTATTATACCATACTGGTGATTGTTCTGACATAATTGATTGGGAGGGCCATCCACGAAGAACAGCGGGAAAGCTTGACTTTGAGGAGACTACAGAAACTGAATTAACCATTTAGAAGTGTGATGGAAAGCAGTGTCCTGGACTGGGAAAGAGAAAAACTGGATTTTGGTTTCAGTTTTGCCATTCTTTAGGGGAATCCCCTCCTTTTCCAATGCCTCTCTTTTCCCTCAACAAAATAGCAACAGAGATTTTTATTTATTCTTCATTCTTGAAGTGGCAAATGAGAGACTTACACATTGGAAAGAGATCTTTTGCTTCACTATATCTAAAAGGTCAGTGACAACACAGATAGGGGAAAATTCAACTCTCCTTGTTTCATCCTCCAGAGCAGTACCAAGGCTGGAGTACAACTACTTTTTAATCCTCTACAGGTCCTTGTCCAGGTTGTTGGTTGGGTGAGTGGTTGCAGTCCTGCTGCCTGTCGTAGTGCACAGGCTGGAGCTGAGGGACTTGGGTAATGCTGATTCTGAATCTTTGGGTGATGATGTGGAGAAGTCCTGTAGGGGCAGGGGTCTTATCTGGCTGCTTTCCTTCTAGTGCTTTATAAAGCAGACATCCATGGTGGACACTGAGTAGAAGGAAAGGGTTTTCATCCAGCAGACCAAGTCCTCACATGTAAAATAAGTGAGACATCCGTAGCTAGTTTTCTCTGTATATTTGAAGCAAACTCTTGTATCATTGGGCTATGCAGCCCAGTAACCTAAGAAGAGTAGTTCTTAGATGGTGCTGTACAATAAAGTAAATGTGTTATTGCAATAGCACATGAACTACACAAGAAGTTATGCACTAAGGGATAGGAAGCAATGTGCTCCTTCCTGACCACCAGAAGCAATCAACATATATTCTGAAGCATAAAGTCTGATTTTCTTTAGGCCATAATTCTGCTTGCCCAGTTACAGGTGGTATTATTAATAGCTAAAAAAATAACATTTTCCAGTGCATATATGTTTATATTACAGCATTTTAAACCTCCATGGCCATCTTACAGGGTGAAAACACAACAAAATGAAATGAAAACAAAACAAATAACCTGTCTGTCCCCCAATCCACCATTATTTCCCTAAGGAGCTGGTATTGTGCTCCCAAAGATTTTCCGCACACCTTATGGCAAATGATTTTCCACCCTGCTCTAGGTTTTCAGGATTCTCATAGATGTAATTATAATTATTTTCATCTTCCTTGGAGAGATCATCTTAAGTTGTAAAGATAGTGTGAAATGGGAGACCTTACATGAAATGTTATTATTGTTACAACAGACCAGCTATACTGCTGTTAATTCCCACTTACAATGTGAAGGCAGACCCCGGTATATTCTGCTTCTTAGGTTTTTAACTCCTAAATACCAGTGATGGAGAAGTAAGAGTGAGTGGACTGGTGTTTTAAACTCCCAGATTGCAGAGATTGCGGATTGCAATGGGCATCCAGAAGGAGTGGGAAGGGGAGAAGAAAAGGGAAATAAATTGTTTTGGGTGAAACAGCAAGTTGGTGTAGGAACCAGGCCTTCAGGTCCCCTGGCTTTACTCCTAACTCTCAGTGTGGACATCTGCATCAAAGCTGCCTATCTTGACTCCCCTTTGTAGCACCTGGGAGGAATAGTCCTTCACAAGCACGCTTCATCTGACCCTTTAGAGATGCGATGTGACAGCCTTGTGATGAGATGACTTGCACCCACCCTCACGTGTGCTGCTCTCACCGATGGGCAAAAAGTGGCTTGGTGTCTGGCTGAGATGGAGAGATCTGCACTGTGGATGTTTACCATGGGCAGAAGACACTCGCTTCAGTGATCTCTGTAGCTCATAAATTTATATGTTTAAAACAAATTTTTACAGAAGCATATGGGTTTGTTCTCAGGAAAAAAAGTTACTTGTGAGATTTTTCAGGATTTTTCCAGCTCTCAGTGAGGGTTAAAACCTCACAAGAATGAATCTTGCTCGAGAGATCAGTGCCATTGATGAATAAGATATTGTTAGGAATTGCAGAGATAGAGGCAAAAATTGAGAATAATGGGAACTTAAGAAAAAGAGTTAGCTTTGGGAAGAGTTTTGGGCAAGTCATTGAGATTACTTTGAACTGCCTTCCCTGTGCTACTGAAACACTCAGCGCCTTAACTGCCTTCAGGAAAATCTGCTATCCAGAGGATGCTGTGAAATCAGAATGTTTCTTGTAAGTGTTTGTTAGGACAGAGGGGGATATATCTCACCTGGAACTGTGCAATCTAAGGCAACAGACAGCTTTGGTTTATTCAGACCCTTATGAAATTACTGCTATAAACTTTTTCTGAACTGACTTAAAGGATGCATTCCTTTGACTGCAATGGATTTATGCTATCTCCAGAGAAACAGCTGAAAGTTCACACCCTACATGGTCCTCTTGGGGAAGAAGAGCAGACAGCACTGAAGAATGAATTTTAAGGCAGTTTTGAAGAGACCATTGCTGACTTCTGCCTAGGACAGGTGTTAGCACATGCTCGACAGGTCTCAGAGCAAGCCTTTGAGTCTAAAGGCAACTATAGCAAATCTGTGTAAAAATGTCCCATCTTGACATGAAATGATGGGGTTTTCTCTGCACTGCCTATAAAGATGACCAGCAAAAAACCTATGTGTATCTTACATCATCAGAATAAGACTTAAGAGATCTTTATCTGATGCAAAAGACATACCCTGCTTGCTCCTCTCTGGGCTAAATGTCAACCCCATGAGAACAAATGCTCTGCCTCACCTCTGCATTTCGTAGCTGAATGCATGTATAGTAATTACTTCTACTCAGGGTTTTACTTCAAGTGTCCAGCGTCCTTAAACTCTCCTCATCATCATTAGTCTCCTAAACCTTTTTACGTATGAGTGTCTATGAGCTGCTTCTCTGTTCCTCTACCCCGGTTTGGTCTTTTTTTTTTTTAAATATATATGTGTATAATAAAGCACTGAGCTCAAACTGAACACACTCTTCCAATTAAGGCCCTACCAGAGCACAGCTGAGTGGAATAATTGCCTCGCTTGTTTTACAGAGAATACTCTATTAGCAGTTTGATCTGGGACTCAACATTCACCCAGAATATTTGGTCTTTTTTTTTTTTAGCCCTCAGCAGCACATGAAAAGACAGGTTTAGGCTCTGCCAGGCCAACTCTCTGAGATTCCAACAAGCTGTTGGTAACAAGCAGCGTAGTCTATCTGATACATCTTTTCCATTCCTCTTGTGTTTGGAGGATTTTGCATCAGCTTTTTTTATTACCTTGACATCTTTATACCCATGGAAGGTATATTTTTTTCCTTGAGCCTTCCACTTATTTGCAGCACACTGTGTAATGCAGTGCACAGGATGAAAGCCGTTATCTGATTTGAGTTTAATGTTCAAAAGTCCTCAAGCTGGTTTATCTAAAGATCCTCCCTGTATAATTGTATACTTAGAATTCAGCTGCAGTGTAATAGGGCAAGCGCTCTGTGTTCTGTCTGGAATTACAGAAAAGATACTATTTATTTTTAAGCAAATAGGAATGGGAATAAAAGGGAAAAAATTACAACATAAGAAAATGTATTCAGCCAAGTTTCAGAAAAACCTACCCCAGGGTTTGATGTATTCTGGAATTAGATTGGATTTAAGGGCAGTGAATAGGAGAAAAATCAGCAGTCTAGAGAGAGGAGGATTAAAATTCAAAAGTAATAGAAAGACTTTAGGCAGCGCTAATCAAGGAATCAACCCTTTTGGGCTAGGTGCTGTACAAAAATGTCATACAACATTTCAAAGTGATCATGGGATTTGAATCTGGCTCCTGTATGTATTTCTCTTTAGATGCATTTTAAAGCCACTTTATTAATATAATGAAAGCAATTACTTGCTTTGAGAGAGATGAGGAAATTAGTTAACTGATTTCAGGTGATGTAAGTCAGTCGGCTCCTAACCAGAATTGTCACTGTGTTCGTTCAGGATCTGTTAATATGATCTTCAAATCTGCAGCTGAACATATTGTTGTTATGAAAAGTATTTACAGCCTCTAGCTCAAATACACAGTGAAAACACGGCACAGAAGTAAAACAAATAAATCATAAAGACAAAGAAAGAGGAGAAAGGAAGCTTGACTATGTCATTTTATTGGGGGAACAGAAACACAGGGAGATTAATGGTTTCATTTGAAGTTACAGCACGGTCTGTGACAGGATCAGGAACACAATCCAGGTCTTTTGTTGAAAATTAGATTTTTGATGAAAACCTTCACACACTCTCTAAAATCAGGAAAATTTCACCTCACCTCAGCCAGGAGTACCTTGCAAGAGAGGTGGGAACTTGGGAGGCAGAAGGAAGAGGGCTCTGAGCTCACATCGGTTTCTGACTGCCTATTTTCACTTTGTTAAAGGACGCATTCTAGCTTTGAATTCAGTGGCTAACTGATGAAGCTGATATTCAACAGTGAAAGCAAGGGTGTCAGGCCAGGAGGTATTTCACAGAAATTTTGTTAAAGGCATACTACATTAAACTGCTTTGAAATTTTATGTATTTTTACTGGAAAATATCAGCCCTTGTTAAAATGACAGTTAAAAAAACTCTGAGATTTAGCATTCGCATTGACGGAGAACACTTCTCAAATAAAACTGTGAAACTCCCTTAATTTCACACCTGTCAATACTAAACCACCATCTTGTGAAGATTTTACCAGAGAAGGAAAAAAAAAATTCACTAAAGCTTTTGCAGCATTTCTCAAGCGATTGTGAAATGTCCTGGGGTATAATTAAGGAAAAAAAACCCTTTGTGACATTTTGGGGGAAAAATATATATTCAACTCTGCTCACACAGTTCCAGAAAGGAAATTAATTCTACATAAAATGGTAGCCTCCTTAGACTAAATAATGAGAACAACTGTCTGCTACAGAAAGACTGAAATAGCAATGAGGGTTTGAGAGATTTTAATAGGCCATCCCTGCTACTCTGTTCTGGAGACAGAAAAAAAAGGGGGAACAGGGAACAGAGGAAGCCACAGAAACCTCCTGCGTAGTTCACGGAGACCTCTATACCGTTCATGGATGCAGAAACAATGAACAGACACAGAAGGGTTGCTCTGACCTGCCAGCAATCCCTGAGCTAGTATCATAGTGTATTGGGTTTCCGTGGCAAGGTTTTGGTAGCGGGGGTGGGGGGGTGG
>JANZLQ010000055.1:12610178-12624345 GCA_026212715.1 Elanus axillaris | reverse complement strand
GGGGGGGAGAAAAAAACAAAAAGAAATGAAAGCAAGTAAAAAAAATGATGGGAAATGACCTTTGAAATGCCTGTTCTAGGTGCATATGGTCACCCCATTTTTCCAGCCAGGTCCCTCTCTGCTGACCTGAAATAAAATCCCACCAGTTCAAAGCAAATGTAGACCTCTCCATATGACACTTTGATTACAGTGCATCCCCCAAAATGTAGCTGGTCCCTGGTTTTGAAGCTGGAATAGACTCCAGTGCTGATTACAGGCACTGAAGGCACTTGGGAATATGGAGGGCTACAGAGATGGAACATTTCTGCTTTGCAGCCAATTACCACCTGAACCCACCAAGATGGTCTCCCTTCCACATTTTAAAGGGAGCAGCAGGAACTTACCTTGAAGAGACTATGTATCCACTCCTGCAAGCATTAAATAAAACTAAAGACTCCTTGTTAGTCAGTTGGAAACTCACGTACAGCCGCTAAAAAATAAAAAGTTACAAAAACTCTCAGCTTTTAAATAAGGGTTCATGTTAGTACTGTAAATTAATGTAAATGTCACTTTAAAAGAGAATAAGGAATAAAACCCTAAAAAAGCTGCATAGCACTGCAGGAGTGGTGAGTAAATTGAGGGAATATTTGATTAGATTTCAAATGCTGCTCTTTAATTTGTATGCTCTCACTTATTTCCCCCCTGCCTCTCCCCACACTTTCCTCATCTATTATATCTGCTGGTGCACAGTGAATTTTACAGTTCTACCTCAAAGGCCTCTCTTGTTGCTGTATGAAAACCCACATTAGCTAGGACCCGTGTAGTGACAGCTTCCTCCAGACTGTGCCCCAACAGCAGATGGGGAGACATGAACAGCGCAAATTCCCTCCCAGCAGTGATGTGCCTGTGCCACTGTCCAACACTAGCAACGGGATCTTGTTCAACCCTGTGCCGTTTGTGTGCTGAAAATCAGAGAATGATTGCAACCCAAACACCCCAGAGCCACGCTCCCGTGACGGGAAGGCAGGTTAGCAGAGGAGACTCCTTTTGACAGGAGCGAAAGCCACGCTGAGATTAAGTAAGGCTGTTAGCTTCCAGGGTAAACTCTGTCGGTAGAGACGTGGAATCCTAGGAGAGAGGTGCTTTTGGATTAAATCGAAGCGTTTTAGGGAGAGGGAATCAGGAGACTTGGTGAACTCTCTCACATGCTGTCTATCTGTAACTCCAGCAGTGCAGGTACCCTGCTAATGGTACCAGTGCTTGCGGTCCAGGAACCTGGACAGCCTGCAACTCATGTTCACAGCAACCCACTTGCACAGGTCTCTCTCCCTGACCACCAACACTTTGCAGCGATTTGGGACCCTCCGGGATAACAGTGCCAAGAGATGAATGCAAGGCAAAGACTCCTGGTAGAGGCATATTTTCCTGCTTTTAAAAGCTTTTACCCTGGCAGAAAGCTCTGTTCTGATTTAGAAACAGCAGCCTTGTAATAGAGATAATGATCTGAAATCACTACGGCCTTTAGCTACCTCTCTTTTTCCTCAGTGAACTGCTATCATGGACTTGCTGCGGCTGCAGACTGGTCTCCTCTGCACTGGTCAGGCTCTTATCTTGGTTCCCTGAGCTTTGGCCAGACTTGCAGAAGAAAAGGGCTCAAAGGCTCTCCTTCTGTCTCAACCAGAGTGTTATCTTGGCATTGCTGAGCCTTTGCCACTCTCTTCTCAGGTGGCATCAGTCACATCCTTGCAGTTTGAAGCTAGAAATGATCTCCTTCATCCGTATACATATTATTTCTTGAGTTGAGCAAAGATTGACCTCTTTGTGTCCTTTCTATTCCCCTGCTGCTTAACAGACTGACGGGAAGTGGTGGAGTCTGCTTTTCTCTTAGAGATCCGAGGGCTGGTTGCAGAGTGTCTATCAGCCTGAGCTGTCTATCTGTGTGTTCATGCTTCTTCAGATAATACTAGCAGCAACAAGCAGGTGTTTCTCAGCCCCCTACCTTGTAGCATTTTCAACCTTTTCAAATCCATCCCTTCCAGGAAGCCAGGAAACAGTGGACAGTGAAGATGGATTAGTCAAGGTGAAGATTCTTAGCAGTATTTCATTATTCCTTACTAATTTCTTCAACCACCAGAAAGTGGTGAAGCAGCATGTAAGAGTGCCTTCAAAATCAGGCTGACTGTATTGAGTAGCTAAAATTGCATCCCGATGCATGGAAAAGCAAGCAAAGATGGAAGAACCTCCCATTAAGAAAATACCCAGTCTTAATGAGCCAGCAAACTTGCCTCCCTTTCTGCAAGGCAGTATCTCTGAACCTTAATGCCTATGTGGGATTTTAGGTTTAGTGTTTGTTTCTGTTGCTGTCTTAAATGCCTAGGGATATACAAGAATAGCAAGCAACATAAATTAATGATGCATGGGCTCTGTTCTGCTTGAGTGGGAAAAGAGATGGAAACAGAGAATGGGATGATTGCTGCGATGCAAAGTTTGGCCATATGACACATCAGTTTTGCCTAATCAGACTGCTATAAGAGCTGTGGTAAGACAGTGATTCAGCTAAGCATAGACGAGACTGACACTTTCCTTATGCCCTTACCCACACAAAGGAAACGAGTACTGGACACTGCCAGATGATCTGACTGTTCAGGTACATTACCAAAATTGCTAAGATGGCCAGTTCACTGCTAACACACTTTTTGTAGGTATTACACCTTCCCCCCAAATGGTATGTAACATTGGTGATACTAGACATTTGGTCATGACTCACTGTTGTTTTACAGATCTGTCCCAAAGCTACATTTATAGCAAATGGGAAAGGGTCAGGACTTTCAGCAGAAAGAGGCTGAAGAGGAAACTTTTAATGAGTTTTGCTTGGAGATCGTCAAACCATCAAACGAAACCTCTGAAAAATCAACTGGAAGGACAAGGCTTGGCTTTCCTTTGATATCATCTACCTGGCCATTTTGAGGAGTCCTAAGAATCTCAAAGGGAAGTTCACTGAGGAATAGCAATATCCAGCTGCTCTTCCCTCCCATTTCAACGGATGGACCTGCCTTTGCAGGACACCTGCACCTTGCACGAGCGTGTAGAGATCACAGCGTTGGGCAAAAGTGCAAATGTCTCGGCTCAATAGCTTGGCACTGTGTTGGCAGAGAAGGACTTTGGGCTCAGGGAGGCTTCTTGTTTTATATGTACATGCAATCAGCTTGAGCCCCAGGGAGCTCTTCTTGATGACTCACTCTGTTGCAATTGTGTGGCACCAGTGTGCGCATTGTGTTGGCTGGGTCCTCTTTTAGGTGTCTTGATTCACTTGAATTTCCTAGCCCTGGCCAGGAAAAATCATAGTTACTACACAGCCTCTAACCACCCTCCTTTCAGCTCTTTCAACCTCTCCAGGGTACTTGTTTTCCGCATTGAAAAGTACCTCTGCCTTCGTCCTCCATTGGCCATTATTTCCAAGGACTGTACACTGCTTTTTCTTATCTCTTTCTCACTCCTTTCACTCTTCTCTGAAAACCTGTCAATCAGTCCAAATTGTTGCAACAACCAGTGGGAAGCCTCTAACCTTGTTGTCATTGATTTGAATAATACAAATATTAATGAGTGGAAAACTCATTAAGAGGAAGCAGGAGAGTTGTCACTGACAATCCACCTCTGCTGTAATGCCAGGTGGATCTGGCTTCAACAGGATAAAAATGATCAAGCTTTTAATTCTAGCTCCACTGGCATGCATGTATCTGCTCCACAGCCTAGATACTCTGTCATCCATGCGGCCATATTTTTAAGAGTGATGGTCTGCTTGCATGTTCTAGACAATATGTTTTGAAACTTAGTAATCAGGAATTGTCCAATCTCTTTATGCTGAAGCATCAGTAAAACAATTACTTCAAGGCTAAACGAGGCCCACTGAAGAATCACTTGATTAAAGTGAGAATTTACAATAAATAATTACTACAAATATTTCACTATTGATGCTCCAGGGGGAAAACAACTCTGATTAAGTCAAAGAAGGGGAAAAATATGTAATTTGAATAAGTATGGTGGACTGGCTATTGTGTTGGTGGAAATCAGCATAACTCAAATGAATTCACTATGTTTATGTCAGTTTGAGTGAGCTGAGTATTGGATATAGTGTATTACTTCTCACTGGATTCAGTGGGAATATTGTCTAAAAGGAACTGGAAAGAAAATGTCTGCATGCCTTTCATTGCTCTGACATTTTCTTGCTGTGCTCCTTTTTGGAGGATCACTCCACGTGCCTCTTATTCAGGTATCCATCTTTAATCTAGAGCTCATAAGATTTGTTATGTATCACAAGGTGCTTTTGAATCTTAATGAGCAGTATTCAGGAAATGTCATTTCTTGAAAGTTGATGCCCAGGTGCAATGGATCATGCAGTACAGAAGAACTATTTTCAATTTCTTATTAACACTGTATGGAAGAGATAAGGAGTAGTCATTAAACACAAACATCTATTTAAATGCAGAATTGAGGTGGATGCCCTAAACACACAAAAGCCAGAACGTTTCACAAGATGAAGGGTCAACATTTCCAAGCTTGGAAGTTTTAGATCTCTAAATCCCAGTTCAGAGACCAAATACATTGTGACTCAAATAACATAATACCTATGTTGAGCACCCACAGACCCCTTTTCCATTGTGTGTTTCTAGTGCTTGTACTGTTTCTTACACACATGTAATTCAGTGTAACAGAGCATCAGACAGATGTAGGATAGAAGCTACAGAGTTTAATGGTTTGCCTGTGACCTGCCAAAGAGACTGTAAATGAGCCATGTACTATCTCTGCACTTCTTGATTGCCTTCTGACTCTTTGCTTTTCCTCTGCAGCATTCAAGCTACTGGAGACAAGGACTGGGTCTTATGAGGTTTTGTTTTGTGTGAGGCACAGTAGGGTCTCCATCTTGATTGGAACATTTTGTTATAGGTCTTAGCAGAAACAGCAAAAAATACAGTCAGGAAAAATTGGGGAAATGTGATTACAGGATATAACAGCACAGGAAATTGTAATGCAAGACAGCATGACATCTATAGGTTGGAAGAGCAACACTTTTCAGGGTATACTTCTGCAGTCAGTAAACTGGGGTTCTAATTTTTTCACCTCTCCTTGTAGTGGAAGTGTATTGCTGTCCAAAAACTGTGCTAAACCAAAGTGCTGGGCCTTTATGCAGTGATAGCACTGCATGAAAGAAAAGGCAATCTTAAGCCATTAAGTGTACAGAAATCAGTTAGTATTCTCAGTCACCAACAAATACCCCCACAAAACATGAGAAGAATTCTTCAATGTCTGAATAAGTTCAGCTTTTTATTTCACACACAGCTAACCTTAAAGTGGCCCAGTACCCATACACTTATTAAGAAGGCTGTTTCTTCCCCTGCAAAAATCAAAAAGAAAATCTCAGAATTTTCAGGGAAGAATCTTGAAAAGTTTTACTCATGAGAGTATTTTCAAAGAAAAGGTTTTAATCTTTTATAATTAGGGAATAGAATTAGAATGCCTCTTCCACCATAATTAAAGGTTAGGTTCTCCATGGCAGAAAAACATAAACCTCAATACTGATGTTCACTGTGATGTACGTAAAACACGTAATAGGCCTTGGTGTCACTGCAATAATCTTATGTGTTGCTCACCAAATGAACTAATGTTTTTTTTGTCTTTTTCATAGCAACAGAGGTGTGTTACATTCATGCTTTCAACACTGGTTGAAAGCAATTGCATTTTTTACTAGTTATGTGGTGGGAGAAGCCATGTAACAGAACTGGAGGTGCCATATGAAGATGAATGATAATTTAAAGTGTTTTCCATTATTTTTCCCTTAGGAAGATGTATATAAACCAGAGCTTTCAAATGGAATGTGTTGAGAATTTTCAGATAAACAGATTTCAGTTCAGAAGAAAGAAGTTAGTATAAATTAGTAGCTGAACTTCTGCTAAAATGTAGTCCCTGGAAAAAGGGGGAACCCTGAAAGTTCACTTAGAGTTTGCACTGATGCATTTCATCTTAACAATCAAATAGAAATAATGAAATGTTCTGTATACTTCATAAAATCACAGAACAAATCATGAGCCCCCACTAACATTTTTTGGAAAATTAGAATGAAGATATTTTAGAAATATTTCAAAGTCTTAAATGATAAAACCCCTTCCATTTATGTTTAGAGAAATCAGTAATAGTCTTTTTCAGTCTAGTGGATATTGTAGCAACATCACATAGCTGGTAACTGACACAGAACTTAATTAAGCGGAAAATGAAGTATATATATTTTTTTTTTAAACTGTTAATTACTAGAACATCTACCATGGGATGTGGAGAATTTGCTATTTCTCACTGGCTTTCTCTTCAGCCTGGATGTCTGTCTAAGAGACAGTCCTAAGGTACTGAATTGTGTGTTGCAATATCTACCACTAGAATACTGTTGACTAAATCCCTTTCTATCAATGGAAGCTATGAATCTTTGACGTTCTCTGTCTCAGGCAAATGAGGGCAAGGTCTGTGGTTTGGGACATAACATCTAATGTCAGATTCAGTGGCTTGAGATACACTGAAACATCTCATGAGGATAATGATTTTATATAGAAGTAAGTTAGTCCAACAGCTGAAGTAGGGTCATCTCCATAATGGCTCACAAACAGTTATATATATTTTTTTCTCTATATAAGCAGTAGTTAGACACAACCAGTATAATGTCTCACTAATGAAATAAAGCAGGAAGGAACAAAAAGTAGTCCAATCTCCAGTGTGTGTCCATGTGTCCCATGAAATGCTCCTTCCATTCTGCTTCATGAACTAGTGCCCATGTCTCCCAAACATTTATGGGTGCAATACATAGAAATCACCCCCCATGCATTTGCAGGCCTAGTGGCTCGTCCTGGGCCTTCCTTATCATGATGCAAGGAGTAGAAATCATGTCCCATGGCAGGAGATTAGGATCTCCTGATTAGGATTCATGGGACTGAACCGCCCATGATTCGACCATGCTGATTCTGGCTTTATTCCAAAGATTGCCTGCCAATGCGCTCAGGGGGTCGAGGTCTCCCCTCTGCCCCTTTGACTGGGCTGAGCCTTCCAGAGCTCCATGGCTGTTGCCCCAGGCTATGTTTCTATTTTATTTGTAATCCTTTGAAAGCAATAGCCAATTCTGGCAGATGAATTATATTCTGTCGAGAAGCAGCAGGGGATGGCTGGGACTGTCTCTTTCTCCCTCTCTCCCTGAATTCTAATTTAAAGAGAGGAAACAAGATTTCATTGAATTTTAACAAATTAACCATTAATCACTTATGAAAACCTCCTGATGAGGACATGGATCGCCTGGGTTATGAATGGGAACAGCTTCATTTTGCTGTGATTGTTCAACCAAGTTAATCCCCAGCTCTGTTTCTTTACCTCCATCATGCTCCTCACCTTGTTCCCTGTCTCCCTCATTGCTGTGTGCTCTTGTCTTCTTTCCCCCACCTCCATCCAACATATATACCTTGTTCTCTCTTGTCCTCTTCCCTGGATACACAGCCCCTGCTGAACCTGTCTCTGAATCATTTTTGATGTCATGCTGAATATGGAAATTAAGGAAAAAACAATGTCTTCCGCTGGCTGTGTGGTGTGAATATTTATGAGGGAGCCAGCGAGGAAGCTAAATAGCAGCTATGAGCGAGCCAGCCAGCGAGGATGGCAGCTGACAAGGGCTCATTCAGCAGCACATCCTTGGCTGCCGGCAGCATCCCAGCAGAGTGGGGGCTATGTGAGTGACAGAGCGGCAGCATCCTTGCCTGGGCAACACAAAAAACTAAGTTGCAGCTGTTTCTCTGTTTCCTTTTTATTCCTCCCTTCTCCAGCTGATCAATTTCTGCTACAGAAATAATAATAAAAAAAATCCTTGGATGTTGTTCAGCTGCAGCAGGCGATTAGGCCTTAAAAATCGATGTTTATGTTCAACAGGGCTATAAAACCCAATGCTTCCCTCCACTTATCAAATCAGAATTGGAATCAGAAAAGCCCCTTGGCTCGTCATACAAGGGGTCATGGATGGTGGCACATGGTGATGAAAAAAATCTCTCTAAGTCAAGGCTTTCTCCTGTGCTGTTTCTCCTCCTGCTGCCATATTCCCATACTTAATAGCAAAGTCTTTCCCACAGAGAGACATCACCCTGCTAAACACCACACAAGGGACCAGAGCATAGATGGGTACCAGAGACCTGGGCAAGGGAGGGGGTAAGATGATGTAAATCTATCCATTGGAGTCAGACCCAGATGGAGCTCTGAAAAATGCCATCTTTATCTTTTCCCTTAAAGATAAAGCAGACCTAGGAAGGAAACCAGTCTGGAGATGGGTTGGGCATGGACCAACTGGAATAAAACAAAAGTCCTGAAGTTGATCATCAATTCTTTTGCTTCCCTTGAGGTCTGCAGAACCTCTGCAAGGTGATTATTTTGTTAGTTCAGCTGTGGGGATGGGGCTATTCCTGCTGCCAGGCACAGGATACATGTGGAGCAAGAAGAGAAAATCTACCTCTTCAAGTCACAGTCTTTAATGTAATAAATCCTGATCCTGCCATGGAGATGCTGTTGGTTTCTAGCTCACCTAGTGTCTGAAGTTAATACAAAATAGACCAGCTTTTTGACTGGAGTGTGCAAATCCCAGTGATTAAGCTGTGCTGCTTTCCTGAAAAACATCATAATTTCTCTTCCTTGCCTGGATGGCATCATTTTTAAGTGTCTTGAGAATGGTAGGTCCTCCCAGAAAGCATGTTTTAAATGATCTAGCAATTAACTGCCAAAAGAACAGGTTCTCATGAGAATCAGTGCTCCAGATGACACCAGATAGATTCAAACATAGGCCAGGCAATTAAATTTTTGCAGTGGTGGACCACTCAGCCACTACCCCACTGGGGTACACAGAAGTGTCATCTTCTATAGTTACTTTTCCTAGCCCAGATGCAGGATTTTCCCCATCCAGTATCTTTCACCACTTCCTCTTCTGGACTGACCCTTCTCGTGGCCACTTGCAAACTGCAGCACATGACTTCTTGTAATGAAGTAGGACTGTGAAGCTCCCTCCTTAATTATAATCTTTTCACAATGATATATAGTCTTGTCTAACTCAGCTGGAAAATCTTTTCACTTTTAGACACATACTGTGGGTTGTACATATGGCTGGGCTAGAAATTGTTTGGTCCATCTCGGTAATCCTGTTAATCTTTCTCCTCACATACACAATGTTTCTGGTCGTAGAGTTTGTGTTTTCTGCTGTTTTTCATCCTTTTTCCACCAAGCCTTCAAAAGAGGAACCCAAAGCCTATGGCGAGCCACAGGCCAAAGGATGGACTTGATGGCAGAAAACAATGTGAAATATAAAAGAAGGCAAGAGGGTGAATCTAATGAGGTTGATGAAAGTTCCAATGTATAAATCCCATGGGATAGTATGCTGGAAAATATCACCAGTACTGTAAGAAAAAGTGTTTCTACTGTCTGGCATTTTAGCAAATAAGATGGCTGGAACATGCTATAAACTTATGGAACCAAGTCACTACAATATAGGAGACTTTTAAATTAAAATTGATTAGGCTGTCTATCTCCATTGATAAATGACACTGAAATCCTTATAGGCAGCCTAGGCAAAATCATCCTAAGAACCCTCCTAAATTTTGTACCTTTGCTCATCCTTCAGTTCATATGGACATTTATATGAACTGTGTGGGCAAAAATAAACTTGAAAAGACAAATCTCAGTTTTCTTATTTCCAGGGAGGCTCAGGTATGATTGCAACATAAGACACTATAAAGAAACCTGAATGTCCCTCTGTCCCCAGATGTATCGCTATTTGGTTATTAGTCATGATTAGTCATTTTCTCAGTTGTTAAGTAACTTTAAAGATTTTTCGTCAGTCATGGCTTGTATTAAATCTCCACTTATTTACTCATTGCAATCCATCAGTCATCTTGATGGGGAGAAGTTCAAAAAACTTGAGGAGAGAAGAAAGCTTATTCCAGATTTGGCTTCAGTTAAATGAGTAAAGCTACACCAAAAGTATTTTACATGACATGTACAATGTTTGAATTAGTGCACACTGTATACATGTTGTCCCTAACTTTGGACCAGAAGCACATAGTTTAATTTAAAAAATATGTGGGGGAAGTACAGCTAATTGAGATGACCATTAACTATCTAATGTACAAAGTAATTTAAAGCTCAATATTTTACTTCATTATAACTGCTTAATAAATACAAAGAGCATCTGTTATATTTCTATTACAGAAAGCTCTAAGCAATGAATAGATGCTTTCTTATTATCATTTGTGAAACTGCAGATAAATAGGAAAATAGCTTCCCAGGTAGATTGTAACTCACTAAAATATATTAATGTCTTGGCTACATGGCTGCAGAAATGGTGTAACATCATGACAGCGACTTACTGCTTCTGGATACCTCTGTAACAAAAAAACCCAAACACCCAAGCTCAGAAGAGGCCATTATTTAAATAGCTGTCTCATTTCATGTAATTTCAAGTTCAATGGTGCAGCAATTCTGCAGTATTAGATCTACTGAATGATTATTAAAATCACACCTATTCAAGATTAACTATGAATTAATTATGAGAAGAATTCAGAAATTCAGATACCTTCTGAGATAGGCTCTGGGGTAAGGATGGGGTAAGCATCAAGATCTGGCACAGGCTTAACCTGTTGTGAATTTTTCCAAGTGTATGTTCCTCTTCATCTCAGCAACTGTACAGGACAGGTTGATTACTTGCACCCTGGATGTGCATAAGGGACACATCTAATAAGTCAGATGAGTCATGCCCTAGGTGTGTTATTTCCCTCCCTTGATGATGAAGGGAGTCCAGATGATTAACTCAGATGTAGAGAATTACACCTACATCTAGTCAGAATGAGTCCCCACTGCGGAAATCTAAAGCACTCAATCACTGAAGGAGATAACAAGCTCATTGTGGGCTTGAGCCCTTGATGCCCCATCAAACCTGAATTTGCAGAGTAAATTGCAGAGAATTTGTTAGAGTTCAGCTGTTGAGTTATACTCTGCAGATAGAGCAAATCAGGGCCTGGTATACCTATGAGATATGAGGCTTCAGCAGCTTGGTATTGTATTGCAACTTAACTCATCCAGGCTACCTCTGTTCCTCCTTTCCTTTATCTCTCAAGTCTGCTAGGACTTCTTTTCTCCTGTCAGTTTTATATGGGAGTCACTGAGGTGCTGTGGCAGGAGGTAGTTTTATGTAGACACAAGGTACCTGGACAGACAGACAGGCAAATGGTGGAATAGGTCCAGATGCTTCTGTGCACAGCAAAGAAAGACAACAAATCATTCATGTTTCTCTGTCTACAAAAGGTTGTAAGAAGGCAGCCACTATATGTCAGACAACCTGGCTCAGGGAAGAGTCCTTTGCCTGTCTCTGGCAATGTGAGGGACATCAGTCATTTCTAATAAAGGAAATGCTCCTTGGTAGAGCTCCACTTTGCTCTGTAGTCTGGAAAGGGAAGCTGCAGAAATTTGTGGCACATTGGTCACAGTTTCTTTGGCTGCTTGCAATAATTCAGCCATACAGCTCCTCGTGGACAGTGAACATCTCTGCTCTGTCTCCATTCTGTTCCATTTTCTCAGCATGATAAAGGATGGAGTGAGCTCTGACAAGCAAAGGTGGCTAGAAGCTGCTGGTGACTCCTACCTGTGGCAGCTAAGCAAGCCTGGAGAGATCTAAGGTGATGAAACCCTTTTCATGTTGACTTCATCCCCAAAGTAGTTTCTGAAGTTGCAATATCTTGGGGAGAGAAGAAGGGTCACATTGGCAAAAAATGCCCCATGGATAAAAGTTGAAACTATTCTTTTGCCAAGAAAAGTTGGTGGCAGGGCTGTTAAAATCTGGACCTGCATTTCCTTGCTCTGTTATATAAGCCAAGAAAGAAAATCCAGCTTTTTCAACACCCAGAGAATTTATTTTTTAAGCCCACTGTCAGAAAGCCACAGTGTGACTGTGAACCAGCAACAGGAGTGGGCAGTGCTTGTGTATTCTCTGCAAGCAACAGACAACCAAAACTCTCACTTGTTGTAAAAATTTTATTCACTACAATGATAATCACACAGACATGGAAGAAATGAGGGCATGGCATAGTCTCAGAGTTGTTCGCTTGCCAAATCTTTTCTGCCAAGGTCTTGTGTATGTACATCCATTCGCTTACCTCTTTGTCTCCAGAATCAATTACCATGCTATCCAGCTACTGAAGGTATTCTATAGAGTGCTAGATCTAAATGATACAGTAGATGCTCTTCGGTGATATGGCTGAACTTCTCTAGACCCAGCCGTGATGTATAGCCATTACTCAGGTAGAGCACATCTTGCTGCCTAATAGCCCTTTTTGCTTGCAGTAGGACCATGATAGTGTCTTCTTTAGCCCCTAACCTATTGTATTTCACCTGCTTGCCCAAAGATGCATGAAAGCCATACCAGACCATACCCATTAAAAAACATCTACCAGCTGGCAGAAACTGGGGCTTGGACCCAGTATCTCACCACCTGATAACCTCATCCACACCATGAGGAATCTCAGAGGAGACAATCTGTGAGCAGGCTGAATTTTTCTACTGGGGGCATCCTCTTATTGCTGCCCTGATTCTCCTCAGCCCTTTGGGAGTGTGCAGGGTGTTGTGGCAGGGCATGCACAGCATACAGCTGCTCTCAGCCTGTGTGGTGATTGTGGGGGAAGAACATGTGCAAATCCACTTAGGTGGCTGGAGGATGAAGTGCAGCATCTGACCATGAGCAAATATATTAAGAAAGGATACTTACACATGGGGATTTTAAAGGGAAAAAGGCTGTACTGGGGGGCTGGTACTAAGCAAAGGCCATCGCTCTGGAGATATGCATGAATTCATATTGTAATCACTGTTATTTTTTCAGCTTTTTTTTTTTACTTCACCACTTGTGAAATGGCCCTGAAAGAAGCCCAGCTGGAGATGCATGTACTGTATTTTCTCATTAGAGTTTGGCTGTCCCCTCCAACTCCTCCTTACTGTTTCAAATTGTCTCCTAAGCAAAATGCGAAACCACCAGTGTTCTAGTGGGTTCAGCATTTGGCAGAATGAATTTGTTCATTGCTAATTAAAACAAAAGATTTCTGAGGCGCTTTCCACTTTGGTTTATTAGCTTTCCTGTGTGATAGCAAATCAGAGCCCTTGTTACACTGTCAGCAGAACTATTATTATTATTATTATTTATTATTTACAGTACAACTTGTGAGTCACTTCCTATGTTGGTGGATCTTTCACCATCTGTTAAAAAAATAATAGCAGTCATTTTCTGAAATATTATTCTAATCCAAATGTTAAAATAGAACCATATGAAGCCAATTAAATAGAGTGTGTGTTGTTAATCTGAGTTACTTCAGCTCAGCTAAAGAAAAAGAAAAAAAAAAAGATTGAGAAAGGCCTAAATGTAAAGCAAAGATGCAGACTTCAGAAGTCTGTGGAGATTCTGCCAACATTTTCTTGGAATTTTAAATTTCAGGAGAAAAAAATTGTAAACATGTCATCTTCTAGGCTAAGTTTAGGAGCAGATATGGATCCAAATCTGGATGTAAGATTGCAACTCCAGACCAGGCTTTATATGAATCCTAAAAAGATCAGAAAATTTCAGTTTTAATCCCTTTAATATTTAGTGCTCTTAGCTGTTTTTGTTCTTACTCTGAGTGAAAAAAAAATACTTGATCTGGTTTGGTTGCCTCCACCTGAGAGTTTTATATAAGCTTATGACTAATTAACATGAAGTTCCCAGGTGGTGCTTCTAAAGACATTGCCCCTGCCTGCAGAAGTCAAGGAGAGATGAAGCAAATGCATCATGAGGAAATTATGGTGGTCAAGCATGAGTATGCTATCCCTACGGCATGGTGATCAATAGCAGCTTCACTTCAAACATGTGTGTGTGAGCATTTCTTTGGGCTTTAGATCTCTGAGCATGGGTCAAAGCATATTTGAAACAGGCAGAGTTTTACCTGATTTCATACTGAAGACTTTTTCTTATGATACTTCTGAGCAGGGTACACTGGGGTTCTTGTTTAACTAGATTTGGGCTAAACATTACAAATCCTGAGTTTGTCTTTGGAGGAGAGGGGCATGAGCTTGAGGGATATGGGTTTATCTCACTTAATGGGGGCAATGATGCAAT
>JANZLQ010000055.1:12575630-12604434 GCA_026212715.1 Elanus axillaris | reverse complement strand
ACTGAACTCAAAACACAGCACTGTACCAGCTACTAGGAAGACAATTAACTCTATCCCAGCTGAAACCAGGACACCTTCTTTGCACCAGAAAAGGTTGTCTGGTAAATCCGCGGTCATTGATATTTCATTTCCATTCATTAGATTAGTATTGCAATTTCTAGGTGTGATAGTACATGACATAAAGCCTGTGATAAGGAATAGCATCTGCAGAAAAAAATGATGAAGAGGTGATCTGAGGAGTGAGATGTGCCAGCATCAGAAACCATTTGCCACTAACTGTCCCTGGTTTCCAATATACCCACAGGGCAGCAGCCTTAGGCTGAAGGCACAAGGGCTGCTAAATTAGAGCGACATGGATAGGACTGCCTGTTTAGTTAAGTGATTCATGGTCAGCTGTTTCTCTCAAGGAAACGTTGCAAGGTGAGTCTTCCATGTTCCCATCGGAGATGGGGTAAATCTCTGCACATGCCAATCCACAGCACACAATGAACACGAATTTTCAGCTGACTTCAGTGGAAAATGTGACTTACAACTGGTTTTCTGTCTATAGAGCTGGAGTATTGAGCTTCCTGACATTCAGAGCTAGACAGATAACCAGTGATTCATTAGAAAAATCCAGTCTTCCTCTCCTCCTGCAAGTTGGCCACTCACAAATTGCAAAATTCCCAACTGTTATTCATTGCTAAAATGGCTATTTACAAATGTCTTCAGAGGATGGGAGTCAAGACTACTAAGCTGTTCACAAACAATTCATTGAAAATATCCAACATTGAAAGTTTGAAATCCAAGCTGCATTGATAGTTACATGAGCTGTATTGTATTATTTCTGATCTCTGATTGGGCAAGTTGTGTAACTAATCACATCAGAACCAGCATCCGTTTTGAACAGCATGTTCATGTGTGTAATTTGGAATACACTTTTGGAAAATACTAAGCTATTTGAGCTCCAAATTGACTTCTGATGAGTATTCACACTGGTAAACCTCATTTGCTGGAATATTTGGGGAAAGCAGCCATAGAAACAGACCAGGAGATTCAAAGCAAATTTGTTCAGGACTTCAAATGAATATACACAGACATCTTTCTGCAGTATTCACTCACCATTAGTCATGTTGCAGTAATACCTGCAGTACATACTTAAACTGAGTTAGACTTTCCACTGTAAAGCTGTGTTTGTGAGATTTATTAGCTCAGCGGTTTCAGAATGGATTTGACTGAGATTTTTAATACCAGCTTCCCAGCTTGGAGGGACACTTTTTAATTCCATCCCCTCATGCCCCCTCCCCCTTCCCTCTGCAAACCATTACAATAATTTAAGCAATTGATCACTTCTATAGCTGAAATCTTGAGCGCAGGAGAGGAAAGTGGTGGCTGGGGGGACGGTCAGAGGATTTTAAACACTGAAGCAGAGAAGCCCCATATTCTTTGTAAGTCGACTTTCTCGTGCTCAGTGAGAATCCCCAGAAGCGTGAGTAATAAAAGGAAATGCTCTAGAGGTAAAACTTAAAGGACAATATGTGAAATCTCATTTACAAGTGGGAAGCAAATGAGGCAGAATCCAAATGCTACATAGCAAAGCAGGCTCTAAATCAACATTTATAACAGTGACTTGGCAGGTGGGTTTTGCCTCTCACCAACCTGTGTATGTGTTAAAGTCAACAGGCCAAAATGTGTTCTTTGATACATTCAGTCAACTCTGAGTTAAATTTACTGCATTTAAGGAGTTAAGTAATCATAACTATGAACAGAATGTGCCTCCAAAAGATCTGGTAAGGAAATTTCACTTCTCAGAAATATTACCTAAACCAAAACCTCTCCAAAAGCGTCTCATTTACAGAACCACCAGCTCCTGTAAATCTGAATATCAGCATGTCTTCCCAGTAAGATATCATCCAGTCATGGTGTCACTGGAATTGTCTATATCATTGCCCCATAGCCTTCAGTTTTCTCCAGCTTATTCTGCTCTATCTACTCCATCCCCAGCATTTCCTCTGTGCCTGTGTTTTTTGCATCCAATTTATACTTACTTGGGTCAAGCTGACTGGCATCAGGAATTTTTGTCCACTTGCACACAGCATCAGAGTCTGGTGCTTCAGCTAATTAAAATTCAGGAGACACAGCCAGAGTCTTGGTGCTGCTCTGGGATTGTATTTCTTAAGGCTATAACAGGTGAGTCTGTCAGAAGATCCCATGGTGATGGTGGTCTGGCACACGTGGACCCATCCATGACATGCTTGGCCACTGGCTTTGTCTCTTGCCATTTGCCCATGTGGCTCAGGGGTTCACCACTTTGCTGCAAAGTGTCAGAGTCCAAAGCAAAGGCCCTTGAGCTCACAGAAGAAGAGGAGCTAGTTTTGTCACTAGAGAACTGTATCTCAGCACATTGTTTGCTGTAACCACATGCTGATTGAGTCATGTAGTAACAAAACACCTGCCCTATAAACATAAAACAAGCTGTCACAGCATATCAACACATGAAGAGACAAAACAATATTGGAACAGGGTACCAGAATTACATGCTGGCTTCCAGTATCATTGTGGAAAATAGCTGTTCCTACCCAGACAAAGAAGGCTTTGCACTTTCTGTTTGAAAACTCTGGGGCATTTTGTAAGAGTTAGTTCCATCATTTTCTAGCATGGAGAGACAGAGGCATTAAAAAGTTAAATCATGCATGCTAAGAAGGGAACAGAGTTCACATGAGGCAGAAATAGGATTCAAACCAAAGGCATCTAATACATACTTTTCTCTTATCACTAGTCCATTCTGCCACAGGAAGGTAAAAATGAAAAGGGACCACCTCAGCAAGACCCCTGTCATATTTTCCCTGACTGCAAGCAGGCACAGAGAGGATATGTCCATACTAACCACAGAATATTCCTGAATGTCTGATTTGAAAAAACTAAACCCTTTAGCAGAAAATACATTTCAAAAGTCAATCAACCTGATTTTTCTTCCTGCAAGAACCCTCCCTTCCATAGTAGAAGGCTTGAGACAGATCCCAGCAGCTGCCCAGCATCCCCTGAGCCCCTCTGACCCCTCTTCTCTGCAGAGCCTCCCACGTGGGCAGATTAAGCAAAAAGACTTAGCCACAGAGCCAGCATGTGCCCTGCCAGGGACACAGGCTATGTGCACCCAGACATCTAAAGGTGTATCTCTCTAACCTGGGACGTTGTCTTCCCTCTTTGGCATTTTCTGCAATTACCCCTATTGCCTGACCTAATGTAGCTGTTGCAGTATTTGCTTTTCATTTTACCTGCTCACACTGGACACAATTCACAGCAGTTCTTATTCAGTTAATAGAACAGAAAAACAACACAGTGATGTGAAAGGGCTTACACAGTTCTGCTTTGCAGGAAATTTTTAGAAAACATCCTTTTCTAGATAAGTTTTGAGTTGTGGTTCTTCCTTGGGCACAGCCCTGCAAACCAAAATCCCATAACAAGCCACACAAAAGAGAATAGAATCTGACTTTGGCTGATCACAGGGATTTTTGCAGTGTTTCAGTGGACATTCCTCTTTGCAATACAGATATTGATCAAGGGGTTAGGCGCTGCATGGTACAGATTAGCTCCTGGTCTGGGTTTACTTCTTGTGTGTGAAACTCACCCTCTTCCAAACTGACCTGCCTCCTCTTTTGATATTTGATGCAGTAGCTAGGTATGACCTAGGCCTGAGAAAACTAAAGGGAGGAAGGGTTTATTCTGGCATGAAGCCCTTGTCACATTTGATCCTACACAGGTGCTATTTTTTTTAGTTTTTCATGAGACTCTAGAGTGTGCTTTGCTCTTACACACAGAAACTACTTTCGGTAAGGTTGAGGTATCGCTGTTCAGTCTTCAGAGATGGTCTTAGAAAGGCTCTGGGCTGGGGGTGGGATGTTCTCTGCAGAGTTCTCCCCTGGAGAGAGAAGGCAGTGTCTCAGAATGGGGACACCCTACACCTTTCCTTTCACCTTCTCTCTCTTCACTCTGGCTGCAGAAACTGAGGAAGAGGACTTCCCACTGTTGCAGTGACAGGATATCTCTCCAATGGCACTGGCAGCTCAAAGTAGGTGCTCTGCTATCACTATGTAAAATATAATCCAGATGTTCCTTTACTGAAAAGTTCAGGGCTATAATAGTTTGGGGTGATTTAAGCAAAGCCAACTTGCACATCTGAGCAAGGCACAAAACAATAGCTTGGATTAACCCAACCAATGAGGTTTCATAGGTTCTAGGACTGCAGTTCAAAACATTTCACCCAAGTATTCTTATTCTCATTCAAAAATATACCTGCAAGTATTTCCAATGCTACAGCTTTCTCTTTAAGCAAAGAATTTGGAAATCAAATTCTAAGAGAACAATAATACATTGCAAAATGACACCATTCATAATACAGTTTTTATGCTATTTGCTTCTAAAAAAATACGCATTTAGAAAAGTTCAGTGCATGGGTATGTGCTTATTATATGGTTAATGCCTACAGTTAGCTAGATAATGGTGATCCTCATTGCTGGGCTGTAACGTGTAGCTGGTAACTCCTTGAAGCAGGCATTGTCTTTTTGTTCTGTACTTAGACATTCCCAGCACAACGGGGTCTTGGTCCAGGGCTGAGGGTCCCTTCGTGTTGCTGGAATACAGATCAATAGTGGGAAGAAGGTCTTTAGTATTCAATTTCATGCTACTTAAGTGTCCCAGTTTTGAACATGGAATGCAATTATCATAAAATTACAAACTGGCAAAATGATAGCTGTGGATGAAAATGCATTTTTTGTATGGTAGTAGGATTTTTCAGGTTAAAGCCAAGCAAAATTTTCTTTCTTTTTTTTTTTTTTTTTTTAAATTGAACTTAGGTAAATGAAGAGGCTCTGACCCACACTTTTTAAAAATGTTAAATTAATGGGATGGATGAGTCACCAGATTGTTATTAAAATTAGAGAACTGCATGGCTGACCATGCTAATAATACCCCCTTTGCAGCTCAGCTGCTTTTAATATGCACCTGAGAGAATATGCATATTTGCTGTGCAGCTAAGGAAACCAGGAGTACAGATTTGAAACACAGCCTTACTTCACCTCAAGGTCCAGGAAATATGGACGTAGTCCCATACTCCTCCTCCTCCCCCAGCTGACAGTGAGGGGATAACCAGAACTTGTCCAGCAGTTTGTTTTGTTGCTTGTTGGTGTAACAAATTTTGTACATCTTGTGGCTTGTATTTAATGCCAGACCTTTAGAGCTTAGGCCTCTAACACAAGAATTAGAGGCATATTTATTTTTAGCTGTACTAGTTTGATATCTCTTAATGGATTGATCACAAGAGGAAAGTATGAAACAAAAGTTTGGGTGCTGTGAGCCTCTCTTTGCTAAGGAAGAGAGGGGACATCTCTCTTTCTCTTCCTTCAGCCACCTTCCTCCTCAGTCTCAGTGTTGGCCTGGTGCCCTGTAAATCCTGCTCTTTAGGCTCTTGTGTCAAATCTCACCTAGATCGTGCTTTTTGACTGAACAGGGGCTGGAACTGCTCTGCTCAGACATGCACACATGGAGCCTGGGGCTGGTGGATACCTGCTGTTTCAGGAAGATCTGCCTTCTCTTCACCCACAGCTGACATAGGTGGCATTTGGGTGCAGCAGAAAGGGGCTACCTGGAAGACCTTTTGGTCCCTGAATTAGAAATATATGCCAGGTAAATGCCTGAGGCTTTAGCATTGCCTTTTGGAGAAGAATGTGTTTGGCTTTGAGTGAATGTCCCGAAAGCAAAGAGGAAAATCCTGTTGTGCCCCTTTTCTGCACCTGCCCTGTGTATCTGTGTTCCCATGATTTATCTTTGCAAAAGAGCCAGCAAAGCACCATGGACTCTGTAAACCTGGATGCTTAATAACCCCCAGGTTGATCATTTATGACAGAACTGATTATAACTTTTTCAAGGCTCCCATTTGTGCCCTCTCCCTCCCTTGCCTCTTTTCCTGTGTCCAGGGCCTTGAAATCCTTGGTCTTGACACAATAATTGATGGCTTCTGTCTGTACAAACATGAAGGCCTGGAGTCTAAATAGAGCCAGATGGAGCTTGTATTGTATTGTGTGTTGTTCTTAAATAAGGGAAAGACTTATAAATTGATGAAGTTTATCGTAAATAAGAGAACATTGTCCCTTTATAACAGTCTATTGTAATTGAAAAACACCCATGAGTAGTTTGCTCTTGGGTCACATTAATGCTTTGTTTTCCATTTGTTGCTCTCCTGAAGAGCTCACACAGATGCTTTGTGTCTCCTGTACCCGGCTGGGCTCTGTATGTCACATTCACTGTATGCTGCCGAGCTCACAAATACCAGTATTTTGCAGCCAAAATTTCTGTTCTGGCTAAGTCTTACCTAAACTAAGTGAGGCCAAGACCCTCACGCTAGGGAAGGTCAAAACCTGGGCTGGAAACTTTAGTAACTCTTGAAACTATCAGATACTGGGAAACAGATAGCTTTTGGGGGGACCTTAGTGATAGGGTGGGAGCTCTGGGACCTGCAGGCACCCACATTTAGGGATGATTCCCCCTTAGGAATAAAAGATACATAACCCACCCTGGTTGCCTGATGGTGGTCAGAGACTTGCTCACAACTTATGCTCAGTTGTAGGAGCAGGCTCACGTTTCAGGGTTCACATGGGAATGGGTTGGTCAGGAAAGCTGGTAATGTCCCCAGAAGAAGGGAAGCATTTTGCAGCTGTGTTTCTACTTGGCTTTCACTCTATAATAATCTCTGCACAGAGACTCCCTCAGTAGCACCTTCAGCTCCTTGGAGGCCCTCAAGAAAGATAAATTCTGTCTGAGCCTATGTTTCAGTCCTTTACATGTTTTTGTTTGCATGTTTTTTCCCCATTTGTTAAATATTAGAGTTGTTATAAACTTAATTTTGTGTCTCTAGCTAGCTGTTATAGTTCCATTTTTTTTTTTATTTTTTGATAAACTCTATGGTATAGAAAATGAGAGGTCTGGAATCTGCAGGGGCTCATTTTTGTTCCTCCTCAAACTGCTAAATATCATCTAGCAGCTTACTTGGCTTCTCCGTGCCTCAGTTTCCTTAGGAAGAACAAAGTAACAGTGACCTTCTTGGTACAAGTACTTGGAGATCTGCCCAAATGATCTAGCAGTTTAGGACAGGAGGTGAATGTTTTCCTCTAGCCCTCGTTATTTAAGGAGCCTGATTTGATGCAACTGAGTAGAGAGCTCAGAAAAGCAGTGTTGCCACCTTAGACTGCACAGCAAAATGAGGTCTCTAAGCCCTTAGGTTTCATGGAGAAGACAGCATCCACCTCTATGTGCTGGGACACTGGTTCTCGCTGAGTCACACAAAACAATTGCTGCTTTCACAGCTGTGGCTGTGTCACATCCAAACACTGGCTGTGCTGTTCAAAGTCAATCAAGCCCAGAAATCAGGGTATTGTTGCATATTGATTGTTCCAGTTAACCCTTTCAACTGGGAAGAATTCCCAAGGTTGTTGGTCTCAGTTATCTGCTTCCCTAAGGAGCTGTAAAACACACAGCACAGGAAACAGCCCAGTCTTGCTACTGTGTGCTAGGGAGACCCAGTTAAACCCAGAAAGGATACAGAAGTTGAAGCACCCTGAGGTCTCTGAAACCAAAAGACTCTCAGACATGACTGACAATTTGTCCTTGAAATAAGCAGTTGCCAAACTCATGACTTCCTAAGGGCACCTTCCTGCTTAAACCTCCTCCCTGCCTTTTTTTTTTTTTTTTTATTCAAGATGGCTTCAGCTTGTAGGCACCTACTGATCTTTCCCTGTCACAAGGACAGGGAAGATCTCCCAGAAATGACAGTTCAAAACCCAAAGTTCATGAGAAGGTGACAAGGAAGGAAGAGTTTCTAAGAAAAGGTCTTCCTAAGGATGTATCCCACTCAGCTGCCAAACACTGCCCCAGCTCTAGCTTCTGCATTCATCCAAGTACTAAGCTTAATAGGACACTATCATCCCTATAGAATATGTGAGGTTTTTATGCAAAGAAAGCCCAGACCTTTAGGGCAGGGCTAATGGAACAAATGCACCAACCTGATCTCAAGATCTCGCAAACACTTGTGTTATGTATAATCCCAGACAGCTCCTACAAACCCTGGCATTCCTCACCTGAAGACTCCCTTGGCTCCCCTCCACTGCCAGCATTGGCTGGCCTTGTGTTTCACTGCAGCTACCTTTTTCTTGCTTTGGAGGAGCAGCCCATGGGAATCAGGAAAGGCCTGTCCGACTCCTGTTGCTCTTTTGCTCACTGCATGATAAAGCCCACTATAAATTCTGCCCTAAAAATTCTTTATAGAGTCCACCTGTCCACAGCAAATAAATCAACTGCTCTAAATTAAATTTTGTAAAAGTTGAGTGGCATAGGGTACCATGTCTGGATTTATTCAGGAGCCAGGAAGACTGTAATTTTCTAAGTCAGCACTCTGACCCTGCTTTATTCATTTGCTGCTCATGAAAAAAAGTGGATCTCTCCCTATATTTTTGGCTGGTTGTTTCTTCTCTCTGAAATAGCTGTAATAAGCGTGTCCCTGAGAAGGGGGTAGTGGGGAGGAGGCACAGAGGGCTGTCATCCAAAGGAGAGAATTAAATCAGGATGTATCTGCTCACGCTGGCTCCTGTTTTCACACAGCCTTCTGCTTATATTTTGCCTGCATTAACTTTTCACAAGCAAAGCTAAAGTGCCAGGCAAAGGCCTTGTTAGACACACATCTTGGGGAACTCTGATGTGCCATTAATTAAGCTCTTTCACTGCCTCTTTCCTGCTGGTTTCAAGGACCAGCCTGTGTGCCTTAACTCTTTTCTTCTCTTTCATTTCCCTCTCTCCTCAACAGTGCTCTGAAAAAAAAGCAGTGGAGGGCTCTTTTGCAGATGGGGATGGGACGGTGTAGTGCCCTCTAAGTGAACTCTCAAGTCTTCTCTAGCAGAGGGAGAGCCCTTGCCAAGTTTGTCAGACACTGGCGCACAGTGCTGCTCTCTGTCAATGGATCTGTTGGGCAAAGTCAGACTTTGACAAAGAAGAAGTAGATGCCAGGACATCATGGCATGGAAGCATCAGTATGGCACCGTCCCCCTGCTGTTACCCTTCAGCTGATGGCATTGGGAGCCTTCCCATTAGAGGGGCTTGAACTGTCAGCTTGATGGATTCACCCAGCTAAAGATTCAAACAGCATTTTACAATATTTGGCTTCTGGTGTTTTTCTTTCATTTTTATTGTTTTTCTCCCTCTGATGTCCCCTCCAGCAAAGTTTAGGGATTATTTAAGCTATGGAGGCGTGTTCTCAGAAACACAGGGTGCTCTGGCTTGCTGAACCATTCCCCATTGCTCTCACTCTCCATCCTACAAAACGACTTTACCAGGTGAAGATCCAGCTGGGGAGCTGCTCCCCTCTATGACCCCACCAAGTAATGTCTTATTCAGACAAGGCATCTTCCCTCTAGACATGCAGTAGACATGAATATAGATGTATAAATATATACATTGATACTGGATATATCTGTCCTAAATATACTTCATGCAAAAAGTTGAGCAGTCATGGCTAAACCTAACTTCTGAAGGGATATTTTCATGTCTATTTATCGATTAGAAGAAAAGGAAATGTAATACTATCTATCTTCTTTGCTAAGAAGCTATGAGATGGAGATGATACTAATATTTTGATCTTTGTCTTCCCTTGGCAGCTCAATCTTCTTTTCATACATCTTGGAGGAAAATTGGGTGCCACTTTCTGCTGAGTCTACTATCTACTTGGTCCTTAATGACCCACTTTTTCCCTATAACTGAACTCCCAAGCATGGAAGGCTTTAGCAATGAATCTTATTTTGGATCCCTGAATAACCTCTTCTCTTGTAGCTGCCACCACTGCCCTTTCTTCATCCCTCAGTCCATGTCCCTGCATTAAGCTGCGCAGAGGTTTGGTTTGCAGGCAGGGAAGCTAGTGCCAGTGAGCATGTCAGAGCCAGCAATGAAATCCCTTTGCTGGCTCCTCCTGTCCTGCCGTTTTGCAGGTATCGGGGCCAACCTCTGCTCTGTGTGAGAGCCGAAGCAGAGCTCTGCTGGTGACACAGAGAAGGTGACAGCTCAGCGGGAAGACTTCTCACTCAAGGCAGCTCCTCTCCACTCTCTGCCTGCTGTAATTAATATCCTTTTCCCTGCAGGCTGTGAGGCTCTGACAGGCTTTATTTTTAACTCCACTTAATGACAGAGTATTAAGACAAAATGCAACTTTTGTGGGCTCCAGGCCTTGGGGAGGCGTGAGGGCCTTGGAGCATTGCTCTACCTGGCAAGAAAGCTCTGGTTTCCAGGCATGTGTGTAACACAGTGATCTCAGTCTGCCAGGGATCAGAGACCATTCACAGCAGACTGTGGAGACCAACTGACACACATTCAGTGGGTGGTAACTCAAGAAGATACTCTTCACGGGCCTGATCCTGCTCAATAAACCTATGGGTTTTCTCTGTAAATAAGAGTCTCTCTGCCAGCATCCTCAAAGGGAGGCAGTGGGCATATGCTATCAAGAGACAGGGATTTAGTTTATAAAGCTTCCAGAAGGAGATGAGAGAAGTTATTGATAGCGGGGGGGATGTCTTGAGGACTTCTGTATATCTGCAAGATAGTAGGTAAATTCATGGAAGACACGGAGTGAAAAGAGAGTATAAATGACGGTTTCTGTGTAACCAGTAGGCAAGGCAAGGCAACAAATTGGTTTGAGTCAGCACGGAGTGGGCAGATAAAGGATTGTTTCTAACCAAAATGTTGGCCATAGCTTATATATCCCTCATATAAAGATGAAAAACCAAGGAAGAGCAGCACAGGAAAGCAAAGTATGGCAAAGTACAAAATACATGAATGTTCTTCCTGGAAATAAAAATTCTGAGCGTTCTTCATGTGATTTTTTAGGGTCTGGGAAGTTAGTAATATGAGGAAAAGAATTTCCTTATACTTTTTCTTCTCCCAGGTCTAAGTAAAGGAAAAAGTTAAAAAAGTACTCTAAAATTGCTAGACATTGACAGTTATTGTCTTCAAAGTTATCAAAAGTTACATTTCAACCACCCCAGATTGCATTTTTCAACTGTCCCTCAGAAATTATTAAGATAATAAAGGCTTATCTTTATTTCACACCAGCTGATCTTCCCTGATGACAGCTTTTCAGGAATTGTTCTTAAGGCAAAATTTCGGATCAACCTTTAAGTTTCCAGGCTGGAAAAAGGGCAATATGGAAATTTTCGGTGCAAGCACTGCCTCCTTTGTGGCAGGTGAGCGTAAGCATGTACAGTTATGAGTGACTGGAGGCATGATGGAGATGCGTATTTCTCAGGGCTAGCCTTACAGAGCTGAAAAAGAGATTCGTTTTCTTTGGGAAAGAAAGAGAGCTATGTGCATATCGGGTTAACAACACTATTTCTAAGATGAAGTTAGTAAGACATTCCTCAGTAAATTTCACAGATTTTTTATCTCTTTTCCCTTCCCTGAAGGAAGTGTGGGCAGGGTGAATTAGAGACGGAAATGTTTTGTTATGAACTCTCCAAACATCTTACTTTCTATGATACCAATATAGCATTGCATTTAAGGTGTTGCTAGGCATTGTTTTATGTGACTCATATCAAAACTTAGTGCCAATGAGCAAGGAAATTAAAGGAAGCCTCAAATCTGAGTCTTATTGCAGCTTTATTTACAGTGGAGTCTTGGACTGTACTGCTAGAACATCCTGAGTCTGATGCTTACCCTTCCAGGACTTGGAAATCCTGCAGAATTCAATAAATGCATTGTTTGCCCTATTGTTAAGGTGTCTTCTACTACAGATGAGGAATCAAGACCTCTTAATCATGACTTGTAGTATTTGTAGTGACTTTTTTCCAGGATCTTCCCTCCTGTTTTGCATCCTACCAGGAAAACATTGCCAGTGGACCAAACTGAGAGCAAGCACGTCACTGACATATTTTACCTAAAGTTCATCTCTTCAGTACCAAGAGGCAGGTGTTTTCCTTTTAGGATATTAGGCTGTCCCTCAGCTGCATATTCACAGTGGTCTAGTTAGGTGATCTCTTTTGCACATTGATCCTTTTCTGTAATCTTCTGTCCATCCTCCCATCGAGGAGAAGCTCCCCTATAATTAGTACCACTGGCTCTGTCGATGGATTCCAGGCCAATGCGCAGAGTAATTGCTGCTCAAGATTACTTATGACACAAATGTTGACATTCTGTTGGCATAACTTGCAATAATGTATGCAGATTGCATCCTTCTAGTGCCTTAATTATTACTTCTCTGCAAGAAATAGGTTACCCTCTGCTTTGATTTGAAGGAGATAATTCCCCCTTCAGAAGCATGGCTGTTTAGAGAAAGGGGAAGGGCAAAAGGAGAGGGGAGAAATGGACCAAGATGCCATATACTGGTTTTTCCTCCACATGGGAGACATCTGTAGCTCAGCCTTAGCTACGTTTTCCTCCTTTTTTGTGCCTCGCTGTGGGAGTGGGGAGATCTCTTTCAAGGTGAAACCTTCCCTGGAAAAACAGAGGAGTGCTGCATTTAATGAGCCAAGACAGATGTCCTATTCAACACCCAGCAGCATGCATGAAAGTACTTAGTATTTAGTATCTGTAGTGTGATAGTGTCTAGAGGCCACAACCAAGGTTGAGGCCTTGTTGGGCTAGGCCATGTATAAAACACCTAGTTAGATAAAATTCCTGACCCACGAAGTCTGAGCTATAAATTAAACAGGAGGCTGAGCGAGGAGAGAGGAAAAAGAGATCCATTTGCAAAGCGCAGATCAATGTGAAAGCTAGCAACAGAAATCCAGTAAATTTGACACCACCTTACCCTTATAGTTTGCATTTTCTTTCTATTTAAAAGTATCCTGGGAAAGCTGAGAAATTATTACACAGAAATACTCTATTCGGACAAGTTTATGGAAGGAGAAGAGCAACAAAGAGCTCTAGAAACCCAGTCTAGGAAAGGAATCATAAGGCTCAGGTTCTCTAACAAGTTTAATATTATTATTTTAATTTTATAAACTGACAAACACCTGAAGACATTCAGAATAGAAAATGAGTCACAAGAAAATATCTTGCAAAGTATATAATTGGAGAACACAGCTGCACAGCAACAGAGGTTGCATTCCTGGAGCTCTGGAATTAAAAATACTAAGGACTCATGTTTCAGACATGGGGGAAGGTGACTACTCCATGTCTTTGCAAGGGAGGGCAAAAGTCTCTGCAGGAGGACATGCCACTGCTTTGATGTGCAAATAATTTTTCTTCCTGATTAAAGCTCTTTTTATCTTTGAGTTATGCAAAGTTTTAATATGTCCTGCTATATTGACCATTTATATCAACTCATTTATTTTGATATTTTGCACGAGTATACAATAGTTGAGAGAAATCATGTCAGTCAATAATTTACCTGTTCCTGGTTCCTGAATATTGCATTATATATGTAAACAGCCGTACATAGCCTACAATGGAGAAAGAAAAAAATGTTTTCAGGCCTGGCTGACTGAGTTGAGGTCTCATTCTCTGGCTTACATGGCAATTGATGCTTTTATTGCATGGGGAAATAACTAACATTCTTGAAAAAAAAAGGGAGCCTGGTGGACTTGTCTCGATAACCTCCTTCAGGCACTGAACTGTGAATGTCACCCATATGCTGGGTGCATTTCCCTGAGCTGCCTTTTTGGTTTCACTAATTGTGTCTATGTTCTTGTACTGTCTGATGGAAAAAAAATAGTCTGCTAAGATTAAACTGAAAAGGCCTGTGAGAAATGGGTCTCCTGAGATAATTGGTGGAGGATAATTGACATAATTGGGAGTGTTCACTTTCTTTAAGCCCTTTTTGGTCAGGAGGGATCGATTTTCCAGGATTTAGATAAAAATGGACACCCTCCCCAAAATAATTTTCTATTAGTGTCCCAGAAGCCAATTAACACAAGGAACTATGGCCATTCTTTCCTCCTGGGGACTAACTGAATTAAAACCTTAGAGTATATTTAAATAATAGACCTAGATACTATAGTTATCAAGTCCTCCAGTAATTCTAGGCACAACAAAGGAATAATAAATAATCCAGTTTTTGGAGGGTTTGAACTCTGACTTTTCCAAAGCAGATTGAGAGAAGCTTTAGAACAGATTGATTTGTTAGATCTAAGTCGATCTAAGAGATCTTGGTAGTACTCTCCCAACAGCTCAGCCACGGTTGCAGTGCATCCCTCAATGTTCATTCTTCCGTGTGCTGTATTGAAGCCAACAGCCCAGCAGTAAAAATTAAGTTGAACAGGATCATGTTGTGGTGAGTATTTTACTCCTTTTTTGGAACTGAAGCTGATCTGGCAGGACTTTCCTTCATGAAGCTATTTCTTTCTGCCTTATTTGATAAATGCACAAACTGCTGCCCAAAGTGTGTGTGTGTGTGTATCTTTTACAGCATGGTTTTGTGCTACATGGACTTTCCTCTGTGTAGGAGCATGGCTAACCCCTGTGCCAAGATCTCATTTTCATTATCCAGGAATATTTTATACTCACTTACAGATTTGGGAAATTTTGCATACAAGTTGACTTCTCCCCCTTTTTCCCCTTCAGCCTGCTTTCCCTTTCTTTTCTGCTTTCCCCCAAAAGCATTCTTCTTCCTCCTCAGCATATTACCTTTCCTTTGCCTCCTGCCTCAGCCAGACAGAGGCAAGCATGGTGGATCCTGGTTCTTCCACACCGAGGTCTCTTCTGCAGGATCTGCCCCATCTCTGCCTGTCCTGATTTCTGCTGCTGCCACCTGTATTTGCAGTGGGGGAGCAAGACACAGGGTGTCACACTGTGGGAAAGCCTCATCTCCTCCAGGATGAAAACACATGTGGGGAGAAAGGAGAGGATGGAGTGGATAGAAGGGCAGGAGAAGGGTGAAGAGCCAGCAGAGATACAGAAAGCAGAGATACCTCAGTGCAGTGCTCGAATCCCTCCCTGTCACTCGCAAGCAGATGCTTGAGCAGCTGCTGTTGCTCCAGAGGAGAGCTGGCCCCTTCCCCTTGCTCCGGGCCCCAAACCTTTCCCTCCCAGCCAGCCCCCACCAGGGCAGGGGCCAAGAAGAGCAGCACCATCCCAGCCCCTGTCCAGTGGGATGGGGAAGATGCCCTCTCCCCACTAAGCAGCCTGTCACTTTCCCTTCCCTTCCTCCCTGCTCTCTCCTCTGATGAAACACAGCCCAGGTTTGTTTAGTCAACTCAAAGTGAAATGTGGTGTGTTGGCCAAAACCCTCCATGAAAATCCTGTTAATTTGTTTGATGAGCTGACTCCAGCTGCAGCCAGACGAATAAACGCTGATTGGCTCTTTTGCTTAAACTCTCCATAATGAAATGAGCCAGCTTTGTGCCTCGGCTGAGCATGCCAGCCAGGCTTGGTGTGAGAGGTGGATGTGTGGGGAGGCGTGGGGAGGCGGGGGGGGAGCAGGAGGCAGGGGGAGATGCGTCTAATGGCATCATTTCCATTTCACAATAGCTAATCCTGCCTAAATCAATGAAGCCCTGGCATCCTAATGAAATTGGGTTGGAACTTGTTCAGTTTATGATGAGCTTTTTAACCTCGGCTTCTTAATTAGCCTGGTGCGGGGTTGAAATGGAAAAAAATGGAATGCTTTTCTCCCCAGCCCATCTTTCATCGGCAGCATAGAAATGGTGAAATTAGATGCTAATCTGCTCATTGGGTTTAAAAATAATCTCTGCATTTAACTCTCCTTAGGGGTGTGGGGGGAAAATAGAGCAGGGTTTTCATAGTTACGAGACTGGCACTTTTCTGGGATGTGCAGGTGTTTCCCAGGCAGGAGAGAAAGGGCCCTCAGAGCATCCTGCCGAGGGGGGGAGTGGAGACTGTGCCCTTGCACAGACTGGGGAGGAAGGTAGAGGTGAGGAAGGGATAAAAGAGAACTCTAATCCCTGTTTGTGAAATCAGTTTGTACAGAAATGTTGCAGTTCCTTCCACAGAAATGACACTCTTTGGAACCAGGTGGGACATTTTGACTTAGGGAGGTATCTTGAAGAGCATCTCAGTGAATCTCTGAGAAGGAAGAATATTTGTGGCTACCCAAGCGCAAAGGGAATGAACCAGCTTGAAGGAGGCCAAGATGCTCCAGAGATGAAAGGTTGAACTCTTCCCTGGCAGAAATGCTCCAGGTCAGGCAATTACCTATGTTTCCTTGGATGCAAAGCCTGTTTTCACAGCAGGGGCAAGAAAACCTCTCTACAACTCCTTGGGTCCATCCTTCCAAGGGAAGGGAAGACCAGACATACCTTTCTCTTTAGACCCAGAAAAAATATCTTGGTGAAGTACTATAATACTAGGGAGAACTGGGAGGTCACTGGAAGCCATTTAGGTAAACAAGAAGCTCTTCCTCCTGTGCAGTTTTTCTCCCCACAGAAAGAGGGAAGAAAATATACCTTCTTTTCCCCATCACACTCTCCAGCAGAATAAAATGTGACTTTTTCCCTCAATAATTTACAGCCTGTCTTCTTCTTGAAAGTTTTGGTTAGTACAAAATGACATTTCTTACCCTTTAATGCTCTGATGAAATATCCTTCCATTTATAATTTAGGAACTGGCAGCTGGTAGTAGCAGGGCAGGTGTAGTGCTGGTGTTTGCAGGCAAATCCCTTGGCACTAGTTTGTTCCCAGACCATGAGCGGAGGCAGTGCAGGAAGAACTGAGGACAGGATCAGTACAGACACATCCCTGCCAAACCTGTGTTTTCGGAAAGGGTAAAGAACAACTGGGAAACCAGCTCGGCGGGATATCTCACTTCAAGGAAAGCAGAAAGGCTTAGGGTTGTGTTTAGCAGAGGCAGACTGGATCCTGGATTGAGATATGAGCCTAAGGAAGGGGAAATAAGGTCAAAGCCTCTGCTCTACTGCAGGCTTCCTTTGTGGCTTTGGTCAGTGCTATAGGCTCAGATCAGCAAACATGCCTATGATATTTGTAGATTGTGCTTAAGTTGGAATAAGCTTCAGCTTTCACAGAATGGTGCTTTGCATCTTTGTGTCCATAGAAGAGGAAAAACTGCTCCTTGTTTTAGTGCTTTAAACGGGGAGAAATAATTCCTTCCCTTTTTTTAGAGACACATTTTGTATGTATTTTGAAATACAAGGGTGTTCTATTGCTCCTGGAGCATTAGCACTGTGTTCTGAGTTAAATTTTCAAAATCTTAAACCCAGTAACAATCAGCAGTGTTCAGGTTTCATCCCACATAAGCTCTCCCTTGCAAATTTTATCATTACATTTTAAGGACATTTATTTTGTCTTGTCATTTTCTACTGGTCAGAGCTTCCCTTGCCCGGAACACAGAGAGATGTGCAGACTACTTTATCCCAAACTAGCTTTTTGAACAATAGCAATGGCACAGCCCTACCCCACCACGACAACAACATGAAAGAAGCTCAGGGTAGATTCAAGCGTGGACATGTTCCGTTCAGCAGCAGGAGCATTTCCCAACCTGTCTGACAGATGACATCAGGCAAAGCCAAATAAGGAACATACCCATCTGGGTGCAAACTAGTCATGGTACTTTTGACTTTTGCCCTTCCCTTGCTGCCATGGCCCTGCCTGCAAGGCATAATTAGCCTTGAGCTCCTGTAACTCGCTTGTGCAATGGCTGTGTAGTGCTGGAGTGCCTCTGGCCATGGGCTTTTCACAGATATTTCATTAACGTTCAGAAATGGCACTTACTTGCTAATAATCTACCAACATTTAATAAACACAGCCCAAGAGTTTTATAACCTGTTAACTTCCAAGTGGCAATAATTAAACAAAAATGATAAATAATTAAGGCCTAATTACATGGTATCAGTCATTTCATTTTCCAGCAGGCATGTTAAGTGCATTTGCCACTACTGATTTGGGGCCCATACTGCAAGCATTCGGCACTTTCTCTGCGCGCCTGGATGGAGAATCAGGTTCCATGCAGCTTTATGGTGGAGAAGAAAAAGGAAAATGTGCTTCATTAGCTGGGTAATTGTCCCCTTCCACCACTGAAGATAATTCCCACTGAGCCTGTTGCATGACTTTGGGAAGCCAGCAAATAAAGCCATTTCTGTCTCATGTTTCCATGATAGACTAAGTTGTAGGAAATGGGACAGATGCAGAAGAACAGCCCTGTGCCACACACAGAGATACCTCTTTTCACTCTCTTTCACTTTGGATCTCAATCCCAAACTGGCATTTGTACATTGGGCCCTACATAATGGGATGAAACAAAACCCAGTGAACAGACAGATGGCAGGCGTTTTAAACAGTTATAACAGGATCCAAACTCATCATGAGATCCACAACTGATGTAAATCAGCAAAGCCCCACTGTAGCACCAATTTACAGCATCTGAAAATATCTGCTTCCCAAGTATTTCGGCTGGATATTGAGGACTATCCTGCAGACAGAGCCATAGCTGGAGGGCCTCTCCATAGCCTGTCAGCTGGAAAACTCAGAGGGACAGAGCATGCATGGAGCTGGCAAAAAAGGGAAGGAGTGGACAGTGTTATAGCTCTGTGAGGGTCAGAGGATGCGGCAGATGCAAGTGCAGGACACTGAAGTCCTCTGCACTCTTAATGGACAAGGATAGATGGCACAGTCTGATACAGGCTAATAGAAGGGGAGATGAGCTGACAGTACAGAAGACTGAAGCTCTATGTCTGGCCAGAGTGCAGGAATAGTACAGGGCTGGTGAAAGGATCAGGAGGGAAAGCATGCACTAAATCCACTTAGTTATCGGCTGCCAGGACAGCATTTGTCTGCTACAGGGAATAAATGGTCTCCATTTCTTCGAAAGCAGGGAATTGGTTTAATTGATCTCTAGTGGACGCTTAGTCAAGGAGGAGCCTTGCACATGCTTGCTTGCTTCCCTGAAGCTGTACATCGAGCTGGTTTGCTTCAGTTAATTTTCAAATGGTTGCAAAAAGCTTCCCAGTATTCAGGCAGCAAATTCCACTCTGTTTTTTTAGCATGTTCCAGTTTATCCCCTCCAGATAGAGCACATAATTTGATTTTCCACAACAAATCTATTTCCTTATGTTACTCAGCCCCACTGTTGCAAGTTTTGGTTATGTCTGATGGTCCATTGGCACTCCCCAACGTCCCAGTTCTGTCACCTTCAGCACTGTGGTCACAGATGACACAAATTTACTGCAACATGGGGTGGAGTGAGAGGCAAACACAGTCCTAGAAGTTGGCTGCTTCTCTGTTTTTCCCTTTGACTCCATTATGGTCTACTGGGTAAGGGCTAGAGGCCTTTATACTGCAGAAGAAGAGTCTGTTTAATTCAGGAAGCATTAGCCATGCAGATGATCATGCTAAATAGCTTCAAATACTTCTACAAGTTAAGGAAGGCCTGTGCATTATAGGACTTTCCTACCCAGCTTACAATAGTATATCACTAGCTACTTAATGAGCTTTTATGTTTGGGTTTCAAGGCAGCTATGGATTTTACTTTTCAATGTGTGTTTCTTCCCCAGATGGAAAGAGAATGAGGCTCAGATACAGGGTCAAGTTGTGGCCACTAAGTTGTCATGTTAGCTCTTCAGCAAGAACTATATGTGACTTGAGAGCCCACTGCAAATGCAGGGCAACACAACTCTTTTATTAGGGGATAAGCTGGGTTGAATTACCTTGTATTTGCCTTAGTGAAGGAGTTCATATCACATCAGGCATGGAGCCTCAGCTGAAAAGTGGTAACTCTTAATGTGTGGTGTCTGAGTGCACATTGTCATGTTTAATTGCACACTGTGGGCACTAAGAAAGAAGTCTAAACCAGTATCCAATGCAACGTTTATCCTTTCTGCTCTCACCAGCCAGTCCTTACCCCAAAATAGCATTCATACCCCTGGCTTTCAGCTGAGATTCAAAACTGCTTGGGGAAACACAAACTGCCCTGCTAGCAAAATCTATCCTGCGAATCACAGAGAACCCTCAACATCCACAGAGAGCTTAATATTCCCACTTCAGCAGCTGGGGACTCAATCAGGCAAGGTGTTTCTTTACCACCCGGAGCATTACATAATGAAATGCTGAAGAAACCACCTTGCATGGATTGAAAGTAAATTCTCCATGGGGGAGAATATAGTGAGGGAAGCAAGTGGAGATGCATTAGCAGAACAATGCAGATCCTTACAGAAATGGGGGCACATGTCAGCTGCATCCCACTGTAAATGATGTGTGGCGCTGTGTTCAAGGAGCATCTTCAAGCACACCGGATTGCATAGAATTGTGGGACTGCTGCCAAGTGGCAACCCCACATCACTGGGTAAGTCTATGTGCCTGGCTTGATGTGCCATTGGGGTGTAAGGGCTTATTCTGACCTGACCCATGAGATGTTCTGGTGTGGGTGGGCTAATTCAGGGGATTTGGGGTTTGACTTGAGGTTTGATGGCACTCAACATGTGCAGCTTTTGAATCTGTGGATCAGTTTGTTAGAAAATACCCCCTGGAAGAGGAAGAAAGTACAGTGGCAGCTCCCTGTCTTCCAGGCACCTGCTGCTTCTAGCATAGATTATTTGCAAAATGAGGCTGTGGGAATGATTTCTCTTCAAATGACACCACCTTAGGTGACGCCTTACCTCACTGTAAGGAGAAGGTAGATTGCTCCGTTTTTGTCCAAGACAAAATTTCTTCCAAAGATGGCTTTTTCGAGGGCTATTTCCACACTCAAGACCCCCGTTAACAAGAAACACTGAGCTATTTAGAAATGTCTTAAGTGCTGATTTTAAAGAAGCCAGTCAAGAGTGCCAATGTAACTTGTTCAGATTAAAAAATAGACCGTCTCTACCAAAAGCTGGAGAAATAACTTCATTTACACATTTTTCCATTTGCCCTGAGGTAGCTGTGTTATTTCAGGATCCATACTTGGTCCAGCCATCAGAGTGCACTACTGTGCTGGAGGATTTCACTCTGGGTTAACGCAGGAAAATGGGTACCTGTTTAGCACAGTAGTAGTTCACAGAGCAATTGCTGGAAAGGCTGGATGCTCTATCTGCAAGAAGAAAAGGATCTGCAGAGCATGCTTTGCAGGGCCATGTTCTCCAGCAGCAGTAAGGAGATGATACAGGAAGTGTGGACATTACAGCTGTGGGAATAGAGAGACCTGACCTGTTGAAAAAAGGCCTCTTTCTGGGTTGGAAAGACAGATGCAGAGAAGGTAGTGATAAATTTCTGAGTGGGTCTGTTCATGGACAGATGCTTCCTGAGATGTTACCAGTCAGCCTTGCACCTACTGCTTGGACATGACAAATGTGCTTTTCACCCAGAACCTAGCCTGCAGGTAGCAGCTCTTTGGCATAAGACAAAAAAGTACAAAGTTGCTAGAAGAAGTGCTAGGCTTATTTCCACAGAAGCCATTGTCCTGTTTGCTCTGCAAAGAGCTTACAAGGACCCCAAACACCCTCACTGTGACAGGATCCTTTTCTTTCTGCTACATCCCAATTTGCATTATCCAGTCCTCTCAACAACCACTATTGTACAAGCTCAGTTGCTTTAAATTACTAGAGGCCCTGGTCTGCTCTGCCATATATGTTGGTGTCTGGGCATTAAATATTTATTGAAAGATTCATTATTTGGGCATTAAATATTAATTTATAGGAGGGAATGAATTGGGTGATTTGTATTTGTTTTTTACAAATTGTCTTGGAATCGGAAATGTCTGGTTTCTAAAGGGCGGTGCTTGGGGGCAGCTGTTTTTTCACTCCTGATTTTTCTGTGGAAGTGCTTATTGCCTGTCCTTCAGACATCCTTTTCCCCACGGTGGCTGGCTGCCTGTGCTCTGGAGATTAACTTTGCTATCAATATATTTGTGTTTCCTTTACAAACCATACAGTTTAAGACAACTTCTTTCTGCCCTCCCACCCCAATCACAAGTCACACACACACACACGCTCAGGGAAGAGAGTTAACTTAAGATGCTCAAGCATCAATATAATTGTTTTTGTTACCAGGAGATGTCTGGTTGTGCTCTGTCTCTTTAAGTGAAGTTTATGGCCTGAAAGGTAATTGATTTGCAATGGTATTTAAGACAAGAGCTGGAGGATACTGCTGTGCTCTTCTGCAATACAGTAGCCTGGAGAAAACCATTGCTAAAGCAAAAACATTGACTTTTTTTGTGATGTGGTCTCTTCTGATGCACTCAGCAGGGGTGAAGTTTGCTCTATTTTTACAGAATTGTCTGCTATTTTTACAAAACTGGTTTGGACACTGTACAGTCTTGCAAGTTGTGCTGTGACTTAGGCAATGGGTGCAGGAAGGGAGGGCAGGACACTCCATGCTTTTGATTGCTGCTCCCTCCTTTATCTTATGCCTTGGATTAGGTTTTAGCTTGTTTTTCCAAGGAAAAGTAGTTTTACAAAGGAGTCAGGTAGGGCTGGAGAATCTGCTGAGGTTTAGTTCCATGGTGTGTAATGGCACAATGGGAGGGATAAATACATTGATGATTATGGGTAGAGACAGTGCCAAAAAAATATTAGGGGATAGGATTAGAGAAGGTAGATGGGAAGATTTTCCTAATACATTTGAGCCATTTGTACAATCGGTCTATCAGAAAAACTGTAAATTGAAGTCGGCTGCAAAGATGGGAGAACAGAAAAGTCCCAAAGTTGATGGCAAATCTCCTTCTCCTTTCAGCAGGGTTTGAATTTCACTTACCCTCTTAGGAGCAGAAATAGAACAGCAGCTGGGTATTTTAGCTTTAAAAAAAAAATCAGACAGGGATTATCTCAGTAATATACTTGAGCAACCAAATGCAGCAAACTCTTCTTGCAGCTCACAGGGCTTGCAAGATCCCTATCCTAGTAACTTCAGAGCGCAGCCATTTTCCTGGACTGAAATCGTGGAGGGACTGGGATTAATTACTACTGCAGTATGAACAGTAATAGTCAAGATGATTGTGGTAATAGTCAAATAGATCTTTTGTGCAAAGAGTTCTGTCAGCAGATAGTAGATCTTCTCAGGGAGAAACAAACTGCCAGAAATCAGTGTCTGTGAGCTTTCCAGAAATTTACCTACACAGTTAATCAAGTCTCCCTGGGTAGAGATGCCCCCATGAGATGTACATGGTGGCTTCCCATTGCTTCATTTTGTAAGGAACCCTTTCCTGGGAAAAATGGTGTGGATCAAAAATCAGGGTGCAACAAGGACAGGGTGAGAGTAAGAGTTAGAACCTTTTTCATTTCTCTGACATGGCTTTCCAAGGTAGTATCTACCATGTGCTTTGACTCAAGCGAATTTTCCTCCTTATGCTAGGCAACTTAAAATTAAGGAATTTGACACTTCATAGTTTAGCCACCCCCAATGGAAACTGAATGCTTTCTGTGAGTCAGATCACTCCAGAAATCATGCTCAGAGACAAAGATACAGATGAGTAAAAACTACTTAATTCCACCACATCAGAGGTCAAGCAAGGCCAGATTAGAAAGTTTATCAAAGATTGTCACAAAATGGAAAACAAGTAAGTGCCTTGTTCTGACTCCCTGAAGATATTGGCTCCCCATCGTACAAAGTTTGCAGGTACCCTTCTGCAAAATCCCTCCAGTGTGGTGGTGTGGAAAAAGCTGAAGCTGCACAGAAGCAGGCAGTGGGGCAAGGAGGTGCATGCGGTTGTGACCCTTGCTTCCCACAGCCTGGCATTTGGGAAGCTATGCCTTCCCAGGACATACAGAGCTCTTAGTATCTTTGTTTCTACAGTAGGGGACACAGAGGCTTCAGCAAGCAAAGGTGTCTGCAACAACTTTGTTGGACTTTCTGTTCTGTTTGCATATATGTATTGTTTATAATGATTTCATAAACCAACCACTGAAAGTTGTCCTTTCTCCTATTACAGGGAGTGAGAGATTCTCCATGTTCCCCTTCCTTCTCCACCTTAAGGGGAGGCGACTCCTCCCCACCTTAATCTTTTATATACTCACTGAATAATAACCTTTTCTGATCATTTACTCAGCAAGGATTTGTCATTCCAATATTTCATTAATCCTATAACATAAAAACCAAAAGATGTGTACACGGCTGAGCAGCAGCATATAATTCCTTTGGTAGCATTAACAGCTTAAATATAACACACACAGTGTAAAAGCAAATAAGTTTTGAAGGGAGGTGTCAAAACCACTACCTTCCACCACTTTTGGGGACCACTGACTTTTGTCAACAGAGTGTTAATTAGCCAGTAGGAGGAGACAAGGGGATTCCAGCAGATCAAAACTCCTCTGTCTCTGGGAAACCCCTAGCTGAATCAGCTGCTACAGCAATGATGTAAATCCAGGCAAATGTAATTTATTCATGTAATTTTGGTCCATCCCTGTGCCAGTGGCTCCACATTGATCAAAGGACTGCTCTGAAAGTTACCAGAGATGCTCTCTGCCCGCTGCTCTGGGTGCTGTCCCTATTACACGTGGTTTTCTTAGGAATGTGCCCACTCTTTCAAATGCCTAGGGAGCACTGCTTTTGTGGGATTATTACAGAACCTCCTGGGGAAAAGACAAATCAGACTTTTTATCTGCTTTTCTGCTTGCCACAAGCTAGTCACAGCTTCCAACCACTAAAGGCACTTCTGCTCCTCTCTGCTCTGTCAAAGGACTTAAGACGATCAATTTATAATGTCTACGGAGTGCTAGGATGAAAAGATGTTCTGAAAATTCCTTGGATGAAAAGATGTGTAAAAAAATAATCTTTACCCTGATAGACTGATTACAATCTATTGTACCATGGATTAGTGGGTGAGTATTTATTCAGCTTATTTTTTATTCGTATGTACAGATGCTTTGGACCACAATGACCCCTTTGAAGTCATTATTGGCTCTTGCATCCATGAGTAGCATAGAGGGCACGTTAATAAGCTGTGTATAGAAAAAGACAATGAAGTCCCGAAGAAGTCATTAAGAGTCTATTGTGTCAGTCTGACCATAGCCCACAAAAGACACTGAATTTGTAGGCTAAAAATATCCTTCAGAAATGCTGTTGACACAGTTATTTTACATTGGCAGCAACTCCCTCCCCACATACATGCATACTACCCTTCCCAGTCCTCCTCAGAGCAATGTATGTTCTGGGAAGCATCTGGCTTTCCTTGGGATTCAGTGATCTCCCAATGGCACTGTCTGCACCAGCATCTTCCAGCTTTGTTAGTGAAAAGCAAGGGAAAACAGGAACTAAAATTTTAACTCTATCCCGCAATCCCCCATTGTGTGAAATGCTACACAAATGCCCAGAGAGAGACTGCTGTTACGTCAAAGGGCTGGCAGCAGAAAAGAACAGGGCAGGAAAAATAGGAAGGAAAGAGATACCCACTGTATTTCTGCCCTCTTTGGACCCAGAGGTGCTCCAACCTCACAAAAGCACTGTTTCTTATGCCTAAGCAAGTCTTCAAGAGGGAGACTTCATCTCGCTCCAACAGCAGAGGAGCTGACCTTACATTTTTCTAGTGATAGCACCCCTGGCACTCCTATGTGTTGGCTGGGACACTCAGAGGAGCCGGTCCCAAAGGTAACAAACCTTTACAATGGATGGAGCAGCTCAGCTGACTCAGAGCTATTGCTCTGAGCTGTCTGCAGGCTCAAGCAGACATCACATTTTCAAGGTATTCCTCACATTTTCTAGGCTTAGGGACAATGTCTCTTTTTTTTAATGGAAGCTGGAATTTGGTTGTTACTAGTCAAAATCAAGATGGAGAACAATATATGTTCAGCTTATTCTAGTTGCTAGCAACATAAGTTCAGCACTTATTCTAGCCTGAAGAAATCCTAAACTAAGAGGACAGTTCACATCATCCTTAGTGTAGTTATCACTTGACACAACAAAATAACACAACTCCCTCCAATGGCCCAGTTATATTGTAAAAAACCTAAACAATACCAACACAACAGGCATACCCAGATACCTAAAATTGCTCTAATCCATTCCTGGAAGTGTATAAAATATGACAGATATTTCAATAGAGGGTTTTGAAGTCCTTTAATGGGGAGCCATCTCACCCTAACATGCTCTGGTCCTGCAAGAAGAGGTTGCAGAGTATAAACAACTGCTGAAACAAGCAAAGAGAATTATGGGAATTGATGTAAAATCCAGTTCTGCTTTTCCCTTTCCTGCTTAAAAAGGATAAGGAACAAGATTATTCCCTGCCTTACTTGGCTGTGGAGTCTCCAATTTTGTGTCTAACTCATGCTGAGTAATGCGTATTGATTGCTTTGTTACAAGCTTTATTGTTCAGTCCATCACCAATAAAAAGTTTATGTAAAACAAGAGCTGAAGAAAGCAAGGGAGAGAAAGTGAGCTGGAGAGTGTGAATGCACACAGGGGGTAAATGTTACTTTTACTTCCACACAGATATCCTATGCCCAAATTTTAGCAGCAGGAATTTATTTTTCATCACCCTGTTTTAAAGCCTTTGGAGGAAGGGTTTTGGTTTTGGTATTTTTCCTACTTACTCATGTTCAAGTTTTCTCAGGGAAATAAAGTACCAGGAGAGAAGGGGAAAACCAGGTAAAGATGCTAAATTTGCATATGAAAAGAAGTGGCTGAGCATTTTGCTGCATTTAAAAGGAATGGAAAAGGAAAGAATGAGGATTTACAGCAGGAAACCCAAGTTGGCATGACAATCTTTAGGGCTGGGTTTCTCTAAACACAATACAGGTGATGTGGCAGGCAAAAATACCAGCACTTCTCTCCGCTTCTTAGCGGCTTCTGGGGTGAAAATAATTTCATTTCTATGGCCAAATATTATTTAATGCTATGGCCTTTGCTAGCATGATAAATGAAATGGGGCTAGTGGTAATGATACTCTATTTGTAAAGGGGAATGCTCCCCTCTACTAGCAGCTTGACTGAGATCCACCCAATTTGCTTCTTAAACACCGGAACCATCCTCACCAGTAAGTAGGTATGGAAATAGATACAGGGGATAAAAGAGGTTTTGATGATTGACCAAGACCCACCCCAGGATCCTGTTAGGGCATGGTACCAACATCATGATAGAGCTGCTGTGCTGGCAAAGGGCTGCAGTGTTCCTTGGTTGGTGCCACAGCTGGCAGTGGTCCACTGTGTGTGCTGCAGCCTGGCTCTTTGCTGAACCCAGCCCTTCTTGCAAGCTGCCTTTGTTGCTGGGTTTCCCTGCAAAGCTTCACAAGGACATTTATCAGTCTCAGTTCTTGTGGTTCCATTAACTTTTCTTGGCCTCAGACAATAAAGCTGTGGAGTTAATTTCATTCATTTAACCAGTGGGAAGGGGGTGGGGGTGAAAAATAGACAGAATGCATTTTCTTTTAATCTGATGGATACAGGATGCCGTGCTTGCATCCCCGATACAGTCAGCAGTGTCAGCACTCACTAGCATCTCGAGCTTTGCAAATAATGACTCACTTGGTTCAGTGGTCAAACTGAAGCAAAATCATAGAGTAAAAAAGTGCTTCAAGGTTATTCAACAAGATGTTTTGACCCAAAACTGAAAGTTTACTTTATTTTAAGGCATTTATTGTTGTCTTTTTTGTTGTTGTTTTCTTTTCTAAGTAACAGAGGATAAAGAGGCCAGTTTCAAAAAGAAAGTGTTATTTCAGAAGGAAAAGTGGAAGCATTCTGTTAGGAAACAGAAATGTAGGAAAATGTTTTGACCTCTCTTTTTGTTTCTTAATTTTAACTTTGTACTTTTGTCCTAGCTGAAATTCTTCACATGCTGAATCTGACCTGAAATGTACTGCTAATTCCTTCCCCCTAGATGACATATATTGGTGAATTAGATGTTTTCACAAAGAATGCTGCCTTCATCTCTTCCCATGATCCTGGTTTTGCCCAGGTGAAATGCAAGAAAAAGCATTGTAGCAGAAAACAGGAAGTGTCTGCTGGAACATCAACATCACTTTTTAAGAGTGGAATTGGAAGGGGAACAAACATGGAACATCCCTTCATATTTTTTTTGCCCATGTAACTTCTCTTTCTCCTGCTTGGAGGATGCCTGCCTGGGCTTGTTTATCAGGACTGTGCTTGGTAGGGAGGATGGTCCTCTGTGCTCCAGGAAAATTGGAGATTGTGGATCAAAAGCATAACCATGGGTCACTAGAGGAGGGTGTCAGGTGGAAAGCAGAGAACAGTGCCTAGCAGATGCGAGAGCAGAGAAAACAAGAAACAAAACCCTATTAGCCACTGTTATTACCAGCCCCCCTCCTCCTGGAATAAAAAATGAGCTATTTAGCCCACTCTAGTAGAATTTTGGTTAAGAAGCTGCAAGCTGGCATTGATAATTTGCTAGTAAACCCAGATAGGGAGCCTTCTCAAACAAACCCTTTTACCCACAAAATAAAGGCATTGGTTATTTGTGTTACTCTCCTTCAACCATGCTTAGTTAAAGAATGCATTGTCTCCATACCTTGTGAACCTAGTTGAAAACTTTGGGCATGTGTCACAACATGATTAAGTCACCGGCTCTACAAAGATGCCATTTAATGAATTACAAGCTGTCGTGGTTTAACCCCAGCCAGCAACTAAGCACCACGCAGCTGCTGGCTCACTTCTCCCCACCCAGTGGGATGGGGGAGAGAATTGAAGAAAAAAGTAAAACTCGTGGGTTGAGCTAAGAACAGTTTAATAGGACAGAAAGGAATAAAATAATAATGATGATAATAATAATAAAATTACAATAATAATTACAAAAGAATTGGAATATACAATTGATGCACGATGCAATTGCTCGCCACTCACCAACTGATGCCCAGTTAGTTCCTGAGCAGCGATCCACCTCCCTCCCCCAGCCTCCTCCCCCCAGTTTATATACCGGACATGACATCCCATGGTCTGGAATACCCCGTTGGCCAGTTTGGGTCAGCTGTC
>JANZLQ010000055.1:12557315-12573672 GCA_026212715.1 Elanus axillaris | reverse complement strand
AGGGAAATGATGGGGGGGGGGGGGGGCGGTGATCAGTGACAGCACTTGGCATCACACTAACCAGAAAGTCTGTGCTTTTTTAAGATGGTGGTGGTTGACAAGGTGAAATGACTCGCTTACCACAGTGTTATAACTTTGTATGTTTAAAACCATAATGCATTTTGTAATCTTCCTTGCACAGAAGTCACATTTGTCAGAATCTCAAAAAATTCCAAGTGCAGTTTGGGTTTCATTTCACTCTGAGGTAATTGCCAGTCAGCATTCATTTGTGGGCTGAGCTGATCAGAAGTTTTCAAAAACATAGTAGGCTTTTTCCACATAAATATCTACTTACCAAAACCAACAAGTCTGGCAAAAAAAAAGGAAAAAAAGCATATTCCCTGAACTTTCAGTTCTCAGAGGAGTCTGGCCCAGCAAATGGCACAGTTATAATGTTGTTCCTCCATTACAATTGCTTCAGAGTGATTACTCTTCTATTTCATCCTCAGCTGATTAGTCCCTAGGCTCAATTGCTTTCAAACGAATAAAATACCATCTATTTGTGTTTTCGCTTCTGTGGGAAAAATTCTACTTACTGGGATAAACTAAATAGATTGTTTTTGTCTGTGTGGGGTTTTGTTTTGAAGAATGAAATAATTTTGCTGAAACTGAAATTCTGACTTTTTAGTATCTCTAATGCAACTCCTCTATTGTCTGTTGATTTGAGAAGCAGTTTGCATACTTGATACAAAGAGCTCAGGAAGCTTGAACTGAATTTTGGAAAACATAACAAAAATTTTTTTTTCTGTCTTTCTCCTCTCTAGAAAGGAACTGCTGAAATGCCCCACACATGCCTGCATACCCATAACCACAAAAATGCTAGTATTTATGCTTTTCCCATCATACCTGTAAAGATGAGCAATCATTCAAGAAATGCTGTACATAGTCCTTGCCCTCTTTTTTAATATAATGTGTTCAGACAGTTTGGAAAAGTTTGAGGTAGTCATCCAAAGTGAATCTTATCAGGTTTGTCTATTATTTCTTATCAAGTCTGAAACATGCCAGGCATAATTTAGATTGAGATATTTGGCATTTTACAAACCCTTGCTACATGTCACTCAAATCCAAGTGATGGGCACTTCAAAGAAAACCAAGGTGCAGTTTTGAACAGTTCTTCATAAGTTTCCTTGGACCAAAATTTCTTACTTGGAAGCCCTCTAGTTAGGGCTTGCATTTCTGATAAATTTCCATGCATTATTAACCTAATTGGACCCAATATATATTCTAAGTTTCTCATTAATATTTTTTAACACATTACAGCATCTTTACCCTTGAGCAGTCAACCGAGTTTTCATCTTCATAAAAATGGGTTCCTCATAATCAGACAATATCCAATCATTTCCGGTCCATAAGGTAAATTCCCTCTATATTCTTTCAATTTTGCAGTTTTCTTACCAATCAGCACAATACATTTCATCCTATGGATTATTACTCCATAAACCTTGCCACTATTGCCAGAAGCTACTACCTGGAAGGGATGCTAACTTGAGTTGGAGGACATGTCAAAGCGATGACCTCAGGCTAAATGAAAGAGGACAAAACTCTTAGCATTTTAGCAGAATTGTTCCACTTACTCTTGTAATTTAGACCCTTTACTGATTCTGATCATGGTCAAAATGAATAAAATACCAAGGGTATTTTTGTAGTGTGGTAATAATATACTAGTGATATATTATTTACAAATATTGACTGGTAAATAAATGGTAGTACAGCCCACTGATTGTTAAGTTACTTGTTAATTTATCTATAGAGCAGTAACATTTTGGAGTCCAACACCTGAATACTGCAGTCTGTGGTGATACAAGAAAACTTGAAAATAATGACCCTAAGTTAAAATGATTACTGGTGTTTTTTAGGTGCCATGGCTGCAATAACAATGATAATAAGCCATAACAATTATTAGGGAGAAAGATTTTTTTAAAATATAAATTCAGAAGGTTTTTATTGTTATTATCTAAAATTGAAGTATGTAGATTATTTTAAGTGGGTAGATTTTTGTTTTGTAACCATGAAATTGCTAACATATTAACAAGATTTTCCAGACATTAATGGATTGATTTCTGTATAATTGTAACTATATTAATTCATCCCAATTACGTCTAAGCAAAATTTAAATAAGTTAAATGGGAGAAATTAAAAATGTTTGAAAACACTGCATGGAAACCTTCAGGCATCATAAGACTGTCGTTTCTCATCTCTAATATCATTCATTCTGCAACTGAGAGCACAACATAAGTAGTTTCGGTTCTCCCAAGATTTGTAAACATTTTCTGTACATTTCAAAACCAACTTAAAGGTGTCTCAATAAAGCCAGTATGGGTTTTTTTTCCCCACTGGTGGAAAAAGTGTTTCTGGCTGTTTCCTCATTTCTGTTGGTTTCTTATTGAAGAAGGTGATGCATAGATGATCCATTTATAATGTGAAGATGTTCAGCCATAAAGACAGGTTTAAATTTATAGTGGAAGCACTGGCATTGGTCTGAAAGAGAGAGCAGTCATGATAGGCATAGAGGAATCTTGCAACACCACAAGCACTCTGTAACAATCCTCAGCTCTTGAGTGTACCATTGCTCCAAAAGGCAAAAATACTCTGCTTACCAAGGTCATGGCTAGGATCAGTCCTCTGCAGGGCTTGGTGTCAGATCCAGGCTGAGATAGTTTTTATTTGATCTTCGAGAACACAACTGTATTCTAGCTTAGCTAAGATCTGCATTGGTTATATTGTGCTAGAAGAGTTTAAGCTGAAACTGGCTTCAAGTGAAACCTCTTCATGACCAAGTTTTCTCATTACCTGAGTCAGAGGAGTTTTGCTGAAGTTTCATGCAAACGAGAACTGGGAATAGAACTGTTGCACATCTGGGAGGAATTTGGACAGTTTGGTAAAGCAAGCATACACATTCCAACTTTGCATGTTTTTCTACTGTGTTTTGGGGATCTCAGCACCTGCTATCTCAACGTATTTCATCTCACTTGCATCTTATTTGATCATCTCATGACTGGCTATCTCTTTCAAAACACCCCTCCAAAACCACTTTTCTCCAGTTCCTGATTTCTAGATACACATTGGGCTAGGAAGAGCCTTGGGCTGCATCCTTGTTAAGATGGTTGATAGGCTGCATTGATATGGAGATCAAGAGTTATTACTAGAGGCTGTCACATTGCCACTGCTAGCATATCATGTCTTGTCTTTAGCTGAATTTTTCCACTTGTACTAGCCACTGTAGGCTTGAAAGGTTGGCCAGGTGGTCTGCTCCGGAATGTAGCAGCTAACTAGAACTAGCATGGATCAGATAAAATACTCAGTTTAGATGATCCATTCTCTGCTAGAATTAGACAAATGCAGGTCTCACTGAGGAGAACCAATGAAACCCATCCCCCTTCCTGCAGCAGAGTCATTCATACAGAGAGAAAGCTGCTCACAGGAAAGAGATGGCTTGCAGAAAGGTGTTTCTTAATTGCATTTTGGTTCTGGACCCTCTGGTGAGCAGAAACACACTGGGAACAAATGAAAGTTTCTGGTGTTGGGAAAAAAAAAGAGGAAAAAGTTTTGCCTCTTAGAGCAGGGAAATAGTTTGAGGCTATGTTTTAATTAAAATGAATATCTGCGCTATCTTAATGTTATTGCCAGTTAAGTGTAGCAGGGTGATTTAGAGTTCTATAACACAATTATACTCCGGTAATGAAGCTCCGCAGAATTATCCCAGGAATTCAAAATGCAGAGGGGAGCAGTAGCTCTCATTTGTAACCATGTTACAACCTTTATTGTTACAGTATTTTCTGTTTTCCTCCAAGATTAACTTGGTTGTATTTAAGTCTCTGGTTACATTAAAGAGAGATTGGGAACGGTGACAAGAGCTGTTTTACCATCCCTGCAGTAGTTTTGTTCAAAATGTTCTTCTATCAGCAGAGAGTTGACTGCTTTAACCTATTCATGTTCTTGGTCTTTCTACTGGTGGACAGGGTGCATGTAATTAATTAGTAATATCATATGCAATGTGGTTTTGCAGGTGAGGCCTCAAATAAATGAATATTCTAGCAGGGAAATGTCTATTGAAGATGCCTTGACAGGTGGTATGGAGCCTTTCAAAGTCGCTTTACACCTTTGCAATACAGCTGCTTCTGGTTCCATCTGGTGTGCTGAGGAGGTCTCGTTTGCTTCTGGGCTCCTGACTGGGTTTGCTGCTATGGAAAATAAGCTCTGAATGGGAACAGGCAGTTCCCTGCTCTGCTTAATCCTCTTCCATATACATGAAAAAACATTTCTACATCTTCATCTGTGTTTCCAATACAGCAGAAGTTACCCACTTCACAAAAATTGATGGAGTTATGTATTTAGACTTACATATTATTGAGTTTGACCTCTGGGGACTACCTGACTCATGCTTGGGTTTTGTACCTTAGTATGCTTTACCATGTGAGCCAGAAGCATTCATGCTCTCTATAAGGAAAACACTCAAATTCAAACAGATTCACCCTTTTGTCCATACACATAAAATGCCTCATTCCTCCACTCCAAGAATTAATTTGGTCAGTCCAGAACTGAGCCAGAGCACAAGACCTTCAAGTCCCCCAAAAGTCTGGGCTTGAGTAAGATGCTGAGTTACAGAGTGAATGTGGAAGTGTAGACACAAAAAACCTGCCCTCCCACAAGGACTTTTCACTGCTGACTGAGGAAGACCCAACCACTTGTTTCCAGAAATGGGAAAACTGTTTGGAGAAAGCAAGAAGCCCTGTCAATCTTCATTCCCATTTGGAAACAGATTTGTTTGGCATTGAGGAAAGATGAAAACTGAAATAAAGCTAACTTCACTTGAGTTTTTGATTTGTAGCAAACAGATTAAAAGCAGAAAGGAATCAATACGATAATAAGAGCAATCCTCAGGAACACCTCCAAACCCCTGTGGCAGACCCCAGCAGACTGATTAATTCAAGCAAACAGCCTGTGGATACTCTCTCCTTGCCTCTGTATTTTTTTTGCACAACTTCATGTCACAACTAGGGTCCAGACCACTCAAATGAAGCATATCTGTCTACCTTACAGGATTTTCAGTGTTCAAATCTAGCATCGTATTCCTGCAGATACAGAGACTCTAGCTCCAACCAGGTGACACTGTTGGAAAAAAAACAGACTGGGCAATAAAAGCATGTTTTGTACATTTCTTACTGTTCTGCTCTATGGTTCAGTTTGAAATAAACTGGGATGAAAGAAATGTTTCAAATCTGAAATGTGCAGGGTTTCTTACATTTTCAAAATGGAGTATTTCTATTTGCTTGCTTGCAACTTATTTTAGTTTGTCCATTTCTTTCCAGTGGAGCCTTTTGCAACCATGTTCCCTAGATCTCAGCAATAAGAACACCTCTTTCTTTCAGGCCCTTGTCTATTCACACAGAGATGTGCTTTTCTGCCTTCAGGCATTCTAAAATATTATCCAACGGGCCAAAATGCTGCTCAACACGTGTAAAGACTTTGCATTTCACCTTTAGGTCAATTCCACCTCTATGGCCCAAGAAGTACAATTCTTCCATTGTTAAGCTTTACCTGAGGAGTAAAGGCTGCCACCTCACAGCTGTGTAAAAACCCACAGCTTAAGCTTCAACTCAAGGAAGAAGCAGACAGCATAAAAAATAGGTCAGTCCATTTTCTGCAGAAAACATTCCTTCTGCAAATTTTTGGTCCCTCTCCAATCGCTTGCTAAAAGCTTATGACCATGGAATAAAGGCTAAGGTCAAATGTCCTGGAGCTATGAGACAATATCTCAGGATGCAGGTGTCCTTGGGCTCTGATTTAGGTTTCTATGTGTCTTGCTGCATTTGCTTAATGATTTTCTAGGCACCTATGGCCATAGCATCTGGGCTGCTGCCACAAATTAAATGCAATAAGACATTAAATCAAACTGTCTACAGCAGGCTGCAGAAACGGGCCTCCTCCTTATGCTACCCCACTCAGGCATATATGATGCAGAAATGGTTCAAATTCATGCAAAGGCATTGCTGAAAGGATGTATCTTGTGGTGCTCTTGGAAAGTTGGCAGAGTGACTGTGGATTACCAGGAAATCCACACTCCTGAACTGGAATTCTTCCACTGCGAATATCAGAGAAAATAGGGCTGGAAAATATCTCAAATTGCTTAAATATTCTACAGCCTCACTATATAGAGAACCTGCCCTTGGTCTCCCTTTTGGGCAAAATCTCAGGCATGATTTACACAGCACAAGACCCTGAGGTTCTGACACTGAGACTTTGGTGGTTTATGGCTTCTTATTAGATATTTATTCTCCCAGCATGTCTACTTGAATTTGCAATAGCACATATTGAGGGAGATGCATACCTGTCAGGAGCCACTGCCTGGTATGACTGTTCGTGCCTACACTTGTATTTGATCTCATTTGGGATTTTATATTCTGTATGTTACTATTGGTGCTAGACACATACATGACCATTATCTGCCTGAGTGCTAACAGCTGGAATGTATAAATTGTTTGATATAAGGAAAGAATTACCAAGATTTTTTTATGAACAGTATAATGTAAATTCAACCCTGTTTTGAAATACAAAAAAAAATGTTGTATGTAGCACTATGACAATATGAAGTTATATCTGAAACATGGACTTACTGGTAGTTTGTCAAAATAGCCAAAATAGCCAGATACTCATTCAGTTTAACCCCCTTCATGGTAAGAGAGTGAGGGAGAATCTCAGGGTATGTAAAAATCTGTCTGCATGTGCCCATCTGCTTGCAATAGCTTTGTATCGCAGCTTGTTTGGAAAGTATTATTAGTTCTTCACATGGGAAGGAAAGGTCACTGTCTCTGAAGGACAAATTCCGCCTCTGTCCAACAAACTCCAGGAGTCATTGGTCACCGTCAGATGACAGCTCTGAATTGCAGGGCAATGTTTGCCGCATTTATTTCTCGGAGTAATTCAGTGGGCGTGTGTGAGTGGAGAAGGGTGTCACACATTTGGCCAAGTTCAGGGTGTGAAAGAGGCAGTAGGCCACGGTCACCTCAAAAACATGGAGGGTTATTTACAGAGCAGAAAAAATAATCAGAAGCTGTTTACTGATTAAACTTGAAGCAAGCCCAGTCCTTCCAAAAGAGCAATCATCTGCTATTCATCATGGATTTCTACAAGTCTGGATGCAAGAGCTATTGTAAAGCTCTGGAAACCCTTCATGTTCAAAGTCACTCTCTGTTGATAGTAATAGTGATACAGTAGCCCTTAGAAACCTTGACTGAGCCTTGTTTTATCTTCTAGACACAGAAGAAAAGAAATCAAATACAGGCAACGAACGGAGATGAAGTAACATCCCTTCTGTCAGGCAGCAAGTCAGTGGCACAGCTAGGAAGTGAACGCAGACTTCCAGAGTGATGCTCTAAAACCCCACTTCTGGGGCCATACAACACCAGTGACTGGAACCCAAATCTGGGTCAACTACATCTTCAACCAACAGTTAGGATTGAGGTTAATGCATTGCAAACGCTGGACAAATAAAAACTCTCTTGGGTGAAAAACAACTGAGATTTAAAGTTCGTTTGTATCTGAATGAAAATGAGACCTTTACCTTTCTTATTTTTAAATAGGTTTCCGAAGAAAACAGGTTTATGCAATTGGATTGTCCCTCCCTGCCAACCATGGATCCTGTTGGCCAATGTTGACTACAGTCGGCAAATGGGGACAGAGATTCCGACCAGCTTTGTGAAGACAGGCAGGGTAACAAGAAGAGAGCCCAGGTGGTATTTTATGGCCCCAGCCAATACAATCCTTGTTTCACACCCAAAACAGTCGAGTTCTTTCTTTGGTTACTGAGAATGGGAAGATTATTTTTAAACGGTCTGTGCAGCTGCTCCAAGTCAGTAGTCTTCTGGGAGTGCCAGGGCCTCTTCCTTGTTGTATGGCATATACCTTATAGACTGATAATTGTCTTCACAGACTATCAACTATTAGTGTTCGTACTCATAAGCCACTGAACACTTACAAATACAGCAGCACTGCCATGTGAATGGCAAGAAGGAAGAAGCAAGAAGTTTCACCAGCAACTACTTCACTCTGGGTTCAAGATCAGAGTTTTCAGTGATACCACAACTTGAAGGGTTAAATTTCATCTATTTTCCACAACAGAAACCCAGATCACCATGATGTTTTCTCCCCTTTTAGATAGTCATCTTCCATTAGGAAAAAGAAATCAATTGCCAAGGATTTTGTCTTGCTCCTAGTAGAGCTGCTGTGTAGGCGGAACTGTCACGTATTAAAACTGCTTCCAATCATCAGCAGAATTCAAAAAGCAGCAACTTTCTCTGCTTCACCCTCAGTTTGAGGACTGATTTTCTAATACACCTGTAGCTTTGCTTGGGAAACTGTCTGACACCTTGAAAACAAGCAAGAAAGGAAACGACTCTTCAAGAGAAAATGAAGCAGAAATCCTTGGGAAAGGTATATCTCATGGAATAGATCCTGTGCTTGACCAAAGGGCACCCTGCAGCACTGGACTCAGAGAGAACAGGAGGTAAAGGACTGGATCTCACCAGGAATGGATAATGCCACATACAGAGTCCTCATCTCAGAGACATCACTTCAGATATTACCTAGGTCACACAGTTACGCTCTGTAGCCAGGAGGGTGCTTTGGTTATTGAAACACAGAATGCACTATCAGGGGACATGGTTTTTAAACCATCTTGAACAATGATTCCCTGCGCCTTTTGCAGCAAGTCATTTTATCTCTCTGTGCTTCTCTCCTCTGTGTAGCAAGGACAATATTTACCATATGTACTGGGACAATGTAAAGCTTCATCTGCTGAAAACATTGTTGCTCTTTCCAACTATGGAGTGTTACGAGAAGAGATAATGGAAGCATGAGTGAATTTCACATTTGAGTGGTAACCATTAAGCCTTGCAAGAGTCCTCTGACTTTGAAGACATTTTATCTCTCCACTCCAGTGAAAGATTAGCCTTCTAGGATTCACTTTGCATATAAACCTAGACAGGCCTAATTTTTGGCCCTGTTTCCTCTAGTGGTTATTTACTCCAGAGAAAAGAGAGTATGTAAGTATTATTTAGACCTGCTTCCTAGTTTGAAACGTCTGCCTAAAAATACATGCTGCTCCAACTTTCTGTCATCAGTAGTGACATCAGGATGCATTATACTGCTAGTTGCCAGAAGTAAGGAATGTGCATCTGAAATCTTCTTCTGAAGAGTTTCATTGGAAGCCAGGTACAGTCTCATCTCTGATTATTTTTTTTTATGGATGTTTGATATCTTTTATGTTGTCTGTGTAGATATTTATACGTCCCTTGCTGACTGTAAGATGCCCCACATTAGTGGTATAATCAGATAATATCTTCTGTTACAGGAAAAATGTCAATCTTTCGGTTTACAGATGGGGTGAATGCAGATGAAGTGTAAGGATTGTCACAGGTCTGTGCAGGAGTTATTCTATGCACATGGATGAGCATAGGGTGCACACATGGCACACAGACACAGCGAGATCAGTGTATTTTATTGCATGTGCACACATCAACTCCAGTTCATGCATACAGCAAGGCACAGAGCTTCCTCAAACTCAATGCATGTTTTTTTCAGAGCTGATCTCATGTGCCCAGTGGACACAGATAGTTCCTACCCAGGTATCTACCCTGTCAAAACTGCAGGATGGACAAGGAAGACGTCACCAGAAAATCTGGATAGGGCAAGAGGTACCAGGAGAAAGGACAGGGGAAGTCCACATGAGAACCAGGAACTAAACTCTACCTCTCCTGACATTCAGTTCATGCATTACATCCTCCATTCTAGCAGAAAGGACCATTGTCATCTGAAGCAACAAAGCCACAATACAGCTTTTGTAGGTTCACAGCTAGGATGAGTCATGCACCTTTCCTTTGTGGCACAGTTCAAGCACTGTGGTGGGGTTAGAAGGACCAGTTTGTCTTGCCACTTCAGTTTGTGGCTTAGTAGTGGGATTTTCAGGTCCAGGGTTGTCTGTCAATCTTGTCCCAGTGCTAAAAGTCAACAAAAAATAAACTCTTTGAAATGGAAAACAGAATTTTGCAGGGAGCCAGGGCTGTAAGAATTGTGACAAAAAAATGTCTTTTTTATTCATTAAAATTCAAATGCAGATAAATAACCAACAGCTCCAGTGAGGATTATGGAACTTCTGTATTTATGGGGAAGCAGAAATTTTATAAATATTGAGATTGGCTATTTTCTACCTACATACCTTTTTTTTTTTTTTAGAAGAGTAATAACATTTGCTAGTCCAGCAATAATACCATGCATTTATGCAGTGGCTTTCATCCAGAGATCTCCAAGCACTTTACTAACATTGGTTGGATGAAGCTTCACAGAGCTCTTTTAGAGGCAAATAATGAATTATTATTCCCGGTTTATAAAGAGAAAAATGTTTGCACAAAAAGATCAAGGAATTTTGTCCAGAGGCAAAGGCTGAGCACATGGCAAAGCTGTGGCAGAGTCTGGGAGTTGTGATTACAGAAATTATTCTCCATCTGAGGGACTTGACCAGTTTAAAGACTTTTTTCAGAGGAACAAAAGTTACTGCAGTAACTGGTGGTCTGAACTTAAAGCATGTCAGTTGCTTCATACTAACTGTCTATGTGCATGGTGTAGGTAAGGGTAAATGAGAATAACTTATTCTTACAGATCAGCATCAATACCATATGAATGAAATACAATCTCAGAAGGGTAAATCAGTTCAGATTTGTGTACTAAATAGATATGTTGCCTCATGTATTCAGTTAGTTTAGGTATCTCTACATAACACTGAATTATGCCATGTAAATGTCACTTTTATGGATAAGGTCAATTTAAAATATGTTCCTAACAGCAGTAGCAGCAGCAGCCACAACAACAACAACAACCCAGAAGATGTTTTAAAGGTTGTCAAAACTTCTCCTCTACAAGACTTTTTAATGAAATTTGCACCTGCTTTAAAAAGAAATTCAGTCATGAAGACTATGTGAAGGAAAAAGAAAGTGTCAAAGTCAAAATAAATGTAGACTGAACAGAACATGTATTTTCATCAACTTTTACAATTTTAAAAAAGATAAAAAATAAATAAATGTAAAACTGTTCCTCTTTTCAAAAGGAGAATTCTTCCATTATCTCAAAATATGGAACAGGAGACTTGGGTTTTCCCCTGACTGAACCTAGTCTTCAGAATATGCCTCCACCAGTATCACAAACTACCTCTGACAATAGGAGGTTTCCTTTCTTAGATTCAGTCCTTTTGTGTTTTGGATTCCCCTCCGTGCCCTTTTCCTTTTTGCTATCTTCATGACATGTCTTTAAGTGATCAAGATTACTGGGCCGGATAATCTCCAAGCAATTAATTGGCTAAACTGCAGCTAAGATGATTAAGAAATTTTAATGGCCAAAGAATGAAGATGAGGATGATGATGATGATGATGATGAAGATGATAATGATTTGATTTGTGGATTCCTAAATTTATTTTACTTGTCACCATCACTGGCCATTTTGATATAGTAGGCTCTGTCTCCGAGTTGCAACCTGAGTATGTGCAGCAGGTGGCATTACACTGTCCTGGAAACATTCACAATGCCATTTTGGAGTAGATTTCACATCACTGTTGATGTACTTATTGCTGCCTAGGAACTTCTCATTTAATCTAATGCCTTGTCTCTCACCCACTAATTTATATCAATCCCTTTCTTTCCATTTACACTGTAACACCTCTTTAAATCAAGCATGGATGTCTTTAAGTGACAAGGAATCCACAGCATTTAGCTGTTGCAGTGATTAATTACCACTGTTATTTAGAGTCACACCTCCATCTAAGTTTGAACATCTTTGAAGTTTGCATCTATTGGGCTTTGTTAGAACATTTGCATTTCAATTTAAGAGCATTTTGCTTACAAATCTCTTTCCCATGTAAGTACTGAATGACCATGATCAAGTCATCACTGTTCTTTACTGCATGTAATGCAACCAATGTCTTCTGTTGGAAACTGTCATTTCAAATCCCTCATGAAGGGCTGAAAAAACAGCTGTCTATGAGGCATGGGCAGCCTTTCTCTTGGCATGCACAAAGTGACAGTTGTCCTCTGAAGCTGTTAAAGAACGTGATCCAAAGGGAGAGGTTTCAGAGAAAAATCACTGATATTTGCTCATTTCTTTAGGACTTGCATGTCTGATCCTTTGACTGTTTCTCTCCAATTTCAAGTAAAGCTGAGTGTTGGGGCTGTTTTGTTTTGTTTTGTGGTTGTTTTAGGTTTTTTCCCCAGGAATCACCTTCCTAACCATGGAATATTGCTGAGATGGAGAAGGCAGGAGAGGGGAGGGCACTGCTTGAGGCTTTTAGGCTAACACAGCATCTGTTTGTGGCTTGATTCATCCAGTGGCAAAGCCATCACTCTTCAAAATCCCCTTTAAGCAATTCTCTTTGGTGGCCTGAATTTACTGAACTCTCTGTCCAGATTCCCAGGCAGAGCAGAAAGCTTAAAGGGTTTCTTGTTTTGTAGTCCCTGGTGACCAGTACCTGCTATGCTGCTTTTCTGCTGCTGGCCCTCGACTGATGGATCTGGCAGCAGCTGAGGGGAAGGTTCATAGTCCAATGGATTAATGACGCTTTGATTGACTTGGTCTTGTTTGATGTGTTGTAGATATGCTCAGACTGTGTCTCCTGTCTCTTTATCTTCCCTGTGCAGTTATGTTGACAGCTTCGCCACTTCCCTCCTGAGCCAGCTTTACAGCACAAGGAGTTTCTCAGTAGGAATTTTTGCCTTTGTTTCCTGGATTCTCTCTGCCGTCCGTACAGCAATCCATCCTCTTTATGTAAGGAAGGTGTTCATGAATGCACTAACCTACTAATAAAGGAAAGTGGTTAACTTGCTTTTTAAGAAGAGAAAGGCTCAAATCAAAACCCCTGGTCCCAAAGCTTTAGGAGTACAAAAAACTAAACTACTGCTCTGAAAAATCTGAATTCATCCTGATTGCTGCTGCCAAAGACATCTCTCCCATGCACATTGCTTGGTGTGCCTAAAGACTGACATGTGCCATAAGAGTGGAAATGGCTTCCTACCACCCAAAAGTCACAGTGGTGAAATTCTCACTCAAAGCTGCCAGCCAGATACTGTGTTTTCCACCAATTTTTCATATCATGTGTGGCCCTATCAAAATGCACAGTCCAAGCTACAGCACAGTTCTGGGCTCTTTTCCCAAGCTTGTGAATGTGAGAGATGCTGGAGGTGTGAAGAGGAGAGTAGGAGCTTGTGGTATGTGAGTCTTGGCACATCTGATGAGGACAACAGATGACCTCTAGAAAAGACTTAAACACAGAAAGAGAAGAAGAGAGAGAAGAATCTGACTGTAGCAACACTTGGAATCTAAACATATGATGGGTCCAGAGATAAATAAGATGCATTGCTCTGGGGTCTTAATGCCCAGGACTTGGTAGACTGTAAGAGGTTCCCTTTAGCCCTGATGTATTCTGTTCTTTCACTTAGTTTTAAGTACAGCTTTCTTTATCCTTCCATTTAGTTTTTCAAGCTTTCCAGAAAAATGGCAGGATTTCTTACAAGGTACACTAAAACTTGAAGGAGCTATAGCCTTGTGTATCTAGGTAAAATGCCAATAAGGAAAAATATTGAATGGAGAGGGAAATTCTAGACTTCAAAATTATCCCACTGAAAAAATAAAATGTCTTTTAAAACTTTTCTCCCTTTCATAATTGAAATATAAATGAAAAGAACTTCCATGCTTTGAATCGTGACTCTTTGTGTGTATGACTAACTCAGATTTCATCCTACATGGATTTCTTAACTCACTGAGACCATTTTTGATGCTCTGGAGATAAGCTTCACTACCAAGCAAGTGGAACTACATAAAATCACAGAAAATAAATTTGAAAATAAGCAACCTCAGGAGGTCACCTAGTCCACCCCTGTCCCAAGGCTTGATCTAAATTTTTCTTGACAGTTTGTTTAACCTGCTCTTAAAAGCCTTCAGTGGTTTCAGTCTCACAGCAATCTATTCCACTCTTGAACTGTCCTTACTGTTGGATGTTTTTCCTTCATGTCTAATAAAAATAAACAATTATCTCTATTTTCTCACCTCTTTGGAGACATGAAAGATATGCTTTCAGATGATGAAACCACACTTTTCAACTGAGAAAGTATCATTCTCCAATCAGGCTGCATGGGCAGCAGGCCTGTCCTTTGAATTCAGACATTCCTGTGTTTGTCATTGTATGCTTACATATATTTCTTTACTATACACTAATCCCCTTTCATTTTTCTACCTCTTTCTTTGAATTTTCTCTCTCATTATGTCATATTATCCCTTGTCTGTATGCCCATTCCTCGCCATCTCTCTTGGTTTTGCCTATGTTTGCGATACTTCCTTTCTCACCTCCTAGCACAGCAGGTGAAGGCACAGTTTATGCAGCTGCTGTTGATGTTGTTGGTAGCTGAACTGGCATATCTGATGTCAAGGATAGCCCTCCATTTTGTCCTACTGGCCCTTCTCTGAACTATTGATGTAAATATGTGGCAAAAACGTCCCTCATGCAGGCTGTTACTCTGAAATGAAAACATGACACGTCCATAAAATGTGATCTATGTGTAATCATCATACACATGCCTTCAGACAGGGAAGAGAAGTGACTTGCTAATTAAGTTTTACAATCCAGCGGTTGTGAGAAAGATAAAAACATGTCCCCGGTCAATCCATTACAAAGGGAACAGAACATCTGACCTTTTCATCCTGCCTTCCGTTTGCACTTGCTAGATCCATAACCTTTTCCAGCTGGAACGGAAAGTTCAATTAAGTTTTGTTGGCTCAGAAAACTGCCCATGTCCTGGAGAGTAGATTAGGCACTCAGGGGCTGCAATTATCCATCTGGTGCCACTTCAGCTATAATATCTATATATTTATATATGTACTGCCATTGCTTGCAAGGATAAACATTGTGCTGAGTTGCTTAGAGAAGAGTCACAAGCCTTACCGCTGGGGACTCTACTGATCCCCAGGATCCAAACCACCAGGCTCCATGCAGGGTAAATCCAATGTCAACGAAGATTCTGCCACTCGTAGTCTCAGAGGGAATGTGTCAAAGTGGAAGGGATTCATCACATACCACACAACCTTTCAGGTTTCCATCTGTGTCGATCCACTGATTTGTGGATCTGCACTTCCCCACAATCTGGGGGAGGCATACAGAACCTTTGGAAATAATTTAATCTCTATTGAGAAAGAAATTTTATAAATGTAGACACATGTATATATTATATAGTTAACACTTCTGAGGACAAAGTGCTTGGCCTTGGCAAATAATTCATGCAATTACATCAAAGATGAGGCACTGTCAGCAACCAATGCATCAATCATCTGGCTGATCGATAATGCCTGCAGTATATGCAATCAAACCTAATCAGATTCACATAGCCTGGGGATGAGAGAACATCTGAGATCCTTGCCACACACGGTGAGGCTGTAGTTTCAAGGGCTCATCTGAAAGTTTGCTGAGCAGAGTTTTTCCTTTGGGGCTGTTTTTACCCTGTTTGCATATCTCCAACTCTCTCTAAAAGGGGAGCAAACACATCTTAGGTCATCACACCTAAGTTATAAAAGAGTCCTTGAGAAAGGGGATGCAACATTCACATTTGTTCCTAGTAAATCACAAGGCCAGTACGCATTGCAGCTCATAAGACAAGGCTCTGCCTTTACCAGAATGTTATAAAAAGATCAACATAAATTTTGCCTTATCTGCTGGACTCTAAGAAAGCCAGAAAATAAGCATGCATATGTATTACAACAGACAGTCTACTGTGGTGCAAACTGCTAGTAGTTTAAGTCAGTACCATGAGAATATAGGTTGTCCTGCTCAAAATGCCAGAAGACTGCCTCACCGTATCATCCTCAACAAAGAAGGAATGCTGGGCTTCCTGCTTCCAAAGTTCACAGATTTGGGAGATGTCATTTCTGACCTCCATCATGAGTCTTCCTCCAGGGGTTGGTGAGCACAGCTTTTTCTCAAGTTGTCACCACAGTTGTCAAGTCCTGCATTTGCAGAAGATTGACATACCTGCCTCCATTTGCACTAGTCTTAGGACATAGGAACACTCATCATGTATCCTGGACAGCAACCTGCTAATGACCTCTGTTAGCATCAGAGCAACCATTTTGCCTAGACAGTTTGGCCTCTCTGATGATCAACTCTACTGCTAGAGCAAAATCTGCTTCTCTCAGTAGAAAAAAATTCTGAGACATGTACAGGAACTCTGTCTCTGATTCCGGGGGGGGGGGGGGGGGGGGGGGGGGGGGGGGGGGGGGGGGGGGGGGGGGGGG
>JANZLQ010000055.1:12500360-12557215 GCA_026212715.1 Elanus axillaris | reverse complement strand
TTCCCCCCACCCCCCACCCCACTTGCTGTCTTGCATCTTTTCCTGGGGAAATAAAGCCTCTGAGAGAGCCCTAGGTCACAGGTTTACAGTGGTTACTCTGAGAACTGAGGGAATCTTTTTTAATCTACTCCAAAAGTTGCTTCTTCCATCCCACAACACTCTGATGACCACCTCCACCTTGATTCTAGCATCCCTCAGTTTCTTCTTATTTTTACCTCCTTACTCTTCCCACAACATGTGAAAAAACCTCATTAACTCCATCTTGAAGTAATAATGTCCAGTAGCGAGAAACTGGCTGCACCACAGGCTAGGAAGGGTGTAGGTATGGCTATTTCAGTCTCCTAGAGCAGGAGTCTGGCTCTGTCCACCAATTGCCCACAGCCTGCTTGGTGGCATGGCTACCACCCACATGTTCCCCTCTTTCCCCAAGGGGCTGGGAAGGATCCCACCCTGTCACAGCCCAATCTCCCTCTGCTTTGGCACCAGACTGGGCTGAGTCTGCAGTTCTTCGGCAATCTCCTGCCTTTCCCCTGCCGGTTTCTGTGCTGTGCCTCATTAGCTGCTCAGCTCTCTTCAGCTGGGAGACAGGAATCTGGCAGGAAGGTGTAAACAGCCAGTTTAATTGGGTGTTTAGAACAAAAGAAGCAGTGGCAGTGCTGTCATTTTCAAGCTAGCTTACAAACAGGCAGTTTGAAAACCATTTCCTCCCATCTGCAGAGAGTTAAATCTCCCAACACTTGCGAGCGAGCATCTTTTTGAACATGGGAGAAACAAACAAACAAAGAGGTGCTTTTTCAGAGCATGAGACAGTGTTTCTGTCCTGGCTTATATCCTGTCCTGTGCAATCATTTATCATCTGCCTTGAAGCTCTGCAAGTTTGGGACTACCCTTCTTTTTTTCCCTACCCCTATTGCACTTGTGCATGATCATGGTATGCACCTCTCTGCCTTTCATCATCTTCCTCACAGTGACTTTCGTGGCCTGGACAGTCAATGGCAGGTGCCAAAATATCCAGATCTGACAACAACAGACAGAACTGCAGCCACATCACATCAGGCCTCGGAATGGACACACCTTTTCTGGTGCCCCTTATCATACAGTCCTCTACAATTATCAATCCCCAGGAAAAAAGGTTGTTTGCTTATTATTTTTCTTTCTGGTGGTCTGTACTTAAAGTCTGTGTCTCTGAAAGGAAGGAGAAGAAAAAAAGAAGCTTACTAAAAACTGTCCAGAGATGTCCTGCCTGCACCTATAAACACAGATGTAGATTTATTTGTGTTGCTTAGGAACCTGCATCTGTGGCCTGTCTGGTCCTTTCATGTTTATTTAAAATCACATCTAATAGAAAAAGACACAGCCATAAGGCTCAAGAGTGAAAGTTTACCAGGGTCACTGGTTCTGCCACCTGAACTATTTGTCTGATCTGTCCTCCCAAGCCAAACAAAGCATTTCCATACAAATTGGATCCTGGTTACAGAAACACAGGATTTCAGGTCAGGTATCTCCCACCCAAGGTTTGTCTCTTGCCCCAAGAAAGCAATCCTTCTGTGTGATGGGGCAGCAGTATTTCAGACTGACAGGCATCTTTGTTTCCCTAAAGTGTCCCTTTTTTTCTTCCCTGCTTGGAAGTTGTGTTCAAAGGGAAGGAATAAGTGGAAATAAACAGATTTTAATGGGAATGTCAAATATCCAGGAGTTCTGGACAAATGGCTGCTGCACATGTGTGGATAAACCAGATGTGCCATGGCACAAGGAGCCTGGTGTGCCTGGACCGCATCAGGTTTGCTCTGTGAATTGTTCAGGTAAATCTGTGCATGGCTGGACACTGGCTGCCTTCTCAGGCACCTTCAGGTGCACATGTGTGGTAGAGCTGTTCCTGGCATGTTCAAGATGTCCACGTGACTACACGTGTCCCTTTGCTGCTGCTGGAAATTTCCCCACTGGATGCACAGACCTTGCTGTCACCCTGTAGGGTGTGATATGATAGATGACACAGATTTTTGTAGAATAAACTCACACAATTTTTGCTTATTCCTTTGCTCCTTGTTGATGCGTCTTGTTTTCTTACAAAGAAACTAGGGAGAACATCCTATTCAATATACCAGCTATGTATTTTAATCTAGACAGTCTTTACCTTTGGTTTGGGGATTTGGTCCCTTCTTGGAGTAAAACTGTAAGAAGCTAATTCCTACACAAATGCCTCCTAGAAATGGATCCAGGCTTCCAGTCCCATGCTCATAACAAAGCTAAGGCGCATCGAAGTCTATGTCCAGATATGATTTCCACCCCAGTTTGACAATGCCTTAATTTGCATTTAAGCACAATACCAAAATCCTTACTGTTCTCTTTTCTTTTGTTGAAATAAAAATGATCTAGAACCCAAACTTGAAATCTAACAAATTCTGAATGCAATGGCTTCATAAATTTAAAACATGAGACAACTATGATTTACTGCTCCACTTTTTTGTATAACCAAGGCTATAGATTTCTTCCACTTACTGGTTTCTGCATGAACCTCAATTGAGTTATGGTTTAAGCAGGGACATGCAGTCTTTAACACCAGTCTCAGGATGAGCAATCTAACCACATTCCCTGAAAAGGATTTTCCAGTGATTCATCACTTTCACTGGAAAACAGGTGACACCTTAATTCAGGTTTGAACTTCGCTAGCTCCACTTCTGATCAAAGTTAGAATTTCTATAGAAAGACAGACAGAAAGTAAAGAAAAGGAAATAGCGTGTTGTGTCTCTATCTTTTTGCATATCTCATTTGCCATCACAGGATGATAATGCAACAGCTGAAATGCTGAAATGAAAGGCTGTTTTGAGGATCTATTTAGCATAGCCATAAGCAGAATATACAAGAAATTTCATGAGTCTGATTCTGCTGATACTGTCTGCCTGAATTGCAGATTCACAGCATCCCATTTGAGAGGAAACAAACTTTCAGTGTATTAGAACCACACCTCTGATATTTTTTAAGTTCACTGCCTATAAATAAGGCTTTTTTAACTGAAAGTCTCAGCACAAAGCACAGCCATGAGGGCTTAGAGTGCTGTCTAATTTTTCAGCTTCCTGCACTGGAACTTGATTGTTTTCCATGGCCTTTTGTGCTCTTAGTTTATGAAAAATCAATACTTTATATAGAAAACGAATCCCCTGGCTATCTATTTAGAGCAGTATTACCTCCAGCTCTGTCGCTCCTGCTATTCTGTTCACTACGCTCCAAGCAACTGGCGCATGTGTTAACCCAGCAGGATGGGATCCCCTTGCTCAGGCAGCGTAGGGTGCAGGACATGCATGGGAAGGCATCACATCACCTTCAGCAAGGAGTTTTGTTCCTCCTCTGAGCTTCAGCAACATGGATTTTGAATAACCAAAAGGGTGGAATTTGGACACCAAGTGCTACTAAGTGCAATGTGGCTAAACCGGGAATTCTCAGATCCAATAACTTTTTCCTTCATTTATCTCGTTGTAAGGCAAAGAACTATTAAAATAAAGGGGCGAAACACTTTACTATATTTTTTCCAGTTCAAAAATAAATAAAACCCCAACCCAAATTACAAAAAGAGATGGCTTGCAGAAAATAGGGCTGTTAGTATTTATTTTGATGTTCACAGGAGAAAAAACAGGTTTGAGATGTCATTCATTTTCACTAAAAGAAAAGTCAAGATTCAAAAGAAAAGAGTTTGAAAATAACATATTCCAATTGATGCATTTCAGCTGTGTTTTGGGTTTGTTATCCTGGACAGCTTGGTTTGGGGTGAAAATTGTAACATACGTCATTTAGCATACAGCGCTACGGCACAGCTTGTTCTTCGGAGGGCTCTCAAGGAACAGCCAGGTCTCTTCATGCAGGTGATTCTGGATAAGCAGGGAGTTAGCAGGCAAGATGGAGTAATTTTTTTCACTTGAATTTTTGTTGAACGACTGATTCCTGCTCTGACCTCATGTGTCCCCATGCAGAGGCTGGGGAGAGCCACTGCTGCCACAACTGCATCTACCCTGCAGGAGGAGGGGAGGGAAGCAGTGAATGGCCATGGCAGGTCTGTGGCTGAGCCCTCCCAGGGTAGCAGTCTCAAAGCAGCAGTGACACAGGCACCAGAGACACATTTCAGCTCTATATTTTCTACTGTTGCTCTGTTTCTGAAAGGAAGAGCTGCTGTGAGAAAGCCCACTGCTGGGAGCCATCAGGTCCCCATCCCTCCTGCTGAGGGCATGAGGACCTCACGCTGGGCTCAGTGGGGGCCCTCCCTTGGCAGTGTGTTGGAGTAAATCAATTTGATTTTCCCTAGGGCACTGCTAATGCCCTCTAATGATTACTCATCACTAAACCAAATCTTTTCTTTCCTCCAACATTTCCCGTACTTTTTCTTTTCAAACACCAGGCCCACTTGGTGCTGAGAGATGTTGCCTTTTCTTTGCTTCTTCTCTCCCATGGCAAAGGGGGAGGGAGAAAAACACGAGGACTACTTATCTGAAAAAGCAGAAACTTGTCATGCTGCCTTTCCCCATCCCTCACACTTCAAATCCGGCAGCTCTTCACCCTCTCCCCCCCACCCCGTCATTCCTAGCAATCCCCCTAAAACAAAATCAGAAGGGTTGGGAATAAGTGGTCTCTACAGGTAAGTAAGCAGCTCCTGTGCACAAGGAGTTATTTTTGGCTAGATATGAAGTACCATGTGACACAATCTTCACAAAATGCCAAGCAGTCAAAGCCAGAGCCGTGTGCTCCTAACCTCTTGCACTGAGGTAAAAATAAACCTTAATAAAAGAGCTGAGGAGGCTTAATGGGAAGTGGAAATGCAAAAAGAAAAAAAAAAAGAAAACTCTGTTAGGATGAGTGTCGGCACATCTGAGGGGACACAATGGGATGGCTCTGCATCTGACTGTCTCTCTTTTCAGTGCAGGTCTTTGCTTCTCCAGGCCAGGTCTAAGGTAGGCTGCCTGTCCACACTGGAAGGGTTTGCAAGTGTTTGGTTCCTGCTGAACAAAATGTTCAGGCAGTGTCAGGCCAGGTGAGACTGCAAGCAAAAGGCAGCCATGAAGGCAAGACACCATGTGCAGCTTGTTACTGATTACTGATATTGGCAGTGGCTTTGTCAGGGACCACCAGCAATTTAATTTCCCATACTTTATCCCTCAGTTCCACTTCCATGAATGGGATTTTAATGACTATGGAAAAATGCTGTGCAAAAATGGGCCTATCAGCCATGGCGGTGGTGTTCTATGTCTTCAGTGCATTGAACCTCAGCCTGCAAGTAGTAAGCCTCTCATGCTTGATATGTGGACGCTTACAAGTTAAATCAGGCTCAGAAATCATCCTACAAAATCTGTTTGAGCCCTTTGAAAACCTTAGTAGGGATTTCCATCTCTGGCTTTGTGATTTCAGACACCGCATAATTAGCCCACCAAGCTGCCTTCACTTTATTGTGAGCTTCTCCTGGGGAAGTCTACCTCAAAGGGCTGGAGCAGTTTTTGAGGCACCCTGGCTGCCCTTCATGTTCTCACTCCTATCTCACTCCCTATTTTCCTGTATTTTTCCAGATATTTTTCATCTGTTTTGTTAAAGCTTTTCACAAAATGGCTGGCTTTGCAAGAAAAAAAAATGTCCACCACCCAACAACCCCAAACTCCAACATTGCAGGAGGTCTTTATGTGAGTATCATCTTTAAAACAAAGGGAATACTAGAACAGCGTGTCTTCCCAGCCATAACACACTTCCCTTTCTATTTATGTATATATCTGTCCCAAACAGTGCAGAGCAAAGCTGATCAGCTAGAGGGTGAATGTCCTCCTGGTGGGCTGTGGTTGCCTGATAGGAACAGCATTGCAGTTCTGGAGAGCACGCTGCTCTCCTGTGGTGCCCTATCAAAGGAAGATTAAGTCCGCCTGCTAGTCTGGGACTGTGGCTGTTGTCAGGGGTCCTGGGAAGGTCAGGCTGTTTGCATTTTTCATTTGCCTAACAAATTAGGGCTCCTGGAGGCAGGATGTATAGGCAGCACTGCCAAGATGGCGCAGACCTTGGCTGGGCTATGTCTCAGCTCTGTTCGCTGGTTCTCTGCTGCTGCCTCCCCTGTCCGAGGCACTGAGCAGCCCTGGGCTCTGATAAGCAGCACCATGTCCTGAGTGTCGCAGAAGGGATTTTAGAGGGACATGTGTAGGCTGGACATGTTGGTGCCCTGAATCATAGCACAGCCCACCTGCGTCCTGTGGCTCTTGCTCATGCAGGATTGATGCTTAAGCATCAGGACCCAGCAACAAGAGACAAAGCTCTGGCACCAATATGGGGAGGAAGCAATGGAAAGGCTCAGTGGTTTAAGGCTGGAAACAGCTCAAAGGAGAAGACACAAATGCACTGGCTGCTTTATGGCTCTACAGCTTTTGCCCTTGCATGGTAACTGCCTACCACGTCCCATCAGCTGCCAGACTGATCAGCCATGTCTGGGCTGGAGGGGTGAGAAGGAGGCTGTGCCGTAGTCCTGGGATGTCCTGAGCTCCCCCTGCCCCATGGAGGAAGCTGACGAGAGATGTAAGGGGGAAAGGTGGGATGAAAACATTTTTGTCCCAAGATAAGTCTTGTTCTGGCTGTGCAGACATTACCAGTGCTTGTAGAAGGGTACGAGTCAGTCCTAGTAGAAGGGTATGCAAACCCTTCCCCAAAGGAAAATGAGGTCCACAAGTTAGTGAGCACAGGTTCCTGAGGGGAAACAAGTGCATAGCTTCCTCAGGGCCAGCCTAAGAGCAGTAGGAGGAGGAAAACACAAGGTGGCATGTTTGAAGGTCACGAGTGATTTATCCTGCTTTTATATCTGCAGACAACATTTTTCAAATGAAACTAAGAGAGGAGGGTTAAAAAAATCTAATGAGAAATAATAATTAAAAATCCCAGAGCAGAAACAGAGCAGAGAGCACAGGCAGTCTGACAGTTTCAATTTTCACTTAGACAGTGCTTCTCGGGACTGATAACCTTCTCCTTCTGCTGATGAGGATCCTTTCCCTGCCATAAATCCCAAATCCCAGCAGCTTCTGCTCACCTTTCTACTCCCATGCCAGCCCCAGCAAGCCTTTACGAGGCTTCCCAGGGTTGTGGGAAGGCTGAATTTCAGACAAGGAGGGGATGATGACAGTGTGGCCCCATGCTGGAGGGAACAAGTGAAGCTGGAGGAGACAGTGGTGTGAGATGGGTAGGAGCAAAAAAGCCAGCATCATCAGAGGAAGAACAGATGCCTATTCTATTGGGTTAAAATGTCAGTTTGAGCAGAGGCATTGGACTAGATAGTCACCAGAGGTGCCTTCCTACCTCAGCTATTCTGTCCTGCGACCACTGGAATACTTCTGAGGAAAGAAAACATGGACAAGATACTGAGATGCAGGAGATATCGTGAGACCACGGTGTGTCTGCAAAATAAATAAACAAATAAAATGTGGGCCATGGTGAAGGAATTAAAAATTGGGGTTTGGTATTGAGGCTGCTGTACATAGGCATCTTCTCTGTTTCTCTCTGCATCTTTAGCTTCAGGACTGATGAATGCTGACCAGCACCACTGAACAGGGACACCTTAAAATTTTAACCTCTCATGTTAAGGAGTGTTGACAATGCTGTTACTGGAGCAGGAGAGAGATACCAAAACAAAAATAAAAGAGTGAAAATGTCCATACCAAGCCTCAGGAACTATAACTCCACCCTGAGCTCAAGTGTCAAATGTTCAAACCCTGGCATTGCCTCCCTTTGCCTGACAATGCGTCCCAGTTCATTAACATTCAGAGTTAAACCTTGGGGAGTGCAGGAAAAGTCAGGGATCACAGATGGAGTGAACTCAGAATTAGAGATGGACCTGAACCAAACCCCTGGGTCAGACCAGAACTTTACTAAAGGACAAGCAGGGGGGGCTGAATTTTGCAGCTCAGCCGAATCTACAATTCATTATGTATATCTGGTATTTCTAAGAAGGCTACAGCTGTGATATTTAAATGCCAAACGTTTGTGCATTTTTAGACTCATACTTTCGTTGTTGTTTTTGAGCATCTGAAATAGTTTTTGCTCCTCCCTACTTCCTAATGGAACCAGAGAGGGAGAAAGTGCTGGCAGCATACTAGATAGGCTTGATTCTTGTTATTGTAATATTAAGGACATTTTGAATTAGTGAGTCTGGAGCTCAGAGCTATCTGGTGGTTGGTGCACCCTTAATTTCATGTGGTCCTTTACTGGGCAGAGAAAAATTGCCATGTCCCCCCCCCAACACACACTCACCTTAACAGGCCAAATGTGATTTCCATAGCTTATGATTTTTACCACATTTTTTCCCTATAGATGAATAGAACAAAGAGGCATGCACTGATATTACTGATTGAGCAGGTAAGGAGACTTCTGCAATAAACCGCATGAAACAGTACAAGGGGGCAAAGCAGGAGAAGGTGGTGGCGGTGAAGGGTAAGCTAAATGACAAGAAGTGTTTCAAAGACACGGGGATCAAGAGGCCAGCAAAGGCGTTAGTCAGGTCCCCAGGAAATAGCAGAGACAAGGCAATTGTGAGAGTGATGCTGCAATCACAGATACCAAATTATCTGCACAATCCAGGTTGTGTTTCCTCCAGTGCAGATGCAGGGACTGGCTGTGGTCAGACCCAGCAAAGCTGCTGGATGCTGCCATGGTAAGAACTGCCACCAAGATGTATATGGAGGACAAAGGAGTGTGTGGTTTAAAGCAATACAACAGCTTCAGGGAACTGATTTCAATTTCCAGACTTCCCATTTGATTTGGGGCACATCGCCCAAACTGGGGCTGTGACTCCTCAGCTGCTTTAAGGGGATTCAGGCAGGGCTGCTGCCTCCTATGCCCCAACCAGGAGGTCTTACCCCTCTTGTGTGCCAGCATTGGCCTCTGCCCAGGGAAGACCATGTCATTTCCCTGATCCTGTAGAGCCTAATAAATAGGAAATAACCATGGGAGCAAACATGGAGTCCTCAGATCCCATCTCTAATCTAAAAGTTTGGGAGGGGGTGGTGTTTCTCACCCATTGTCAGGTTTGCCTGTGAGCATTCTGAACACTGATCATTTTTTATATATGAAAATATGCATATATGCAACAATTAGTTGAAATTCTTCTCATAAAAGCTAGAGCAATGTATTCATTGACATTTAACCTCCTCCTTCCCCTGCAATCAAAGTCTTTTAAGTAGAAATTGCATCAAATTTGATTCCATTTTGGCAGTTATATCTTTTGAAAGAAAAAAGATATGATGGAAGCAGGAAAAAAAATTCTGAAGTAAAACAGAATGTGACAAAGCAATAGGTATCTGCAGAGGAGAAGAAAAACCATCTAAAAAACTCACCCTGTGGAGCCCTAGAATTATGATGTCAAGGAAGGAACACAAGGAAAGCAGTGGAAGAGGTAAAGAAATATATCAAGAGAATTACCGATGGGGTAATGTATATGGGATATACAGTGATAATGTCCTTCATAATGCCCTGAGCCACAGTCATGCTATAACCTAATTAGCATCAGCCACAGCTGACGGAGGGCTGGGGGCACGCTACAAAGCCTGTGGTGCTGTGGGGGATGAGGTGAGTGATTCAGTAATTGATACTTTTCCTTCAGACAGAGCATTAAGCAAACAGTTGCAGAAGAGTAGGAGGTGGAGACAGGCTGAATCAGAAAAGGATCGACCTTTCAGAGGAAAATGTGTGGTGAAGGGCTGCATTCAGTCAAGACTGGGGGTCCCTAGTTCACCTGAACTGTTGTACTAGCAACCTAGCAGTTGTATTAGCCAGGGTTGCTCTGCCAAACCTTTATGGTAATTCCCTCTTCATTGGTACAAAAGCAGCTTGTGAGAACAAGTGCAGTATCCATTGCTTCTCATATTTTGATTCAAACACCTGACATAAGCTTCACCCAGGGGCACAAGCTGGCTAGGTATGTTTGTGGCAGGATCACAGCATGAGGATCCCTTGGCTTTTGAGCAAGAAGCCATTTCTGTCATGCAATGCTCCCACCACAGGACACATGCTGCATTTCTCCACGCAGAGAGAAGCTTTTTGCAAGGTGATGAGTGGATAGCCTGTCTCCCTTCAGGGTCTGAAAAGCCCTTTGGGCCCCAAAGGAATGAGAAGCTCTGTATGATGCTTTTATCATTATTAATGGTAACACTTGTATTTAGAGAGAGATGGAGAAGAGATTTGGGAAATGTGAGACCTCTAAGTCTTGATTCCAGCAGTGGGGGGGTTATAGATACTGGCTACGCTAATCAGCAACAGAAGAGGGAAACCACCTAGGGAATTGCGATTTAATTAAAGATAGCTGCCATGGATTCAGAAAGAAAAAAAACAAGCCCCACAAATTGTTTGAAGGAGCACACAAAAATGAAAAACTGTCAAGGCTGAGGAGGGGAACACTGTTAACTTTGGCAGGAGGAAAGCTGTGAATAGGCATCACGATGCCTCTGCTGAGCATATTCTCCCAACCATCAGGGTGGAAAACGGTGGCTTATCTGTGCAGAAAGCACAAGTGGAATGAGACACCAGGCTACAGGGTGTGTAGAAAGTCTTGGGCAAGGTCTGGTAGATATGTGATGGGCAGGCAACCTGTGCCAGCTCCCCCAGCTGAACTATGTATACAGAGGGAGGCAAAAACTTAACCAGAGTCCAGCCCTGCTTCCCTCCTGACAGTACCTATATGGGAGTAGAGCTTTTGGCACTGGGACAATTCTGCTGTCATCAAGCTCAATGGTATAGAGAGGACAGGCTCTCTATAGGCTGAGGAAGAGGATAAAACTGACCACTTATTCCTGAATATTTTTTTCATCTTCACTCCTTAATGCTTTCCTGCTCCTTCTTAGGCAAGAGCTGCATAAGGAAGGATTAGGGTGGAGAACAGTGGCTGGTGCTGGGCTGTGGGTCCTCCAAAGCAAGGGCTGTGGACAGAAAGGTGGTATCTGGTTGATTTTTCTCTAAGCTGTCCAGGGAAAGCATGTCTGAGGGCAAGATTTTTTAAGTGCAGAGGGTAAAATCCATCAATGTCAGAAACAAAGGGGAGGTTAGAGAAATATTGTATGGAGTAGGGCTTCCAGCTATTTTTTCCAGCCCTAGGAAATAAATCTGAAAGCTTGAGAAGGTCTATGCTGTACACCTATATTATCAAGAAAAATCTCAGGAAATGATTAGTTCTTTCTTTTTCTGCTATTTTTTTTCCCATCCTTTTTTTCACCCCTAGAAAAATCCATGTGCAGGGAGGATCTAGAGAACATTGCTTGGGTGCCTTTGCCACACCAACAGAATTAAAATTCCTGGAGGATATGCCAGGTCATTAAAATTTGGGAAGACTCAGGCCCCAGTGGACTGGCCAGGAGGGCTGCTCTGTGTTTTTGGGCAGGTGTCCAGATACAGAAACTTTTGCTCTGTTATCAGAACAGGGATAACATACATATTTTGGTCACCTTATTATACAAATAATATTGCAGAAATCAAGAAAACACAGCAAAGTGCAAACAGCATGACACCAGCAATTGAAGAGCTCAGCTTTTCTCAAAATGGGAAAGAAAACAGTGTATTTGAAAAAAGAAGGGACCTGGACAGATCAGACATCAAAAGGAAGAGGTAGAGTAGATATACATTTAAGTGTCATGTGACAGAGAGGTGACTTCAGCTTAAACTTGCTTGCTAATCCACGACAACCCTTCATTTCAAGTGTAGGGCTCCTTTCATGATGCTGGAAGTCCCAAATACAGCTCATGGGACCTGGATTATTGTTCCACTGGATGCATTTGAACATCTCTTCCCTCACAGTATGGCATCCCTCACCCTCTGAACCCATTACTGGTTAACAAACTTTGGTGCTTCCATGAGCTACAAGGGAAGCCAGGGCTGTGGAGCAGTGACTCCTTTTCTTAGTGAGCATTTTTTTGTCAGTCATCCCCAAATCCCAGCACAAACAAGCACCTAACAGGAGAGAAGCATGCACGATGCCAGCGCTGTGCCCCTGGCAGGTTAGATGTACTGCTTCATTTTGCTTGTGAGCTCTGGGCAATATTAATTTTTTAAGGCAAGGTTAGATCTTAAACATTTGTCAAATGCATCACTTCTGAAGCTGAGATCCATCTCCTTCCTCTTGCCACTCCCTTGCTTTTTTTTTCTGCCTCCCTCATCTTAAACTACTCTAACCTGTCCCAGAAATCACAGCTTTCCTCTTTGCCTCCCCCCTGGGCTAAACTACGTCACTATTGATTATCCTCTGCTATAGCAAAGGTGATGACTTTTCCAGAGAGTCCTGGAAATGCCCGAGTGTGATCTTGGGCAGAGACAGCCACATCCTTGACACCAGAAGCACAGGGAATGCTGTCCCACTCACCTGAGAGAGATACCACTGTGAGCCAGCCTTGAGGGGCAAGAGCTTTGCTAGAGAGACCATAACAAATGGTCCTTGGGTCCAGACCTTGATGGGAGCAACCCCAGGATGATATTCCATGGAATCAGCCTTCAGAAGCAGACTAGTAAAATCTAACCTTTTCATGAACACATATCAGAAGGTTGTTGTTGAGTTTTGGGCTTTTTTTTCCTTTCTCTTCCCCCCCCCCCCCCTCCCTTAAAGGGAGAATAAATTAAGAGTTTATCTGTAATTTTCTCAGCAGGACAACTGCATTGAAGTGCCAAGCAGGATCCCCCATTGTATAAATCAATGCGTTTTATCACAAGCTTGGGCCTTCTGGTAATAAACTAAACAAGAGCTGCTGCTTTCTTCATGGATGTAATCAGCAAACAGGTGAGCACAAGAGCTTTCCTCATACTAATGGTGGGGAGGGGGGAGGCAGTTAATTTGACCTGGAGTGTGGATTTAGTCTCTCCTGCAGCAGAGCTGTTTCTGCAGTTATCTCTCCAGGTCCAGCCTCTGTGGCTTTCTGTCTTATTTCCAGTCCAGACATGCTCTCGAAACCATTACCATATTTATAAAGCTACCTGGACTCATCGAGCATGCATGAAAGGGTTAGAAAGACCTATCTATTTTACCAGCTGTGCAGCCAGCATCTGTAAGTGAGAAAAGGAGAAAGAGGAAAAAAAGAGAGGTTATTCTGCATTTGCTGTGTAGGAAAAGTGTATATGATCATTCAAAAGTACCATCCATTAACACTAGAAAGCACAACTACCCATCTTGACAAGACAAATCTGCCCTTGATGGCAAGTAGCAGGTTACCACATGCCCCTACGCAGATTTAGGGTGCTCGGGAAAATTTCCACTAGCGTGCCTGTTTTCTTGCATTATAGGACAGATAAGTGGAGAACACAGGCTGCAGATAAGGAGATTTAGGGGACAGGGAGCAGGAGGAGTCTGTGTTCAGGGTTCTAATTCCAGGCTCAGGCATGGGTTTAATATGTGATTTTAGCCAAGCAAGAGGATTGTGATGATTATAACACAACACATCTTCTTTACCAGGTAATAAGCATTGGTAAGAGGCCTTAAATCCTTGGACAGGAGATGTCCAGGAACTGAAAAGCATGATCAGAGCTATTCTAAATAAAAGGTTCCTGGTATGTTTTCTCTGTTATCTCTGTTATCACTCATCTAATCCTTAGTGGTCTGGTAATCCTGAAGACAAAGGCAGTGAAAAAGAGTCTTGAATAAAATTGTATTAAATACATGAATATAATGTATTATTGCAAAGAGCCCATTGCTTGGCCTGGGGCACCGACGACTCACTATTCTACAGCAAGGACATTTGGGGAGTGTGTCTTTTTGGGGAAGCCTGCAGAGGATTCCCATTCCTCCTGAGTTCACACGCTCAAGTTTTAACTAGAGCAACTCTTGCAGCTGCTGGGAACATGCTGTTTCATCTTCATCTTTGAAGAGAAGATGATAGAGTGATTATAATGCTGTCCTTCACATGTCAGGTAGAAGAAGCAGCTACACAAGCCACAGGGATGGTTTCCTGTACAGAGAACAGGTCATATTTGCTAAGCATTTAGTGGGCCTAAAAAAACCACTGTAAAGGTTAGGGAAAAAAAAAATCTTTGGGCATCTTGGAGTTGTCTTTCTGTAGCAGCATAGACTTGAAGAAGATAACACTGAGAGATGATTCACTTTGCTTGCTCTGGTGAGAACGGATCAGTGGCTACTTATACCCTATATAAGAGAAAAGGAAAAAATATTGATCCAGAGTTCCCACATCTATGATCTACATCCTTGTGCTTCCCCTAAAGAAAATTTATTGCTCCCCATCAGCAATAAATCAGAAGACCTACTTTCCTGCTCCCTCTCAGACAGATACACTGTTGTACAGCATGAGAGGAACTCCCCGAAGTGGAGCATATGAGGGTTTAACATGCAGGCAAGTTCAGCTAACAGTTCAGATCTAGCTGAAAAAAGACAGATCAGCTGCCAATATGATGGAAAATAGTAAGCTTTTAATTATATTTAATTCATTTAATAGCTGTATTTCTTTAGTATACTGATGTATAAGTAGATATTTATTTATACTAATATTTATAAATGTATGTATAAATATGTCTTTGTAAATATATATTTATTAAAGCAAACTAAATAAATACATATTTATAAAGGAATATTTAGTGCATTTAATAAACATACACAACTTGCTGCCATGCTGGAGGATAAAACAAGGTGAAGAAAATTGGAAGCAAACCTAAGCAAAAAATAACCTTAGATTGACACTTTCTCCTTAATGGATCCCAAAGCTCTGTTTTACTCTAATTTACACACCAGTGAGAGATTCAGTTCTGATGTGCAGCAGTCTCTGAGATGAGATACAGTAATTGTGTAACCAGAATAGCAACACCACAGCTGAGTGCAGGCTGGGAAGTAAAACACTGCATTTTCAATGAAACTTGGACAAACTCCTCAGCTTGGGTGAAATTATTCCTAGTTTATAGTGAGTAAAGTCCTAACCACAGTATCCAGCTGAGAGGATGTCTATATTAAAGGTCTGCATACAGGGGAAACATAAGCTTTCTAGAGTTAGGTAACAGCAGGTTGGAGGTCGATGAGGACTACAAAGCCCTAAAAAAAAATAGAATAAATTTGCCCCATCTGAGCAGAGCACTGCTCATTTAAAACAAGCTTGGGTACTTTTACAGCAATACTGCTGTATAGCCACTGAATCCTGGAGGAGTTCAGAGAGGCTGGCATTTGGCTTTGACCGCAGGGTTAATTTAGCTGTTCTTGCAAAATGAGAAATAAGAACCCAGGTTCTCTTCTCCTTTGCTATGGAGTCAATTGAGTGACATGAAGGTAAAACTGGTGTGAATCAAAATTGGGATCTCTAATGAACAGGAACAGCTAGGAGCTTTCCACTACTTGCAGGAGATGTCAAGATGATGACTCCTCAAAACAGACTGGCACAGGAAGGTGGAGAACATTTTGTCCTGGGTTGTTTCCCAAACTTGTTCTGGAAACAGCTGGGATATTAACTGCAGGAATTCAATCCTGGGATAATGGTCCTTGGGATCCACAGATATCTTAATTTCTGCTACATACTTCCTTCCAAAAGATTTTCTCTAAGACCCAATGACAGAGATGAGTCTGGGACTGTTCTCTGCAGGATGTACAGAAGAAGTCCCCTCTGGTGTGACACCTCAGACACAGCCACACAGGGGTGCTGCACTGGTCATTTCCCACCACTTCCTCACCAACAGAAGATTTCCTCCCTCCCATCACTTGTCGAGGTGATTATTCCTGTGTAGCTGTAGATTACTTCTGTCAAAACCTTGTCCATGGCTTCATGAAAGAGTTCAAAGCTGCTCTCAACCTAAAGCTGCTGGATTAACACCAGGTCTTGACTTAATTCTTCTCAGGCAGTTCGTCTTACTCCCTCTCATAGCCACCTCTTCTAATCCTGCAGTTATTTTTACAGTCCTTGAGCTTTCCAGGCCCTTTCGTCTTTCCCCAGGCATTGCATCGAGCAGTCTGTGGCTGCAGACACAAGACTCGACGCAAGAAGACAGACATGTACTTCACTCAGGTGAAAAACAACTTTTTTTTCTTGCTTTTAAAAACCTAGCCTTTGGAGGAGTGCCAGCTTATTTTAATACCCAAGGGACTCGACTATAATTGCCAAAGAAGGGGATGCAGCCAGCTTTGCTATTACCTTCGCCACAGACAGGAAGCCATTCAGCCAGACGCCTTTTGAGCGAGATCAGGTCATCTCAGCGCTGACTCAAAAGCAACCAACCCCTCTCTCATCACTTAGATTTAAATCATAGCTCTTCTTCCCACTACAAGGTCTCATTAATGCCCCTGGACTCATGATAGGAACAGTGGAAATGTAGTGTCCTTGCCAGCCTGGGATTGTTATTTCCGTCATACTCAGCAGGAAAACGGAGCACTGCTTGCTTTAGTAACTGGATTAAAACAAATTGCAGCACAGGGTTTGATCTCAAACATCCTACTTTTCAGCAATGTGATTTAACCTAAGTCCATCTTCTCTTTCAATGCAAGAGGAACATCATGGTATCAACATCTGTCTTCAGCACTTGCTGCTCTGGGCCTGCTTCGCATTCTCGATGGATCTGTGAATGAACACTTTTCAAATGCTATAAATATTTTATGAATTTCTATCCACTTACTTTAATGGGGGATTGTAAAAGCATTTAACCATATTACACCCAATCTCTCAGACACTGCATTATTTCAGCAGAGCTATTTTATTAGAAGCAACTAGCATAGTTGCTGTGATATTGTTTAAATAGATATATATATAATATATATATATATTTCTAAAGCCAGATGAAATCAGATAGCAGGGAAGGGGAAACAGCCACGGAAACTCTGTCTCTCAGGTTTGTTCTGATGCACTTGAAAGGTTTCACTTACTGTGCTTTGCATGACTGCATGCAAGCTTTTTAAGTGACTCTTTTTATAGACTGGGCTGAGACTTGAGTCTGGATGTCTGATGGTCCTCACCCACAACACCAAATCCAGATGCAAACATGTGGCAAAGCCTAGAAATACGGCCAGGAAGAGTCTCTGCTGCTCAGCCCGAGACATCCCTCATAGAGGACACCTCAAAGTCCCCTGTCTGACTGGGGCTCAACTGTGAGGTCATTTCATATTTTGCTCTTACTGGAGACCATCAGGAGCAGGCAGGAGAGACAGTTTGTATCATCAGCCATGCCAAGTAGGATTCTTTCAGATCTACTTAAGGCTTTGGCCAAGACACCCTGAAGTACCTACCCCAACACCATCTCTGCTTTAGCAGTGAGTGAGACCCTTGTGCATCAGCTCTAGGAGAACCAGCCCCAGCCTCCCAAAGCCCGTCAGCACCAAGTAGTAAAGACAGACAACCCTAGGCCAGACCAGCAGTACCTTATTCAGTGGAGGATAAAGATGCCACTTTCTTCTTCTCCTCACCCCCCCTCCATACATTGTTTATTTCCAGCGTTGCACAAAGGCCTTTAAAACCCCATTGAGCTGCTTTTGACCATGTCTCTGTTGGGTAAATGAATTTATGGTCTGCCAGCCTGATTTATGAATGCCCATTCTACTGCGAACAGGAGGGCTGGTGATTTTATACCTTCAGCCATGCGGGACAGTGAGCTGTTCTGATCAAAGAAGCACTGATTTTGCTGGCATGATTGATTCAAGCCTGAAGAATTACAGCAGGATCACACTCACACACTACAGTCATTGCAGGTCAGAGGCATCTTCTGCCATCAAAGACACCAAGTCTGAAGCCTGAGATGCTGGAAGACTTTTACCCTTACTAATATCTCCTATTACCCCCCAAATCAAATAGCTCTTGCACTATATCTGAAATCTCTAAAATCCATTGATGTTAAAATGTTAACATACAAGTTGGTTTTCCTGGTTGTCCTCTGGGTCTCAGCTGTTGACACACCAGAAGGAGCAACTCTGGAATGTACAAATATTCCAGCCCCGGTGTGCAGGTGCTTAGTGCTGATGGACTAAGGCACCTCAGAGGGTTAGCCCGCTAGGATTTGTGCAGTCAAGGAGTCTAGCTGCCTCACTGGTTCCTAACAGCAGTTATAATGTTGGACATGGCTGTTTGCAGATGGCAACCTGAATTGTATATAAAATTCCATATATAGTGGTTCAAATGCTTTTTAAAAAACTTTCTTATCAAATACCTCTAAATCACAAAAAAAGCATCATAGAGATTTTATTTTTTTTTTTGTGGGATAGATAACTCAACCCCCCATTTTTCCTCCTGTGGAATTGTTGGTTTTGGGGTTTTTTTGTGACAAATGCTACCATTTTCAGCCAAACACTCTTCTCCGCTATGCCAATATCAAGCCAAGTTTTTTTTCCAAATCTTCTCTACATTGTGACTCCTAATCAAAGTCAAAGAGGTACAAAGTATAAGAAATTCAGAATTTCTCCTTCCATCTGTCCAGAAAGGAAGGTCACAAACTACAGTAACTTCTGGACCTATTCATCAAACTCTTGGAAGTCACAACTCCCAGATTAAAAGAGCAGTGATTGATGATACCTTTTCCAGGGGTTACACTGGAAAAATGTGCTCCTTATAATGGAAGCAAAGAAGAAATTAGTTCTCCTATCTCTCTTGAGTCTTAGCGAAAGTGGAAAACTGCAGATAAGGGGCTAAATCCCAAAGTCTTTCGTCCAAAACCCTTCCCACTGAGCTTAAAAGTTCTTTAAACATCTTCTTCCCTTTAAATTTTCTCTAGATGTTCCTTGCCTAAGAGGGAGTCGTAGTATACCCTTGGATAGTGGTTGCTCATCCTGATTATTTTTGCTACATGAAAATAGAATGCTTTTGGCAAAAACTTTAGTTAAATTCTTTTAAGATTTATTGGTCCAGGAGCAATAAAACCGATCATTCAAGTTTCACAGATAACCTTTCTGACTGTTAACAAAAATTGTATAGTTTCCATATGCCTTTAGTTTCACACTTGCCTGTCATCCTTTGGTCTCATGAGGTGGTCAGGCACTGCAGTGATAAAATTTAGGTAAAATACGGAAGTATTTGCAATATGACTTATTAATACCACATGCCCCTCTGCACCTGTGTAAAGTCACCCTGCTGAAATTCATCACTCTAGTAAAAGAGAGAAAAAGAAAGACAGGAGATACAAAAGAGCGGCCCAGATAAGATGTAAAGTCTCAAACGTAACAGGAAGGTTTATAGCTGTGAAGGACTCCTCATTCCCAATCCTAGTGACAGGCTTGTTTTGACAAGGCTGTTTTGACAATGCTGAGAGGAGTGAGATCAAAAGACACTGATCTGTTAAAGGACTGGACCACAAAGAAGAAGAGGACAAAGCTGTCAAGAGCATAAAGCCAGGGGCTGCAGCAAGCATGCTGTAGAGGTTCCCCAGGAGAGCAGATGAAAGCAAGGCAAAGTAAATGCAAAGGATAGGCATTATGGGCGCAGTTTTTATTTTAACTTTTTCTTCAAGCACAGGGTATTTTCAAAACAAAATATGACTTTCATTGTCAAGAGAAGCTGCTTCTAAGTAATTGCTCGCTGTTATTTGCTAGAGGCTCTGGAAGGTGGGGTGGAAGGCTACAAACTCTGGCTACCACCTGCTCTGTTGATGTTTTTAAGAAACATGGTTGGGAAGAATCCAATCAGGATCCACTGAGAGATCCAACTGTTGAGATGTCAAATTGTGTGGCCCTTACCACATGAAAATGAAGACATAGACTGGTCCCTTGGGAAAAGTTTGGTCATAGGGTTTGTATCCAGGACTAAAGGAGAATCAAGCAGGCTGTCCTACTCCTGTGTCTACAGAGATGTTATACTCCACACTGTGGAAATCTTCCTCTGCCTGCAGAAAAAAAATTAATAAAAATCTGTTCCTATTATAAGCAAATACCAAATAATGAAAAACAGAGAAATAAAAAGCATGGTTCATCAAGCAAGCAGTGTAATGACAGCTAACAGCATCTGCAGAGAGTGAAACCCATCCCCACAGCCACAGTCAGGTCCAGGTTGGCTCATGGGAACCTGAGGCAGAATTGCATCTCTTAGCAATAGTGTTGTGGCATCCCTGTTTCAGATGCACCCACCTCTCAGAAGAAAACCCTATGCATTCTATGTGCCTGCATGAAAGCCAAGACATGAAATATGAAAATGATCACAGCTTAGACAGGGGATGCCAAAACCAGTCTGAGGAATCCTGGGTGTTAGCCAACAAGTAACTTACAATGCGTAAGATGAACAATTATTCAAAGACAAATCAGTGCCATGCAATTTCTAGTAAGGCATCACACTGTTATTTCTACACTGGATAAACACCACCTGCATTGTTTGTCCAGGATAACACTTCTATCACTTTACTAGGAAATCTCTGACACCTCCTTGGGGCTGCCTACCCACTACTTTAGGGTCATAAAGGCTAGTGCAAAGATTTTAATTTTTACCCCACTGCTTTCCTGCTGCCTCTTAGCTCCTGCGGTGTGTGTATCCCCATGCTGGACCTGTAATCTTAGGCATCAGTCCAGATTACAGTCTAAAACTTCACATCCAGGCTATGCCTCAAGAAGCTTTTTCCTTCATAACATTTCTAAATAGATGTGACCTTTCTTCTCCTGCCTCACAGCCAAAACTTTTGTCCAGTCTCTCACTTTGTATCTCATAATGACTGCAGGGACTGCCCTTTCCTCTGGTATTAACAAATGCAGCCTGGCTCCACTCACACATCTTTCCAGGATATGGATGCAGAGGTCCCTTTCCCAGCCCACTGCTGTCAGTGTTGTCCTGCCATATCCCACCTTCCAGTGACACCTTTTCTATATCACTTCAAACATATATTGCACATACTTGCTTTCACAGTCCATCTTCACCCACCCTCTCTCTCATCTGTCATTCAGCTTGGAAAGATTGGTTCTCATCTTCACTTGGCCCCTGGTGCCAGTCTTCCCTCACCCACTTCTTCCGTTTTCAAACAAATTATCCTTGTGTTTATCCCATACTGTTCCTCATGCTCTCTTAAATGACTAAAAGGCTATCTCATCATACTACCCCAAAACGCTTCCTAAATCAAACTCACCATTGTGATGTCTGCAAAACTGATGACAATTACTTTTCTGGTTCTGGTCTCTCACTCTGACCCACATAATTTCCCTACATTCCTGACTCTTTTATGCATTTCTTGCTTTATACCTAGATGGAAAGCTCTTTGAAACAGAGTCTGATTTTCATTCTTTATGTATAGCACCTAGCATATACAAGATCCAGTCCCAGCTTAAGATGAGTAGTCACATGGAAAAGACAAAAGACAGTTGTGTGTCCCTTTTCCTAAGTGGAAAAATACTGCTTTAAATTTCTGTGAAATTGGATTGTCATTTGCTCTCACATCATGGTCACAATTGTGCCTATATAACAATGATGCTCAGCCCCCAGCAATGGCTCTGGGATGTTACTGGCACATGCAGTATTGCATGAATATCTCTATATTTGTGTGTATTTTGGCAGAAATACTGTACTTTCCTGTTTATGGCTTATAAGAAAGACTACAGAAAAGACTTGAGTCTGCTACCCAGGAGGAAAACTCTAGAAATAGATAGCAGGGAATGTGCCAGGGGCAAGTGAGAATAAATAGTAAGAAATTACCCTTGGATACTAGAACACACCATCCCATATTCCTAAAAATGAGAGAATTTTTGCTTAGCCGTTTGACTGGTAGCAGCATCTGTCACTTCACCAGAATAGCAGCCCTCTCTTGGTTGAGGCAGGGAGAAAACAATTTACAGGAGGAAGCTTGTTCTTTCGGCATGTGTTTAGGACAAATCAGCCATCAGTCACTCGCTTCTCCGGCTAATGCTGTTGCTCAATTCATCAGTAACTGCAACATCTTGTCCGTGCTTCCCAGCCCTGGCTGGTTGCTGTATGCCTTTGGCCATACATAACCAGAAAGTAAAAGTGAATGTGGCTGCCAACCTGTATAACTCCCTGCCCCCGCTTCTGACTGGTCCAGGTTGGACCTTTGCAGGGGAGAGACTTTTCTCAGTGTTTTTCTCATTCAAGACAGCAAACATTTCAGCTTGTGACAGCCTCTTGTCACTCCAGCCACCTGGTGTCTTGCATCTAAAATGCTAACCAAGCTGGGGAGTCAGGCTCCACTTCCCCTCCTGACTGTTCTGCCCTGAAATAACAGGTCTGGAATGGCAGGGAAGGGTAGGGGAAATAATAACCCATCTCCTCTGTCATTTGACAGGACCCCCACTGTTCGCATGTCCATTGGCTTCCCGGCAGGCAATCACAAGGCGTTTAAGGCCTTTGGTCCATGCTTTCACTGTAAACTTAATCTGTGTAAAGCATTTCCTGAACTCCCAGAGCCTGAAGGCCTTTTAGACGGCTCCCTGCAAGGATGCAGGGAGAAAATGCGACAGGCAGAGCTGAGGTGAACGTCACACTTGCTGAAAGCCCAGTACTGGAAACAAGAGTGGCCGCCAAAGAAGTGTAAGTATGGATCTGACTCTGGCTCCTTGCTAAGAGAAGCAAAGTGACCTGAGGGCATGTGGTGGGTTGAGCCTGGCTGGATGCCAGGTGCCCACCAAAGCTGCTCTGTCAGTCCCCTCCTCAACTGGACAGGGGAGAGAAAATATAATGAAAGGCTCGTGAGTTGAGGTAAAGACAGGGAGAGATCACTCACCTATTACCATCATGGGCAAAACAGACTGGAATTGGGGAGAATTCATTTAATTTATTACCAATCGAATCAGAGTAGGATAATTAGAAATAAAGCCAAATCTTAAAAATACCTTCCTCCCACCCCTCCCTTCTTCCCAGGTTTAACTTCACTCCTGGATTCTCTACCTCTTCCCCGCCAGCAGCGCAGGGGATGGGGAATGGGGGTTGGGGTCAGTTCATCACACATTGTTTCTGCCACTCATTCCTCCTCAGGGGGAAGACCCCTCACTCTTCCCCTGCTTCAGCATAGGGTCCCTCCCCTGGGAGACAGTTCTTCATGACTTTCTCCAACATGAGTCCCTTCCACGGGTTGCAGTCCTTCAGGCACAGACTGCTCCAGTGTGGGTCCCCCACAGGATCACAAGTCCTGCCAGAAATCCTGCTCCACAGATCCGCAGGTCCTGCCAGGAGCCTGCTCCAGTGCAGTCTTCCCTCAGGGTCACAGCCTCCTTCGGGGACCCACCTGCTCCAGCGTGGGGTCCTCCCTGGGCTGCAGGTGGAGATCTGCTCCACCGTGGACCTCCCTGGGCTGCAGGGGGACAACCTGCCTCACCATGGTCTTCCCCACAGGCTGCAGGGGAATCTCTGCTCCGGCGCCTGGAGCATCTCCTCCCCCTCCTGCACTGACCTTGGGGTCTGCAGGGATGTTTCTCCCACATGTTCTCACTCCTCTCTCTGGCTGCAGTTTCTGTTCTGCAGCAACTTTTTTTCACTTCTTAAATCTGTTATCCCAGAGGCACTACCATTGTCACTGATGGGCTCGGCCTTGGCCAGCGGCGGGTCTGTCTTGGAGCTGGCTGGTATTGGCTCCATTGGACATAGGGGAAGCTTCTAGCAGCCTCTCCCAGAAGCCAGCCCTGGAGCCCCCCTGCTACCAAAGATTTGCCATGCAATACAGGGCATAAATAAACTATGAAGCAAAAATTTAAACATGCAGCAGTATGCATTTGAACAATTCCCACCTAACCTTTGAAATTATATCATTTCTCTGTACCACATTTTCCATTTGTGCTAATGTCACGTTTAGGGTGAGTTAATGCCACTGAGCAGAAGAGAGGTGAATTTAAAACGAAAGCGGCCACCTGTAAAATCAAAATTACTGTTTTGTACTGAAATAATATTAAAATGGATTTTGTGGGAGGATCTGGGAACAGTTGTTAATCAGTGCTTTGCATTTCTGTCCTTCCCTGTGATTTGAATTCCTCAGCTGGACTTCACTTCCCATCACACACTGTGGTCCTCCCTGGGGTCAGGTGACTGTCATATTAACATCTCTTGATTCAAGATGAAACTACTTTGTGGAAGACTGGAGTTTCCTAAGGGATGGAAATTCTTATTTGAAACAAACCCTTATTATTTAGTCTGTACTTGTAGTTCCAAAAGGAATTGGCATAGAGATTGATTTTATGCACTGATAGCCAGGGAATATGAGAATTTCTGGCGCATAGCTTTTATTCTGCAGGTAGAAAAGTACATATTGTTTACCCAGTATATAAATAAGATATTAACATCTCTCCAGGAAATCGCTGGACTTAATGCAGTTATGAGCAAACAGCAGAAAATAGTGAACTACCTCTTGTCCCTAGAAAACAAAGTTTGGGATATCTTTGCATTTCACAGAAACACAGTGGTACATTTTAAAATAGCTGTACAGCCATCTCATGAATTTTTGCCCTGGAGTTGTAAAGGAGCCCTTCCCTCCAACCTGCCTGATGTGTTTGTTAGTTTCTGTAAATAGATTCTGAATATATATTTCCCCTTTATTTGTTTGCAGCTGTAATCCCCAACAGCATCTAAATTGGATCCCAAGAGTCCAAACCACTGTCTGTTTCTAGAAGTATGTCAAGTCTGGACAACCTTAGTAGGCATACACGTGGGTACCATATATATAGTCTCTGAAGCATTTTTTGGAAACATTTTGAATGTATTTCAAACAGGAATAACACAGCTATCTCTTTGAGAGATGGGGACATTCCACATAAGTACTTAGTGTTCAAAAATTAATGAATGCCATTGATTGAGTTTATCCTAGTAAATTAAAGAAAAATCTTGCAATTTTAGGATAGAAAAGGTACATTTCCTCACACGTACATTACCATCTGGTGTGGAGATGTATTAATATCTTGCAATATTTAGGTCATAAATCAAATCTAAGCCCTTATTGCACATTCAGAGAAAATTACTTTCTAGTGACATATGGCATAACCTTCAACTTCTATAAATTAATAAAATTCTAGCAAATCTACTCAAATTCAGATATTTTGTACCCACATTTTATTTTTATGGATGCTGTTAACCACTTGTAATGTTGGAGGTCTTAGGTCAATACAGAGAGTTTATTGCAAAGCTAAAGGAAATTACCTTTCAGTGACCCAGGGCATGAACTTCAACTCCCACCAGTCAACGAGGAGTTCTGATCTTACTGGCTGTTGATACACACAGGACACCAAAATTATATGCTGGGTCTTATTAAAGGGGTTTTAGAAGGTACACAGTTATAGCTGGTTACAGAAATGCTTATCAAGGGAATTAAGTTTGTTGAATTGTGTGGATTTAACATATGTCTTGCCACAATTCACCTGTTACAATTCCTGTTCTTAATAGACTCTTTGTGACTTCATAATTCATCATGCAAAAATCAGAATATATGGGCAATTTGTCTTTCTTTATTAGCTGTATTTTTATACAGCTGAGTAATAAACTCTTAGAAGGGCGGGAGAAATCTTTATTTACAGTGTCTTGGTTAAGTTTTACTTTTTAAATTTGGTCTTATTTGTTAATTTTTGCAAAAGCCATGTTTGTCTGAATCATATTTCTCTGTTATTGTTGCGCAAAACAACACTGGAATTTGCTGCTTTCAAGTTAAGCTGTCAGGATTTAGGTCTATTAGCTAGAAGTGTAGAATCAGAGATAGGAGATGCCACATAATGTATCCATGGGGTTTTTTTTCTGGCTCCTTGTCCATGTTTGCAACTTGTTCACCAGTCAACACATTTTGATTAGTTACCATGTTTGATTTGCCTCTTCAGCCCAGATCTCTTCATCCATCCAGTTTTGCACCTGAGTCCATATTACTGTGCCATCTTCCCTTGGTTTTGCTGCTGCTTTCTCAAACCCCCCACCTTCTTGCCTATGCTTTCCCTACATCTCAGTATCTTTCTCATCACTGCTCTGTCCCTTCCAACCCCTTCCTATTCCCTGAGGAATGCAAGGTAGAGATTGTTTTTGACTTCCCATTCCCCTAAAGATCAAAAATATCATGAAATCCAAATGATCCTAATCTAAATCTCTCCCTTCCTCTTTCAGTAATGCCCTAATAATATGCCTTCCTTGGTCACCACGTTCCATTCTTGCATTTTTTCCTGTCTCAGTGGATTACCTTCCCTTAGTCTGCAGGTTACAAGAAAAACATTTTATAGAAAGACTTAGCATCAATTTTTCTCTCTTTCTTTTGCACACACCCACTTCTTCAGTTCCTTCTAGCAGATGAAAGACCAAGATGAGGTGGCTGGAATTTGAGGTTGTCAGTGTTGATGTTGCAAATTAGAGGCTCGTTTTTAACAATAAGAGCAATTAGTCATCAGAGCAGGTTCCTAAAAGGTGTGGTGAGTCAGCCTCTTTTGTGAAGCTGACTAACTTATTCAAAGGCTGTATTTTTGAATTAAAATCACAAGTTCTTAACCCTGATGAGAGAATCACTGGGTGAGCTCCTGCCATTTGCTGCAATCATTCTAATGTCCTTCTTTGGCCTTAAAAAGATACAGGACTTCTGTCCTGGATGGATTTCAAGCTCAACTTCAAGGGCTTTCATATCTTTCCTCCTGCCCAACTTCATCTTGCTTTTCCTCCTCTGCTCTTTCCGTGTTCTACGTACTGTTTGCTCTCCCCAAGCAATTTTCTTCTCAGATTTTTTCAGTAGATCGCACAGTTCAGTAGATTACTGCACAGAGATCTTTATGCCTGACTTCCTTTGATGTGAGTTTATAGCTGTCCAGGATCACAAAATAACTCAGATTATATACCTTTGGGCACAACATCGGCAACTCCAGCTGATGGAGTTTGCCATTAAAATGGGCAATATAGAAGATTTCTGAACTGTTCATCTTCTGATCATCTTCTGATCTTCAGTGTGCCTGCCACTGATCCTAACCCAGTCTAATCAGAGGTAGGAGAGAGGATTACAAGGACTCCCAGTCTGGGAAATGCATGCATGAAAAGGAGAAAGAAGAATTGATTAGGATGGTCTGTGGGGAACAGCAATAGTTCCTGTGCTCTTCCCTTGCATCACTATTAATAACTTCTAGAGGCAGGAGAGTGGCCTAGGTGGTCTTCTCATCTGACTGGTCTGGCATTTACAGCAGTACAAGAATATGGGAGAGTGCAATAGCAAAATGATCCACATAAATAATCATAGCCAATTCCATATGATTTTAAAATTCTTTACAAAATTCATTTCATTTTCATTTCATGTTACATTACATTTCATGTTCATTTTACAAAAATGTAACCCAATACTCATGTCTTAATGACAGTCTTTTTTCCAATGCAGAAAGTAATTGATATGTCTCCTGTTGGGCTCAGGTTCCTCTAAATAATGATTCTTTTCCTTTCTTTTCCTTACAAAGCATTCTGGGCAAATATATTTTCTACAAAACCTATGGCTGCATCAGAAAGTCAGGCCTCAGGAGGAAACTTTTGCACATCTCTTTAGTAGGTTGGCAATTTATCTCGCCTGGCCTCCCCTCCCCTTCCCTCTCCTCTCTCTCTCACCCCTAACTCCTGACTTTAAGTACTTCATCCAATCAAAGCATAAAAAGTTTAAACAAAACAAAAAAGAAAACTTAAGTTGGATGTCAGGAAAAGATTCCTATCAGTGAGGTCTGCCAGGGTACAGAATAATCTCCTGTTGGGAGCAGTGGGAGTCCATCACTGGGATAGACTAAAACTAGATGAAACTAAAATCAAAATCAATATTATCATTAAGGGAAGCAGCCTGAAAGGCTGAGGGATGGACAGGAAAATTTGATGCCCCTAGAGTTTAAGAAAATGGCTGTGACCTGCTGTCTAGCATTTAACCAGGGTTTTGATCAGAATGATACATGGAAGACAAAGGATTTTTTTGCAGCACATTTGTGTGTGTGTGTGTTTCATTTTTGAGTAGTTTTCTGCTTTTTGGGGGGAAGATCTTTGGGTATAGAAAAGACACACTATTCAATATGGCATTTAAAAAAACTACGTGAGGCGTATGGCTGATAAAGTAATTTATTAACTGTGATTTTCTACAATGAGGAAACAGCTCAAGATCTAGCACTGGCCACTGATTATGCTGTCTAATAATCCAAACAAACTGTATGGGGCTGTCTGCTTTTCCTTGCAGTCAGCTGGAGTGCAGCTGTGTGCACCAGCTTGTAGGATCTGGACCTTAGTTAGCTTTCAGGCTCTGTCCCTGACATCTCCTGGCTCAAGTACATCTATTTAAGGTCAGATTTTTCCAAAACTAAAAATAAATCAGACCAGATGCATTAAAAAAACATCATTCTGGTTGCTGAGCATGGGGAATTTTGGCCTTTGGTGTGGGCATCTACTCACTGCTTTGTTTCCATATTTTCACCTCCTTGGAAGAAACGCTCTGCTAATGGGGTATTTGGAGAGGACTAGAATGCTCCCATTAAACTAGATGCGGTGACTTACACATACAGAAGTAAACAGCATGTCAAAAACCAAAGGCCTGGTAGCACTACAAAACCTTGCTGCTAAATATTTTTCATTGAGAAATTCTCCAGTTACTGGACTCATCCCAGCTTTGATCTAAAGACACTTTATATCAGATCTCCTTAACAGGACTGGGGTTTCCACTGAGAAATACCCAATGACATACGCAGCTTCAAAAACTAAACAAAAAACCTGTTCCCTAATAGGGATAACACAGTGGTCCTCTCCTAAAAAAAAACAGAGCTGTGTTCTTTTTGTCATAAACCTTTCAAACAAAGCCACCACCAAAAAAAAACCCTTCAACCTGTTAGAAATGCACCACTTCCTTTCTCCTGCAATATTTCCCCGACACTAATAATTCCTGGTCCTCCCCATCTAGCTCCTTCCAGTACCCCACCTTGCTTTCTCCTCATGCACTGGCTTTTGACAGCCTTTATAAAGGATAGCAGAAAGTGTGTATTAGCTGCAAAATAAAGCCATGTTTTATTGTTCTGACCTCTGCAATGCCAGATGTAAATCAGCCAATTGCCTTTATTAATGATTTGTAGACAGCACTGTTTGAACAGAACAGTTTTGTTTTATCCCAGAAAAAAAAAAAAAAAAAAAAGAATCTCAGCTCCTAGAGATTGATTCCTGCTGTCAGGAATCATTAGGTATTTGGTACTTCTGGAGGTGTTGGGCTGTGGGCCCATGTTTGATAATCCCTCAATCCCTAAATCATTTCACTGTAAACATAATCTTTGAGTAACAAAGTCAGTCTTGGGTATCTGCCAACATCTCGGGATGAAGCTTGTCAAACGATTTCTTCAATTGCCTTTGGATGTAAATGGCTTGAAAGCCCAAATGCTTCACAAGGCTGGGGATGCTGAATCAGCAGTGAAAAAAGCAATATGCGCTCATTCTGCCCCAGAACCCATTCTGCTTCCACCTGGGAAGCCCCAGATGAAATCCCCACTGGGGTCACACCAGCCTCCAAGGAGCTTGTGCTCACCCACTGCCTGAGCCATCTTCTTCCGAGCAGCAGACAAATAGTCCATCTTAATTACAGGTGGCTTGGGAGCTGCATGCTGCTTTGTTATTGATGACTCTCTCCAAAACCCTGCTGTGGGTCTGAGCTCTTTTTCTGGGAGTTAAAACTCTGCTTTGCAGATCTCTCATTTTTCCAAGCCACAGACTGCAAGTCCATAGCCCTTATGGCTGTTACTTTCCAAAACACTGAAGAGAGGGAGATTTTCCCAGCATCTCTCTGATGCAGCCGGTCTGGGGGTTGCTAGGTAGGAGATGAAGCTTGCCTGCATTTGTATGCCATAGAAGAAATAGCTGCTTGGTATTGTACATGGCTTATGTTAAGATTTACTGTGATCTGAAAATATACCAGATCTCTTTTTGAAATATGTTTTATTACTTTTCTGTGTATCCCAGACTAGTCAGGACTTGTCAAAAATATCCTTTACTTATTGGGCATTAGTGGGATTGAGAAGACTACCCATGCAGCACTGAATATCAAGAGAACGGACCATATTTTTCTCATGTGAAAGTCTCTTTTAGGGATTATACCAAAGGACACTTTGATGCAATACAGATTACATGTTTATGGAAGGATTTATAGAAAAGTTGCTTATTTGGACACACAGATGACAAAAGAGACCAGTCTAGACCAACTTGTTGAAAAGTAAAGGAAAGAGAGATATTCAGCTATGTTCAGAGTTGCTTCAGTTCCTTGGGCTGTGGAGGGCTGACAGTGGAGCAGGCAGCATCCCTGCTTTCCTTTTTCCTCAGCAGGGGGCATGGAAGATCATGTAGCTGAATGAGAGGCCTTAATTTTCTTAGAGCAGAGACTGGAAAACATACCTTTGCTTAGCCTTAGCTGCACCCCATATCATCCATAAGCTGCTGAAGGAGGGTCAAGTTGCTTGCTGCTTTTAATGCCACTGCTCTGATTATCAGGCACCTTACTCCAGTTTCCCTATTTTATCAGGTCTATGTATGCCCACTAGATTTCCTGCTGATAATATTTTTTTTCACTCTTCACTCTTTACTGGGTCTTTAGCTCCCTTGCCCAATAGAGATATATCATCTCTTCTCAGCCATTATATCCCAAACAAGCTAAACTCTTCTAGTCATGTTTCTCAATCTGAGTGAAGGAAAGGAGAGACTTTCAAATGGTCTCTCTGCATCCACCCACATTGCATTTATCTTTTCTGACCTTGGGTGACCAAAGCTGTCATGCTGTATTCCCAATAAAAGAATATTAGGGCTTTGCATAATGGCATTAATATCTCCCTATCTCTTTGGGTAATTCTTTCCCTGGTACATCCTAGGATATTATTTGACATTTTCATGGACAAAACTCATTGGTGATTCACAGTCCTCCTTTGATCAGCTTGTACCCCCTGATGTTTCTCCTCCCATGACATTTGCAGAGGATGTGTTTCCACTCCCAACACATGTAACAGTGTGAATTACAGCATCACATGCCAGCCCCTTACTCCAGCCTTTGAGATCATCCCAATCTTCCTCTGTGTAATACCTGTCTGCTGCTGTGAAACCTTGCCTCCCAACTCCCAGTAAGCAAGTGCTTGATCAGAGATGAAACATTGCAATCCAAGGTCATCCATGAAGAAATTAACAACTTCCAAAAAACCAACTCCTCTTTCAGTTTTATTTGCTATTACTCCCCTTTAACCACTAGCAGAGACTAGTTTACAAGTCTTATGTTAATTCTCAGCAAAACTAATGAAACTAATATGGCTCTGTTGAAATATTACACTGAAATCAAGATTGGTTAAATACATCAGTGTTCCTTTCTCTCTTTCAAAAAAAAAATCATTTCCTCGGAGAAATGAGGTTAGTCTGGAACCATCTATCTTTGGAAATTGAGCTGATGAGAATGATTTCAGAATGTCTGGGTATTTGCTGACAGGAATGGATCTATTTTAGGTATTTACGTAGTTCATATCGTTGTAGCATGTGAGTACATCATGGCTTGCAAAGTATTTATTTTCTACAGACTCCTGAAAGAAGTGAGATGATGCCCATTTTAGTGATGGCAACATACTTATGGCCACATAAGATGTATCAGTAACAGAACAAAATCCAAGCCTTTGCTCACAGAGTAGCATTTCCTAGTGGCTGTGACCCCAGCCCAAGAATTTTAAATCATTTGCCTCAGCATTTATCTTCCTTTTAGGCTTCTTTCCCTAGGCACCCTTACATTTTTCAACTAAAGTGAGTTCACAGCAAGTAAATGCTATTTGGTTCTGAGTGCTGCCATAGACATAGCACTCACCTTCCTGCCACTAAGCTGGGACTTGGTCTCTCCTAGGGAAAAGAAAGGTCGCATTAACTTCTTTTCAAATGGCAAAGTCTTCTTGGGTTTTTTTCCTCCTTGGTGCCATAATATTTTACTTTCATGCAGCACCTCTCCTCCTGCTGGGTCCTTAAGCACTTTGCAGATGATCTGTGCAAAGCATTGTTTCACCTAACACTGAAATGCACCTTTTGCTGCATGGAAAAAAAAAGCAGTTTGCACCTATACCGCTGGGAGTTTTGAGAGGCAATGGGAGGAACAAGTGAAATTGCAGAAGGAATCAAAGCATGGAGAATTCAGTTCACCAGAGACCTTCACTGCCTTTTCCCCTTGCAATAAAATAGCACAGAAATCTGCATTGCAAGCAAGCAAGCAAGTTGGGACTATATTATGCCTTGCTCAAAATCCATGTCTCTAACATCTCCAAGCCATTTTTCCTGCCACAAGATCCTGTCACACCACCCTCTGTATTTCACAAGAGGATAGAAATGCTGAGGGCTCCTTCAAGGGTAAACACAACCCAAGAGGTCAATCCAAAGTGTTCAATTATGAATTCTTTGGGGTGAAGCCATCCTGGTGGCTGCCCTGCAGTCCTGCAGCAGCTTGGCCTGTTCCTGCTGGGCACTGCAACAACTCTAAGGGCAGAGGCAGTTATGATCATGAACCACAGATGAATATTTTGGCCTAGATGCTTTTTACCAAAGCCTTTTTCAAGCCGAGAAAGGCAGGCCCTGCAGTCACTAACATGACATCCCTTGGCCCTGCCAACTTCAATGGGGAAGGATTTACCCTGGTGTCCTGAGGGATCTGTCAGATCCACCTGATATATTTCTAAACCCAGCTCGTGTCAGCTGTAGCTACAATTTGCCCTGCCACAACTTTGACCCTGACCTGGCTGGAGGCTACAAATATCCCTCGGAGAGGCTCCGTTTAGGAGGTGGCTTTACCGCTTTGGACACCATTGCTGCGTTCTGGCGGCTTCTTATTGATGCTGCATCCAGGTCCCTTAATGCTCCCGCTAAAGTACACTGATTAAATCATGCCTCTAATTGGTTTCCTCATTCCACAGACATAAAAATCCTTTCCCTAACAGAAAGCTGAACTCTTTCAGCCTGCACACCTCCGGCTCACAGCTGAACTTTCTCCAGCCGTTCAAGCAGCTTCCCCGCTGCCTGCTCCCCTCCGCGGCTGCAGCCTGCTCCACTGCGGCCCCACAGCATTCCCGCCCGCTGCCTCCCGCTCCCTCCGTCCCCCCTTTTTGGGGAGTCTGGGGTCGGCTCCCTCCCTCGGGCTGCCCTCCCGTGGCCGCATGGGAAAAATACAGCATCAGCTCTCCCTGCTGGGTATCGGGGACATCAGAGGGGGAAAGCCCCCTTTCCTCCTGCCCATACAGCCTCCCTAGGGGTCTATTTCCCTCGGAAATAGAAATGGTCCTCTTTTCTGTACCTGTCCTTGGCCACCTACATGTGCTGGTTAGCAAGAAGATCTGTAATGCACAGAAGAGTCCCGCTATCCTACTCTGTCCCACCATACCCAGAAGCAGGGAAGGGAGATGGACAATATGAGACGCTCTCACATAATCTGAAATACAGTAGAAATTAGGGGGACTTCCCCTCGGGATCAGGACTTGGTAGCTCCTGTAGAGGCTGAACTGGAAAAGGACTGAACTGTGGTCACAGAGATCATCTCCAAATCCCAATCTTCAAACAGAGAGGTCTAAAGGCTGTGGTGGAATTCAGGTTTCCCCCCCCAGGCCTTCTGGGTGCAGTGTTCTTGCAGCTCCATGCCACAGGGCCATCTCACAGCAGTGACGGAGCATCTCCAAGGCTGGTGGGTGCCATGCTCATGCCTCCCCACCTCTCGTCCTCCTCACTCATCCAGCCCTGACCAGCTCTTGGCAGCATTATTGTCATAGCATCAGAGAGCTGCTGGCCAAGGAGCCAGCTGGACCTCATTACTGACACTGCCAGACCCAAGTTCTTCCTGCTGGGGCTGCTGGAAGTTTCTAGTCAGGACCTCAGGTTGAAGGGATGGCACAGAGCCACCATCTTGATAACTGTCCATGGAAATAGCCATTTCCCTTCTGGAGTTAAAACCATCTTCCCCTCAGGCCTCTCTGTTGGAAGCAGGACGGCCATTAACAAGTCCAGCTGAGCAGCCACATGGCTCTGCACTCGTCTGAACCTCCTGAAGGTCATGGCTCTGCAAAAGGCCAGGGGGAAACCTGTGGGCCTCACACCTTTTTATGCACTAGAAAACTACTTTGGATCATTACTGCAAAAAGATGCACACAGGCAACCACCATGGCTCTCCCTGCTGCTCAGGACGATGCTTTGTATGATACTGTGTGTTAACTCATCACTGGAGGGAAGGACATGAGCCGTGACGAAGCTACTGTTGTGTGAACTGCGACCTCCACACGCAGGTGAAGGCCAGTGTGTGGAGAGGGCCAAACACCATAAGATATTGCCTAAAATAGCCCTTTTCAGAAGTCAATGCTATCTCACAGCTTGAGAGAGATCATGATTTGCAAGCCCAGAACGTGTCAGGTTTTTCGCATTGGGCCATTTGTAGCTTTCCTTCTGCACTTCACACTTCCATCTGCTACTGCTGGGTTGGCTGCCAAAGACTGCCTCTGTGTCTTTGCAGCTTTAAGACCCGCTCCTGGGAGTAGCCACAGCATAAAGGCAATGCTAAGACTTGCAGAAGGGTATAACATGGATATGGACTGGTGGGGAGGACAGCAGCCCAGAGCTCCCTTGCAAGAAGGGATGAAAGACCACAAAATTTTCAGCCATCAGAGAATACAATCATTTAAGTGCAATTGGCAGGAGAGACAGATCTAGAGAAATCCCAGAGGAGCTCAGTCGGAAACCCAGTGGTATTTTAAGACCACATTTGATGTGTCAGAGCACAGGTAAGAAGCACTGTTCTTATGGAGATGAGTGTGTGCTGATGACTAAGCCCACCAGGTGCGAAGTTAAATCACACTGCTCAGGGCCTGTGTCCCATTTAATTACCATCTTGAGGAACAGGTTGTGCCCTGATCCAGGAAACCTGGTGGACAGGAAACAGGAGATCTGAGTCCTGCTCACCTCAGCCACCGAACTAGGAGGTGAATAGGGACAACTCAGTTCTCCGTGCTGTGTCTCTTCTTCCCTCTGTAACGTGTCTTAGCTATTTAGATAAGCAATTTAGCCCAGGAAATTTTAGCACTGTGCATGTTTGTGCAGCATCCATCACCAAACCCCAATAATGTTTTAATTGCTTTTTTATGCAATGGTAACATCCTCCTGAAACCACCTTGGAAGTTGCTCTGGGAACAGTATCCAATCACAGAAAAAAAGGGGGATGACATCTGCCATCAATTCCCCAGAGGAGGATGGTGGAAGGATGGCACCTACTGTCATCTCCCAGGATGCAAGAGGAGATGATCTCCCTTCTTTCCAGAGCTACTATTTCTGCTGCAAGGCATGAGTTGACCCTGCTGTCAGCTCCAGCACTGCACAGGAGGAGAGGACATATTCTAATGTCTGGGCAGGAGTTGCAAAGGTTTCTTGGTGCTGAGCTGTCTTTCCTTCCCAGCAGACCCAGCTTGTCACCTTAGATTCACTCTGATGTCACTCATTTAACTGAAGTGGCTCCATTCCCCCCAACACGCAGGACTGGGAGGACAGATCTTTCTGATGAAGCCAGCATGTCTGCTAGCAGGGAGGACAGCCAGCAACAAACCAAGGGTATCTTTGCTCAGCACCATTTCTGAAGGGCACATCTTGGATGCATGCACAGACCAAGCCAGCTGAGGACCTTTTTCACAGGAGGGCTTCTTTTTCCTCTGGCAAGTCAGGACAATATACCCAAGGAAGTGACCTATATCTGAGAGATATACTCTCCTTTGAGAAAGCTCCAGCAGCATCAGTCTGTTTGGTGAGCTGGTTCCTGGCAAGGGGGAAAGAAGATGTACCAGCATATCCTCCCAAGAGGGTTTCAAGGCACCATGCTTGGCTGGCCCTTGTTCCCTGTCTGTCTGTCTCTCTCCCCTTACCTTGTCTGCTGCACACTGGCATTGTGGTGACTCATTCATGCCTGCTGGCTCCCTGCAGTAATTACTAGCAGAGCTTTCTGTCGTCACAGCTCTTAAGGTGGGCTCATGCTGTGATAAATAAGCTGCTTAGCAGCATGGAAAGAAATGGTATTTAAAGTTTAATATCTTTTTTTAGCCCCTTTTCAAAGGATGCTGATTTTCTGATCTGTTTGGGAAGATGCAGTAGGCTTTGTTTCTTTCTTTCTGCAGTGGGGAGAGGCACAAAGAGAGGAAGGAGAAATGGGTGTGTGCCTGTACATGTGGCATGACAAGCCAGGCTGTCTCCCTTCCCTCTCACCCCCCTAAGCTTTACAAAAGTGACTGACACCCTCATTATGCAGTTTAATTCTGGCTGGCAGCTTAACTTGGCGTTGCGGCTCCAGCTATATCAGTGCTTTGCACCCATGCCCCATCCGTTCCTTCCTCAGGAACAGAAAAAAACATATGACCTGGCAGCAGCAGGCAAAGATTGCTACCCACACTCCCAAGGGATACCTCTGGTCCCTGCTGTGGGCTTACATGGTCTGTGAGTCTTGGCTTTCTGGACTGAGAATCCTGAGGTTCAGAGCAATGCATGGGGGGAGCTCATGCAGGAGTGCAACAGCTCAGCTTTGTGCAGCTGTTGAGATTTCTTTCTATAAACCTGCTCAAAGCTCAGTGTTTACCCTCCCATCGTTAAATCTTGCAGGAAGGGGGAAAAAAATAAACTAAGCAGCTCTCTTTCTCAGCCATGGAATTACAAGCTTAGCCCTCCTGTGACACTTTCTGTCCAGGTGCTGCAAGCACGGATTGCAGCTCACTATGGAGTTTAGCAAACACTTAAGTTTCTCCTAGCCTTCAAGAGGGGGATTTACATAATTTTGTGTTAATCCTCTTGATACCTCCCCCCATGCATTGGGAAGACTGTCCACTGCCTCACACTTCTGGTGGGGAAACTGAGATGTGGGGAGGGGTGGTGCTGCCCCTCACCCAAAGGAGGTTTAAAGCATCAGCAGAACAGCAAAGGGACACCTGGACCTTCCTCAAGCCAAGTCCTTTTCCTTTAATCACTAGGCAATATTGCAGCTTTGGGGGGGAACATCTATCCTAAACCAGGGTAAGTGGTATTCAAAGGCAGTAAGGAAAATTTTCAAGCCCTGCTACGATGTTTTCTCCCTGATGGGGTCACTCGAGGCAGATGCAAGGAAGGCACCGCGGGCCAGTGGGTATGCAGAGACAAGGAGGCTGTGGTGGGCCCAATTCGAAGTCACCTGTGCCTGGCGAGGTGGCAGTCAGCATTAAGTAAATGCTGTTGCTGTGAATTATGCTTTCAGATTTCATACCTCCAGAAAAGCTGGCAGACTCCAAACAAGCTCTCTGAATTCAAAGCCCCATGCATCAAGTTACCAGGAACATGTGAGTGATTCCAAAGGCTTGTACTGCTTTGAGTAACAATTTATAACAACAAAAGCCTCATTTAAGACAGGGACCCCTGTGGGAATGTTCCTATTCATTTCTCTGTTCTGTGGGTAATTGCAGAAAGATGACATTTAAGTTGTTTTACAAAAGTGGCAAGGAAAAAAAATGAAAGATGGGAAAAAACAGAGAGAAAGATGGTATGGTTGGATAGGGTGAAGGAGAAGATAGTCTGGCTAAGATTTCCAGAGGCCAGGGATTTTACAAATAAATGGTGAGAGGTTTGTCCTGAATAGCAATCTCAACTCGCAGCAGGGTGACATCAGCTACATGTACTCAGGACAGTGGAAACAAGGCATGGAGGTAGAAAAGCAGCACTGGGCATGGGAGCACAGCTCATCCCTTGGGCTGATGGGCAGATGTAAAGTGTGGGTAGATGACAGACCCCCAGATACTGCTGCCCAAGTAGAAGATTATGGTTTGGCCATAAACAGGAGAGCCTTGGCTGCCTGAACACCTCAGGGCTGGCAGCAGACTGTCCAACCCCTGGATGCAAGTATCCAAAGAGGCAAAGGAGTACATAGTCAGTGACAGGTAACTTCAAACCTCTTCCAACATGCTGATGTAGAATGAAGAAGACCAAGACCCAAAGGTTGGTAGAAACCCCCTCTCCATACGCTGCAGAAATCTCTCTGGGATTGTGTGAAGGTGATGAAGCCTCTTCTGTTCTACAGATTTTCAGAGATTTATTACCTATTAGAGGAGTTTAAATGCATTCAGTGTAATTAAACCCAGGGGGAAACACAAGCCTTTAATATCTCATGATTTCTAAAACAGAAAAAAAGTACGTCTTTCCCTGCCACTCTACAGTATTCCTGCCTGTGGTGACAGGTTTGAGGAACCCACAGCTGGGACTGGCTTAATCCACTGAGCTGAGCAGCTGCACGTGTGTGTGTTTGTGTGTGTAAAATCATTTTAATGATCCATAGCGGAAGGGCAAGTGGGTGAGGAAAGGGGGGTGCCAACTGGGGCATGTTCCTGCAATACAGGGATAATTGGCCCTGCAATGGTAATGGCAAGCTGCTGTCAGCCTCTAACAAAGTGTGCGAGAGATGAAGTGACACCCTGACAGGTCCCGCTGATGTCCTGGCCTGCCCTACCTCTGCCAAACAAATGATTACAGCCTTCCTGCTGACATTCAGGAAACTAAATTGGAGATAATGACTCTCCTGAGGGGCCTGGAATAGGGATGGTGAGAGGGAGTATCTCGGCTTTCACCTCACCTTGGACATCTTTTTTCCACAGTCTTTCCAACAAGCACACAAGCTTTTCCCATAAAAGCACACACATGGATGTGCTGAGGTTATGCCCTCCCAATTTCCTTTCCTCAATACAGGTCCGTGGCAATTCACCCATGCCAGCTCTGTCCACCCAGTGAATCCTGGGCACAGACATGGGATAGATGTGACAACTCTTCACCATCATCTGGGAGTGAATTCACTCATTCTTTGGTTTTCCTTTTCCTTCTATGCTACATCTCAAACTCCCTTTCACACTCGCTCGATCTCCACATATTTGCAACTTTCCCTCCTACACAGAACAAGGTGTCCATGATAGGCACATGCAGGAAGGTTAACAAAGGAACAATATAAAGAACTTGTGTAGCTCCTACTACAGAAGCCTAGTTAATTCCAGGTCTGCTTTAAAGCTGAATCTTATACCACCAACGGTATATTGCCACACAAGAACAAAATGATGAAAATCTCTGTAGGTACCTAGCATGCTCCATTCCTGCTGAAATTATGTAGTACAGCTGGAATATTATGTCACCAATGGCGGTGTGCTGTAATTAAATCCAGACAGGTTGTTGGGAAATTCTCAGGTCTCCCATTTTTCAATAAAGTCACATTGTTATCACATTGACTGGCTTACGGCTTAAACTTATATCGTAATGGCCATACAAGGAATTGCATTTACTGTGACTGGGTTGAAGTGAGAGGGAGAGAAAAAAATTAAACTTGTTGGATGGAAAGCATCTATTATAGCATGCAACAGCTCCACCTCCTCATGATATTCAAGTTCATCATATCTAAATAAATATGCTTGGAAATTGTCCATCACAAGGGAAAACAGTCATCTCAAGGGTACTGTTGAAAGCATATGTCAAAGGTAACACCATGGGCATGTAAATTGATTCAGAGTACTTAATTGGCACTGTTTTCTTTAGTACATTGATGTCATTCCAGAAAAATCCCAACCCCCAGCACACTGACATCAGGTCATATTCTAAGCCCATTTACTTCACAAGGTTATTTCCTTTGACTCCAATGGATTAACCAGTTCTACATTGCAGTAGAGAAAGGTCAGATGTAGATCTCTTCCACTTACATTGAATTCAACTGATTTTTTTATATCTGTTTAAAAAAAACTTCTAAAATAGAACATAATGGAAAATAAATTTTCATTACTCTAACCCTCCCAAACACAGCACAGAGCCCACTGTGCCAGGTGGTGTACGCACACTGACAGAACAAAAACTTCTTGATTCATGGGCAATATACCCTGAACAGGGAACAGCTTTCACTCCTAAATGAGTCAGAGAGCTATTTTACACCCCAAAACCACAGCCTTTCAACAAGCTTAGTTGCTCTCCTGGATAATCCCTCATTTTTTTCTAATCCTTCCTGAAGATCTCTTAGCTCAATGACTAGCAGTATTTAGAAACCCTTTCTGTTTCTTTAGGTAACTGCCCTTTTCGGATACTACTGATCCCCAGTCTGATAAACATCCTGAGACAAAGCCCTACCCCTGCTACCCCAACAGAGTCCATTCTACAGTGACCTAGGCCTGCTCTCCTCTCAGTTATTACCCCAACCAGAGCCAGCTGCTCATCAGCAGCAAGGCCTCTTAAACCAGGTGGTTCAAATTTGTCAGACCCGTTTTGAACTCTGTTAACACTTTGTTTGCCACTACATTTTGGGAAGGTATAAGAAGTTACTGCAGTCCCTGCAAGGAATTTCCCCACGATTATTTGCCATTATAAACCTTGTTTGGGGTCTGGTTTCTTTTCACCTTGGAAAGCAATTTTCTTAGAAGTGGTATATATATGCATTTTCTCATGTGAGCAGTCCTTCAACTTAGTCCTTTAGAGTTCAGTGAAGTCACCACCACAGCAAGTTCCGCCCCCCATGGGCAGCGTGTGGTTACCACTTGAAGTGGTAATACCTGCTAAGAGCCACAGCCAAGTCCTCAGCTCCTGCAGGGTTTTCAGGTGCTTTTTTCCCATCAGTGCAGCTGACAGAAACTGAGCTCAGTTCCGTGCTGAGTTCCCTGTCCAAGTGTTATTATTTTACTGTGGCAGCTATAGGAATCAACAGTGAGCGGGCTCCATTTTGTGCTGCGTGATTCACAAAGATAGGGAGGGCTTCTCTTGCCTCAGAGAGCTCGCAGTTCACAGCCACAATTCTCCATGTCACACTGTGTGGCATGATGACCTGCTCTTGCTTTTTCATGACAGTCCAGCAGTTGGTGTCACCTCATCTCTATGCCCAAATATCATAAGTGCTATGAAATCATGGCTGCTTAAGGGTTTGCTCAGTTGGCAAGATCATGTCCATGGCTTTCCTAAGGCTCTGCCTCAGAGCCGTTGCCAGGAAAGAGGACTTTCATAAGTTTATTTTGGGAACTTCTGTTCTGTGTTGTTGCCATAGAAAGAGATCTCTGGAGGAACCTAAGCGTCCAAAGCAATTGCAGTGCTGATATTGGGATACGCCCTTGAAAGCTGTGGACATTTATGTTCTGTTGCCACTGTAGACCAATTTATCTCTCATGAAAGGACTAACATTCTATAGAAATAGCCATTAATAGTCAACAGACTGTTGAGACCATTGGGATGAACCCCCAAATTGAAGTCGTGGTTTGAAACATGGATTTGAAACTGCATCTCTTACCTCTCTAGCTTAACCATATCTGGCAGTCAGCATCTGTTTCTGACTAGAAATTCCACCTTGCACAAAAACTTTAGTTAGATGACAAGTTTAAATGAAAAGACTGGGATTAAACAAATGCCTGTTTTGAATGAAAAGCAGGTTTGGTCCAGCTGCACTGGCCTCTTCAGGCAGCTTGTGGTCCCCTCTGTAAGAGTATTGCCGGTGGCCCGTGAAGGACTTTGGACAAGTCTTCCTTCATTGTCATGCATCGATCTCATGCATCGCAAATCCAGCCAGTGGCTGAGGAGTGGGTATCTCTGCTAATTGGTTACATCTGCCTCTGATGCCTGGCTACCAGCTGGCAGAGGTGATGGCGTTTGCAATGCCGTCTTGGCAGAGAAGCTCTACGACTGCCATCTGTTGGCTTCCAGAGTCACATTTCCTAGATAAACATGGCCTCCCCACGGGAAATGTGACTTCTTATCTGTGACAGATGGAACGTAAAAGTCCCCTCCAGCTTTCGTGGGATCCTGAGGAACCTGCTGGGCCATTATCAAGTAGGAAGCCATTATTTTGTAATGGACATAATCCTTCTCCTTCCTGCATCTCATGTGAGAAGAACATACTCCATTTTCAAAGAATCCATAAGGAATTCTACCTTGCCACCGAAGATTTCTGTATTTGAACAGAATCAGAAAAGAAATGAGGTTTTGCTGTTTTGGTTTGGTTTTCCCACTGGTGATGCTGAATATTTAATCATAGCTTCACAAGGACATGAATTTCTTTTTGGATTTCTCCCTGAGCTGCAGTGGCTGATCCTGGCTCAGGAACAGATCTCAGGCTGGTCCCAATGGACTGTCTTGATATGTCCAGACTTGGCTGTTCTTGATAGTTTGGTGAAAGGCCTTCAGGTACTCAGAAGAAAAACTTCTGTGCACATATATATATGGGTGTGTGTGTGTCAAAAATATATTTATATTCCCAGAGGTTTTACAATAATGTTTTTGTAATGGAGATTTCTTATTGGAGAAAGAATTTAATAAAATATGAGTTTTCTTCTGAACAGTTGTCAAGGAAAGCTGTTTGGGTTCCCTGGGTGCAAAAGAATATCTGGAGTTACATCAGGCATTTCTAGCAATTTTACATTTGTGTCCACTGAAATCCACAAAAGTCAGTCAGATCTTTCCATGGAGTTCTAGCAAATGAATAGCTAATGATTATAATATTTCCTCCATAAGGTTGGTTGTTTCTTCTAAAATTTGAATAGCAGAGTTCAAACTTTAGAAGATGGGTATCATCCACAGGAATCTGCATTGTCTTTGCTGACATAACCATTTCTGACAGATTGATTAATAAATATAACACCAGTACTCACAGGAACAAGATCACACAGGAACAGGTACATCAGTTAATAAATAATGCTGGTTATAGCTTCTCTCTTTAAAAAAGTTAATATTCAAACTTTTAAAAAAGCAGTTATTTGGGAAAGACTACTTTAAAAAACAGCACCTGCCTGTTTGAAGTATCTTAACCAAAGTAAAGCTTATTGTTTTCCTTTGTTTCTTATCTTTAAAACCACATTAACACTTTCAAAACAACAAAAAAAATCTCTCTTAGGTAATACTGTAAAATGGAAGTTCCTTACACGGCTCTGGCTACTGTGTGGGCTTAAACACATTCTCAAGGGCCAGAAAACTCTGAGGGCCCAGATCAAATACTAAAGTGGATATGCTGGACAAAGCACCCGAAGCATTTCCTCTGAACCATCAACTCCCCTAGGGCTGATGGATTCGTGCATTGACTTCTCATAACGGAGCCTTCCAGTCTCTTTTTCCAGGACAGGCTGCTTGTATAACTGAAGAACCAGGAATTACTGTTACCAGGAACCTGGCTTCAATGCCCCAGGGCTAAACAAGCTCAGATCTGTGTTTTACCAGTCCAAAGAGACATTTCATGAGTTTCAACCAGCATCACAAATATGCTGGGTAGGAAACATGATCTAGGCTGCCCCAGTTGTCAACACAAAGAGTCTTAGTGCCACATTAGAGCAGGCAAGACTTTGAGTTATATGAAAAACAAATAGAGAAATGTTAAGGGTTTTTTTCTGTGACGTTTGGTTGTTTTTTCTTTTTTTTCTCTTACTATTCTTCCAAAGATTAAACATCAGGGATTGGGCTCATTAAGAAGCATGGGACTGTTTGTTGTAAGCAATTTCATTAAGACACCAGGCTCTGAATCAACAAGTTACTTAACATTTTAACCACTTAATTATATGCACAAATGAAAATCCTGTTGACTCCAGCATCTGCTTAACGGTCTGTTGAACCAGAGCCTTAGTCCAGTTAGCAAACTTGTCATGAACTGATTCTGTTCCCTATATGAATGGGTTTATTATTTGTAAGTATTCACCAAATAGGTTGGACAAATAAATTTTCAACCTATCGGCTTTTACTGTTTGCTTTAGACTGTTTGCTAGCAATTCATTATTCATTATGGTTGGTCAAGTGCAAGACATGATGCTTCTGAACAGGGAAGGTGGGGGGGTAAAAGGAAAAAGATTAATGAATAATGATTAACATACTTCCTGGTATGAATCTTCATGCTGAAGTGAGTGAAACATTAAAAATTTGCAAACATTTTCATAAATTCTCTGTTGCTGCCTGGATACTCAAGAAAAGAAATAATATGACTTCAAGAATCATTGTTAACCCAATAGGGCATTTTAATACATTCAGGGTAGATACTCAAAGGCAGTAAGTGCCAAAAAATGACAATGGACATCCACTAAGATTTTCAAAGATGCTTAAGCCAGCAACCTTCTTAGGGTGCATCACAAGCAAATGCTCTCGGGCATCTGAAATTCCTATTTAGTGCTTATCTGCATCCTTTGAAAATCTGCTCAACCCCATCCAGTGAGCTCAGCATGAGGCCACAAAAACATCTCCTGAAATCATTACTTATGAAACAAAAAGCTTATCATATGTTTGACCTGAAGCACATAGTTGAATCCTGCCAGAGGTTGAAGTTACACTAAGAATATGTGAGTCCACTGAGGGGACAAAAAAGCAAGGAAGTCAGAGAAGCTGCTCTGATCCTTCCAGGGCTGCTCAGTGGTCTGCAGGTCAAAGGAGTGAGTCCTTCAAGGAGTCAGTGGAGGAATAGACCTGGTTGGGGGCAAAGGTTTTATTTGTTTGTTTTCCAGTGGGAAGTAATGATATTTTGTTTTAAAAAAAGGAACTGAACACTAAGACATTTTCTCCTTTTAGCTGAAAAGCTTTTGGTTTGAACAATCTAACAATTAATATAGAAATCACTATTTTCTATAGAAAACATGGAAATACATTCAGCTGAAAACACCATTTGTATTTAATGAAAAACCCCTTTCACTGAATCTTCTGGAGAAGGTTGGATAGATTTTGTTGCTAGAATTTTGCACTCAGGGAGGTGAAATCAAATGAAACTGAGGCCACTGTGCTTTGGGTTTAGCCAGCAAAGCACAGCTGAGTCATTTCCATTTGGAAAAAAACAACCCCCCATCCTTCTCTCTGTAAAACTTTCTACATCTCACTAGCCATGAGATATTTTCTCTCCTTTGCACGCAGAGGTGTTTTGAGCAGAGCTCATCCCAAGCTGCACAGGGGCACTTGCCTCCTGCCCCGCTGCCCCCTCTCCGCCGCTGTCCGTGGGCTGCGGGAACCAAGTGTCAGAACCGATCGATGTACGAGCTCGCCACCAGCCGTGGTGCCCCACTCATGAGAAACAATTTGCATGCTGAACATCAGTATGACAGCCCTAGCGAGGGATTTGTTTAGCTAATTTAGAGTAATGGAGAAGAGAAATTAATCACTTTAACACTGATGCTCCCTGGCACGGCAAGGCTGGTAGTCATCCCCCCCCACCTGTCAGAAAGGCACCCCCAGTTCTCTCCCTATTTCCATGCGTATTTGCCCCCTAACAGAGAGTTTAGGGATATTATAACAGGCCTGGACTACCAGGCCAAGAGCTGTCAGCATGGAGGGAAAAAAAAAAGGCAGCTACTGAGTGCTTACAGCAAGGTTAAAGCAAACAGGATTATCTGTTCAAAGGACTGGAGAGTGCTGATGCTCTCAAAACAAAGGACGGGGCAGGAGCCTCGGCCATCGTGCCCAGCTGTCCCCAGCCCACTCTGCCCCAGCTGGGGAGAAACCCGAGGATGAGCTACTGCTTCATTAATGATTGATTAAGGGAATAGTGCTGGGGTGGAGGAATCCTGCCCGGGGTGAGCAGCGCTCCTCTCCAGGTGTTTCAGCCCTCCTGGGAAAGGGAGGGCTGTGAGGTGAGGGCTCTAGGATGGCAGTGCCCAGTGCTAGGTCGACAAAGGCTGAGCTCAGGAATCTGGAGGAGAAAGTCTCACTTAGGAAGAAAGTCAGAACTAGGTTTGTTTTCAGCTTTTTCTTTTTTTCTTTTTTTAGTGTTTTTCAACATAAACCTTTTGGTTTTTCACACTCAACTTCAGGAAAAAAAAAGATCTGTATTCAAATATTCTCCTCAGATGAACGCTGAAAACATTCCCTTTATCAGAAAAAAAACCACAACCCTTTTAAATCTATCCTATGTTTTGCCACTCCCAGGTATATTTAGCATGCTTTAGGCATATACCCTTTCCAAATAAATGAAGATACAAGTTCATGACAGCTGTGACATGAATAGAATCCATATTGTGAACTCAAACAAATATCATTATAATTCGTTGTTTGTTTAACACTTAAGATCACTCTACTCTCAGCCATTGTCATGCGTGGCAGTCTGTATTCCTTCTCCCACACTCTTGTTTACAAGTCTAACGTGAGTATTGTTCCCTGGCTAGACCTCCTCAGCATATTTAATTTCCCGTGTATTGTTCCCCAGTCTTCCTTTAATGCCTGGAACGTGTAGGACTGTTTTCAGGTGGAGTTTGTTGTCTCCCATTTCTCTGTTACAGGTGTGCCCAGAAGAAACCTTTTTTTGACCTTCACTATCAACCCAGAGCATGGGTGCAGGTTGTTTTCTGTGGACTTCCTCTATTGTAGGACTTCTAGTCAACGGAAAGCATTAGAAACCCACATATCATCATTTATAGGTGCAATCCAAAACTCATCTCCTTTTATAGGCCCTAGCTTAATAATTGTGGCTGCAGAATGGCCTCCGGTATTATTCCCAGAATAAGAACTACTGAACTTAAACAAGTGTAATGCAATAAGGGAGAGATGGAAGTACCAAAGCTTTTATGTACAGAAATGACGCCAGATTGTAAAAATGTGAATGCTGTAAAATAATGTCTTTAATTATATACATAGAAAGAAGGTTTTCAGCAGCAGATGTCTAAGGATAGGCTCTCAAAACACAGACCTGTCAGTGAACTCTATGGACAAAAAAATAGAGAAGACATTTAGAATGGACTGATAGGGATTGTTTCAGTTTTCTTTAGATGAATGTGTGTACATGTGTGTGTGTAAATACAGAACAGGGTACTTAATTGCAATCATTATAATTGATAGAAAGATTTAAAAGAAAGATTTGGAATAAGAAATAAGAGCAGGAAGAATGGACCGTGAATGAAGCACAGTGGTAATCCTGAACTCACCTTTGAATCGCAGAGTGACAAGGGCACCCCAGAGAGCCCAGAGGAGACCTACGCCAAGCACTGCACCATCTGGGTAGAGCCCTGAGCAGTGCAGGTAAGAGTTATTTCACCACTTGTCCTAGTGCCTGGTTCCATTTACTAGTATTTGCCCCTAGCAGTGCAGATGTAGCAACAGTGTATGAAGACCTTAAGGCATCGGCTATTGTAGGTCTGTTATCAGAAGATGTTAAGGGAATGACTAGCAAGAATCCAGTGAGGATTTTCTGATGATGAGGCTAGGGTATATAAAAGTACCTTTAGCTAAGAAGTGTGTCCTAATTGACTGTCTTGAGGTATATGATGAAATTCCTTTGACAGAGATTGGAAAAGACTGATCCTAACAAAGACCAGGCTCATGGTCCTTAGGGCAGGTCAGGTCCAGGGCTTTCCCAGAGCACTCCTACACTTAAGGAGAACCCGACTGACCTGCTCATCAGTGGCTCTCAAAACACCTCCCATTGTAAAATCTGGGGGGAGGGAAAAAGTGCCAATTACAACTCTGGATGAGTTTTTCTTGATTTCATCGAGATTTCTATCACACCTGAACAAAAGTATTTTTGTTGAAGGCTTTTCAGTAACTGGAGATGTGTGGGGAGTTTTGCCCAGCACTTAAATCAGAACAATTGCCTTATTTTTAAAAGATTATCTTAATGTTGAGCTTTCTTTTTTTAATGTTTTATAATAAAGTCCCAGAAATAAAGGCTGCAATGTAGTCGCAATAGAATTTACATTAGCATATTTGGAGAGTTTTTTGATCATTTTTGCATGTATTAGAATGAAATACTCTGTAAAAATTAAACATTATATGCAAATGAGTGCAAAAAACCTACATTTTGAATAATAATAATTCATTATCCCCCTATAATATATGTAAGTGGCTTCCTCTTTTTTTTAAAAAAAAAAAAAAGGAAATGCACCATAGACATTAATTCAGCACAGCAGAAGTTTACAGAGGAGATCCACTGAAATTATAATAGAACACATTCCTCATTTGCATAAATCCCAGAATCCCACCTGCCAAAACCCTCCAGCTATTAATAGGTGATATGAATGTCACTTGATGCTCATTTATAATATTGTCGCTGTAATATAATGCATATTTAGGGCAGATTTTAAGAATCATTGTAATTAACAAAGCACACCGTTACCAGCAAGTGTTTATTTTCTTATAGGATAAAGATGTTTCATTTGGAAACAATTATAACTCTAGAGGTGTTGAATTACCCCCTTTGGAAGTGTTGCCTTCTTTTAGTGAGTGCAATAGATTTCCACAGGCTAGTTGCATGTAAAAAAAATAGTTTAAAGAAACCATACACTTGTATATCTGTAACGATGATAATCATTCATGTGCCAGGACATCTCTGTATGACATGTATTTATTCTTCACCTCAGGGCTGTCTATGTTTGAAAGTTTTTTTCTCCCTTCATAGTTCTTTATGGGGAAACTGAGTTACCAATCTGTGAGACTAGGCTCTTTGAAATAGCTTAACAGTGTCAAATGCACATTTATAAAATGAGTTACTGTGTGCTCTTCTGTTTTCACTGTTTTGAGTCCTGTTATCATACAGTAGGTATGTCCAGGACAGAGTGTGACTTGGTCAAAACTTTTTAGAAGCAAAATGGCTTTCTGGTAGAAATTATACAGTAGGATTGCATTGTTCAGGCTGATACTGAATTCCTCCCATAGTAATTCTCCAGCTTGTTCCAGCATGAATAAGGCCTCACTAAATGCCTCATGATTTGGCCAAATATAAGTTACTTAAAATTTAATCACCTATGGCTGAGCCATGGCAGCCATCATCAGAGCTGCAGGCTGAAGAGTTTCCTGCAGTTTCTGCATCCCTAGATAGAGGCAGTGAACCCTCAAGAACTATCCCTGGCTAGGGAGGTGGTGGGAGGCAAAGGAAAGCAGAACCAGAAGGAAAGAAATGCTCTCAAACACAAGAAAGGCACTACGCCTTCAGCCCGGTGCTTGCCAGCAAGCCTGCGTGCCTGGGGCTTGCGTTACCATGTATGTGTTTGCGTGCGTGCGAGTGCAGAGGGTGGATTTAATGAACTGACTCTGGGCTTCCTCAGAATTACTCTAGAAGGATAAATCACCATGAATCTCCATGCTCAGCCCTGCTGTATGGTCTTTCTCCTTGAATCCACTAGGTTTTGTACCCTCCATTTACGTATGTCTCACTCAGCAGCTGATACTAGGACAGAGATCCGTCCTCGCGGCACCAGCTGTCTCCTCCCCAGGGCCCTAATGAAGCACCACGAGCCCATAGGAGACTGCACATGGTCCCTCCTTGCTGCTGAATTAACCTCCTCTGCTAGTATAGATGTTGTCGTATGTCCTACCTTGGGGAACAGCCCCCATTCCCCAGCTGAGACGTGCTAGAATAAAATCTATTCCAGCAATAGCAGGGCTGTAGGTAAAGAGGAGGCAAAAATCTCATGTCTTTTATGTGAGTGGATTTATTCATCCAAATTTGAATTTTTAATGCAAATCTCTTTAAAATTTCAGGTTTTCGAACATTTCTAACTCTTCCTCTATAAAACTGGTTATATCCCGCCTACGGTGTAGGGTTGATTGAGGCAGACATAGCCATAGATTTAGTAGTCTCCAGACTCTGCTTAGGACAGATTTCAGTTTAGATTTTAACTAACTGACATGGTAAGAAAATACTGTGGCTTTCCCGCTCCACCTCCCTTTCTCGCTTTCTTTCTCTCTTCTGAAATCTTTCAACAAAACTGAAAAATAATCTTCAGCACTTTCCACAGGGAAAAAAAGAAAAAAAAACAACATTTTTTTGTCAGAAAAACATAACCAAATTTGATAGAGATACATCTGCTCAGAGACTCCAGGAAAAAAAAAAAAGAAAAAGACTAATGGAAACTCTCCCAGCGCTTGCCTGAGCACTGCTGAGAACAGAGACTTGTTGATCCTCAGGCTTTCTGGTTGCCCGAGGAAAAGAAATAATTAAAAACATTAACTGAACAAAACACTCTCTGAAAAAGAGAGCCAACCTCTTTAGCTGAAAACTGATCTTGTCTTTTAAAGACCTTCAGATGGCAATCAGCTGACCAGCTCCCATACTCAGGCCACTGTACGGACCCTTCCAGCAGCAGCGTGTTTCACCACTACAATTATTTTGGAGTCCCTGCTCCTCCTACTGTGGCCAGTTTTTATGTGTCACCCTGAGCTTAGGAAGAGCAGCGTATTATACGAGACCAACAGTTTGATATGATCAAATCCATCTCAGTTTATGCTCTTTCTCGGCTCAGCTGTGGCAATCCTTTGTAACGGATGTTACAAGTCGCAATCATTGGAAAGTCACCCCGGGTCAGACGTGGGTTCAGATGCACTTTATCAGATTGATGCCACTCCTTTTCCTTGCCACATCCTCTAGCAGCTTTCTTGTTTTGATGCCTTCATCTAAGTTCCCCACCGGAGATCACCCACCCCCGGAAGGGCTGGAGGGAAGATATCCCTCTGTAAGAGTGATCAGAGTGCAATAGCAGAAGAGAAGCCTTTGAGTTTTCTGTGTTTTCAATGAAGTGGCTTATGAAGCAATCGCACCGCTTTAGCCTCGTGCCTGCAGGCTCCCTCTCCTGACTCCCAGGCATGACTTTGGAAAAAAGAAAATTAAATTTAAAAAAGGAAGAAGAAAGAAATAAAACAGCAAAACAGACTATCCCCTAGAGAACTGCAGTCTGACTTGGCCAGGAATTAGGCACTCAGGCCACAAGGGGCAAGTGCAACTCCTGCTTTGCAGGGCAGGTATTTTGCTGCTCTCAGGCAGCTTTGACACCTGAAGGCAGAGCCTCGGAGCCGGCTCTTTCTCCCCATGGCAGCCTTCCCCACCCCAGGGTGCTGTGTCACCACTGCTCCTGCTCAGTGTCTGGACAGATGTGGTGCTGCAATGTGCTAGCAGGTGTCAGCATTTCCCTTGTCAAACTGCATGGCTGGCTGCATGCAACGCAGGCAGCGACGGCGACAGCAAAGCAGTTGCAAAGCAAGTGCATTCATGTGCCTGCCTTGTGCCTTCCTCTATCACATGCAAACAACGCAGATGCTCGGCAGATCTGCCAGCCCATGAATGCACACACTCCCCAGAAATGCACACCCACCCCTCACAGCTACAGCTTTACGGGAAATAGAAATAAATCCAGCCTGCACACACCTATGGACCCAAGCACACATGTGTAGCAAAGCCACAGTGGAATGGCAGCACACAGCCACCCACAAACACTTTGCACTTCCCTTGCTGCACTGAGGTTCCTATTGCACACAAAGCGCACACAGCTGCCTATAAATAAACACACCAATACGGCACCAGCCTCAATGTCAGCTCCCCTCAGCCTTTTGGTTTAAATATAGGTATTGGCTTTGCTCCAGGAGGAGGTACAAGTGGTTTCAGACTCAAACAAATTGTTATGAATCCCATTTGCAGTGTGAATATGCTTAGTGAATGTTTCTTTCTCTAATGAGACCAAAATAGCAATTAACAGGAGTACTAATGCTACAGTTCCTGAGAAATATATATATATATATTTTTATCCTTAAGATTATTCTCATCTGGCTTCAAATCCAGAAGCCATCTTGTCTAAACATGTATGCCACACATCACACCTATATCTGCATCTTTCCATTTCACACCTAGACATGGTCAGGTTGAGATGTGCAGAGGAAAAATATTGGCTTTGAATCACAGCAGATCCAAATCCTCATAGTTGGTAAATCCCAGCACCTTTTTTCTGTCCTGGTTTTGTTTTTCTCCTCTTGAAGATGATATAGAAGCAGAGCTTTTTCTCCCCCCTTCTTTGCCTGCTGCATTCAGGTTTTCCTATCAGGGTTTTCTTTTTTTTTTTTTTTTCCTTCTTCACATTTTTTTTCTTTCCCTACAGCCAACAGAGTGGTTGGTGAATACAAAATTAGCCAATTCAGACAGAGGCCAAACATCCCAAGAGAGCAGGAGAGAAAGAGAGAGAGACATGATCAGCCCTTGCCAAATAGGCTCTCTCGACTCCACCGTGCATTTCTCCCTTTCTCTGGAAACCACATGAAACAAATGAGAATTACGGTGAATGCAAATTCCCAGTATTTTCAGGGACTGGCCACCAGTGACCCTCCTGCCTGCAGTGTTTCCCTGCTCTGCCCATGCACTGCCGCAGTCAGTACAGAGCATTTACATCCCAGGCAGCCTTCTGCCTACTGCTGCCTTCCCCAAAACACCTGCAGGCAAAAGGACCTTTTTTTACCTTTTCCATATGAACTAGCAAGACTGACCAAACCCCTCTGGGACCAAGCCACACAGGCCAATGACCCTCCTGCTAATTCCACTCATTTAAGCTGTATGTAGTTCTTGCTTGTCCTGTTAAGAGGGCTGCTTTGGCCTAAATTCCTGGTGGGATGAACACTTGAGATCACCCCTGGGTTTTGGCACTGGGGACTGCCAGGTTGTGTCGGTGTGCTGAGGCAGGGGTGTTTTTTGATGCTCCCTGCTCTCCTGGCTCCCAGCCTGCCCACACTAAGCACCTGCTGCAGAGTATGATTGAAAATCACGGGGTTCAGAGCCAGGTTTTATCCTGCTCTGGAGCTGGGACACATCTTGGGGCTTCCAGCTGCGATGTGCACAGTGAAGCCCATCCATGTACCAGAGGAGGCAATGCTCGTAGTGCAAGCATGCTGAGGCTGGATTTGCAGGCCTGAATCCGAGGTGAGCTTCACAGCAGGACCCTGCTTCTCTGAGGAACCAGAGAATGGTGTGCTCTTCTTAGTTTATTAGTATTTGCTTAGTGCTTTGAGGACGTAAGCTATGCTGAGAGTCTGTGTGGTGGCATCAAAGATGATTTTAAACATTTTGCTTGCCTATTCCTAGTTTGGGGAGGAATTGATAATGACTGTTTTGAATGATGGCCTCCATAAAGTGGTCAGTCAGCTGGGAAACATCAGGACTGATATGGAATATCCTTTTCCTGTATTGCATCCTTGAAGCAGAGGGAGCAAAGAACTTTAAATAGAAGGGGAATCTTAAGGAGACTGTCTACATTGACTTTTTGCAATAACCTTTCAAGGTCCCCATAAGTGCCAGGGCATCCAGTCCGTAGAGTATCCTGTAAGGCCAAGTCAATAACGTTATTGACAAGTATCAGAAAAAGCTCCTCAGGTGTGTAGAGCTGGGACTTTGGTGTAAGAAGGGGAAATAAATCCATCCTAAGCAGATATCTGTGGCAGCATGTCTAGAATAACAATATTATTAGGAGCAGCAGTAACGCATAGGTGCAAGGCTACCAGACATCACTTGAACTCAGGGAAATGGGGTTTTAGCCGGACTGGTTTCCAGTTTCCTGTTGTGCAAACTCGTGTAGTCTTGCCAGAGCCCCTGACTTTTCCCATCACCCCTTCCCTCGCATTTCTCCTCTCCCCTTTCACCGGTTCCCAACCCAGCTATATCTCCCAAGAATGGCTCATTTCCAAAGTGCCAGCGAGTGCCTGAGAATTGCGTAATTGCAATATAATTAATGAATTAAAAGAATGAGATGTTTTAAGTGCTTTCAATATGCCAGTCCCTATAATTATCTACAGAAAACATGTTCATTAACAATCCCAGAGTGTGAGGCTGTGGTTCCTGCCTCTGAGTGCTTCTTTCTCTGGCGGGGCTGGAGGTGGAGGTGGGAGCAGAGAAAGGGCTTTTGCAAATCTTTAGAAAGCTTTGCTTTCTCTCTGGGTTTAGAGCAAGTTAGAAGAGAAGCGAGAGTCTGCAGAATATCTGACAGTTCCCAGCAGATGTGGAGGCAGCATAATTTGCTAGACCAGGGTCACAGGACCTGTGCCCAAATCCTGGCTCAGCTGGATGAGTCCTGCACATGAACTCAGATGGATGTGTGCATTTTAGAAGCAGAGCATTTATCCCCTGCCCCAGACAGCTCCATGCCATGGATGGAAATTGCAGCCACTTCTGCTAGAATAGAACAAGTTCATGTATAAGTAATTGTACACTGTTTTTCAAAGTACTATCATGGCTGGTGCCGAGCTTAGTGAGGGAATTGCCAGGTCTTGCTTGTACCGGTGAGGAAATATTGGGCATTACCTCTCCTGGGTTTGCTGAGCAGGACTGAGGAGAGAGAAGGCTGAGTCTTGCTGGAGAACTTGTCAGAGAAAAGCTTAGGAGGTTTGCAATACTTTTATCAGGACATAGTGGTGCACTTGAAGAGCTTGGTTTTACTTACACAGGTGTAAATCAAGAGCAATTCCTTTGATGCCAATGGAGTGGCCGACGTAAGTGAGAGGTGAACATGGCCTATTGGTATTGAAAGCACTTCAAACATCTCTTGAGGGCACTCTTATGAGGGAGCTCGCTCTGTGAGACTGATTGACAGGGTACAGCTCTGCTCAATGTCTGTCCTTCCCAGGATCCTAAATTGTAAATTAACTCAGCCATAGATGTGACTAACACATTCTCCGTCTGGAACATTTTAGCCGCGTAGCGGGCTGCAGGCTCTCTAAATTGTTTTCTGTTAAACTTGGGGAATAAATGGCCAGTTCATTTGAAAGGGTTGAGCAGGCAGCACACAGATATTGGCCCACTGTCCAGTTTAGGGAAATTACAAAGGATGAATTACAGGGTTATGTCCGCTCTTTAACAAATCCCCGTGTTTCGATTGCAATAACCTGTTCTTGCTGAAAAGGCAATATCCTCCAGCAGACAGGGGTTAAATATCCAGCAGCTGAGGAAGAAGCTGAAAGTGCAAAGGACTACAATGAGGGCAAGTGTTAATGAAGGACGATCTTTGCTGGGAAAAAAGCAGTCACTGGTTGACAGGGTTGGGCCCCGGCGGGCAAGAAAGCCTTGACATTTTCATTCAGAGGGACCTATGTACAGAGTGTGCACTCTTCTCCTTGAACGTAGCTTTCAGCATCCTTAAGCACTGCCACCAAGGGAAGAGCCAAGATTTGGTGTGATTGTGCTTTTTAAGCTTAATGGGACAGAATTAACTGAAGGAACAGAAGTACAGCAAGAGCTGGTTCCTATTATGGTTTTTCACATGGGAGCAGGGGATAGCAACAGCCCAGCTCTGCAATTATAGCTGCATATCCCAACCTCCAAAAATATTGGATTTGACTTTCAAAGCCTGGGAGCCCAAGGAGGCTGTTCCTGTCCTGTATGTGAAGGATTAATCAGTCACTTAGTATTATAGGAAGTGCAACATTTCAAATAAGGAGAAATGGTTTCCTTGTTTTGCATACCTTTTTTTTTTTACTTTACCCTGTCTCATCCTCAGTCAGAATGAGAAGTCAGAATTGTGAAAATGTTCACAAAACTGAGCTCTGGAAAAATATAATTCAAATAATTTTGAAATATTGTGCTTTGATTTGGGCATTTTCTGAAAAACTACTTCAGTTTGTAACAGACAAGTAATTTTAAAGGGGAAACCTGGAAGGTTTTGTTTCAAAGAGAGAAAATGGAAATTCTGGCAATCTTAAAAGGAATAATGTTTTTGCTTCATGTAAAAAAGTAATGAAAACTGACTCTGTACTGAAAATATTTTCATTTTTGACAGTTTGCTATTTTTCAACCAAAAAGTGTTATTAGAAACATCTGAAAATAAACACAGAAGGAAAGAACTTCTCCATGGTAGGAAAGACAGGTACATTTCTATGAAATAAAATTAGTTTCTTGCTGCCTGCTGAGCACTGCCCTTAGACTAAATCATGAGCACAGAAAACATGGTTTATTGGTTGTTTGGTGTTTTTTTTTTAACATATCAGAAGGTCAGGCCATACAAGTACTTGTAGTATTTTGGTACTACCAAAATTCAGCAAGTATATACCCTGAATATAAAGTACATTTTAATATATAATGGGCATAGATATCAACCTCTAACTCAGCTGATTTACCCATGGGATGAATCAAGTTCACCGTGTCAACCCAACTATTCACCCTCTTTGCACTTTAATTGTATTTCCAGCTTTTGTGTCCATCTGCCAGCAATGAGCCAAGCGCTGCACCAGCGTTGCCAGCGCAGGGTCCCTGGCAGAGATGAGCCATCTGGCCGCCCCCATCCCTGGTGCCGGCAACAACAGCAGTGTGGGAGAAAGCCAAGTTCGTCTTTTGCTGCAGCATAAGGCAGGAGTCAGTGGGTGGCTCTCTGCTGGACATCGGCTCTTCTTAAAATCTTCAGCCAGTCTGTGAATTTTCAGGGCAGTGAGCCACATTCTAAAAAGCCAGGACATCATCTGAGAATTTCAGTGCATATCAGAGAAGAGCAGTCTTTTGATTTTTTTTTTTTTTTTATATCTTGTGACGGCTGAGACTGTTGTGTTTGTGGTAATATCTGCAGGAAGAGCAGCTTGTAGCAAGGGAAAAGCTAGAGGATAATCCAGAATTTAAGGGCAGACAATGTTACAACACAAAATATCTTCTACATCCAGCAGCACTTTTTATTCTGGATTTGCAAGAAAAACATTGACCATTGACAGGACATCTAGATCTATTCCTTCTTCTGCTATGGTTTCAAAGCATAGGTTTGAAGAAGAATTTTAACCAAACCAGGTCTTAGTTTCCTTATCTGAAGAATATAAATTATACCGCTTCGCTTCCTGACATAGTTCTCAGCAAGCACAATTCATTAACTTTCCTGAAGTACTTTTAAATCTCCTGTTTCAGGCACTACACTGGTATTCAAAATAGAGTTCACAGAGCTAGCTAAAACCACTTAAAATGAAATTAAAATGCCATAATTCCAGATTATGATAAATCACACTCAGAAAAGTTCTGATGACAAGTTTATGAATTTTTCTGCATTTGTGGGGGCTGCAGGAGTCCTAGGAGATATAAAAAAAGCAATTTTTTTGACAATCATTCTGAGATTGAAAATTCCACAATCTTTTTAGAATTTAAAATTTCAACTCCATGTTGCAGAGCTAGGAAAGGATGGAGGAAGAGCTGGAAAGATGGAGAAAAAAGGAAGCAAGTGATGCCTAGTCTCTCTGCCTCTCCTGATCTCCAGAAAATTTGCTGACACCTTGGAATTCAGGCCTAAAAACTTTCAGTCTGCCCAGGCACAAGAGAAGAAGAGCTGGTGAGGGCCCTGGAGCACAAGTCTTATGAGGAGCAGCTGAGGGAACTGGGGTTGTTTAGTCTGGAGAAAAGGAGGCTGAGGGGAG
>JANZLQ010000055.1:12481439-12492190 GCA_026212715.1 Elanus axillaris | reverse complement strand
TATACGTACATGTGCATTCATGCTAATATATAAACGCCTGTAGTCATCTGCCTGCACCTCAGAAGTCTACACAAATACATTCCAAGGATCTCTGTTGAAAGAAATGTATAAAGCTGCCCCATCCTCCTCATAGGACTGGAAAGGAACATTTTTGTACTGGTCTGATAAACTATGTATTAAAGACAACAGGACAAGTATCCGAAATGGCAGAGTTAACTCCTGTGCAGGTGTTTTGGGTTTGTGTGGTGGGTTCTTTTGGTAGTTGGGGGGGGGTGGAGCTGCAGGGCTGGCTCCTGTGAGAAGCTTCTGGAAGCTTCCCCGGCTCCAGGTCGGACCCGCCTCTGGCCAAGGCCAAGCCCATCAGTGAAGGAGGGAGGGTAGAAGAAGGGAAGGAGAACCTGCAGGTACTGAGGGATTGGAATGTGAGAGGAACCCCTCTGCAGATACCAAGGTCAGTGAAGGAGGGAGAGGAGGAGCAGGGGAGGAGGGGATGCCCCTGCAGCCCACAGTGAGATAACAGGCTGTCGTCCCCCCCCAGCCCGTGGAGGTGAGCAGGGGAGCAGATGACCACCTGCAGCCTGGGGATGAGCCCTCGCTGGAGCAGGGGGATGCTCCTGAAGATGGCTGTGACTCTATGGGAAAGCCCATGCTGGAGCAGTCTGTGTCTTGAAAGGACTGCAGCCCGCAGAAAGGACCCACGCCAGGGAAGTTTGTAAGGAACTGCAACCCATGGGAAGGACTCATGCTGGAGAATTTCATGAAGGACTGTCTCCTGTGGGAGGGACCCCATGCTGGAGCAGAGGAAGAGTGAGGAGTCCTCCCCTGAGGAGGAAGGAGCAGCAGAGACAAGGTGTGATGAACTGACCTCAACCCCAACTCCCTGTCCCCCTGAGCTGCTGGGGAGTGAAGTTAAGCAGGGAAGGAAAGAGGGGTGCGGAGAAGGTGTTTTAAGATTTGGTTTTACTTCCCATTATCCTTGGTTTCTATTTGATAGGTAATAAATTAAATTGATTTTTTTTCCCCCAAGCTGAGTCTGTCTTTTGCCCATGACCATAAATGAATGGGGAGTGATCCATCCATGCCCTTGTCTCAACCCACAAGTGTTTCTTTATATTTTCTCTTCCTCATCCCACCAGGGCTGGGGCAAGGGAATGGGGAGGAGTGAGCAAGCAGCTTCATGGTGCTTTGTTACCAGCTGGGCTTAAACCACGACAGCAGGGTTCACATGATGCCAGCTGAGGTTGTGGAAGAGCATAAGATAATCCATCCAAAAAGACAGGACAGACACCTTTTTCATTAGCTTTTGGGGTATATTTCTGAGTCTGCTGCTGCTAGCCAAAAGATTGATCCTGGTTAGCTTCCACCCAATGAAAAACTTGTCTTGTATCTGTGATGTTACCAGGAGCAAGAGCAGTAAAAAATATTTTAAGATATATTTTTTCTGATTTGAGTATTTTGTGCTTTAATTCTTAACTGCTATATGTTCCCACTGTGACCCTGATCATGGTCAACTGAGCTTTACTACGTGGTAAAAAACATAATACCTATAGTGATTCACAAGAGTGCTTACATAAATGCAAAACTTTGGGCCCATTTATTTCCTTGTTGATCTAACTTGCATATGTACTTCTGAAAACCCTGTTAACCATCCAACCATCTCTGTGAGTCTTCATCCATCTCCCTACTGTGCAAAATCAGTCTGAAGGGCAAAAAAATGGAGATATAATAGGTGACCAAAGCTGGGAACAACTGAACTATTAATTAGACAGGTTTAGGCAGGTTATTTTGTGAGGAAGAACTATCCTTCTTTTAATTTTTCTTTGAAGAAAATGAAATAACAGATCTTCCTGTCCAAACTTTCAGAACAGTTTGTCTATCTGGATGTTTCCTTTGGATGCACAGAAGGCACAATGCGGTTCAGGCTCAACTACAACATGATGTTTGCAAGCTGGGATCAAACTGGCACAAAGGTTTTGGTCAGGTAAGGATTCAGCCCTTCCTGTGTGTGTACCTGAAGCTTTTTCAACCTGTATAGCCCCTATTAATCTGCCAAAATGGATGGACAATATCAGGGGAGGAGGGTTTCTTCCTGATTTTTTTTTGTCATTTTCTCTTTGCTTATCCTTCAGAAAAACTGTCAGCTTTAGCTTCCTTGCTGGTATTTCAGGACAACTGTGTCTGATTCCAGGTGAAATATTATTTTAATGAAAAAGAAGATTCAGGTAGGAGTTGGAGGCTTTTTTTTTTTTTTTCATTAATCTGAACCAAGATTCTTCAAGCCTTAGATCTCAACCAACATCTTTATCCTAACTAGGACAATAGGTCTCCACTTTAGCAATGCTTCTTACCTAAAGTCTGTCTGAAGTAGAGGAAAAGTGACTGCATCTGTTTGGGTTTCTTTTTTCCCAGCCATTTTTGTTTTGTTCTTTTTGTTTACACAGGCTAATGATAAATTAATGGGATGAACCAAAGGCCTTGCTGGAACAGCTGTAAACTCAAAGCAGGAAGTCATTCAAAGCCTCTGAAACCTGGTTGTGTAATGCTGGAGGAGTTAATGATGAAGAACCGAATCCTCAGCTGGAGCAAATTAGCATAGTTTGCTTGAAATACATGAGTTTTACTGATTTACAGCAGTTCAGGATATGGCCTGAAGAGTCTCACTATTCTGCTTTGTTTGCATTTTAAAGTGTTCTCTGCTGGTTTCTTAATGGTTTTGTCTCCTATTGATGTATTCATGGGATGCCAGTAACTGAGCCAGTCTCCAGCAAACGCAGATGGTAGAGCATGGAAAAGCACTAGCTCAGTTTCCTGGGAAAATCTTTTTCTAAGGATTTCAGAATATCACTGAGGCTATTCCTATTCCTGCAAAGGTTTCTGTGGGCTGACAGCTGGTACTGCCATAAGATCTAGTATCTGAGATTTGTCTGTGCTCTTCTGAACATGAGGCAGTTTAATTTTGGAGTGGCTCAAAGATGGTCTTACATTATAGAGGATATTTAGATTATCTTTCTGACACTATTGAGAGCAAAATGCTGGGAAAAATAGCCCAGGAAGATGGTGGAATCATAATGACTGGAGAGTTTAAAGGACAGACCGGAGAAGACCCTTTGGCTACAGCACAATCAGGGTTGACCCCCTTTGGAGAGGTACAATTGATTCAAGAAGCTGGTTGTGTTCCTCTGTAGTCTTATATTTTCTAATACGAGAATTAACCCATCTTGAAATATTGCTAAATTTACCAAGAGGAAGAGTGAATAAGAAATGAGTTATACATTTGTTCTTTGGAAGAGCCAGAGCTTTATCAGTCAGCCTAACCAAGAGACAGTCTTTCTTCTGCTGATCATATCACCTGATGATCCCAGTATCATCTGGATCTCCAGTCTATGAGCAAAAAATTGTTAACAGTGGCAGAGAATATTTTCTTAACACTTATTATAAAGGGGTTTTAGTGGAGAACACATGAGCATTCAGCTCAGCTTTTGCCTGAAAATGAAAGACTTAAAAGTTGGAGGAAACAACCTCGTTGCAATTAAGCATAGGCAAAATTGCCCACAGTTATTTGCAGCTACTAAACTGGAGGCCACTCTCTGAAAGCCAGGCTATCAGACAGAGCAGCTACTTCCAATTATATCCTACTGGAGGGGACTCCTAAGCTGCCAAGACTCATGGAGGAAAGCCATTCAGAAAAATCGTGACAATCTTCTCCCCATGGAAAAAAAAAAAAAAGCTGCTTTATCGAAGTCTAAACATTTCTTGGAAATATGCCAAGTGCAAAAATATCTCCATGAGGAAGATTTATGAGATCCAAAGAGAAATTTCAAAAAAAAGGGGAGAAAGAGACAAATAAATAAGCAAACAAACAAACCAAGTGACAGAGGCTAATTTTAAAAGCTGGTGGGAATAGACCTGGGGCATGGAGAACAAGGCTGAATCTCCAGACCCCAGAGATGGAGCCTGAAGCTGGGGATCTCTCACCTGAAGTAGCTCTGGGCAATGCTGAAAGGTATCAGTTTTGCTCCAGATTGGAGCAAAAATGTAAATATGCTCTGCATTTCATATTTCCTCCCTAGCCAGGAAAAAGGATCTGTCTGCTCTTACCACTTCTCATAACCTGTTTTCAACTTCAGCTAGGGCATCATCTTGATCTCTGTTATCCATTATGAGTAGTGTGCAACAGTCCAGTCTTCAGCAAGCTGAAAGGGATTAGCATGACCTCAGTCACCTTGCTTAACATGTGGATAAGTAGAGGAACCCAAATGGCCTGAGCAGGGAAGAGGTGGGCCAAATGCCTTGCTGGGGCCTTTGGGCTTTAAAATCTGTGAAATCAGGAGAGTGACTAGTCAAGGTGTGGCACCTGGATGAAGAGAAGAAGGCATGCTCCAGTAGAAGAACCAGGAATTTTTCATTTTGATTTTTTTTTTTAAGATGATAATTCATGGAGGGCAGGAAGACCAAATTTCCAATGTTACGTTGTGGAGTCTGTGAGTGGAATTTGCTGTTTCTAAACTGATTTGGTTCAAAGAGAATTTTGATTTAGAAAATGGGATTTCTGCATGGATGTATTGTAAAAGGTGATAGCAAGGAGGGTAGGAAGCAAGAAGTCAACAGGGAAATAAAATAGAAGTCATTGCGACAGATTGCTTTGTACAACCTGTTCTGATTTTTTTCCCCAAATTATTGGTTCACACTGCCCTTAACATTTAGATTTTCATCTGTTTGCTCCTTTTTGTGAGAGGAAAACTATGTTAGGCATCTCATAAATGCTTACACGGAGATGTTTCCCATCTGCTTGCAGATGCACCATGCCTGCTTTCTGCTAGGGGCCTGGCAGTTCTCAATGTTTAAATGAAACTGAACCCACTCCATTTGCTGGATGGGCAGAATCCAAGGAGCAAAAATGAACATTTCTCAATGCTGGTGATTTTGTTACAGTGCATTGAGCTCTGAAAATATTTCCAAACATCCGCTGCAGGTTACTTTCTTAAGGAAGGACCCCTTCAATTAAGACCAAGAATTAAGACAACCACAGCCATTCAAGATGCATACGCTCATTTGTATTTTGTGCATAAACAGAATTATTATGTCTATTTTCTTGGCCTCCTTCCAGCTAATTCTCTTCCTTTACCATACAGCATATGTATCTTTCTGATCATGCAGCACCATGGTACTTTGCCATACATTGTTCAGCGTGGGCTGCCTCCATCCCAGGATGGTTTCACTTCAGCAGTAGGTGGGAGGCACCATGTTTGCTGCTGCATTCACTTTGACACTGAGGTTTTGCTGGGCATTGTTTGTCACTGGTTTGGCACACTTTGAAATACTCAGATGTGTAGGGCTCTGCTCTACCCTCTTCTCTATAGGCAACCCAGCCAAAATCCAGCAGTGCCATCCAAACATTCAAAATCGTCCCAGTTTTCTGCTTGCATGAATCTCATCTGTCTCTCTCTTTTGATTCGCCTGCCTCTGAAAGGTTTGTGCGTTTTGTAGACAGCATGGAGGCGGAGGGCGGGGGTGGCAGGGAAGATGAAGAACTCGGTGATATACTGAGTATATAGAACAGTGTATAATATACTGAGTGATGTAACAGCGAGAGAGCTAAATGAATGCTACTGCCTTGTGATTTACTGCTTGCAAATGGCTTCTCTTCTTCTGAAATACTGTTAATTTAATAGACAAACATCCTAGGATAAAGGCTCGCCAGAGACGCAACTGATGGGATAAACATTGAGAGATTAAAGACCTGTGGGCAAAGTGTATAATTCTGTTATTAAAATCCCAAAGTGCTCCCTTAAAATTAGACCCTAGCAAAGGAAGAGGAGTGGAAAGCCTATGCTTAAAAGGGGGAGTTATTGTGTCGAGCACTTCAGAATCATTTGCTAAGCAAAGTTAAAAGGAATAATAGCGCTGAGCTGGGTCTTCCACTTGTTTTCCTCCTGCTGTCCCTAACTATCAAAGTGGTATCAAAGAAACCTACTTATTAGCTATGAGTTGAGAACATTTTCCAAAGGCAGCCAGAAAGCCATCACTGACAGCATTTCTGTGACCTCCTAATTGCACCCCACACAATGTGGCTGCTGTTAGGCCTAGAAGACAGATGCATTTGCAAAGCATGTCCCATGTCATTATATCCCAGCTCATGAGTGAGCATGCCATGCCGAATGGTGCCTGTTAGTGTTTATTTTTGCAATATCTAGTGATTCCAGCTGAGATCAAGCTGTCAGTAGACTAACTGCTGCCCAGGCTCTGACAGACCTAAAAAGCACAGTCCCTTCCTAGCAGGGAGACCACACAAAAGGAGTTATCACCACCAAAGCGGACAGCCAGAGGAAGCTGAGGCATAGGGATCCCAATCCTCTGGATAAACCCAATCTGAACAAACCTAGCCCTCAATTCTTTACACAACATTGACCGGTTTCACTGCAGATTCCCTAAACGCTAGACCAAGGAGGATTGTTTGGGCTTCCTCAATATTGAACACCCTCTCTGAATGTTTCCCATGCACCCAGAGCAGTGCTGATGAGTTTTTCCTGATGTGCAGGTCACAGAGACAGCTAGTTTAGTTTTCTTGGATGAGAGAAGATCCTGATCTAAGACAGAGGAAACACTGAAGTAATTGCCATGACATATAGGAGGGATTTGAGGAAGACCGCTGTAAAGCAGAAGAGGTCTGTACTCCCTTGCCAGCAGTCTCATCAGCTAGAGGGACACTGCTGCTGTTGGTTACCAAGAGACTAACAGCTTGGCAGTGGAATGTGAGCACTAGGTAGCCAAAGACAAAGGCAAGGAGAACTACAGTACCTGGCTCTGCTTTCTGCCTGAATGCCAGATGTTCTGACTGCTTTTGTTAGGTGAGCATTACTGGTGATATCATGTGGGTATGGTGGGTAAATAATTGATGAAGACTTAGTTGCTCGTTGCTCTGGATAGTATAGTTGGGTATAGGAGAGCTTTTTTTGACAGGAGGTTTTTCTCGATATAGCTACTGATTAGCTGGTCCTTTGACTCTGAAGGAATTTTTGATGCTCTGGTCAAAACTTGGAATTTCTCTTTCAGTGCACATTCCAGTGGTTTTTTTTTCCCTGAGGTATACTGGAAAATCAACATTTTCCCATGACCTATGATGGGATAATTCTGAAGAAAATAATTTTTTACGAATCACCCATAGTTTCCCACACACACAACATACACAAGTTTTTGTTGGTTTTGTTTGGGTTTTTTTTGTGTGTGAGAAGGATTACATACATTAAGGGGAAGGACAGTTCTTTAAGATTGAAAAAATCAAAATATTCTGTTACCACAGACTAAACAGCTGCCTTCAATTGAAATTTTACTAAAATCAGTGTTTGTTCCTGTAGCATATTTTGATTTTGACAAATGGATGCTTTCCAGTGGGAGAATATCCCATCAAGATGCCAGCTACTTCTGTGATCAGTGGAAATGAAGCTTGTTTTCCAAGAATATGTATTCTGTGATTGAATTCCTGGGTATGTAGTTAATTAGGAACTCCAAGAGAACCAGCTTTTTCATGAAACTTGTGAGAACTTAACATTTTTGAGGCTGTTAATCTCTACCTCACATTTGATTAAAGCTGGTCGATCAGTTCAAAAGTTATTGGATAGGACTGTGTAGTGGAGTAGGTAGATAAAGGTATTCTCATACATTTGCACATTCAAACACAGAGCCTGATTTTGTTAGGAAATCAGGCCAGTAGTGCACCTTTTAAAGGTTAATTTTGGCTTTGCTTTGATTGAGGTATGTCATGTTTTCCAGGTGGACACTAGAGACACGAATGATCTTCACACTAGAAATCTCCCTTACTCCCCCGATGCTTCCAGTGAACCCAGTGACACCAGGAAATCGGTGCCATAGATCATCCCGTACTGTGGGTCTCTCCATGAATGGATCACTCCTTGTTTTATGCAAGGACATTATACAAGGACACAACCATAGCAGGACTCCCTCCAGGCACATCTTTTGGAGCTGCATTAGGAGAGAGTGGACGAGAACCCCCAGATTAACAATTGTCAATGACAAATTACTCTGAAATCAACCGATCATGACAAAATGCACTTTACTACATATTAGTCACATATCACTGATAGCAATATTAGAGTCCATAAACATGCTTTTAATGATCAAATATTATTTAATATATGCCGAATCTCACAGTAAGTGGAAATTAAATGGACAATTTAGCGTATCATCTCTATGCATAGGCTCAGAAGCATTTCTCCAGCGGATAAACATTGACAGTAAAGCTGTTGTTCAACAGAATACTACAGCTGCCAGATGTTAAAGGTTTTGGCCTTTGAATGTGTTGTCCCAAAGAAAAAGGTTGACATTTTCTGTTACTCTGGTGTATATTCTGTAGTGAGAAAAAAGGAGTTCCAATTCTATTCTGAAGGCAATAAGGGCTGGTGAGTAAAGGAGAGGACCTAAAAGATCCCTGTTTCCAGGCCTGTATTTGGTCAATTGAGGGGCATGTCCTGTTAATCTGCTCTTTTTTTTCACCACCCTTGTCTTCTGTGTAACAGCTTAAGCACTTACATATCTGCATTAAATTATGCCACCAGATCAGTCAGGTACCAGCCCTGACATTGAGACCAAGTTGCAGCAAGGAGAGGAACGATTTATTTAACTTTCCTTGGCATGACTCTGTCCATTAGTAGTCATGTGACACCCCCCCCCTCACCTCAGAAGAAAAGGTTTCTATGGGTTTGCTGCTTCTAACTTGTATTAGTCTTGCAACGCGGCACAGCAATGAAAAGTATTAAATTAATTTGGCATGCAAGACAGAGAGTACCTGTTAACTCTCTGGTACCATACTGCGTTTGCAGAGGTGGCTGTTAAGAAAACAAATTTCTTTTTTGATTTGTAGACTGAACAAATTTAATCTGGAGTCCTTGAACACAGTCACTGCACCTCATTGTGCTTTTTGTTTAAAGACCAGAAAAGGAGACACTCTTCTCAAGAAAATGTTTTAAATACAATGAACTCTCTGCAATTCTACTGTTCTTTCAAACTCCAGCGTATTGCAAAAATACTATTAAATTCACATAGTGCCACAGTATTGTAGTTTGAGAATCCAAGTCTTGGCATATCTGTTCACATTGAGATAAATCAGGGGAAAAAAGTCTAGGTGGGGAGGGAAATGAAAAACAGACCCAGACAACAGTGCTAGGAATGTTGTGATACAGACTGTATTCACATTGGGATTCCTTCTCCTTGAGTGGTTTGGATGAACATTTGCATTTAAAACTAACCCAAATTAAGGACCTTCAGCAGGTCTCCCATACTAATGGAAATTTCAGTCCCCAATACTTTCCTTTTCTATCTGTGCTTTGATCCCAACATTATCAAAGCTAGAGCATCCAGTGAAAAAAAATGCTGCAAAAGAATTCCTGCAGACACAGTAAGCAAGGTATTCTCCTCTGGGGAGCATATTTACAACCCCAAATCAAAATAACTGGCTTGCACCATAAAACTCCCCAACTCAAGCTTCACCTTCAACCCTGCAAATGTTAAAGGTGGCACATGATGCATTTCCCACTTTCCCACTTTCAGAAAATCCATTTAAAATTCTTTGAATAAATGTCCAAAGAGAGGGTACATGAGCAACAGTTAACTCCTTGCGCACTGTGATGGCACCTGTATCGGGAGACAGCCTTACCCTAGTTGTGATCATGAGCACCTGATTACATCCTTCTGATAACCTGCTCTGAAATAAACTCACAAGAGTCTTCCCACTGTTTGCTCAGAATCTTATACATAAATCTCCAGTTTATCCACAAAATCACAATGAGGAGCTGGGGAAAAAAAAATGGAATTTTTGTGCCTCCCATCTTAATATTTTAGTTTGTCCCTTTGCACAGACTTGCCTTCATGCACAGAAGCAATAAATCTTGCTTGTCACTTTTATGATTATTAGTGGTTAGGCCTGATGAATATTGATATGTGGCAAGCGCTCTTTCAACATTAAATACATTTGCCAATTTTCTTCCTCCAAACTCCACCCGTTAATGCTTCATCCAATATGAATCAATATTGGTTTAATAATTAACATGTTTAAACATTTTTTAATGTATATTTCATGATGAGAAGATCTATGTTTATTTTATGATGATAAAATATTTAGGGCCCAGGGAATTTTACTGTGCTGTCATCACAGCATTAGTTGGGCCCTTTTCACTCTGCCTGAGGGGGCATCTCTCTGTCTCTTCTCAGCAAAGCCGAGGCTGAAAAGGTTTCAGCTACTTGTACAGAAGGTCTGTTTATGTAGATCTGAAGTTGTCTGAAATACGTGGCAGGGCTGGAAGGAAGGACTGCCGGTGTGTTTGCTGCAGAGGGAGAGTGCCCACTGTCAGCTCAAAACAGCAGCAATGGAGACGGATGGGGACCTGACCTGGAGAGACTTGTAACAGGTTCAGCTTCAAAAGCAATTCAGACTAGAAGTTCAGGCTCTTCGAAAACATGCACAAAAGTGAGCAAGGAAAGAGAGAAAGAGACTAAAGCTGGCACTGGGAAGGCTTTAAAGAGCCCATGGTGCTTGCTGCATAAGTAGGGGCTTACTCTTCCTCTTGAAGCCAGCAGGCTTGACTTTCCACTGCTGTTTCCGTACTGGCAAAAGCAGGTGTTAAAACAAAGTTCCTGGAGTGGGAAGGTTTGGTGGGAGTGGAAAACCTCCCTACACAAGTGAAGGGCTTATTCCTTAGTGCCTTGTGGCAATATGCACACCCCCCCATCCCCCCATC
>JANZLQ010000055.1:12456576-12481339 GCA_026212715.1 Elanus axillaris | reverse complement strand
CATCCCCCCCCATCCCGCTGGCAGGAAACGAAACTCCCCCAGGCAGGGAGAAGGGAGAAGGGGAAGGAACAAAAAAAGCCTAAACCCTGGAGGCCGCAGCCTAAAATGTGAACTGGCCATTGGAGAGGTGCCAGGTACACTGAGGTGTCTTGGCCAATAGGGAGTAATGCCCCCAGGTCAGATCCGGCAGGGGTATAACTGGGGTCCCACCGGAGGACATTTTGGGAATCAGCCCTCCTGGGAGCAGCAGGTCTGCGGTCCGGTCGGGGACTCCCCCTCAGGTCGGGCACCCACCGAGGTCACTCTGGAGGGAGAGAGCCCTCGGCTTGTAGGGGAGGGATACGCGCACTGTGAGCCATCACTTTACATCTCTGGGATGCTTAAGTCGCCTGTGCAGTGCTTATTCCTCTTACACCATCGTGTCTGTGGTTTTTTTAAAATGCTACCGGACTTCTAACCAACTCTTACTGAAGAATAAATCTGAGCTTTGACTTCTGTTGGATTTGATTATTTGCCTATGTAACGTGCAGAGGGTCTTGACAGCCTGACAGGGAAGAAAAATATCTGTAGGGTGGAAAAGGCTTAAGAAACAGAGTTGGTGCTCAGCTGCTTGGCCTTAGTGGTGTCTGGCTCTTCAGATCCTACAAGACCTCACCACTACATCACCTTGCAGAGGACAAGTGCAAAAAGCACAGACTGCAGATCCATGCAAATGGCCTTCAGGTGATGCTTTGGCTTTGCACTGGCTCTTACACACGGGTGAATTCTGCTCTGGCTGCCCAGGGCCACCAGGGAACCAGGGATAATGAGCAAACTGGCTCTGGGTTCACTGAAATCCAGGTGAAGGTTTCCTGTGAGACTGATTAATGCAATAAAGATGATTATGTTTATTTCCATCTATTTGTTGAAAATTATTCAGCTGGTCACAGTCCAGTGGCTCCTGATGTTCCACTTCTGGGCAGCAGAACAAATACCTTGTAGTACAGCTGATCTGATTCTAACCAGGTACCAGCCCTGACAACAGCCTTCTCACGGATGGGTTGGAGGAGCGCTGCAAGCTGCTTTCAGCAGGGCTCCTAATTGCAGGAAAACACTTTTCTTGCAGGATTTGCTGTGGAACATGGTTATTCCAGAAATAGATTAAATATATGTATATATTTTATATATATATATATATATATATATAAAAGTCATGATGTCTCCTGAGAAGAGATTTCCTTGTCAAGGTGTGTTTGTTTGATAGCACATCCGGAAGGTAGAAATGTAATGTGGTTTCACACTTTACTTTTTGAACCCCTGTAAACTTCTAACATTCACAAAAAACAGAGTTTTACAGCTTAACTATGCATTTTGTGAAGCTATTAGATACTTCATGGAAGAAAAAAAATCCATCAAGGGCATTAAACCCAAAGATAACACCTCTGACTCAGGCAGTCCCTGAGCTGCTGATCACTGGAGGCTGAGAAAGAGTAGGAGAGAAATACTACCACTTACTTGCCCTGTTTATATACTCTTCCTTAATGGCAATTTTTGGCCACTATTGGACATATGAGGCTGGGTTAGGTGGACTTTTCCCTTCATCTGATAAAGCTCTTCTTTTATTCTTCTGGAATGAAGTGTGAAACAGCTGGAAGAAGATCAGTTGGGATGTTACTTTCTAAAAATACCCTATGTTTTGACTTGAGCTTAAAAACCTTTCTAAAAAATAGGGAGGAGAAGGTGAATGCTTGCACATCCTGTTTGACATCAGGGAACTTCCTTCAAGAACTGCACAAATAAATAAATAAATTTTTAAAAGCCAAACCCCATCCCCCTGACAGGTTTCAAAGGTTTTATTTAACTTCATTGTGATTATTTTCTGCAGCTCTGGTTAGGAGTAGCAATTATATTAATCCTTCTCCTCCAGGTTGTTAATCCTAGTAAAGCAACCTGTTGCTTGGAAGATTGTATGTTGTTAAGGAGCTCCCTGAGAACATTTATTCATGCTTGGGGAGTGCATTCCTAATGCAAGCACTTTTCATTTAGGCTGAAATTCACCCCTAGGAAGGGGGGCTTTGCTCAAAGCCGAGGTATCACTTAATTCATGCTTAAACCCTTCAAATCAGAGGGTAAAATGAAATCCAATGGAAAAATCTACTGATGTGGTTAAGAGACCTCAGTGCAGAAATCAGTGAGGCTTTGGGTGAGAAAAGGAAGATCACTGAAATTAAAATCACTTCCTCTGAATTTGGTGGATCTGAGCCGGTGTGAGAGATGGGAGACAGAAGAAAGATGCTCACATAGTTATATGAGCTTGTATATTTATGCTGCAAACCTGAGTGCATAGAGTAAATCGGATAAGACAAGTAAATTGCACCCAACGAGCAGTGAAAGCAGGCAACAGCATTCATGCGGAATCTCAATTTACACCGCAGCTGGGGTCCGGAGGAGATTCACTAAGAAAGCAGGGGTCTGAATTGCAATCTGCTTTTTTTTCCTCTCTTTTTCTCCCAGTTGTTCAGCATAGTAGGTATGCTCCAGTGAAACTGGCAATACAGCACTATGAGGCTGCAAACCAGTCACCCAGTGCCTGCAAAGAAGTATCCCACATCTGAGGACACGTTCCACATACTGCTAATAGCCTAAGAAAGATTTACATGGGCACCGTGCTCTGACATGGATTGCTGTCATTTCCATGTTAATACGCTGCTGTTCACCAGCAGCAACCTTTGTCCTTGTAAAATGCTCCCATGGCTTTGTCACAGCAGAGTGGCTCAGGGGGTGAGCAGAGCAGACTTGCTGCCTAATGCTAATGGTGATATGTTCCTTGACTTTTTGCTTTAAACCTATCAGGGAAAAATTCTAAATTTTGTTGCTCTGAGCATGTTCAAAACTCGTTGTAACACGGCTGTATTCCAATCCCTTACAGACCTTCTTGCTTCCCATGAGATGCATGCTCTGCTGCTCCTGGGGCACTGCTTCCCCACATGCCTTAGCCAAGGGATGCTGTGGGTATGGAGCCAGCAATGGGCTCATGGGGCTGTGGGCAGATGCTGTGAGATGGCCCATCTGCACACTAGGGCTGGGATTCATCTCTTCTTACTTTCAGCAGCTCCAGCACAACTGTCTTCAGCCGAGCTAGCTGTCTAGACTCCCTTATAGTTGGGAAAGAGAAACAAGCAATTCTACAGCACAATTCATCTGACTTGTTTTAGACGTCTGCCTTAGAAAGAGATGAATTGAGCCCTAGAAGTGACAGTTTCTCTGCCTTGATTGTAAAGGGAGGCTCGCCAACTTGCAGGCGTGCAGACCTGTAAGCTCCGGATATCTGTACACAGACAGATAAATCCCAGAGTACATGCTTCATACTGATGTAGCCCAGGGACCCTCCACTCTGGGGTCAAGCAACACCCATGGTTGTGCCCTCTCCTGAAACAAGATCTCCTCTGCCCTAAGAAGTGTGAGGTCCCAGCTTGGAGGCTCACAGTGCCTCATTTCTCTTGATCACGGTGTTTTGCTATGACAGATATTCTGACCTGTCCCTGTATAAATCTCTTCTGAAAAGCTGTCAGGCCATGTAAGAAAGAAAGATGGAGCTCCTTCTTGCAAAGTGCTGACAGGGTGCTGCCACATACCAGCACAACAACAAGGCACTGTGCACGAGCCGGCCACTTCTCTTTCCCCACAAAATTCTTGTCCACTTGCTCAGCTCCTCCAGTCGCCAGCTGAAGCATGAGGAGGAGTTTTGTTTGGGTTTTTTTTTTCAGTCCACCAATAAAAAGTAATATGTTTTTTCCTGATGGTCTTCTTATCATATTTAAATAGGTGTTGGATTCAATTCTGTTCTTGCCAGATGTTTTTTTTTTTTCTCATATCCCTGACTGCAAAGATACTGCTGTTCATAGACATATTTCCAGGGGAGATTTTATTCAGTGGCAGCAGACGTCTTCCCCTGGAAAGTACTGATGCAGATACTGAATACCAACTGTCCTTGTGTTAGGAGGCATTTTAGCCAGTTCTTTACACCCTGCTCTTCATAAGTGTCTCCAGCAATCTCCACTCCCAGTTTCTGCTCCAGCTTTTCCCAGAAGCTTCATCACCCACTGGTCCCAGTCTCCTCAATGCTGACCCAGCATCATGCACACTGACCCCGTTACCAGAGTTGTGTGATATCTGACAACATACTCCTAAAGAAAGAAGCAGGAAAAGCCCAGGAAGAGAGAAAATTATTTTCAAATCTTCATTGGTAGAGGTGCATTTTCTATGCATATCTCTGCACACACTTCTATGGTGCTCACATGTCACTGAGGGCAAAAAGGCATAAGGGGAAATGGTGAAATTGTTGAATCATGTTTGAACGCTGTTGACCTCAAGGTGCATGAGTCACCTTCCTCCTATGGGGACCTGTGTGTACTCTCTGAGAGGGCTCAAATATGTCTTTTCTTGCAGGTGCCTGTCTTCAAACTGGAGGAACTAGCCAGCATCAGGTATTTTGGTCATCAGTTGTACAGCTCAGCTCCCTGCTGTTACCCATAGGCTGTGTGTGGTAAGCAATGATGTACATGCAATCAGAAACCTCCTCTATGCGCATGGGCATCTGGTTTTTGCTGCTTACATGCTCTCTGCAGGCACACTGGCTTCAAAAACAAGCATGGTCTGTGAATACCAGACACGTCCTGCTATATCTGCTGCATTAGCTGGACATTTCTGTAGGAGATGTATATATATCAAACACACACACATAGCAAGGAGACAAAAAAGAATGGGGGGAGTCATGTATACTTCCTAGTACACACCTCCACATACAAATGTGGTGAGACACACTACATGAGCAACCATATTATATTTATTTACTGGAAAGTAGTCCTGTAAAGATCTACAGTAATTGCATACACGCAATCTCATCTCCATGTGCAGATGTGCATGCACAAACTCTTTGCCCTGAATTTTTGTGCTGCACAGTCTTCAGGGGTGAATGTATCTGGTCTGCCTCCCAGATCTATCACATACCAGGACTTTATCCAGACCCCTTCAATGAGGTTTCAAATGTTTCTGTGCATGTTTCAATCAGTTCAGGCATGTCAGAGAAGTAAGTGCTATGGAGGTACCTGCAAATTACACCATCTGGCTGCCTCAGTGAGCCAGACAAGAGGCAGACTGCAGGGAAAGGGAGAATCCAGACATTAAAAGAAGGAGGGGAACATAAAACTAACCATTTGCAGAGGAGGAACACTTAAAAATCACTCCAAATATTCTTGCAGCAAAGGTTTACTCATTTCATTTTATTAACCAAATCTGATAAGTATGAAAGAATTTTCTTTAGAGTGAACTCAGTTCACTGGAAGATCATTTCCAGCTTAACCTTCGCGCTTTGAGTAATGCCAGGAAATGTCTTGTGCGGCAGAATCTGCAGACTTCCAGGTCTGGGCCTCTGTGTGTAAGAAATGGTTCATAACAGGATGACAGTGGGTTCAGTACAACTGATATATATTGGTAACTCCACAGGTAGGTAACAGTTGACAGGGCCTTTTTCCCCCAGACCCGTTTAAAAGAGAATATAGGTAAATTTTCATGCATGAGTCTGCATGAAACAATGTCATTTCCAGCTACAGAATGGGCTGTTCAGGCTTTTTGTCTTGTGTACAGCATTTCGAGTTCTCATTAAAAACAAAACCCCTCACACCACCTTTGCAAGGTGGCTTTAAATCAGAACTGGAGGATTATTATGGGGGGAAGTGGTATTTTCAGGGGAAATAAATTCTTTTCAGACAAAGTAGACCTTTTCTTTTGGAAAGTTTAAAAGGAGTGGGGAAAAAAGTTTTCTACTAGAAAAATAAAGAAAACCATTTAAGCAGGCTCACACTGGGTTCTCAGACCGGGATGGATGGATAACCCTCTGACTGGGAGCAAGTGCTCAGAGGCAGGCTCACTTGTCCAGGCTGAGGGACAAGAACAGCCAGCAGCACAAAACCATGATGCTGACCGTACCTAATCTGGAGGTAAATCAAAAATGCTGATCTGTTGCAATGTTGATCTGGCAATTTCCCTTAGCAGAAAGCTCCTAGTGGGAAAAAACAAGGAGGGGGAATAAAAGTATTTATTTGTTGAAAGGGAAGCATGTTTTTGTTGACTCAACCTTCATTAAATGTCTCTCATTATTGCCGCAGTGTGAGCTGTTGGCACAAGCCTCTGCTTTGTCACTAAACCCTAATGCCATCTGGATAAGGAAGAGAAGGGAAGCAGGGCAGAAGAGGAGCCTGAGTGTCTGTCCCTCTTCCCATACCCCATCCCCGAGCTTGTCCCGATCTGAAAGAGGGATGCTGTGCTGGGAGGTGCTGGGAGCCCTGTGGCTGAGCTATAAATCTCACTCAGTCAGAGAGGAAGATTTATACTCACAGCTTGGAAACAACGCCTGTAGCATACATACACACACACACACACACACTTACACACACACATTCCCGCCTGGCAAAAACCAGCAGCTTTGCCAGAACTGAGACTGAAGACAAGTTGCAGTCCCAGGAACTGCTAAATTGCTTTCATGACTTTCCAGCAGCGTTTTGAAGACAAATTGGGGGCTTGTGTTTTAAATGTATCCCCAATTTGCATTTTGATTGGCTAACAGGCCATGCAAATTCCACTGTAAAGTACTGATCTGTCAAAGGCATCTGACAGTTTTCAACAATTGCTGAAATGGCTTTAAAACAGACCTGTGAGAGCTGGGGAGAGAAAAAAAAATAATCAAAAAACCTCTGCCTGATGAGTGAGTTCTTTCATCTGCTAAAAGCTCTCCAAGCCCACAAGCCTGAGGCTGACTTTAAATAGAGTCAATGGAGAAATATCTTCTAGACAGGGGAATGATGAAGCCCTCCAATAGTCTCTCTCCCTTTCATTCGCACTCCCTCTCTTGCACATGTATTTACCTTTTCTGTCTTCCTCCATCTAGAAAAAGTCCTACGCAGGCTGGTGCTGGGTACCCTCACTTTTCCTGGAAGTCAGAGGCGTCTGCCATTCAGCATCTCATGAGGCTGAACTTTAGGATGGTCCTGCAGCCACAGGGTCATGGGGTCTTTTCCAGTTGTGAATGACATGGATGCTTTAAGTTAATTTTATTATGAGGCAAAGGGATTCTTCAGTTTATGGTATCTTTAAATGAGCCACAAGGGATTTTGCCACTGAGTTGCCAATGAGACACAACCTGTTTCTGGATTCAACCAAGAGACAAAATATTTCCTAAGGACATGTCGTAGGGAGGCATTAAACTGCCCTGAAATACCACTTGGCAGTGTGAGATGAAGCTAGTTGCATGCTCCCACAGCAGGCCACTGCACAAGCACTTCAGCCAGAGCAAAAGAGGCTTTGAGATGCAGTGGCAAAGGGCTTGTAGGGACCTTTTGCCAGTTTGTCACAACATTTTCGGGGAGATATAAGGCAACAGAAAAAGCCTAGATTTTCTAGGGTTGTACAGATGTGCTGGGTTATCTGTGTGCAAATATTTTTGGATGTTCAAAAAAGCTTCATATCCTGAAACAAGTTGCAAACCTAAAAATTCAAGTCCTCTGCAGAATCAAAATGAATAAAATAAATATATAAAATTAATCTCTTTTGGTCAAGTGAAACTTTCCCTTTCAATAGGGTAAAAACCTTTTTCTTTCATTTTGTCATGTATTGACAAAGCAAACAAAAAGCCCATTCGAACCTGTAATTTGCTAAGCTACAAAATGAGAAAGACATTGCAAACTGTCATTTTCCACATCGCATAGGAGATACCCTTTGGATGGTTTCCATTACCACCATCCCCTGCAAATTTTTGAGTGAAGAAGATATTAGAACTGTTCCTATCTCTATTTTAAGAAGTTTTGAAAGAATTTTCAGTTTGGGTTGAGAGACTCCTGAGACAGTCACATTAAATAGAACCCGAGAGCATTTAGAAGAATGATGGCTACTGAAAACTTCAGTTTTAGGCTACCAAGACTCCAAACTGTTTCTGACTCTAGAGATTTAAAGATCTCACCCACTCCTTTTCTGCGTGAAAGAAGTCAGCTCATCTTTGGGTGCCTTTTTATGGATCAGCCCGCTGACCTCTGCAGAGCCCTTGGGCCATCTTCATGCACAGTGACATAATAATGATGGATAAGAATCATTTACCATTTGGGGGGAGAGGCAGAGTAAAGACAATGTATCTCAGGCCTGCCCCAAACTGTGGAGCCCGGCTCTGCACCAACCTGTCCCCTTTCCCAGAGCAGCGTGCAACTTCTCAACCCGACAGCACATTCCTCTCCCTGCCCTACAGCTTAGCTCTTAATACCCCAGCAGCTTGTATACTTTTGACCTCACAAGCATTGCACAATCTGCCTGAGACTGTTCCTCCTTCGGCTTCATCTCAGTGATGCAGCATCAGCCTTAGGCAAACTTATCTGTGAAGAAACAACTACTCCTTGAGGCTGCAAAACTTTTGAGATACACATGCAGATTCTACCAGCTCCAACAGGCACTTTTATGTACTTGCTCCACTTCTCTTGCTCTTCCTGGCTTCAGACATGATGCATTCCTGCTGCACAGGTCCTAGCACACATCCAGCTGGGTCCTGCTATGTGTCATAAGGCGATATGTAAAATTATCATAACATGGTGGGATGAGGAAAGAAAGTTGGCACTGAACTAGTGTGGACTGGGAGAGATCAGTGGTACCTTTGGATTAGCCACATTGAGAAAAAAATAAGGTAATGTGTTTAGGACATATTTGTGTGTGAGTTACAAGGCTATGAGGGCAACGCATTGTAGTATGGTGCGGTTCCCAAGTGCTTCAGGACTTGGGACCTACGTGGCCCATGGGGACAGTGAATGTTCCTTCTATGCTTGTTCCAGGTGAGATGATCCTACCAGGATAAAGAGACAACTGAGTCTGGTGTGGAGGTGCAGAGGAGGATGAGCTGCAGTCAAGGAGCTCTATCCCAGACCTAATATCCCTGAAGCATCTGATTCTGACCCAGCTCTGCACAATGATGTATAGGTTTCCTAGCTTGCATTAGCAATGACTGATGAATCTCTGCACCACTTGTCTTTGCATGCTCTGGATGAGGCCTCAGCAAATTAGCTCAATCATCTGCTTCTCCTACACACAGCTCTGACCTCACTGCATCTTTTCAGTCACCTCTTCCCCTCTTCTGTTCAACATGCGGTCCCCAGTCTCAACTCATCGGTTCCTTCCTCTAGTATTCTCTCTCTATTTAACCCAAGTACATTAGTGACTTGGTCATCTATTTACTCCTTAGCTAAGGTCATTGGAGTTGTATCCTTGAGAGAGGAAAGAGCATGCCAGGAATTTTTCTCACTGCTGTCCCTCCTTCCCCAGGCCTTCCTCCAGGAGGATTTCCCTTTGGCCTTTGCTAATCAGATGATCCAGCTTGGTGAATGGGGAGAGCTGTCTCAGGACAAAGTTCAAGCTTTTTTTCTCCTCAACAGGTTCTTTGTGACAGTTCCCATTCAGCCTTTAGCAGCAGGTATTTAGTTATTAATTTCCTGTCTCCATCAGGTAGATGGTGCACAGGGGTGGCTGGTCTTAGGGCTCACAGAAGTTTCTCACTTGGGAACAACTATTTTTAAGGTGTTGCCCTTGGCACAAACTGGACATCTTGGTGGGTTAAACACAAAGATGAGGAGGAGGTTGGAAGGAGAGGACAACGTGACTCCCATGTGGAACTTGGCGATTAGAACTGTCTTGCTCTTTTCTTGTTCTTTCCCATTCTCCCCTCATGCCTTGTAATGGTCATTGGTAGCAATTTGTGTCATGCCGTCCTGGGCTCTGAGATTCCGCAAATCCATTCATTACGGCCCCCAGGAACAAATCCCATCAAATCACCAGTTTATAAACTGCATTTCAGATATGTTACATGAGCACTGATTGCAAATCTGAAGACATTTCCATTTTGCCTGAGGCCAAGATTTTTAATTTAAAAAAAAAAATCCCGTCAGGGTCTGTGCAAAGGCTCTTTAGATATTCCAACCAGCACAGTTTATTTAAAAATTCAATAAGGCAATTTTCATGGCAGCAAGGAAATAGAAGCAGTGCTGGTGTCTGCACACCCAGTAAGGAGGAAGAAGCAGCCAGGATCTCATCTCCCAGACCCACTCAGGCCAGACTATGCTGCTACCTCATTTTAGCTCCTAACAGCCTACAGCCCAAAAACTGAGGTACCCTTTCTGCTCAACAATTAAATTTTCTGTAACAGTGGAACAACAATTAGGGAGTGGGGAGCAGAAATGACCTTTTTAAAATAATCTGCTGCCCAGGAGTCACATTAGCTAACACAGAGAAAACATAAATGACCAAACTTATTTCTGGGCTTCATGAGGCTGGTGGTAATAGAGGAAGAGAGTGGTTAACTTTGCATAGACATAGCCAGGGAAAGTGCAGTAGGATGCATAACAAAAGCAGTTATTCTCTGCTTTCTATGAACCATAAGGTGCTGCTTGGGAAGCAGAGACAAAACTGAATGAGACTGGAGGTGAAGAAACCCTGGCTGCTCTAGACCACATAGCAAGGGTATTTTCTGCTAATTTATGGCCATTGCTGTCTTGCTTCCTCAGCCAGGCACAGACAATAGCCAAGACATCTTGCCTTGGCATGGCATAAGGACACACCCAAGCCATCTTTGGAGGTTTGAGAAGTTTCTATCCCATTGAGGAAAGCAATAGCCAGAAATTAGTGGTGCTTACAGAGAAGCAAACACAAAGAGACCTGTCACCTATCCCTTCACTCAAGACCTCAGCCCTAATACCCACCCCACCCCCGAGGAGCACAGACACTTGTGTGACTTCCCCCATGATAAGTATTCAGGTCTCAGCCCACTGGCAGAGGAGCTGAAGGACTTTCTGAGCCTGCTGCTAACGAGATCATTAAGACAAACACAGCGATTACATGAACCTTTCCAGTCAGAAGGATGAGGTGGGGTTTTAATTAAGGTAATTATACTCAGCTGGAAAGGCTATTTGCAAAGTCATTTAAAGTCTCTAGGAGGGTGCTATGCTGACAAGCTGGATTTGAAGATAGTGATACTGATAGAGTATGTGAAACCTGCTGCCTTGTGTGGACCACTGGACTCAAACTACCAACATTGCTAGTGTCTTGCTTGAGAAATCTCATGCTCTGTAAGAGAGGTAGGCAATGCTTTGCCCATGGCAATGTCAAGGATGAGTTTGTGCTGAAGCATGTCCCTTATGGAGAGGACACTGCTCTCAGCTCAGGGGAGTTTTCAGAGTGTCAGCACTTTTTGCCTCCAAAAGAGGACAAAGACTTTTAACTTCAGAAATGTTTCCAGGTCAGTAATTTGTGGGCAGCGGCCAGTATCTGTGTTGGGACAGATGGAATTTTGTGTTTGTGAGTGGTTTGGGTTTGTTTTGTTGGGTATTTTTTCCTTAAACTCTTCTAGTACAGTGATCTACAATTTCTATATGAAAAGCCATTGCAACTTGAAATTGGGAACTTGGCACTTTGACAGCGTCACACTTCTAACAATTCAAAACTTTTATGAAATGTAGAAGATGATTCAGAACTGAGCCTCGCATGCAAGAAGCTGGGATTTTGACAAATCAATGCTTCCCTGTACAAGTCCCCATAGAAAATTTCTAATCAGTTCTGTTTGTGTCCACTTTACTCCCTTTTTCACTTTTTCTGACTAAAAGCCATTTACAAACCTGTCACCCTTTGTTGGCGACCTGTCCTCTTCCTCTCTAAAAGCTTTGCTGAGGATTGGGGGTCCACAGTAAGGACATATTATTGTTTCCTTATCCTCAGCAAGAAAGAGAGAGCAGATCAATGTGACTTACACTTCACCCTTTCCCATTCAGTGCTGCCTCTCATTTTGTTCTGCTTTTAATATCATCTTTATTGCAAGTCTGTTCTAATGCTGCCTGTTTATTTATGGCTATTACTGAGATGATGCTTTAATTGTCGGATCAGCGCCTCCAGTCCATCAGCAAAGGAGCAGGCAGCTCTTCATAAACATCATTTTTTATATAGCTATGCCACATGCACACACAACACACACACAATTAGGAACAACAATGGTGTTATTCCCAATGAACCCTTGTGCAGTTCTCTGTAATTTTACCCTGTCTTGAAAAGGCTAGCCTTTGAGTCTGTTTACTGTTCTTTCTGCACTAAGCATTTTGCCTTGTAGATCTGGAAAAAGGAAATTTAATTAGAGCCGTATTCAGGATGGGTTTTATATATATTTTCTACCAATTAGCATTTCATTAAGGCAGTTAAATTGCATTTGCCAGGGACAGACACAACCCATTGCAGAGTATTATTTTAAGAACTCATTTCTTTTTTTTATCTTTCAAGCTGAAAATGAAATCAGGTAGTGATTGATTAATTATTAATTCATTACTGGTGATTGGGTTGGAGCTGGTCAGGAGTGTGAGAGAGGAAAGCACTAAGGCACAATCTTGTTTTATTTCTTTGGGCAACTTTGCAGGAGCTACCTGAGGTGGATAGACTCATTCTAAAGCCAAGCAGAGATGCTGGGCTGCCTTGGATGCCTGGCACTACCTGCTTCTGAGTATTTCCTCAGCCTGACCTCCCTGCAGGATGGAGGTAATAGATAGGGACTGGTAATATCCCATCAGAATCACTTCTAAAATCTTTTGGGCAAGAACCATCCTACTCCTTGATTAACCCCCTCTTCCTCATGAGGCAGCCAATCAGTGGGATGGATGGTTGTTGCCCTTTCTGGAGGGCTGGTGAAACAGGACCCATGCCCACATATGGCACACTCCTGGCTGATACCAGCTGTCCAGGCTGCATCTCTGTCTTGCTCTAGAATAAGTTTAAGCTCTGCCTTCCCTTTCATTTATGCTTGCTCTGAAGGCTCCTCGCCATCCCTCCCTCTGTTTGCAGTGTGGCTTTGTCTCTCTTCATTGCTCTCAAGGTCACCATTGATCAGATTGCGAGTACTCTACAGCTGCAGCCTTGGATGGGCAGAAAGAGAAATTGATTGCAGTCAATTCAGCAGCAGATTGAACTGTATTGACTTGTCCCCTATTCATGCAGATGAGGAGCTTTGCTACCTTTTAATTACCACAGCTACCCCTTCTCAGCATCAAGGGAATGGTTGGGTGTGTGCATGGGAGTGTATGGGGATCATATGGCCTTGAGGACAGTCTTTGGGGGGATGTAGGGATTTTTTTTTTCCTGACCAGTCAGGGCCACTTGAGATAGGAGGATTGGTGCTGGTTGGCCAGTGAGGGAATCCCAGGGATGTAAAGTCTTCTTTCCTCTGTTTACAGCGACTCTTTCTGGAGGAGTCTCTGTCACTGAAAGTGATTTGTTTTCCATACTGGAAGCCAGGCATTTTCAAGAGAGTGGTCCTCTGCTGAAGAAATGGCAGCCACAGGTGATATAAAGGTACTGCTCTTTGAACTGGACATACTGGGCAAGAAACGCAGAGGTTCATCTGGCAGAAGTCACACTGTGAGAAACATTGCTCCTTCTGTCTCCCTGAGTTGAGCACGCAGAGGAGGGGCATACTGCTGCAAGCTTTCTTTAATAGCTGGATAAGCCTGTCTCTTGTTTAGCAAAGTCCTTTGGCTAAATCCTGAGTTCTTCTGTTGAAGAGGAAGAGCTGGTTTTGTGGTCCTTACTGACATCCAAGGATCAGGAGAAACTGGGATATGTTCAACTGACCCCTGTGGAAAACAAGATGTACATGGTTGATTTCCATGGAGCTGCTCAAGCTTCTCGCCCTGGGTTCTGCTTCTGGCTCTGTCTGTGGGCTTGCAGGCTTTGCAGGCACTAGCACAGTAATTCATCGCTATCATAGAAAGTGCAGTTGGCATTTTTGAAAGGTGCAGGATTGGCAGCTTTAGAAGACTGAAATCCTCTGTTCATCTACTGAATTGATGCCAGGAGTACCAGCACTAGGAGTGAGAGAAAAGCAACGATTCCAGTAGGGCTGGTGAATAACAGCTTTTTCTTAGCAAATTGAAAAGTATAAAAAAAAAAAAACAAACAGAACAACAAAATGACTTCCATTTAGTGTCAGAGAAAGTATTGGATTTTGATTTTTTTTTACCATTAAAACTCTTCTGAGTAAGACAACAACATTAAAGGAAATTTCAAAAGAAAGTAATTTTCAAACTAGAGCTAAAATCAATATTTTAAAGACAACTGGGGAAAAAAGTTCTTTCCTCCTTGCTTCCCTTTCTCCCTATTCCCTCATCCTACAAAGAGATCAGAAATTCTGTGCAGTGTTCTGATGTGACCAAATACACCATTTTAGTCTCCTTACTGGCACTTACGTTCAACATACTTATCCCATCTCCAGGACTACTTAGAGCCTAGACCCGGCACTTTTTGTAAGGATGCTAATACCAGGCTGGGTTTGTGCACTACACGTCCTGTCACTGGAAGCTGGGCAAAACCAAACAATTTGTTTTACATGAACTATTAAAACACCATTCTCTGGTTATAAACACAGCCCACAGCTTCCCTTAAAACCCAGACTGATGATGTGTAGGACTCTTTCCTAAACCCCTCCATATAATGTGGGATATCTTTCTTGACTGACTGGGTAGGCAATGGTGTAGGGATCCTGACTTAGTAGGCTCAGATGAAATAACTTTTCCATTAGCTGCCAAGGATAACAATCTTTTATTTTAATATTGCAGTAGGCAAGTGTACTGAGATGAGAAGTTCAATGTCTATATGCACGACTATGGTTTTAGCCCATGCTTTCCAAAATGTCTTTGTATTGAAGTAATCCCTTGTCTTGACAAAAATCACAACCCCCCTGGACAAAATAAAACGAGCTCAGCCCTGTTCTCCAAATTCTGTGGTGGAGAGATGGATTTGTTATCTTTAGCAGACCAAGGATATCTATTTACTACAGCAGTCCAAATTGAAAGTTAATGCAGAAACCATCGTTATATTTACAGCCCTTCCGCCTGCCCTTGTAGAGAGACCCTTCCTCTCCTCCAAAGGGGAGAAGTGAATTCCAGCAGTTTACAACTCCCAGGGAGAGAATGTACTCTGATAATCTCACCCAGTTTCTAGCTGTTAAAATAAATTCTTCCCATGTTAGTAAGACTCCCCTGAGGCCTCAGGAGAACAGGTGCTCACTTGACCCAAGTGTCACCTGCACCTAATATATCACATCAGCCTGGGGGGGGGGGGGGGAATGCAGCCAAAGCTTCCCTCCCCACACCCACCCAGGGGAGGCCTGGCTCAGCACAACCACAGATGGAGACCTGCACTGGAAACTGCACAGAACGCCTGTCTTGAGAGAGAGGATTTACTTATTGTGCCACATAGCCATCCTGTCTGCTGTCATTCAGTGATCAATAGCTCATTGGAAGGCTCAAAGGAATCATGCAAGGCTCCTGTTTGTCCAATGCAATTTTTGAGGTGAGGCATGTATACCAAATGTCCTTCTACCAAGTGGTGATCCACTGACTTTTTTGAAGAAAGCCTCTGGATTATTATGGGTTTATGTTGCATAGCTGGTACTGCTGGTCTCAGTCATGGAGATGAACAGCTTCTGATTTTGGTGAATGAGCATTTTCTTGTGCAAATCTACCAATTTTCTTCAGGGAGTATGTTCATCCCTGCTGTAAGAAGTCCCAGGTCATCTTGTAACAACTCTTCCTCTGTCCCCTCCTACAGCAACCTTGAGGTGGAAAGTGTCACTCAAAGTAGCTTGAATGAAGACGCATCCAGAGGGACACAACTTGGCTAGGGAAATCCAGGCCTATATATGATTCTAGGATGGGGGGGGGAATATTATGATGAAAGCAATGAGGCATGTCCTCTGTACACATCATCCTGGCTGCTCACCATTGGTTTCTGGAGGTCGGTTTAAAGAACAGTAAATCCTACCTCTTCTGAAGAAGTTGTTTGGGACAGAGACGTGCTATAAAAAGTAGTTAGAGGAGATTGCCCCTGATATGAATCACCAGGGGATTGTAAAAGAGAGAGAGATGTCGCCTTATCTGAATAGTATCAAGACCCACATTAGATCATTACAACAGTTACCCTAAAGTCACAGCAACCAGGTTATGCAATGATGGGCTTAAAGCATAGTTTACATTCTGATATTGTTTGCTACAACCCAACCTCAAGGAGCACACACATTTAGGCTCTCATTTTTGTCCATATCTAATTATGTGTGCTAATTATTTAGCAGGTTATTAATTATTTTGCTAATTATTTAGATTCTGCATGTGACTGGTCATTCCAAATGATGTAAAACATGGGTTAATTTCACACTTCATGCCATGTTTATGCCAAAGTCAAAAAGGCTTATATTTTTTTCCATGATTAGAGAGCAATGTAGAGAGGTGATTGTGGAACAGTTGTTCAATACAAGGTTCCTGGGAACTTCAGCTGGAATTTCTAAGTAGCCAGCTCTCTTTGTGTTCACTTTCAGGCTATATGAAGCTGAAGTCATGTTTTGCAGAATGCAATGTTGCATGAAGATTTGCATAAACTTTCTATGAGCCTCTAGTTGCAAATGTTTGGGAGCCATCATCTGATATGGAAATAGGTTCAACAGGACCTTATGTTTTAAGTGACCAGTCATTGCACAGTAATGATCAGCTTGTGAACATTTCTGAGCATCTGTTAGAAGAGGAGTCTGGGTTGTGACACTAATGGTTTTGCACAGCAAAGATGCTTCAGAAAATTAAAATCTGTTCATGGAATACTCTGGCAGCAGCAAAAGAATTTATATATGGCTTGTAAATTCTTCACTAAGCTCTAAGAATAACAAACTGCTTGCAGAAAAAAAGATATTGGGGATGCACACATAGAAACATGAGTAAATAGGAATCACTGCCTTTATTTGGGGTGAAATGGTGAGCAAATGGAAGTAGGTAAGAAATAGACTGATGCTTTGAAAGACTTCAGGTCAGTTTTTCAAGTGGCTGTTAGTAATTTACTTCTTGGCCTCACTTCCCACGTCTTTGCTAATACTGATACTCATTCAAGGATGGTTGTAGGTCCAAGGGAATGGAATAGGAAAAGAGAAAGAAAAGGGAAATAGCCTTGTGTCTGTGCCATGTCATCACAATGCACACTGAGGAACTGGAGAAGAGAGGACAGCCAGCTGCAGAGTATGGGTGGAAAAGGCATGGAGAAACTCTTTCCTGTGATTCTCATTTCACTCCCATTACTAAGGCACAGGAAAATAGAGTCCTCAGTTGTGGAGCTAAAAGTGTGTGTATGTTTTCCCTTGTAGCAGACTTAGAAACTTTTCCTGAGGGCCAACTGTAGAGCAAAGCCTCCTCACTGCAGCTATCTAGGAGTCACTAGAGACAGGCTGAGTATTGCTAGTATTTATTTCTCTGTCTGCTGTAACCAGTTAAACAAAAGCTTACTCAGTCCATAAAGAGCAACAGTCTGGGGAGTGTGGGAGGGAGAGGCATTGCGAAGAAGCATTTTATCTTTGACACACGCTCCTGAGCAGAGGATTGAAGGTCAATGCGTACACATCATACTGGGCTGATTACAGTGTTGACAACCATCCACTTAGTTTTATGAAATTATCAATTGATCTGTGATTGCAGAATCTAATCAACGCTTAGAAAATACAGTGGGTGGAAAAGCCAGTTTGACTGGATTGTTCTTCTACATCTCCCTGTGTGGGAGGGGTCTTTCCAGGAACGGCACAGCTTCCTGGGACAGAGGTTAATGCCACTTTCCCTCTTACAGCTTGGTGGGAGGACAACCTTTGCTATCAGGTGCCTTGCTTCTTGCTGACAGGACATCCTGTCCTTTTGTGGTGTTTTAATTCAAGGAGCACAAGTTTGCTCACCCACTACTGAAATGACATAAATTGTGAACATATTAATGTTATGAAGATACTTGGATTTGGTTCTGGGTGAAAGGTTTGCATATCACAGGAGGAGTCTGGCAACATTTTAAAGTAATTAAAGATCTCTGGTTGTTGTTAGTTCCATATCCCCAAGAAAGCAGTGCAAAATTTATCTTGTGACAGTAATCCTTAAAGGATCTTCAACAAAACTTACAGAAAAGGAAGCCACCACCTCTGAAACAAGGCAACCCCTGGGAACACTCAGCAGTGTTTGCTGGAGCCTGAGAATGGAGTAAAAAAGGAGGATGGAACATCTGCAAGGGAAAATCTGAAAATATGTAGTATTTATAAAATGATGAAAAGTGCAAGGTTTATCAAAAGGCATCCTGACAAAATATGGGAAAAAAGGACTTCATTAGTAATGTGTACTGATACCATTTTAACTGGGTTATTCTAAATCTCATAATATCACTTTCTGAAAGACCCAGATCCAGGTGTCATAATTTGTATAGTATGTCTTTTAGCTACTTACTTTAAGAATTAAGTTTTCAGTTCTCATAGCAGAAAAGTTAGAAAATGTCTTTTGTGACCATTCTGAAGGATCAGAAAATAGAAGTCAAACAAAATACCCTTTTCTGTTTAAGTTAGTTTTGTATTTTACAGAAAGTACCTTACACAGATTGTAGAAAAAGTTGTTGTAATTTTTTAAATGCTTGAACTTATCAGTATCAAGCAACATGGAACTGGTGTCAATGCATAGATTTTTTTCCTGGAGTTTTCCCTTCTGAAGGCTGAACAGACCTGTTATATCACCATTCTTTTTCTAGCAGGATATAGTACTTTCTAGATATCTACACTTTTTTTTTCTATAGTATTTTATAATCTAAGTACACAGCATTTCCCTTTAAACTCCTTTGCTCTGTCACTGAAAGTGCAGTGGTCAGAGAAATTATGCGGAAGTTGGGGTTCAGCATTAACCAACTATTAATTAAAAGAGTAATGGCAAAAATGTTACTTCTACACTTCCGTAGCTGCTTCTCAGAAAGCAGCAGAGAAATTGGAGAGGTTATCCCATGCCCTCTCCTGATGTCATTGAGGTGGCTCTAGGAAGAAAATGTATTTCCACTCTCCTTTAAAATGCTTTACAGTTTAATAAAATGGAAAATCAAATTGCAAGAGAACGAAATGATTTTCATAAACATTGTTGTGGGCAAAGGGGTCCTTTGGATAATAGCACTTTTATCTCTGTTTTTGAATCTTCAGGCTGCCCTAAATGCATGTAATAACAGTAAGTCATTCACAACATGCACATTCTCACAGAATTACTGTATTAAACAACTGTGTTAAACTGGTGGGGAGTGAAGGTATATCTTTTTTTATTATGCCTGCAAACAGAACAGAAGCTGATTGGTAGAAGCTGGCCTTGCTGCCATAGGCAGATGAGATCTAAGCCTATGGAGGTCAGCTTGGACAGTCATCATTTCCTACTCAAAGTGACTGTCCTGTGGTCACACAAAACTGCAGGCAGAGGGATGGAAATAAATGGTGTCATTTGGGAAGCCATAGTAGTAGAAGGGGCTTTTTTTTTTTTTTTTTTAAGGTAGAGATTTATACTTATAGACTACGAGTCAAACTGGAGACCCATGGGGATGAGGTGTCCCTCTCAATCAGAAATGTTAAAACTAATCTTCAGTCAACAGTCTCTGCACAACCTGTACTGTTACTAAGGTCAGGCTTTGGCTAAAACTGAAATTCCTTTTTATCATCACAGCTGAGTTGGAGAACTGGAGAGAACTGAGTGAGCTGGTGATGATGGGGTGGGACTATTGTCCTTAGAGCCCCTTTCCTTGTCCTGTCTCAAGTTACTTCTGTAACACCTTGTCTGCAAGGGAAGGAACTATGGCTGTAGATATGGATGTGCTCCAGAAGAAAACATGGTCATTCCTCAATGCCAGCCCCTGCGTGGGATTTACAGAGAGGAGGTGGACAGAAATCACACTGCAGTCCCACTAACTGCATTGCCCTGTGTGTGTCAAAGAGCACTGGGACTGTGATTTCCACCCCACCCCTCACTATACCCACCTTTAATATCACTTGGTAGGACAGAAGGTCAAGCACAGGGGATGGAAAGAATGAGAAACCCATAAGGCTGATCCACAATGTCCTTTCCTACAAACTCTGCTTTGAGGAGTACTCTGCTCAGTACTCGGGCAAAGACCCCAGGGGGATCATGTGGGGACTAAGACAGACGCAAGTCAGAGTTCCAAACCCTGACCACCTGGACTCATCTGCACATCCCATGGTGCCAGGCTAAAAGTTTTTCTTTTCATTTTTTACTGTAAGTAAAATCCTGTGACTGAGAAGTTTTGTTGAAACAACCTTTTCCCTGCAAGTTTGGTGTTCAAAAGACTGACATTTTTGAATGAAAAACCATATCATTGGGGATGTACATCCATCTCTATTCTGTAGATATTGGTTGGTTTGTATGTTTATAATGAGTGCTGAGAAGGACTATTTTGTCTCCTGTGAATATGGCCTGTTTGGGGAAACCATGTTTTTGATGGATTGCTCTCAGAGCCCTCTGTTATTAGATATGTTTCCCCATTTGGACTCCAAGGGGTGGAAAAGTTTATCTGTAATAGCAGGAAACAAATATATCATTGTGTGGTGGAAATACTTCCTTCCACGTTGACAACTCTTTAGTAAAATTTTGGTGGAGAATAATTTTGAATTTTTCTTTTTCCCTTTAAATTGTAAAACTTTTGCTGGGAGACCCTCAAAAGAAACACTGGCAGAGCTGAGGTGGTGAAAATGGGAACAACTTGTTATCTCTAGGGCCTCTAGACTTCCTTTGTATACAAAGCTATGTTAGTAATTCTTCACTTATTTCTGATGATATGAAGTCATGGGTTTTGAAGCAGTATGAACTGAAAGCTTCCATTAGAAGAAGGTTGATCCAGGGGTTAGGGAACAGGCTTGCTATCTTTTCTATGTTAGTTTACGGATAAGTCCCCTCAGTCTGTCAGGTCCTCATCTATAAAAATGATAAGAATATTTCTGCCTTATCCTGAATGTGTTAAGAAATAAATCTAGAAGATTGAGGCTTTCTGTCTCCCTGTGTGCACACAGGCATATACCTGCACTCCTCCCCTTCTGCAGAAACGTTACTTCATTCTTACAGTAGATTCACAGCTTCTAAGAGGCAAAATTGTTGGCTTGTCCCTGAACCTGCTTTTCTCTTTGCTGTGCAAAATAACATTCTAAAGATGACACAAGATTCTGCCACCAGACGTCAGTTTCGCAGTGCTCTGTAGCTGTGGTGCATCCTGGTTGAATGTGACTGTGAATAAGTTCATCAAGAGAGCAGCTTGTCTGTCCCCTAAGATCTGAATCAAGTGGTACATAGCATAACAATGTGGGTCAAAACCCATTAACCATATTCCGTATTTATAGTTATGTATAATACGTAAATAATGTTCAAATATTAATCAAATTATGTATTATTAATAATTCCTATTATTTGAGTCTGAAGAACAGTAATACATTTTGGCCTAAAGATAGGCACTTTTAACATCTTTTATTCCATAACAAGCTGATGTTTCTTTCCGCATGGAGAACACAAAGCCTGAGATTACAGAAAAGGCTGGGAAAGCTAAAATCTATTCCAGTGATCCATGGGGCAATTCTGATTAATGCTCTGACGGCTCTTGCTTGAGTTTCCCTACCTGCAGAAGTAATATAGAAATAGTGTCTCGTTAGAGTGAAGCTAAATTTATACTTATTACATTCAAAATCAAGGCGTTTGGAGCTATACAAAGCAGCTAAGTGTGCATCTATGCACATTCTGACATACACTACCCTTTCTCAGGAAAACAGGCTGTAATAGAATACTTTGCCCAATCAGAGGATTTGAATCTATCTCACCTTTAGCAGCAGGGTCAGAACAACCATATGTGCTAATACATTGCTCTTCTAAAAGTCTAGGGAGCATCTTGCCCTAATACCCAAGGGAACCTCAGGGTGTTGTTGATACATAAGCAGGATCGCACCATATTTGGGGTTATCTTGTGTACAATTCTCCACCTACCGTTTTGTTGGTAAGTGTGCCAGTTGGGAGTTTTGTCTATGGGTCTGATTAGAAATCCACTTGAAATCAATAGGAGTCTTTCCTTTCAGCAAGCAGGATTTGAATGTGGTAGTTTGTAAGACTGCTTGGGCCTCACTGGGATGAAAGGCACTGTACTGAAATGTAATACAAAAAAAGTTCCTTCTTCCACACATTCCTATTCACATGAATATAGGTACATCCACCTATTTCAGTACACTGAAATGAATATCCGCTATAAGGATAAAGCTTATCAAAGCCTAAACATAGTACAATCAGCCACAGTACAATCAGCATTCGGCGTAGATGCAAAACCTTACTAAGCAGCAGCAAAAAGAATTAAACCCAACAGAGGAAGACAGAGACTCATTAAAAAGAGTTATAACAAATCAGTTATCAGACATTTATTCTTTAAACTTGTTAGAATAAACCTGTTAAATAAATCCTCAGCAAAGCTAATTAGGTTGGTGTTACACTGGCACAATGGCTCCCTTCTTCCATAGAAGACTTAATGATAGCATAAGCCTGTTAAAGGAATACTCAAAGTATAAAATAAGCCAGCTATTTAGAGGATACCTTAGTTCATCCTCTAAATCTGACCTACCTACAAATTGTCACTGGTGAGAAATAGGTTCCAAAAGCCTATTGAAAACCCAGGCCCGTGTGCCTTGTCATTTGTGAGAGAGACATCACATCCATAGATGTGTCCCTTTTTCCAAACCAAGGGACTGGTGGTGGCCGTGGAAGAACTACATGATTGAGGGGTTTTTGTTTTCGTTTCTGTGTTGTACTCAAGGTGCAGATTAACCAACTGAACCTATTCTCAGAGCTTTAATGACAGTATTGATCGACTATTGGTGAAGCATCAAGGAAAGAAAGAGAATAAAAATAATTACTTTGCCCCTATATAGTGGCTTTTGTCAGCACATGTGTAAGGATGGATGATTTGGAGATTAAAGACGTTTACCTGAGGCTTGGAATATCTGGGTTTGTGTAAAACATACTCTTTCTACATCCCTCTCATAAACAACATGGTAAACAACAGGCTGACTACTGTTGCCTTTTGATTTCACCTCTTGCAATACTGAGGTCTGTGAGGCGAGCCTTATAACTTCCCTCGGGACGATCTACAAAGCCAAACGAGGCTTTGGTAGAGTGTGTTAGCATTCCCATGATGGCTTAGTCTTGCTAGCATGGGTAACTGCAGGTGTGGAGATGTAGGTGCAAAGCATGATGCTCTCAGCAGTAACATTTCCCACAAATACCTTAATATGTTGCTACCATCATGCCTTCGTGCTTCTGTGTAGACAAAAAGCTGGGTGGAAAACTGCAGTTAGCTCAGTTCAGGCTTCTAGATGAAGGTTAGACAAACAACAATAATCCCAACAAGATGAGAGCATTAGATTGGTGTGTTATCACTTGTATTGCATAGAGGAAGCAGAAGCAAAGAAGAGTAAAGTGATCCCCTTGAGATTATGTGTCCATCCAGCAGCAGAGCCAAAAATAGAACCCAGGTGTCTGAGCTGGTCCTGCACGTTTTATGCAATAGATCACTCCCTCCAGAGGTGAACTGGGTGATTTTCCTCAAGAAACATGGGAAGAGTTAAATGCTGACTGGCTTGGAGGGAAATGATCTAAAACTATCAGGGAAAGAAATGTTTATTTCTGGAGAAGGTGTCACAAGCAAAAGAAAATCTTGAAAACAGGAATTGAACACTACATAAAGAAACACTTGACAGCCACAGCCCTTTAAGTTGTCTTGAGTGTCTGTGTGCAAAATTCATTGCTGGCAACCAAAACACAGCATCAGCTCTAAAGACTGAACCTAGGGTATGAATCTGTAGTAACAGCACAGGGACATCAGGGATGGCAGTGCTCAAGGGGAGATATCTGGGCTGGTTCAGATCTGCCATGGACAAATGGTAACCAAGAGGCTAAAAGATAGGAAATAAGAACCTGTAGGATCCCCTAGATTGATTTTCTGCCTAATGTTCAACCCACTCCTGAAGAAATGCAGTGAATGAAATGTTTGGTATGGAAAGCTGGAACATGCTGGTGCCAGAGCATGTCTGAACAGCAGGAGGTGAAGAAGCATGTAGACAAAGTTCATTGTTAGTAATGTACCATTAGCAGGGAAAGGTAGCAGCTGAGTTCAGGACTGCTAAGGGACATGTGCATACACAGAGTAAGTAGCAGTCTTTGCTTTGGGAAGCATCCAAATAAAATAAACAAGATGGAGTTTTTATACACACTCTTTAACATGCTGCTTGGGAAACTGTGGCATAAAAGCTACATCTAAACAGTCTGGCAGCTGTGTTTCACTCTACACACTAAGATCTTGGTCCTAGACACCTGGATAGAGTACACTATAGCTCATTCTTGGTTTACTTGCCCGTGTTTCTGGAAACAGATTGGTGAATATTTTGATTTGTCCTTTCCTGCTCTGACCACTAAGCAGAATAGCCTGAGATGCTGTGTTTATGCAGAGAGGTTTTGTAAAGCACTTACTCGGGCATATGCCTTTCAACATAGTTCCTGAAAATTGATTGCATCAACTTTTTCTTAACAAGATGAAAAGTCACTATTGTATGTGAGAAATAACACTGCTCAAGGCCTGTGGTTACTGTATGGTAACAATAACCCCACTTCTCAGGGTGCCGGTATGCACCAGCTATCTACCTTGTGACTCACTGCATACCTGAGGCAGTGTAGTTATCTCAGAGTAGCAGCACGCTCTAAAACATGTCATTCCTTAGTGATTCAAATTCAGATTTTCTCCCAAATAAATAATAAATGATACCCGGGGGGGGGGGGGGGAATAAAAATTACTTCTTAATCCTCTTCCTATATTCAGTACTTGTGAG
>JANZLQ010000055.1:12417675-12440496 GCA_026212715.1 Elanus axillaris | reverse complement strand
AATAAAGGTCTCGGAGAGATGTGTGACTGGGTCTGGGAGGGAGGGAGGGGAGAGCTGGTGGGGAGAAACACAAAGTTCAATAGCAAGGCAAGTGCGAATGCTGAGACAAATTACCACATCGGGAAGAATGATTCCTTTGCGTCCTGGATTGCAAACGAGAGAGAGATGAGACCGGCAGGTGCAAAGTCTGCTGACGAGGTGTTGTGTAGGTGTGATGATTACTGTGCTTATAGGCTTGGCTGGAAAGGGGAAGGGTGGACAAGGGAGCTTTCATTCTGCAAAATGAATGAGAAAGATGCATGCAAAAAAGTAGCTATGAGGTAGGATTGCAGTTTACCTGCATTATTGGAAGATTGATTTCTGATGAAAGGAGCAGAGAAGGGAGGGGAGTAAAATTTTATAGATGGCAAGAATAGGGATCAGAGCTTTAAAATGGCAGTTGTGAGTTAGTATTCTTGAAGGATTGGTTCAAATGTGACTGCAGAGACCAGTGCTAGTTTCTGATTTCCAACCCATCTGCATTTAAAAAAGAGAGAGAGAGACCAGCCGACTGGCCTCAGTGAAATTCTGCTGGATTTCCCCCAAGGAATCAGAATTGTCCCTGCATTTCAATTACCTGGAAGACTTAAAACACTGACAAGGCTGAAAGGTGAGGCGAGGGTCGAAAAGGAGAATGGCTGGCAGGAATAAGTAGATTGTAGACTAGGCTGGATAATTCAGGGATCTGTAATAAAACTGCATGGTGATGGATAGTGAATAAAAGACTATAGGTATATTATGGTTTACAGAGCACAGGACAGATGTGTCTCTAAGGAGACTGCGATAAGGAGTGGAAGGTAGCAGCGGACCAGGAGCAGTGGCTGTTTTGGAATGCAACAGCACTGTTTGAATAAAGCAGCACTGTAGCAAGATAGTTCAATCCCGATGCTGTCACTGACATGTTATATATGAACTTGGGCAGGTCACTTAGGCTGGTATCTTTCAGAAGAGCTTTTTAAATGCGTGTGTTTCCATGCATAGGAGCCGAATTTCTTACAGTCAGTGCCGTGGTTCTGAGTCCTCCACCTCACACAGTGGATGTGAACCACCCAGGGAATTTGGCTCCAAGTTTGGCATGAGGAAATAATCTGGATTTTTTTAAGAATTCAGCAACCTGTGTCCTCAGGAAATATAGCCCCCCAAAGACTGGTATTCAGCAGTGCTGTCTTTACATTTGCAGTGCTGGGCAAAGGCAGCACTGGATTGCATCCATCTCCTCTCCACCCCAGCAAAATGGCTCAATGTTTAGAAATCTGGCCTGAATTAATTTCTCTTCTCATTGCCTAAGACCGCTAACGAAGTTGGCCTTTTACTGGAATATATAAGGGAAGAGTATGCTAATTATATCTGTTTCCTTCCCTTGCACACAGATATGGGGCTTTTACTTACACAACTCACACAATGAAGTGTGTGCGTATACACACACATGTGCATTGTGCTTTAAGAAGCCTGAATCAAGAGTGCTGTTTCAGTGCAGCATATTAGTCTTTTTACCAACTTCAGCATTTGCAGTAAATAGCAATTAATGATAAAGCTGCTTACATTAAGAAGAAGAGCAAAAGAGGCTGATAAGTCCTTCCTACCAGTGGATTCTCCTGCAGTGCTTCTCATTACTTTGTTTGTTTTCAAGTTTGAGGACAAAAATTTTGTCCATGGCATATTTTTTTTTTCCTCACTGCTGCTTCTCCAAGGGAGCTCTTCTGTAGAGCCTTGAGACCAGTGAAGTACAGTCCCCAAACCTTTCATGTCTCAGATAACAGGGACACTCTGATGCTGGGGGCATGACCCTCCCTCAAGTGCCATAATAGAGGTAGGCAGAAGGGCTGGGGACAAATACACACTCTGCTGCCCTTGCACAGCATTACTGCTTCTCTGCAGACCTCCATAAATAAGATATGGAGCCGAGGAAAAGGAAATCAACGGGAGAGCTGAGATACACTCTGGATTTTATTTTTATGTGTAATTTTAAAATTCCAGGCTCTTGAAAGGATATGAGGGCTGATTTCCAGCTCAATAACGCAGTATTTTTGTAGTAAGATGCTCAGGATACATTTTCCATTCCCCATGTGCACGTGCAAAGCGTTTGAGTGTGCAGTGTCTTCTGAGACAGTGCTGAAAGACCGTGGAAGATGACAATAAGCCATTGGAGGGTTTGTGCTTGCTCATATTGCCCTAAGCAGGTGATGCTTCCCTAAATCCCTCTGGGACTGAGATTGCCAGTGGGTGGCTGTGAGCAGGGTCCTATGCTTGAGAGATCGGACACAGAAACGGATGCCAGACGATGCCTGAGGAGCAGGATCCCCGGTACATGCTGTTCCCATCCCTGCATGTCTGTGTTTCATTCAGAGAGCACTTTGGTGGTTTGAATCGGAGATGGCTGATTGCAGGGAGCTATGCTTTTTTTGGCTTAATGTCAGATGCACTTGGACATGGCACATTCCAGTTTTCTGTAGGGACCTCATGCCTATTTGGTTACGTGTTAGAAATAGTGGTGCTTGAAAAAAAACAAATGGAGAGCCAAGAGAAGCGAAAAGAAAGAATTCAGAAAAATAGAGGATAAAAAGGGATGATGTGACTGTCTTAAAATAAAACAGCAGTATATAGCAATTTCTAATGGAAAAAGTAAATCCAGTCTCTTGTTACTTCCTGGGAACTTTTCTCTCATTTTTGATACAAGGATTTCCACATTTATTTTTCTGTAAATCTAATTATTTCACTTTAAGTTCTCTGTTGAATGCAGGTTTAAACTAGAAGAGAGCGAAGGACTATGAAAGTCATCAGCTTAAGAAACTCACAGAAACTCAGCCTCGCTGAGATCCCTCATGTTGTTATGAAGATCTGACAGACGGTTATTGTAATTCCTAGTAGGGATAAGTGAATAATGACTTTTTTTTTTTGTCAGTTTGCTTCTGAAACAAAAAAGGAAGGGAAAAAATTCATTTTAGCAATTCAAGCATAATTGGGGTGGGGGGAAGAATGAAAAGACTTTTCCTATATATGGCATTAAAAGGAGAATAGAAAATCACTTCAAAACTTTAAATTTTGCAGAAATGCATAGCTGTTTTTCACAACTGTATTGTTTTACTTTTGTTTGCATTTTTTTATTTCCTTCTAGATCCATTTTGTAAACATTTCAGTATGAAGCATGTAAGTTAAGAAATAATGTCATCATCTACTTTGATTCTTGTAAATTTTTCCCATCCCATTTTTTGACAGTAACTATCTAATGGATTCAGCCTGAATTAATAAACATTGTCAGTCAATCCCCAAGCACTTTTTTATGCCTAATTTTAGTATGCGTTAACAATAATGTCTTGCATCTTTAGTGCCTATGATTGCAGTTTCCTTTATGCTACCCACAGTTAAAGCCAATTCATACCTCAAATAACATATACTCAAAGGGTACACAGCAGTGGGAGATAAAAGGAGAAAATAAAAAGATTTGTCTGAAGTCACAGGGTAAATCAGTAGCAGAAGCATATAGGGAAACCTGTAGTCTTCACTTCCATTCCCCTGCTCTCTCGCTAGACGGCAGATTAATTATAAATCTCTTTCTCACCCATTAGATTTTTCTCATACTTCTTCTACTCCTCCACTTTCTCATTCACACCTTCAATTCTTTTTTACTCTTCCTTTAATTCAACTTTCCTTACTCTCCATTTTTGCACACTTTCCTCTTTTCTCCTCCTCTGCTCCTCTTGTAGAAGATTACTAATGAAGTGGCAAGTGTTAATAATGTGTCTTGGCTGTGCCTGCTGTGATGGATAAAGAAGGAGCAAGGTGGGTGAAGGAGAAGAGTAGCAAAGGGGGAGGGAAAGGGGTGATCTGTATTGATTTCAGACTCCGGGTTAAGGTGTGCAGGAAGGCAGAAGAACCAACTGCATGCTCAGAAACCCTCACTGCAATGGGAGCACAGAGTCCAAACGGAACGTCTAAGAAGGAAAACATAAGGATATCTGAAAGGTGGGACTCATATCCTCAGAGATACAGGGGCCAAAAGGAGAGCAAAGACTTACAGGACTGTGACATATGTGGGCAAAGGGAACCAGCAGATTCCTCCTCTTTGCTGTGACAGGTCCTCAAATGTGGATGTCTTGCATTTGATTTATCTGGATGAGTTTGTACACAGGGACGTCTAGTGCTCGAGTAAAATCAGATGTGAATATGCATATTCAATCAGACAGGGGTTACAGGTGCTCTGTGCGCACAGGGCATTGCATGCTGGCAGGGATTAGACGGCCATCTGCTTGGTACAATGCACATCACCGGGTCGGTACCTGAGTCCAGGATGTTGCTGGAACTCCTGCCGACTTCCTCAAGTCCTGCAGAATAACATTTTTGTCACTGGAGCCTCTGTTGTGTGGTTAATGGACAAATCTGGACAGAGACCCAGAAAATCCTATGGATTTAGGGAGGAGAGACATTTAAGGGGCAGATAGGAGAAGAGACTGAAGAATATGTACTTTGGGCTGGTACCTATAGCTCCCTGAGGAACGCAGGCCAAGCACACAACAGCTGGTGGGGGGAAAACATGTTGATGCCGTGGGAACAAAGATGTTGTCTAGTCTGTAATCCAGGCAGGAGGAGGGAGAAAACAGAGATGTAAATTAGGAAGAAGCTTCCTTGAGCTGCCTTGGTCCAAGAATATTATACCAAGAATAAAAAGTCCAAGAATAGCTGTCTGTCATTGTAAACAGTCACATTAGGCATGATAGATAACTTCAGGCTATGTCTTCATGAGCACAGTAGACTCTAAATACCCTTCTTTCTTTGGAAACTCCTTCCAAACACCTTTGATTTCACAGGGATAAGCCAGCTAGCTGTATTCCTGTTCTGCATTTGATTTACCACTCACAGAAAATTATTTATCTAGCTAGCTATTTATTATCTAATTCCATGGCTGCAGTTGAGGAAAGTCTGTTTATTCCTTTTCCACAGCAGTGTCTCTTTGTCCGGCAGCTCCAACTAGCTGCTAGGTGCCCTGGGGAATGTGGAAGCAGAATTAATTAATCATGACCAGTGGATGAAGGTGTTTTTCAGATTTGAATTTGGCCAGCTGATTGCACAGGATCCTTCTGGGAGTCAGGCCGTTGAAGAAACCAATGTGATGCCTGCTCTGGATTGCTTTCAGACAGAGCCACTTTGGGAGGCTGCAGAAGAATGTAGGATCTATCAAGCAGTGGGGAAAATCTAGCAGAAGTCCGCAGTGTACATGCTGGTGGAAGGGACTGCTCGCTCCCTTTGGCAGTTTCATCTGCCAATGAAACAGTAAAATACAGTTTAGCATGTCCTATCCTGTTCCCAGCCCACAAAGGTGTGAATCTTTCAGCATCCACAAGAAAGTCTTCTGGGCATTCATTCTGAATGTCCCCTTTGGAGCAGGAGGAGTTGTGATGGCACCTGGCACATGCCATACTGGAAGTCGCCCCTTCAGCATGCCCATGGGTGATGGCAACGCTGGCCAACTGCACAGGTTGTGCTGAAGCAGCAGTGTTTGTTTTACAAATAGCTCTGAATTCTTCCAGACCCTTTTCCCTCCCTTTGTAGACCCTAGCAGAGCATGTGCTATTCTTCCTGGCCAGTGATTTCCTCCTGGCAATGGAGAAAGGTCAAGTGTCCACGCCAATTCTTTTTGATATGTCAGCAGCCTTCAAATCCTCTGGCAATGAAGGGCTAATGATTTGCAATGTCTGGCATGGATGGGCAATCTCTCCCTGCAGGAGCAGTCCTCCTTTCCAGAGAGACTCCACAGTGTGGCTTGGAGTAATGAAGCATTTCCCTCAAGGAATCTTCCAGTGCTCAGTTGTACTGTTGCTGTCAGAGGGATGGAGCTACGATACTACCAATGTGCTGATGACAAGGGATAAGATCAACTTTCAAGTAAATAATCTGAGTTTTCAAAATCTATCATCTTCAAACATCTTTTTCTGCCTTCAGCTTGTTCCATTGTTGCCTAACACAGAAACAAATGGAGGCACTTTACTCCTTTCCCACCCCAGAGATGAGGCCATGCGTACAGAAATGCTGGCTGGGATGGAGCCATTTGTAGGGCGGGGAGGTGGAAACATCAGCTTTTAAGGGAAGTCTCAGACTACAGTGGTGCTCACTATTAGCAAAAAGCTGTAATCTACAGTGACAGGCCAGCTGGAGCAACAGTAGATAACCAGGCGAATCTGCATGCAGAGGTGCACTTTGAGCAGCTGCACGGGGGAATTCAGATTTCGAACTGCACTGCCTGGCAGTAGAGGCATGTCTCTTTAAGAGCAAAAGCAGACAGAAAAGCCCCCTGCTACTTTAGATGAACCTCCAAAAATTGGGGATGCTTCTCCTTTTTGTTCCTAGTGCACCGTGCTCAGTCCTGTGAAACCCATGTGGTGGTCGGGACTATCCCCTCTCTGCGAGGGGTGCTGGCAGCCTTGCAATGGGAAGGAGCAGCCCTTACCACCTATTTAAACTTTCTTTTAGCCTGATGACAGGGAGGAGAAGGGAAGCGAGGGTGGTCACGCTTAGCCATGCTCTCTGCCTCTTGCTCCATCCACCATTACGCGCAGCCTTGTATTAGGGCCCTGCCTTTGTATATATTGTTCTCTGCACGTACATTTAAAATGGACTCTCTGTCCTCTTGCCATTCAGCCCTGCAAACCGGCGCTGGCAGCACAACAGCACGCAGACCTCGGTACCGAGACCCGCTGCCCTCAATCTCTTATCGAACTGCAGTGAATGCACAGGAGCCGTTGGGGACATTTTCATCCATGAAATGAAGAATCAATAGAGTTGCCTCATTACAGGCCCTGCTCCGTGCTGCCATTCTCTCCTTCCCTTTTGCTACTTGCCTTGCCCTTTTTTTCAACCCACTTTTACCACCACCTACACAGACTTGATGGCGCAAATTCATGGGTAGCAATTCCCCTCTGTTATGCACGGAGGAGCAAAAATATGGTTTAAAAGAAGATGAAAAAAAAAAAAAATCAGGTAGATTTCCAAGAAGGAGGTGGAATATATCTTTCAAAAGTACATAAGTGGCTTGGAAGCCAAAGGCCCCAGGAGGTCAATGGTAGTCAGACTTTTAAATCCCTGATGCTCATGAAAACATTACACAAAAATCCCACCTTGGGAAAAATCTGCATTTTCTTTTTTATTCTTTTTTTTTTTTAACAAGCAGAGAAGTTGGGTTTCTGATGTGCAGAGGGGAATGGAGCTGTGCTATGCAGTCATTGAGCTGGCAGAGCTGCTTGGAAAATGGACATATGATTTCCTTGGGAAATTCTCGCCTTTTGATTTGTGTGTTTTTTTTTTTTAAGCTCCAGTTTGAATGAGAACCATGCTCCCACAAAGCTCTTACAGCCAAAAAATTCAAAAGCAATAATAATTTGAGACCATCAATATCTTCTGTTACTGTGCTGCTGAAGCACTAAAATGCTATGCATAATATTTAGCATTGTATAATGATAACACATTTAATAAATAAAACAACATCAAATATTTTATGCAATACATAATATATTTTAAACATATATCAATACAATACAGAATATGTAAAAATGTCAAAACAAATTAATTGAAACAACATAAAAATAATGTGTTTATTTCCTCAAAATGAAACATTTCCATGTAACTGAAATGAAGAGAGAAAATCAAAATGATTTGTTTTGACACTTTAGACATAAAAAAGTTTGTCAAAATTGACATGTTCCCATGCAACGTTTCGATTTCAAGAGAACTGCAGTTTCCTGCGAAAAACTGTTCTGTCAAAATTTTTTGACCAGCTCTACTTACAGTCTATCTAAACAGACAGGCATCACAGCCAAGACTCTCAAACGCTCCAGGTGGTCAGAAGATAGATTTAGCACAGAGCAGAACAGTCTCAAAGAAGGAAATAAATAAAACTCACAGCTAGAGGTGGCCTTAAACTTGGGTACCAAACTGCTTTAATGTTTGAGATGCTCAGATCTGAGTGGTTTTGGACTTTAATCCTAGCAAGGACTGAGTTCCTCCAGTTTTTAGCAAATCTGTATCACACGATTCTTGTACTGATAGAAGAGGCTATTTGTGATGGTGAGGTGCCGGTACAGATTCTCAATATCCTCTGGGATTTTTCAGTTCTTGGTGTTGGTTGGGGTCTAGCTAGTCACAGCCCTCTGTGTTTGACAGATTAATACTGTTAAGTATGAGATGGCTTTATTTTCCATATACCCTTCTGTCTCAGTGGAAAACCCAGGTTTAGGGGTTAGGGAATAGGCTGAAAGGCAGTGCTGCGGGTAGATTGGCTCTGGGATTCAAGGTTGGTGAGAATGGCTTTAACTAGGAGTTCTCCCACCTTCATGATACACAGATTTAAAATTTTCTCATTATATAAATGCAGTTTCAGGTTAATTTGAGCTTCTAATTTAATATGCTGTTCCAAATTAAGAGTTAATATGAAATTTGATTATCTTTTTGCAATGAGATCCAACCCAAGGCTCATTGACTTCAATAGACATTCCAGCAGAACGTGTGACTGCAGAGCCTGTGTAGATGCGTGCTTAGAGCAGGAGGCCTACACTCAAGATTTCTGGCTTCTGTTTCAGAAGCTGCTGATAAAATGGTGTTATTTGGGGCTATTACACATCCTAGCTCACATTTCTAGCCTGAATTTAAGCACCTGTGCATTAATGTGCATATAAATTCCCCTATATGGGGAGGCAGGGCAGTAGAAGGAGCTGAACTTGGGTGTTTTCAGCCTCAGACCAGTGCCCTATGCACTAAATGAATCCGTCCTAAATACGTAAATCAGTGATTTGTGTAACACACCTCTAAGTCACTGGGCAGCATCCATTGGGTAGCTGCAGGGGTATCAAGCCCACATCAGTGACCAGTTATCCTCACCTTGGTTCTACTTGCAGCTCTGTTCCTCTGCAGAAGCCTGAGCCCTGCTGTCCTTGTGAGGTCTCACCTCGTTTCCCAAGTGTCCTGGCAGGACTGTGGCACAAGGGTCTAAGGCAGTGGCTGCAGGAGCTGCTGTGGCTAAATGCACAGGAAGATTTTTCTTGGCCACAGCAAATTCTTCATCCTCTTAGTGTGATAAGAGAGGCAGATCTGCTCGGGGCCAGAATTTGCAGCTGTCATCAACTCAGGGTCCCTTTTCCCTCCCCTCTTCACCTGCCCCTGGTTCCCTTGGCTTCATCCAGCGTGAATAGTGGCAGAACCTGGTGCCCATAGGAAGCGCTGAGTCAAATGGTGCTTTTCATCCTGGCAGGCAGGACCCTCATTATCCAAGCAGCAGGAGCTGTACCAGGAGAGGCAATGTCCTGTGGATTTTAACCCCTTCTGCTCCTCCAGTAAGAGCTGAGGAACACAAAAGACCCCTGTCAAGAGCTAAGCTCCTTTCTGAGGGACAAGAAAAACAGGAGGATAAATCATCTGCAAGGATCATTAGGTAACCTCAGCTTCCTAGCATAGCAAAATAAGCAGTGTTAGCTTGCATTTCCCAAACCTTGAGGAGCGGGATCACTCCATGTGGCTGTGGTGGTAAAGTCCCTGCCCAGGAATGAACAACTCAAATATTGCAAAGAATGTCAGGTGTGGGATAACGGTTGACCTTTTGGATTGAACGTTACCTTATTACTCTTCAGGACAGTTTTGGCATTGATTTTTTTTTCCTTCAAGCTCTCTGCTTACAGGTCCAAATTGTTGCAATGGAATACATTACTAAGGCAAGACTGGCGCACAGAATGCAACAGGCATGAAAGCAAAAACCAGGGTTTCTGGACTCTGACACAAGCCTCTGAACTTAGTTTTCAGATTACTCTCTTTTTCAAATTTCCAGTAAAAATTGTGGAGAATGGTATGATTTTTATTCTGTTTATTGGGTATGGTTTGCAGGTGTTTCTTGTTCCAAAATGCAAGAAAAGTATTAAATGAATTTGGACATTTCCTTTTATGCAAACATTACAAAATCTATTTTGGCTCAGTCAAAACATACTGTTTAAGAAAACACTTCATTTTTATTTTTAATGTATATTACTCAACATGTAATGAAAAACAAAACACAATCTTGAACCAATCCTTTCCAAACAGAACACTTGACACATTCTGTTCTGAAGAAAAGCTGACTTTATCAAAATGCTTTTTTTCCCCCTTAAATCAACAAATTTCTGCAAAGTGTTTTGCCTCTGATGAATTGGCATTTTTCTGACATAAAATGAGCAATCCAAAAAAATTCTAAGCAGCTCTGTGGCAAGTCTTAGCTAATTCTGGAATAGTAGCATGAAGGTGCGTAGGAAGGGTACTGCAAGGAGATGTAGCATTGAGACTGCAAGGAGATGTAGCATTGAGCGGAGACTTAAGAGATTTGGGTTGAATTCCTGGAACAGTTATAAAATGATCTGGGACAAGCCATTAATCTCCCCCATGTCTCAATTCCCATTCTGCAGAATGGAAAAACAGCATTTCCTGATCTCCTAAAGCTACTGCAAGGATAAAAACCTATTAACACTTATGAGATTACTGGACTTTGATATGAGGTGTATAAATACTGAGGAGGACAGAAGACAGAGCTGCATTTTTGTGTAACTTAGAATGAAATTATGGGAAAGTGGACTAGCTTGGACAATAATTTAATAATAGTAGGAATAATTTCAAGTTCAGGGCAGTGTTTAATAGAAATCACTGCTCACCACCCACCATATTTTTTTTTAATAAGCAGCTCAGAAAAGTGCAATTTATCATTATTATTATCATCTATATTCATTCTATCTCTGCCACTTCACAAATGAGAGGAGTTCCTCACAAACATCTACAAAGCTAGCTCATTATCCAGCCTCCCTATTTATAACTCTCATTTATGACAATAGCTATCAAAATCTTGCCAACAGTAGGGCTGCTGGTGTGCTGACACCACTGCTCTACAGCCCGCTGAGCGGTATTATCTCACTGTTCCCTTGCGTTCCCCCATCTGTCCCTGGCCATCTGGTGTCCTTGGTCTTCTAATTAGATTGTAAGCTTTTTGGGGCATGGACCGCCTTTCTGGTTTCCGTCTGTACCGCACCTAGCACGATACCATTGCAGTCTCAGCTTCAGCAGGACTGTCTTCAAAATGTGATACTTCACCACATATCTGTGTGCACATGCAGAAGTTCCTTTTAATCCAATTCCCAATCTACTGAGCGCTGTTAGATCGATCCCCTTTCTAAGTAGAACCTGGAACCAAGTGTCTGGATCCTGGATTTCAGAGCAGTGGCTTTGGCACCTTGGCTAGTAGATTTTTGATAAGGACTAATGGAATTTAATTCCCTCTGTCCAGCACCACCTGATGTTGTGACTTGATGGAGGTTGCATGCCTGCCACAGTTCTTCAGTTTCAAGCCGCCTCTCATCCTCGTCATAATAACACCAGAAGTTTATAATTAGCTGAAGTGTGGGGACAAACGAGCTGAGAACAGGTACCTAGCTGTTACCAGTGTGATTCTCGCCTCACTATAGGCAGGAAGTAATTACAGTTTCTGCACAAAACCTGCTCCCTTTAGGCTGCTGGTTGAACTGCATTAATAACAAAGGATTTGTAGGGTGGTTTTGGTTCACTGAATATTCTGACAAGTTGTAAGCAAAGTGTTGACAAACTGTAAAGAAAAAACCTTTTCTCCTCTAAGTTATTTGGGGTCAAAAGAAATATTTTTATCCCTGTTCTCTCTTAAGAGGCTGGAAAGACAAATCAAAATGAAAAAAAGTAAAAGCTCTGGTAGTTTTAAATGGAGATTTGGAAATATTCCCCTTGGTGCTCTCACAGCCAAATACTGACATCTCCCAATCATTATTTTTTTCAGCATGAACAATTTTCAAAAGTGAAGTGAATTAGTGAACTGTGTTTGTATTTTTGGAGAGGTATTTCTCAGCCTCTCTCCTTGCCTTTCGTCACCCAAAAATGTTTCAGCTGATGAATATCCCTCAGGTCTAACCACTCATGTGTATTTTAAACTGAAATGGTTAAAGAATAATTGCAAATTTAGATACTTGCCAGTGCAGAATTACTAAGGTTTGGGGAGGGATTCAGGCATCACTGTCTGAAATGGTGAAATCCCACTTATGTAGAGAAATAGCTTTACAATTTGGGGGATTTTACAATGTTGCATGCCACAGTCATCCAGAAAGTCAGAGCCACTGCTGAATTGCAGCTCCATCTCTGACTCCAGTCAGATATCAGCATCTCTAGTTTGAGCTATAAAGACATCTAGGTCAGAAGTGGCCAAATTCTGTTTTCAGAGAGCTCAGGTTTATCCACAGAAATTCATATGACTTAACAAACCCTGACAGATTGGCTTCCCCATGCCTTTCTACCCATGTTCCCTGTTTTCCCCTGGTCCTGACACAGAAAAGATATCCTCAGCTTGGTTGGATCACTGGCCAGTGTTTCCAAAGGACAACTAAAGCTGCTTCATGGGCAGTAACTGCCTTCCAGCGCTTTCATGGGCCATCTCTGAATTAGGTGCAGGACATAAATGTTATTGCTCCAGTTGCACCCAATGACCTAACAGGAGTTAAATACTAAAGGTGTAGGGCAGTAGTTATCTGTCTAGCAGGAATGTGAGTGTACAGTTAACTTAAAGCAGGGATAGTTGAAGAAAATCTAAAAGAGCATCTCCCATACTTAAAATTGAGGATACACTTAAGCTGTTTGTGAAATGAGGTCAGACATTCGTCACTTTACAGGGTCGAGCTCTAAACTAACATAAGCTGTTTCATCTCTCCCTTGGCACTTCAGCCTTTTACTAATTTATCAGCATCCTAAAGCAGTGTGCAAAGTTTCTGCAGAACAGAAGTGTTTCAGATACAAATAGCAATTGTTAGCCTCTTCCCTCTGCTAAATGGCAGCAGGCACAAACCTCTCTCAACCTGCCAAGAACCAAATGTGGGACACAAGAAAGAATTATTGGTGCATGAAGCTTAAAGAGATAGGGGACTTGTTTCTTAACTGCAAATAATGTATTCAGTAATTTCTTTTTCCTGAGTCTGCATTTCTGATGGAAACAGTTTACAACAAGAAGCATGAGAAAACTGAAGGGATATGTGCAAGATCAATTTGAATCTAATAGAAGGGGTAAATGAAAGGTACAGAGGTTAGAAGAAAGGTAGAAAATCCCAGGAGGCAGAGGAGTAGTGGAGTGTTCACAGCAAGCAATGGAGAGTCAGACCTCCTGCATTCTGCCTTCCCATTCATAGCAGTGATCTGGGGCTACACAGCCTCCCTCATATGAAACAGACCTTGCAATATCATTCTGTGCAAAATCTATCATTCTGAGCTATTCCACTGTATAAAAATTACCTTTTAAGTGGCTAAGTAGACACCCAGCTTTATTCTTTTCTTCTTATTTCAGGAAACAATGGGAGTAACAGCACTTGCCTGCCTTACTAGAGTGCTGAGAGCTTTAATTAATGTCTCTAATTCAATTTGAACTCCTTGGATAAAAGGCACTGCCTTGTGACAGCAAAGGTATTGCCTAAAATAGAATATAATTAACACACAGATATCAATCACGATGAAATTAAGTGTACATTCAAATACAGCTTGCACTTTACAGAAACTACTTGCCTATTTTTCCTCCAAGAATCCTGAAGACTCATAAGACAAGGAACATTTAATGTTCCAGGCTGAATTCAGATTAGAATAAGGCTATCGTAAAACACCTAACAAACTAAAAGGGGGTTGTAACAGAAATCTCCATTTGCACTGATGGATGTGCCTTCATGATGGACAATGCCAGAAACTGACTGTCAGTATATCTAACATTTTCTTCTCCCAGAACTTATTTACAGTGAACTCTAGCCTATGCTCTAGCTCACCCACGAATCATGTTTATTAATAGACGTGGCAATTGTATGGTCATGTTTGTTGACATGATCCAGAAGGACCCAGATCACTCCATTGTTCTGTAGTGCTCCTGAGTGGAAATGGGCTTTGTAGCTTGGATTTTTTTAACTGCTGCATTACAAATTTTGCTGACACCTTGATGGTGATGGTTGTCATTCATTGCTCATAGAACAGGAACACCTACTGAGCCATGCGGGCAGCAGGACTGTGTTCTGCTAGGTGCTATACCCAGATGATGGCCTCTCCAACAAGTTCATGGTCCAAGCAGTCAAATACAATTGTGTCTCCATGCTGATAATTGGAAAGTGAAGCAAAAAAGCATGTAAGGGCACTGCCCAAGATCATAGCAGGTGTCTGGAGCAGAACTGAGCAGAATGCTGGATTCCTGGATCAAAACCCAGTGTCTGACTCCCCCAAGCCCCCCCCTTTAGTGCAGAGATTGCTTCTGTGCCAGATTTAGCTTTTAGTTAGTCTTGGGTCTCCTACCCAAGGGCTATATACTTGGAGACATCACCTCCCTGCCTGTTCTTCCCCCATCCCTTTTGCAAAATCCCTAAAACATATCTTACATCAGTGAAGCCCCATAAAGACACCTAACAAATTAATTTCAGATTCAAACTTGTTAGGAGTTAGATTGAATGCACCTCATTATATTGCCTTAGATACAAAATAATCCCACTTTAGTAAGCTTTATAGCTTCCATGGGGACCAGCCCCGTGGTGTGTATTAATCTTTAATGCAAAACAACATCTCTACGGCAGCTACAGGGGGGAAAAAGATACTACTAAAAAATTAAATTTGATGGTGTGATAGTTGTCTAGACCCAATTGCGCTCTACCATCCTCCATTGCCTCAGGCACCATTCCTTGCTCTCCTCACTGATACAGCCAGCTTCCAGACTGGAGATGTGTCCATTTCTTCTATCATCTCAAGGCATAGTCTCCCCATGTCTTAACTCTTGGTTAAGAGCCATCACAATTCTAACTTTGACCTAAAAGGAAAGGAAGGCAGGAGGAAGAGGTGCATAAGGGGATTTAGTGAACATCTCCTCTCTTTTTTAAACTGGTATTTCCTGAGTGTATTATGCTCACATGTGGGAGGACACACTGGGATTTCTCTGAAACCCATTTCATGTGTCTCTCATATTTCCATTTGCACTTGCACTGTGCTGGGAACTGGACGTGAGCTATCACTCCACTATGGTATGTAAAAGCTCCTTTCCTCTCTTTGCAATAGAAAGTCAATAGAAAGTGAAATGTTTAAAGGAAAACTGATCCAGGCTGGCTGATGAAGGAAGTGGTTACGGTTGAGTTTAATGAACAGACAACCAAGTGACTTTGGACAATGTGTACAGAACAACTGATTGTTATCAGCAGCAAATCTGCATACCTGTCTAATGACAAATATGCTGAGTTTGCAGCTGCTTACTGTGATGGGACAGCACTGTAGATCTGCAAAGAGCAGCAAGGCAGAGAAGGACCCCGGATGGAGAAGCAGGAGAAACAAACTCCTGAACTGGAATTTGGAAATGCTGAGTGAGGGTGGCATGTAGCCGGGAGCATTTCCCAGTAATCACCTTGAATTTGTGACTGCTGTGAGAAGTACTGTAGTTCACTTGGAGTATGCTCTGTTCCCCTCAGTGTGGGGCTAGAAACTCGCCAAACCCCAGTTTTGTAAGGTAAAGCAGAATGAGTCCTTTCTGAGAGGCAAGGGACTAAAGCACCAAGAACTGCCACATTTATGGGTGAAAAAGTAGTCAGTGGTGAAGGCTAATATTAAATACATGCCTCCAGAACACGAACAGCCTCCTGAGTCAGGAGCTACAGGTACATTTATGTTTAATAACAGTAATATTCTATCTGCAATTGGAAAGAAGTTTATACATGCCCAACAGAAAAAGCGAACATTCGTTGACTTTTCCATACTTAATTTTTTTTCACTTCTTCATGTAATGCAACAGCTGACTGTCATTTTTAACCAGACTTACACAACTCTGTTTTGTCAAGTGCTGCTGAGCTCACTGCAGCTCCACAAACACATGCTGTGCACACGTGCAGACTCCCACACACTCTGGCACGCACACACACTCGGCACTTGTGCTCCCTGTCGCACTCCCGGGTTCAATCCACCCACACAGTAGACATGCATGCTCACTGCTGTGGGCTGCAGCTTTGCCATGCTCCCGGTGAAAGCTCCTGGAGCAGAGGAGACAGCCATGCTGACCACAAATGCTGATGCCCTCTGGTCTATACTACGCTGCTTACACCAGCCAAGGTCTCATGTTCACAAGCAGTGCTGCAAATGTGCATGGCACCCCTAGCACAACTTGGTCTGGCATCTCCTACACTCTTATCAACACCTTTTCTCTCGGGGAATTACAAACTTTTATTTAGAGTGCTTATGGTGGACTCAGGCTCAAACCCAGAAGGGTTTCTGGAGATGTACAAATAAGCCTGACACTAAATCTCACTGTAGCAGAGCTCTGCATAGCTTAATTTCTCCTGCTTTAAAGAGTAGCTAGTCTCTCTGCACTATTCTGCAGAAATAGGTGGGTATCACCTGTCCTGAGGACAACTTTTGGCCAGGTTTGTGCTCCCAGAGTGGGGGATGCAGCATCAAGATCACTCTGCCCGCCCGGACATGCCCACCGTGTTGGCACATCCTCCACAAAACTCAGCAAGGCAGCCAGATGGACAGGAGGTGGGCACGAGGAGTACACATCCTGCATATGGAGAGGACTTTTTCAGAGCAGCATCAGCAAATCCCAGCGATGAGGAGCACAACCCAACACGCTGGGCTGCTGTTGCAGCTGCTTTGCGGTTAGGAAGCAGAAGGGGAGGGCATCCATGCCAGGCGCAGGGTGCCAGCTAAGCAAGCCGCTCACCTTCCACCAACGGAGCACATGGCTTTGTTCGGAGAGGGGCATCGCGCCAACTGCATGGCTGTGGAGGCGGATGATCTAATGGCTGAAACGCTGGAAATGGGAGTCAGGAGACGAGGGCTCTCTTCCAGCTGTATCCGTGGCTTGCTGTGTAACCTTTGGCAAGGCATTTCACCCCTCTGTTTCCCTTCCCACTCATCATATGTCTTGTCTGTTTAGCCATTAAACACATCGGGGAGAGGAGCTGGCTCAGAGCAGGGCTGTCCACAGCCATAATTTGGTGGGGGGTGGTGCAGCAGGCCAGCCGCTCTCCCATCACGTGAGCAACAGCATGCCCTGCACCAGGTAGTGTGAAGCATCCCCTAAAGCTCCCTAGTAAATCTCCTACACCAAATACGCATATTCAGTATGTCACCCTGCAGAGTCTTGATCTTGGGAAGAGCCTTGTGGTCCAACCGTAACCGAAAGAGCAACAGACCCTGTCCCCCTCCACCAGACACACACCTCCCAAACACCCAGGCAGGAAAGCAGGCTGAGTGATTTTTATCTTTCGAAGTTTGGCAGGATTTCATAGTCATGTGTCTGTGTATATGTATGTCTGTGTGTCCGCATGTGCTCGTCACTGAAGGCTGGGTAATTATTTTGTTTTATTTCATTTTTGGCAACACTTTAAAGTAAGAGCTGGGTCTTTATACATTGCTCAGGTTGCACAAAGTATGGATTGCAGATCATCAAAGAGACATGAAAGCAGAAGACACGTTTCTCTGGCACAGCATTAAAGGGACAATAAAGGGGTAATTGTAGCCTAGGGTGTGGCCACCTTCTGCGCCCAGCCTTCACTCCCCTTTGCAGCACTGCGGAGAACTTCACGAGAGCAATCATGGAAAAGCTGGGGTGAGGATGTCTCAGGTCAGGACCTGGTTATTTCAAAGGTGATATATGCTCAGGAGGTTAAAGGCACCACTTAGGTACATGAATAAAACACTGCCAAATACTCTAAGGTGTAACACGGGCAGACTAAAGTCTTTTAAAACTTGATTTTCATGTCTATTTTCACCCTGAGAGACAGTTGTCAAAGGATCAAAGCAATTCCCATTTTAAAACTCTCTTTTCCTCTTCCTCCTCCCTCTCCTCCCTCCACCCCCCCTCTCTCTCCTTCCTCCTCTTCCCTCTCTTTTCCAACAGGACTCCACAGAATGGAGCAAGAATGAGAGGAAAAAGGCAGACAGAAAAGCATGAACTGGAGGCTTGTTGAGTTCCTCTACCTCCTGTTTATATGGGACCATATACTAGTACAGCCCTCCCACCAGGACCCAGCTGCTACCAACCAACATGTCTCCAAGGAATTTGATTGGCTTATTTCAGACAGAGGGCCTTTCCACCACTCACGGAGCTACTTATCCTTTGTGGAAAGACATCGTCAAGGATTTACAACCAGATATAAAATATACAGGTACGTTGGTTTCCTGCAGCACCTGTAGCTTGGATAAGTGGTTAGGTGGTGGGAACTCAGCCAGTTCCCATGGGCTCAAGGCTCATAGTCAATGGGAGATGCATCATTGTCCCCGTTCCACCTGGCAACACTTCTTTGGTTCTCCACGGTCCTCAGCTGTCAATGCAAAACGCTTCAAAGGCTCAGTTGTAATACTCTGATAGTGAGATGAAGGCACTGCAGTACCATGGCAATGCACACAACATAGATCGAGGTAAAAAGGGACTGAGGGTCTGGGTGTACTCCATTTGTGGGGACAGATGAGTTGACAGGCAGGTTCACAAGCATGTTTATCAAATCAATGTATCTATGGGCAGACCAAGCCTCTGTACCAAACTCATACATGTGAACTGGCAATAGCTTCACATGGGCAAGAGCAGGCATAAAGATGTCAAGACACACATCAGTATGGCAGTTATCACACTGCTGTGCATGAGCCTTAGCTGTGTACTGCCTGCCACAGACCTTTGCAGATTATCTCCACGTATGAGCCGGACTTGCCCCCAGAATTGTGATCTTGGTTTAAAAGTCCTTCAATTAAAAAACTAGAGAGAATAGGCAGAATTTGGATTTCCCTTTGCCTTCTGTGTTTTGAAGCCTTTGTTGTTGCCTGTTTCAAGCTCTTCTTGCCAGCTGTGATATCCAGAAACACACTTTTTCATTTTAATATGAAAAGCTGGGGTGCTCATATGAGCCTCCTATTAAAGCAGCAAGCACTTTGGAGTGAAGGGGAATAAACCAGCAAGTGTCATGAGATTTGCGCTAAAACCCAAAGAGACTGCAAAACTCTTATAGATACGTGCACATTTACATAATTATCTAGTCTGTTGTGTTTCAGAAAGACGCTTGCAAACACAACTATGCAAACTAGTAGGAAGGAAAGAAAGTACTGGTGAATAGCCTACTGGCAACATGCACACAGATACACATGCACAACGACTGGGGGATGGGGGGAGCAGAGACACCACATGTATGCAGGCAGTGTTCTTTCACGGGCAGAAAGCCAAAAGCACTTGCAGAGTAATAGTGACGTGCGGCACATCATCTATGTGTGGGGAAGAAAAATGTGTTGTGCCTGTCCCATGGCCTCCAGGGAGTGCAGCATCCCCTCCCCCCACACCAGCCTGCAAAGCAAGGGCAGGTTAGCATGTGTTGAAGATGTTGTCTTGGCTTGTCCTCTTCATTCAAAACAGCTCAGGGGGAAGACAGCCCCAAAACCTAGAAATTATGCTGCCACACTTCCACTAAGGCTGTCTCACTGTCTTTGCTTGCACAGGGGAGCAGAGAAAACATGCCTTTTTCTAAAAGACTTTCTTCCTGGTTGTGGATATCCCCAGCTCTCCTCCTGCCCTGCCTGACAACATACACTCTGATCGAGACTGCAGATCTCTGCGCCACACCATGTCCCTAGCAGTGGCTCTGCCCTTTGCTAAAGAGCTATTCATTAGCCCTTTGCTAAAGAGCCCCTGATTGCCACTGCAGCAGTCTACAGGGGCTGTAGTGGGAGAGAAATGCATGCAATATATGTTCAGACATGTCTAAGAACTGTCAGTGTAGGTCAGGCCAGAGATCCATCAAGCCAAGGATGCTGTCTCTGAGAATCATGGAGGAATGGGTCTGGAAGGACCTTGAGAGGTCATCTAATCCATGCCTCTTCCCCAAGGCAGACTCAGCCATACCTGTGTCACATCTGACAGGGGTTTCTGGGCAACCTCTCCTGAAAGGTGATGGAGAATTCACACCCAGAGCAGGCAGCCTACACCATGGCTTTTCTTGCCCCACCTTTATTAAAGGAGCTAAAATTCTGCTTACATGTGAAGCCTGAGATTTCTAGTTTTATCTGCTATGGTGTGAGAAACAAATTCATTCCCCTTTGGTTTGTAGGAGATATAAGAATCTGAGGGCTTAGCTCAGTTCAGCATGAACTTTATACATGGGATGTGGAAAGGGATCTGTTTTTCTCCATATCTGTTGGGTATTGCCAAAGTACTTAGGAAAGACACTTCTGGCATGGGGAGGACAAAATGTCCCCCTTCTTCCAACATGGGAGAAAATGGGCAGCAGCATTCTGCATGCATGGGAGGCTCATGGGTGTGGGTAGGTGTCTGAGAAGGGTCTTGCAGCTGGTCACAATGCTGGAGAAGTCATTATTCACAAAAGAAACTGGAGGTGAGACAGAGTCCAATGGAAGTAGTTAGGTGGAGAGTTCAGAGAGACATGAGAAGACCGTAAGGGCCCCTAGGGCTGCATCTCATGGCTGAATACCATGCACTAAGCTGAAGGAGGGAGCTGAGGGCTTGGAGAAATCCAGCCATGTGTGTCATGGTTTGAGCTGCTTGGAGTTGAGCATTTTGCAACACACTTTCTGGGCCTAGCTTTTGCTCCAGCTGTGGTCAGCTGAGGAGTAGAGGAAAACCTCATGTGCTTCAGCAGAGCAGATGGAGCCATTAGATAGAAGGCAGTCTAGATGTTGGAGGGTTGGTTGTTTTTAATATCTGGCCCTGTTGGCAGAACTGGTCGCTTAAAAATTGGGCCCATGCATTTTTTAAAGAGTATCAAAATCAGTCTAGCTAAGGTGAACTAGTGGAGCCACAGCCAACTCTAGCAGTTAAAAGCTGGACTCTGAGCGCACTCACGCTCCAGAACATATCATTTTACTGAAACCCACAGGGGTAAAATCTCATTTTGTGGGCTCCTTAAATTGACTTCAAGAATCTGTAAAGCTGTTGGGATTTTGTCAACTGTTTAATTCCAACTAGAAGCCTCTTTCCTCCCCAAATGGTGTCTCTCAATTGCTCTTTGCACTAGACTAGCCCAAGGGAGGCACATACTCTACATTAAGGATATCACTCCTTTCCTTAGAAAAAGCAGCTGATTTGGAGCATGGGAATTTTCTGTGTAGTCTTCTCTTTCAGCATTACTTTTCTCCATACTTATTTTAGATGGCTGGTTTATTCTTTGTCCCTCAGTCAGACAGTTCCTTTGGGCAATTGTGATTTTGTTGAATGAGGTTTGACCTGACCACTGCTCTTCTCCTAAGGCCAATAGCAGCAGACCTCAAACCAGCCACAGAGACCAAGGATTTGGAGTGGATGTGAAATCAGGGGAGAGGACCTCACCCGTCCCTAATTGAAACACTGGTGCCTGTTTAGTGATGATTTCCCCAGTGTCTTGCTGTGCGGGAGCATGGACACAGCGCATTAGGACCGTGTCATTTACATTGAAAACCCACAGAGATAAAGGCACTGTCAATGCTACACAGCAGCATAAGGCAAAATGCAGCATTTTCTCATTTTTTGCAGGTGATGTTAAAAAGGAAGCAACACCAAACTAAAACATGCAACACTCCTCCTTCTATCACAGCTGAGGTCCAGAAGTCTGTCAGCAGCAAGCAAAGAGCCTGTTTTAGTTAGCAAGGCTATTTTATACGCTGCATAAGCAGAACTGCTGTAGAACAGCATAGCTGCCCATGTTTTCATAGGATGCCTGGTTCCAGATCGACCATCCCAGCATGGAAAGAGAGTTTGCTGTTACAGTCTCCACAGGCTCATTCCCTCCTTCTGTGTATTGCATTTTAGCAGATCTTAGGTCTCTTTCCCACAAAACTTGGACCACTGATTTCCCTGACCCTCAGTGAAGGTTTTCATCTTGCATGTGATATTAGGAGGAAGGCAAGAAAAGGGGGAGATGTTTTATATTAAATCATGGACAGTAGGGGTAGATACAGTTGCATTAAGGAAGCACATTAATCAGCATCGATTCATACTAATAAGGCTGGTTTAGGGGGGCCTCTGGCAGGAAAATGCTGCTTTGATCATTATCTGTGCACTCTGATGCTAATGCAGATAGGATGGCAGATGCTGAGAGTGGTTTGTGGGATGTCTGAATATTCATTATCACTATCCTTGTTGTTCCTAGTCATAAGAGCCTTGGGTACTAGGTACTGCATGAAGGCTGGAAAACAGATGAAGCTCAGCTTGGCTTTGGGACTAGGGCACTGCTCAGACCAGAAAACATTCCTATTACCGAAACACAGTAAACAGCTTCAGTCCACTTCTTTGAAGTATGTTGTTGTGTTGTCCTTTTTTCTTCTCTCAGAAACTGATTATTTAGCTATAAGGCAAAGCAAAAGAAACAGTAGGCTGAGCACGTGAACACACTATGCAAATAGCCAGGCAGAAGCACTGACACAGAGATATTAGCTAATGATGCTGCTCAGTTTAAGGAAGTTCTAGAAAAACAAATCTTCTCTAGAAAAAATGAGGCTTTATTGCTCAATGTCAGACGTGAGACATGGGAGGCGAAAGGGAAGCAGTGAGCTGATCTCGTCCAGCCGGGTGGGCAGGCTGCCACTGCCAGTTTTCCTGCAGCAAGGCGGGGATAGGACACACCACCTCGGAAAGAGGAACTCACAGTTAGACTGGCAGAGAGGTAATACAGGCAGTATCCATATTTTTGCCCCAGGCTCATGGTGTGGCCGTGGGTAAGCTCACTTCTCCATGCCTCAGTTCCCTCCCCACCCCACCCTCCGTGTGCAGGCCCAGACCCCATGAGCAGACCGAGGGAG
>JANZLQ010000055.1:12394472-12417575 GCA_026212715.1 Elanus axillaris | reverse complement strand
GAGATGACAGCATTTGTCTGCTCTGCGTTGCTGGGCAGACTTAATTAAATGCTGCAAGACGTTTGGACGTAAGGGACGACAGCAATATAAAATGGATGATCACATGGGGCTGGAAGGGGAATGTGCATGTGCAAGAAGAAATGTGGATTTTCCATGTGTGGGAGTTTAATTCCATTTTCTGAAATGACAGTAGGGACAGGGAAATCTGGCTGTCTGTGTAAGAGCAGGGAAACCCTGAGATATAAAAAGGAGATCTGCTCACCTTGCAACTTCTCCTACAGCAGGACCATTTAGAGGCTGCCTAATTTCATTAAACCTGCAAATACAGAATACTTCTGAGACCTCTGCCAAGTCTGGTTAAAATGCACCAACAGATGCAAAACTTAGTGGGGGACATGAAAACAGACCAGCCAGTGCTGCCCCATCCCTTTGCCTGCAGAGTGACAGGACAAAACCGATTGCTTACGTATACTCATTACAGTAAAGTCCCTGGATATATAAAAAGGAAATACAGCTCCTAAGACAGGAAAGGTTGTGAGTAACTGGCTCACAAGCTAGCTATAAATTGGTTGGGAATGTGCCTGGGGAAAAAAGCTGGGTTGTTTTTTTTTTCCCTCAAAAAATTTGTTTCATCAGGAGCGTGGTGCAGGTCTGGGACAGGTCAATGGAGAGGTGAGGGGTAGCTCAATCCCTGGCAGTTTTCAAGGCTCGGCTGGACAAAGCCACAACTGATGTGCTGAAGAGCTGGTGATAGACCTGCTTCAAGTGGGAGGTTGGATTAGGGACCCCCAGGGCCCCATCTAACCAACATTTCTGTGATTTCCTTGTTTCTCCAGTTCAGAGTGGACACTAAAATGGGTGCTCATAAAGGGATTTGCATTGCTGAATCCATTCAGCCACACTAGAGATTTTTATTTAGTCCTAGAAACCCCACAAATCTGAGTGGCTATGTGCTCTCTAAATGTGTCATTCCCTTGGTGAAGAGGAAGAGAAATATCATGAAGCAAGGATCTTTGCTGTGCAAGTAGAACAGGCTACAGTTGACTTAGAAATGTGTATGCTGTTCTGCTGTTTAAATTTTCCCTTAGAGGAAAAAAAAAATAAAAAAAAAGAGAAAAAAAATGTGGTCTCACAAAACTGTCTTACAAAACTTTCAAACTTTTATGGCACCACAAATTAAAAACAATGAGCCAGATTCTCTGTGACATAAATACGTGAAGCTGTTGACTTCAAGGAAAATTCACCAATTTATTGGCTGGAGAATCTGTTCTAGCATATCCACCATTGCCCACTGCCCCAGGACCTGCATACACAGCACCAGGGTTCATAAGGCTGCTTGCCCTGGCTGTCTGGCAGGGAGGATTATGAGCTTTTATTACTTCTAAGCAAAAGCAGAATGCAACTCCTACATTCAGGCCCTGGACTTGGACAATTTAGCTAGTGAATGTGAGGTTTCTATGACTGGTTTTAGCTGCTTCTATTACAGAAGTTTTGCTTTCTCTGACCAGGTTTCCAGATAGGTTTCATCCACACCTGTGATTTCCAGAAGTGAGAAACTGATCTGACAGAAAACTAATCTGGCAAGAAAAAAAAAAAAAAAAAGAGAAAAAAAGTAATTTTCAGCTAGATCACTTTTCTGGTCTCATTCATTGTGTGGTCAGGTGATTGTAAAGAGACAGGACCATGTGGATGGAGCCTGGAGGGGTCTAAGGGCACTGGTGAGACTGCTGTTTTCAGCAGCAATGTGGATTAAAGTTGTATTAAAGTAGTTGTGAAAATGCATGCTAAGTTTTGGCAAAGACAAGACCTATTAGAGCTGCTTCCACCATTTTTTCCACCATTCTTCTTCTCCCATCCCTCAACTCCTCATTGACTCTTTGTGCTGTCTCTCTACTGCATTGAATTTAATCTACTGGTCACTAGAGCTGTACAAATAATTGATTTTGTGGTTCACTGGTTGTATGGAACAAAAATAACATTAAAAATGAGTTGATCTGAAATGGATGTTTGTTCAACTTTTCAGCAAAATGAAAAAATCAAAACATTTCATTTTAGGCTCAGTGAAAGGTTCAAGCTTTGCTGTTTGTTTTCATTTTATTAATCCAGTGAAAAACTTTTGGTTTTTTTTGCAATTTTTAAGGTGTAAAACTTAATCTCAAAACACAAAGTCAACCAATGCCACTTAAAAAACGTCAAAAGGGAAACATTTTGGTTTTGAGTGTATTTTGTTTAGCTGTTTGCTCTTCAACTTGCTCATTCAATTTATGTTGAATTTGCAAGTAGTTTTTGTGTCCTTGAAATAGGGGAAGGAGAAAAAAAAAAAAAAGACTGGCTGTCCTTATTTTTCACTCTGTGACTTTGAAATCTTAAAATTCCCCAGGATTCAGTTTTGAATTCCCTTGGGTTTAGCTTTCAGTATCTTAAGATAAAGAAAAAATAATTTCCCCAGCACTGCTGGGCAAGGGAGGCACAGCCGAGATGAGCAGTAGGATTGTAGCTTTGCTGTGGGGAGGCTCACGCTTGTTCAAAATGAAGCTGGATGCTGATACCTGGGTGCTACTGACTGAGACAAACTGTACAACATGGGTACAATCATAGTTCGTCTCTCCCACACATATCCTGGCAAGTTTTCAGTCCTGTTCCAGTTGTTTGAATGCCTGAAGCATCCAAAAAAGCACCGTGAAGGTTCTTCTCAAACAGCATTAAGGTGACGCTTTGCACTGGTACAAATTGATAGGCACTGTTAGGCTTTTTAATCTTTGCTTTGGCTTTTTTAGTCATGCTGAAGTTCTGCTGACAAGGTTTTCTTATTAGGTTTTTATGCTATCTGTTTAAAGGGGACATCAACTTTTATGTTCTCCAGTCAGAGGCAAGGCTTTTTTAGGAGAGGCAACGCAGCAGTTGAAGGACAGAGGGAGCTGAGATGAAAGGAGGCTCTTGCCTCTCTGTGGAATGAGCAATGGAAATCCGTACAGAATTGCATGGCAAAAAATATGAAATCTCCATAGTTTACATTATGCATGTAAACGAGTGATGTACATTGGTTTGTAATCAGTAAATGCCTTGTAAATAAATGTGTGTAAACCAAAAATTTAAATCTATTTCCATAGTGCATGTAAACAATGAAGCCTTCTAGTGTTCTCTTCAATGTAAATGTTAATTTAAAAGTGACATTACTACAAGTTTATGCAACTTTACAAGAAAGCCACAATTTACATTCCTGTCTCACCAGCTCTAACACAGCAGCTTGGCAAACACGAGCCATTCAGTGATGGGCATAAACCAGCCAATTCCATCCCATAGCCTCTCCTTCAGCCACAACCTTCATTCTTCATGCAGTTCAGGGACCAGTGTTGTAACATTCCCTGCATAATGCATCTCCCTGCCTATGGGAAGCTTTTAATATATTTGCATAAGCAGAATAAAGGCAGGAGTGGGGGATGGCAGGGCATGGCTCGGACTGAGCTGTACAGTGCTTAGTCCTGGGGGTGTTGGGCTGAGCAGACAAGGAACTTGGCCCTCGTTGGAGCTAGAGGAGCAGCTGCTCTGGCTGCGTTTGGATTCAGATGGCAAGGGCTTGTGAACATCCCTGTCAGCTGCAGGACTTGACAGAAGGACACACCTCTCCTTCTCTTTGATATTCTTGAGAAGAGAGGGCAAATGGAAGGATAAATGGCACCAGCCTTTGATATGCTCAGAGCTGCTAAGATATGGGAACAGAACATCTGGCCAAGCTTTGGGGAAGGGCAGATCCTCTCCTCAACGTGGCAGCACATGCCCACGCCATGGGGAATGCCGCAGAAGCAATGCAGTTGATAAGTTCATATTCTGATAGGGCTCTTGTGGTTAGGGCACGCCAGTTCCTCTGGAGAAAAGCACGCACGTGAGCTGTATGCCTAGAAAGGCGTATCACTATCTGGTTGCCCTGCCTGCTGACCCAGGTAAGCTCTTAGCTGGATCGGCTGAGTGTTAGCACAGTTCTGCAGAGTTGCATGCTCAAGCACAAAAAATTCCCTTTCTGACTCCAGAATAAAATATTTTAACTGTGGTCCCAATGAATCCCAGAAGCAGCACAGACAAATATTTTTAGTCGCTGAACCTTTCCAAAGAGATCTGCATCCTGCTGGGCTAGGAAGGAGCTGTCTACACAGTTCCCTCTGAGACCTTGCTTGGTGAGGGGATCTTTTCCCCCCTGCATGAAAAGTGGAGGGCTTAGCTGAGTAGGCCTCCCAAGGCTGCTCCCCAGCATGCTGCAACAGCAGTGACTCTGCACGTTCATCTCAGGTTTCTTCAGACCAGCAGACTATGGTCCAGTGGCTTGGGAGCATATTTTAAAGGCTAACAAGCCAAGGAAAAGCCTTCACCTTTTTTTTTTTTTTTTTGTGAGCAGATTATTAATTCTGCTTTTAAATCAAGCAGATGCTTATTTCAGCAGAGAAGCTGTTACATTAAAAAAAAAAAAAAGTCATCCTGTTAGATGCATGGAATAATTTTGTTCTGGCACCAGTAGCACTGGGAGATGGCATGACTGTACTTATTATAGGGGTTTTTCTATTTCTGGATCCCTCTAATGTTTCCCTTGGGTTCCAGAAAGTATTTTTTTTTTCCTTTCTTTTTTGCTGATTGCCACCCACCAGCCTCTGTAAATGGAACAAGATGTGTCCCACTGGGGCAGCCGGAGCCATCCAGGCTGGTTTCCTGTGTTAAACTACTAAGTGCAGGCACAGAACCCAAGGACACATCTAAAAAGAAACCCCGGAATCAGCTTTGCTTGCAGCAGGGATGTAGAAGGGTTTGGGTCAGCCCTTTGTGCCAGGATGTCCTCTCCAGGCAGTCTGAAATCAAATATGCCTGTGAGAAGCCAGCGGTTCCGCTGGGTGCCGCAGCACACATGCGCCCGGTGAAGGAGCTGACACAGCACACAGATGGCTTGGTACAGCCTTGGCTTCTCCTACAGAGAGCCCTGGGCAGGGGGTACCTGGTCTGCTTCCAGGGACCGAGGTGGAGACAGAATTTAGGCTGCCAGGTCTGTGAGCTAAGGATGGTGTTTGCTGGTGACTAAGCCTGGAAGCTCTGTGTCTTGGGTGATCAGACCCAATTTCACATCCATGGCACTTTGCAGCCTTTCGCCGCTGACACAGTGACCACGGAGGATTTACAGGAAGCTGCAATGAGGTTCCCTTCAGCAAGGAGTCATTTTTGCTGGTTAAATACAGCCCATCAGGTGAGAAATACCAAGAGGGAGGGGAGGAGAGAGGTAGAGGCAGGAGCTGCGGGTCACAGTGGTATTCTCATCCATCGAGCTGGCTGGGCTGGAAGCACTCTGCAGTGCAGGCTGCAGGCAGGTGCTGCCTGCTCCTCCCTCCCTGCCAGACTCCCTGCAGCTGCCTAGCTCTCCAACCACTCTGTTTCAACAGGACAGAGGTCCTCCCCATCCCCATACTCTGCGGCGTGGGAAAGCCTCTGACTTACTCCAGCGCCTGCCCTGAAAGGCAAGCCTTGAGGTCTGACACCCGCAGCTGCGAGCAGGGCCAGGCTGGGGCGTAGTGGAGGGATGGGATTCTCTAAAGTATCTGCTATGCTTCTAAATCAAAGTCCCGCTGACAACACAGAGCACTAAATGCCTGCCTGGGGCTCTGCTCCTACAGTCATGTGACGACATCAGAATTTAAGCTTTAATTAAGAAACGAGTGCGGGGAGGGAGAGAAGAGTCTCTAGCCCTCATGACTGCAAAAGAAAGCTTGGAAACATGACCCGAGTGCAACCAACATCTGCTTTAATGTGCAGACGGCTCCCAGCAGAGGGGTAAGCAGCCGGGAGAGGAAGCCATTACATCAAATTCCCAATCAGGTCAGGCCTGCTTGTGCTACTGCTTGCAATGAAAGCTTACTTGGAGAAAGGAGAGTTTCCATAAAAGCTGTGCCAGGGCAGAAATACACCAACGTGCCCTCTTTTGCTGTACATGGCTCTCATGCACACTTGCAGGGCCAAATTTTACAAAAACACAGCCTCTGTTTGTGGACAGCCATTGTCTAGAGGTGGCAAGAGCCAGCTGACTGCCCTGTGTTCCTGGAGGCTGAATCGTGCCGAAGGTGTGCAGCACTTTTTAAGCAGCAACATGGAAATTCTCTGCTCTGGGATTATGGCAGGAGGTGTTTTGCCTCCTGGAGTTCCTTAGTCCAAGTTGAAGGGGACTCCTTTGTTATGCCCTTATAGCTTGCTACCCTTCAACACCTGCTGGCCTAAAACCCCATGCTGTGCTTTCTTCTGCCATCAGTTTCAGCAAGGGCAGGGAGCAACTAGACATTTTAGAGACCAGTTAAGGAGAAGCTTCTGGATGCTCTCCACCTCCCAGGGATACACCTTTGGCAAGGTTCATTGAAGGAGAACCCTACTTGATGGCTATGCTCTCAGCTAGCACACCAGGGTCTGGAGGCTCAGATATGCCTGATACTGCAACAACCTCTCATTCCCATGAATGAGTATTATGAAAAGACAGTGGAAGAGCTGTTTCCCTATAACTTACAGCTGGGACCTGTCTCTGGACTCTGACTTAGTGATAGCTCTTGCAAGCATCCTGACACTGACCCCCCTGCTGATGTGGCTAGAGATCTTGTCATTTCTGCACTAAAAGTGCCCCTTCGCAAGTTGCAAACAAAGGTTTCATGACTGGCAGTGACCAGCAGATATGCTGGAGCACCAGCTACATTTAAGCACTGATTTCAGTAGCTGACCCTCACAGTGCACTCAGGGGATTCAGCATGGATGAAAATGCAAACACTGACCAGTGAGGGACCCTGCCTCCCCACAGCTACCTGCAGGTGAAAGAAGCAGCATTATGTCGGGAGGGCAAACGTGTTTTCATTGTCTGTGCGTCCCTGCCCAACCTCATTTTGCTTTTCCTCCCTTTCTTTCATACTGCTTCTTTCCCTCTCAGCAAAGGAAAACCTGCTATTGAGTATTCAGCATTAAATATTTCAGTGTTAGCTCCTAGCTCTTGAGCAAGAATTCAGAAAGAACATTACTTTTTACTCCCCCCGAAATGTCTAGGGCTCTCCCTGGGGAGTACAGGCACACAGCCTGGGTAAGGCTAATAAGAGAGCTTGGTACACAGGGAGAACTGCATGTTGCATGGTTAAGAGCAATCAGGAGAGACAGGAATAAGAAAAAAATGTTGTTAGTTTCGTCTCTGGTTAAAGCTAAATGAATAGTCCCCACCAGACTAATATGTTCTCCTTGCATTTTGTCTTCCTTCCCCATTTTCTTCCCCTTACCCCCATTCATGCGCAGACTGTGGAAGTCTCAGGTTCCCCCCTCCCTCCCGTAAAAGACTCCCGACTGTTTCTTGGGAGTATTTGATATCTGAAATCTGTGCCGTACCAATTCAGCAGGCGAGTGTTGCCGAGTCACATGATGAACTGTATCTCAAGACTATTTAGTGTCTCTTCAAAGCCCACACTTTTAGAGCCCTGTGATTATGTAAGAGTCTCAACTCAATTTTTAAAGTAAGTTTATGGCCCTCATAATTGCAGAGGAAAACTTGATAATACGACTCCTACATACTCAGAAAGCAGAAGGCAAAAAAAGAAAAAAAAACCCCTGAAGTTTATCAGATTTAAAAAGTCTTATGAATTTTAAAACCAATCTCTTAATTCTTTTTTGGAGCCTGACTCATGATTTTCAAACAGTTAGCAATATGGCTGTAGGGATTGTAAGGCTGGTTTGTTATCTTATTAGATAACTTACATAAAATATCCAAACCCGTGGAGACTCAGAGATTGAGCATTGCACTTCAGTACACAGCTGGAGAGAACAGTGCCTTTTCTTCTGTATAGATGCTGAGAATCTCCTCTTAATCCAGGTCTCTAGTCACTACTGCAGCATAAATATTTCCCAAAATTATATTAGTGTTAATCATATGAATGAGAATAGCCATAATATTGATCTTCATAATACTTAGGTTATTAAATTTGAGTTTGAAGGTAGTTTTGTGGGGCAATTCATAACAGTAAATCTCGTCAGCTTGCATAAGCAGGGAAAGCAAGCCACAGAGCAATAGCATTGCAAACCCAGAGAGAAATACATTCTAGAGTCTTCCATCCTGCCACAAGATTGCACACCAAACAGACAACATGTGAATAAGTTAGCAATGCCAGAACTGACGTTTTGCCAATTGTTTGGTAATCTCAGATTAATTTAATTGATCTGAAAGGGGAGAAAAGCCTTTGGGTGTTGAAACAACTTGTTCCAATGTTTCTATGAGATATATGCACCACGCAGGGGCACTTTATTCCTGGAATATTGACACACACACAAAGACAGGGATGCTAGTGTGATAAAATGAAGGGGGATTGCTACTGTTACCGTTAAGAGGTAAGCTTGCCTTCCACATACATGTTTACTCAAGCTGTCCATGTTCAGTTTGAGTCATGCATACTGAGGAGGTAGGGAGGTAGCAGAGCATGCCATACTTGTAGTTGTTCACAGAGCCTCATACATGCCTCTGTGCAGACAAGAGCATTCATGTTTGAGGTGCATGCAGATATTGGGGTGGCTGAAGCATCTTGCATGGCTTATGGAGGATTAAAGGAATACTGAGAAAGGAAATCTAAGAATACTTTCCTGTGAAATGGCTCTATAATAGGGGCCAGAAAAAGGTCTTACCAGGTCTTCTAGCATATAACAAAGGAGGAAACAGTGGAAGAGGCTGAATGTTACTATATAACAAGCTTACAGGATAATTGCCAACTGTATTTGGACTTAATTTTCTTCTGCAGAAGGGTCATAAAAATAAGTTTATTGTTTTCACTCCTGGGGGCTGAGATATTTGCATTATGTCTTTTAAAAAAGACAGTGCTTTATCTCCCCACTGGAGCACATCAGCTCCATTGGTGACTATCTACTGTACAATTGTGGGTGAGCATCCAAAAGTAAAGACTTTATATGCACAGCTGCTGTCTGCTAGCTGGAGCTGTCTCAGCTGTCCGTCAAAGTCTTGCAAGTGTTTGTAACACTGGAGTGGGATTCTCACTCATAGTGGTGGGGATTGTGCACCAAAGGGGAGCAGACCTGGTGAAGTTCTACAAATATGGAGGAAGGCAAATTACAGGATGGCAGTGTCTTTACATTTTAGGTGTAATAAAATCATCTCAGTGAGGTAGAAAAATATTTTCTCCAAAGTAAGTTTTTGTCAAAATGCTTTATTTTGTTAGTAGTACAGTGTTTCAGACTAATGAATTGGATTCAACATATTTTTGAAGTCCTGGCCTCTCTGTTTACTAGTGACTATGGCAAAAGAGAGAGATCTAAGAAATGAGCTATTTTGACAAAATTTTGTCTAGTGAAAACATTACAAGCTGTTCCAGATTCTTCCAGCATGGAACAAAGCCAGATTCTGCAGCTCTGAAAGTGGCTACAAAAGGGAATAATCTCCTGGACAGCTCCAGCCACAACTGAAGTCAGAGCTCTCCCAAACGTGAGCGATTTAAGCTTTGTCTGGAGACACAAAACTGAAGCCCTTACCAATTACAGATGAGTTATCATCAGGTGCCACAGGGACAGTGCAAAGGGACTGAGTAGTAAGGGATTAGTCAGTGCACACAGAAATATTGAACAACTTACTACTACCTCCTATTGTGCTCGTGCCAGTGGAAATCCTTCTTAGAACAGCGTATTTTATTCAATTTTTAAGAGCTCTCAATTTTTCATTTAGGAAAGGAAGTTGGAGCAGCGTCCAATCTGTAATCAATCAGTCCGCTTTTGCAGAAAAGCTCTGAGGAAGCGCTCTTGCTCTTTGGTCCTTTATCTTCTCTGTGAACTCACAGAAATTATATTTCTAATGGGATTAAGAGTGAGGGAGAGGGAGAACTACAGCCAGGGCAATCCTCAACTATATCTTATAGACCGCCATCCTGTAGTAAGTAGCCCTACCAAAACTATCCCCAACCACAACACTTCTGTCTCCAGTCAGAAGCAGCAGATGTTTCAGATAAGCTTGGCCCAGACTTAAAAAAGGTATTTAAGCACTTTGTGTGGGTACTTAACTGTCTAAGTGCCAAATTCCTGTAGATTTTAGTGGGCATTACAAAATCAGGAGCTTTTGAACAGGATCTGTCACAATCTTAAATGAGGCCATCCATAACATAAGCCATGAATTTATTATCCCTGGTAATAAATCACTAGAAATACACAATGATAAAAGGAGGAATAACAGACACAAGCTCATCCAGGGATCTCAAAGCTCTTTGCAGCCATTACTTAGAGTTCCTTATGATAGCTGAGGAAAAGGCTGAGTTTTGTTTGTTTGTTTCAAATGAATAAATTAATCATTAGTAAAATATTATGCAGTTCATCAAATATATTATTCACTAGCTATTTGTCAAAATAACAGCTCAGTCATATATTATCAGAAATAAACATTTATAATGTGTGTATATCTAGTCATCAGATGATTTATTCAGGCTTTTGTGGAATGAGTTAGTTATTGACCAGTTTAAATTGCCACTCCCTTGGGAGGCAGAGACATATTAGGTTGCAAGCTCTTGGTGAACTCAGACCACCTTTTTTGCTGCTTTGCTGTTCAGCACCTGACACCACAAGCAGTCCTGTGTCTGGGTTTCCTTTTGGCACTACCTCAGTAAAAATAGTTACAATTCTGTTTATCTATAGCCAATGCCAGGTCTATCTCAGGTAGGAAAATTCAACTACTTATTCAAGATCAAACTATGATCTGAGTTCTCCATGTTCTTGTAGGACCAGTGCCTGAACCCAACACCGAGTTCCTCATCCCTTCTTAGGTATCTCAACCGTTTAGTGTCTCTCCATCTCCCAGCTGCAGGAAAAGAGGGTTTAGGAATCCCAGTTCCCTGCTCCGTGTGATAGATCACACAATTTCATTAATGCTGGGAAAGAACAGAGGAGCCCTTTACCAGGTCCCTCCCAGCTCCTGCTCCCGCGCCAGCAAGCTGGCCTCCTTCCAAAAGTGCCTCAGCAGATCGAAGCTACGTGACTGACACTCACTGACTCCCCTTGTCATTTGCGACCAGCATCCCAGAAGGCTGCAGCTTCTTCCATGCCTTTATTGGTGTCAAACATCACAGCCTCTCCGCTGGGTTTTATTAGGGAAGCTGATGCCAAATCACCCAGCTTCCTCCTACTCGATAAAAAATGTTTATAACCCAGTAAATTCTAACATATCAGCAGCTTGTTATGGAGGGAAAAGGTCACTGGGAGAGAAAGAGAAAAGAAAAAGGGTGCCCTTCCATTGGAAATTCTGGCTGGGTATATATGAAGGAGTTGGTGCCAGGAAAATATCTTTTGATATGATAAAGTCTCATAATAGAAAATGTTGCTGCAATACAGGCCTCGTTTCTTCAGATAAATATTTAATATAGATCACTAAAGATTAATCGAGTACAGAAAAGAGTCTCTCCTATGGTTGGTGTAAAGAAAACATCTTCTTGTTAATTTATTATGGAGCCTGAAATGAGAAAAATCCTATAGAGAGAAATGCAGGGTACGGTTTCCATAGAGAAGCAGCGCACCGCACCAGAATTTATTTAGTGTGTGGGCAGGGGCCTTCCCAGAACCAGCTGCAGCGTGGTGTTCGCGTGATAAAAAATCTCAATGTAGGAAGAAGCCTCACAGACTCATCGTGTTTTGCTGATCTGACTCCTGCAGATCCCAGGTTTTCCAGAAATGGTGAGACCATAGGACCTATGGGCTCTCGGGAGCATGGTCCACCCTGGATGAAGACTGTATGATGGCATGTATAACATCCCAAGCTGCTCCTCCAGGGCAGTCAGTGCTTTTTGAGTAAGGTGATGCCCCAAGCTCACTGCAAGGAGAGGAGCCCGCAGTCTGATCCTGAAGGCTGCTTGCTTTAGCCAGAAGTCTCCAAAAGCATCTCGCTGACAGCTTCTCCAAGGCACTGTGGCCATTTCACACTATGCTCCCGACTGTATTATGCAGCAAAGAATCCAGGGTGCTGGTGCGAGATTTCTATCTCCCACAATGCTGGGATGTATTCAGCCAGTTCCATTGTGATGAGTGAATGACAGGATCCTTTTGCTTTCTACAACATCGTCCACAGAAACCATCTCCCCAACCATTTTGCAGGATTAAATAGGACAGTTACAGAGAATAAATCATAAATAGCAGCAGGACAGTATGAGGGAGAAAATAAGAGTCACAGGAAAGGGAGGAGAGAAAAAAGATACAATTTCAGCTGAGACTGAAATGGAACAAAGAGTCAAAGAGATGGAGAGATACATGAAGGCTGTTCCAGATGGCCAGTCCCACTGATGTGAAGCCTTTTGCACCACCAGCATCTGCCACGTGTGAATGAGCACTTGCTTTTAGATGAGCAGTGGAAGTGGGCAGGAGAATCTGGTGGATCTGTCTGTGCTCAGGGATGGGGGAAAGAGAGGAGCCCCCTCCAGAAAGAGAGGAGACCAAAAACAACTCTGGAGAGAGGGAGGTTGTAACATTTTTCCACCTCTCCAAAAAAACATGTCTAGTTGTTTCTCCAGAGGTGATACTTTCTCTGTTTTCCTACTTGACCATTTCCTTGTGGACACCTTTCCTGTTTTGGGAGTGTTTGTGTCAAGCAGTTGACCAAATGCTAGTGCACATGTTTAGCTCTCCCCAGGAGAGAGGCCAAGGGAAGGAAGGTTGAATGCCACCAGTTAGATCCTAGTCATACTGCTCTGTGCATTTCTGGGAGGCATTCAGGAAATGTAGCTAAGAGGAAAATGGGAAAAACAGAGTTAGAAAAGAGTTGCCTTTAGTTTTGTGGCATACACAACGCAGAGCATCTCTTCTGCTGCTACCAGGCCTAGCTGATCTCTCAGGACACTTGTTTTTTGGCTCACATGGAAGACGGTGGAAAGACAGAGAGGCTTTAGCATCTGGTATCACAACCCAAGGAACATGGGCCTAAAAGGACCCTCCAGGGTCACAGCTTCCCATTGCCCACTCTGCCAGGCACAGCATTTTGCCATTTGAAGAACTGCAGTCCTAAACCTCTAAGACAGTACAGGTCGTCTCTTTGCAGACTGCATCTCCCAGGTCTCGGCTGCTCCCAGAACCCAAGTAACAACTGAAAACCTACATAATAATTCTCTCTGGTTCTACCACAGGCTATTGGACTTGATACAGGTGCAACTGGATGGGAGGCTGTAGCCTGGGGCTATCCTGGGGAAAGACTAACAGATTTTTAACAGCAGCAGGGACCGTTGCAGTCATCTAATATAAAACTAATCTGCGTTTAGAACATTTATTTGTGGCATGTGGCACAGATCTGGTCAGGAGAATTGCAACAGCTAAACCACCCCCAGGTTAACCCGGGGCTGATCAAGGGGCTCTTATTTTCATCTCTGCAAACACTGTGACTGCACTGCAGTTTGGCCCCTATCACCTTGGCAGGGCCTTTCATCAGCCGTGCCCCTCCGACTGTCTGTCATGCTTCGTACTCCCGCCGCAGTGAGCCACAGATATAATCTATGGAACACAAACATGATTTTATAATAAGTTTTCTATGCAGCCAGGATAAAATGCCAAACAGAATCAGAAAACAATCAGTCAGTGAAACTCGGCACTGCTGATGAGTGCGCTGTTTGTAACGGTTCAGTGCCCAGGAAGATTGAGGCTTTAAATACAGCCACCACCTGCCCTTCCAAACTCGAGGATAAGTGGGGCAAGGAGAGACAGGCAGGCAGGGGGACGAGGCTCAGGGAAGTGGGAATACCCAGTACATCTCCTGTTGGGAATAAATTAAAACAGGAACAATACCAGAGCTGCAAAAAGGCACCTCATACTAAGCCGGAGATCAGCAAATTCGCCAGCAGCTGGGCTTTGTAAGTAACAGTACAAGGGGCAGGGACAAACAGGTCTGCTGCAGAGACAATATTTGAGCGAGCTAAAGATGCACTTTTTGTGGAAGCCTCTGGGTGATGCTCTTGCACAGGGCCGTGTCATGGATTCCTCCCACGGTAGGCAGTTTTAGGACGCCTCTCCCCCGCCACCAGGCTTGCAACAGTCCCTGCCCTGAACAAGTTAAAGTTTAGAGCAGGTTCTATGTCCTGCCACAAAAATACGGTCTGTAGGACCCTAAATCTGTACTGCTCAGCCCAGTGCAACAGCTGGGGGAGAGAAAAAAAGAAAGGAGGGCTGGGAAGCATGAAGAGGGGAAGCAATGCCACTGAAGAGCTGGAGAAAGAAGAAATCGGAGTGCCTTGGCATGGAGGGGAGTGCTCTAAAGCAGCCTGCTGGCCTGAGCAGCAGCTCAGCTCAGCTAGCAGTTTAACCTAGTTCAGGAGAGGGTAGGGCTTTACCCCAGGGGATAACTACCTAACCCATGGCAAGGAGGCAGGCTTTAACCTGCCCCCTTCTTCCCGACACTTGCTTGGGCACTAGAAGTTGTGAGGTTTCTAGTCAGTAGCAGAAAACATTGGGACCAGGTCTCTACCAGACTGCACAGATATTTTCTTTTTCCTCCAGTATTTGTAAGAGTTCAGGGATTCATACTAGCTTTTTTTCCTGTCTTCTTTAAGTACTCCATGCTTGAGTCATATAATTGTGTAATTCACAACTTCCATTTACAAAATAAGAATAGGCTGTCTTTTAGGATTGCAAAGAAAAGCCAGAAAATACGAGTCTTTAAATCTCAAAACCCAGAAGGCAAAGAAAAAGTATTTCAGATATTGTTGTTTTGTTCAGTAGATAAATATATACATATGCATGTGCTTCAAAATTCTGGGGTCCAGTTCATTATTTCTGAGCAGAGGCTCAGATGTGCAATAGCACATAATCCCTTCTATTCAGCCGTATGATGGCTTTAGCTAGCATAGGAGCTGGTACTTTTGCTTTGCCCAGTCTTCACCCCCCTGAAGCAGCCATGAGGGGAGGTCTTCTTCTTAGCTTTTCTGCAGCACCTGATCCCCCCAGACTAAGTTCCCCTTACCTTACCTCAGAGAGATCCTGATTTTAACACAAACAAAAAAGCCTACCACAAAAGAAAGAAGCACAGGTGAGAGTGGAAGAACCAACCCCATAGAAGGTCTCACCCAAACTCAGCAAAGGCTTCCTGAGCCATGATAAAAGCACAAATACTTGCCAAGCCAAAATGAAAATCTGAGACGTAAGAGCTCTTACTAAAGAATAAATCCCTTCACCCTTTATTTCACTCCCTACTAAACTTAAAAAAAACCAAATCTCCCCTCCTCCCCAAATAATGAAAAAAAACCCCAACCCTCCCCACACAGCTGACCTCTCTTTCCCCCTAAATAGAACTTGAATGGTAAGGCTATAAATCTTTGCAGCTGGTATTACTCTGCACTACAGGAAAGAGCCTTGTATTCAGGGAAGGAGAGTGTGTCCGTTGCTCAGTGGTAGGGCTCAGCTTCAGTCCTCTGTCCCAAACCCTAAATTTTGATGCAGGAGAGGGGCTCTTCTTGCAGTTACAGACCTGCTGGGCTTTGAGACTACCTTTGCATGTGGGGCTTGACATTGCCTGCACTGAAGTTGAGAAGGTTTTGCTCTTAACTTCTCCAAGACCTGAATTTCCCATCTGGACCTTAGCATGTGAGTGGATTTTGCTTTGTAGCTGAATTAAGTGATTTGTGCAGACAGGTACTTATGTGGCTCTGTGTGTGTTATGGGGCAGCATGCAGTTTGTGTGTACTGCCCTTTCACTCAACTCCCTCCACCATGCTGCACATTTTATGCCCACAGCATGGGTGTAACAATCCCTCTCGGCTATTTGAGGTGTGTTTGAGGCTCAGTCAGCTAAGGAAGCACTCTGGGGGTCCTTTTTACACTAGAACAGTCTCTGGCTATGGTATATTCATAAAATCGTAGGAATTCAGACAGGCACAACCTGAAGTGGTACAGACTAGCACTGCTGGAAGCCTTGGAGACCTTCAACCTTCTCTCCCAGACCATCCGGCATGATGTTCTTTGCTGATTTGAACACAACAGAGTTGGCAATCAACATAACCTTCCCAAAGGAAGTGGTTTGCGTTTCATCAGATTAATTTCACAGCCTTTGGGGTCCTATTATCTTGTAGAAGATAAATGCCGGGGCATGCATTTGATAGCTTTTGCTGTAGATCAGGTCCAATACACTCCCTGTGGCAGGACCCCAGCTCACTCCACTTCATGTTTTTCCCCTTCTTGCTCATGGCCCTTGTACAAGTCCTCACCTAAAGGGCTGGGACTTGGGAATCTAATGTTTTTTAATAGACATGTACTTCTGCCCCTGCTTCCGTTCTCTGTGGCTGTTGTGGGGTTGTATTTGCCTGTTGTATTTGCCACTGCCACCCTTAGCCTTACTGAGTATGATGTGTGAAGCAGGGCACCCTGCTGAACTGAGCAGGCAGCAAGGACTCTGGGAAGAAGTGTTTCTTGGCACAGGCAAAATGGGCAGCTGCCTGAGGCAGCAAGTTTGGCCATGACCTCACTGTGCACTTCAGTCCTTGCTGGTGAAATACTTTGGCCAGTCTCTAGATCTGGGTTAGTTTTGTTTGTGGCTGTGCTGCACGCTGGATCTCTTCCTTGAAAAAGTTGTCCATCTCCTGCTGCCGTAGCTTCTCTGTCTACAGTGACATATTTGTTTAAAAGTGCTTTCAGATCTATGTATCAAAGTCACAAATAACGGCTAAAGGAAACATGACTCATGATTGGGAAATTGCTAAGCATGTGCCTGAATAACCAAGTGCTTCAAAGCTTCACAAACAGATCCCGGGAAACAAAAGCATTTGCATTCACTAGTCCCAGTTCTCTGGATAGGACAGGACAAAAATAAAGCTCTTCTTTTATGAAGTGTTGCACAAAAACCATGGTTGTCTTTTTATTGCAGGCCACTTTGCAGCATGCAAAAAGATTGCCTTTCTTCAGGAGTTTGTGAATTTTTATTTTATTGTAGTCTTTTTATTTCCTCCATCAAAACATGTCTGAGTTTGAAATGGCATGACTAGGAATGAAAATTAAATACATCAAAACTGATTTTTGTTGAAATGAGATTTTTGGAGCAACCAGGGAATGTTCAAGGCTTTCTCACAGCTTGTGTTCAGTTTTTTTGCTAAAGAGGGATGTAGTCTGAGGAAATGGGTCACCTTTTTCCTAGAGAAAATTTCTTCAATTTTACTGTAATTCTGAAATGTCACAGGCTTTTTGGGACAGTTTTTTTTATCTTGAACAAAGCACAAATGTCTCTGATTATGGATGGCTTGAGTTTTGCTGCAGCTATACTCTCCAGCTTAAATTTTTTAGCCCTTCACCACTTACCTTATGCCCTTTGCCAGTAATTTCAGGCCCGGTTACCATCTGAATTGTATACTGAGAGGGGACAGTCTTTGCCTTAGCCACTGTGTATATCCCTGCTTGCTGGATGTCACTGTTAAAAGAGCAATCCTTGGTGGGTAGCCTGAATGTAAAAGCACAGCTTGGAAACCAGAGGGATATTGAGCCACAGATCTTGGGGTGAATGCACAGAAATGGATATCCTGAGGAATGGTGACGAGGAACCGCTGTTTTCTCCTGAACCAACCTGGAAGAAATAATGTCACAGCACTATAGGAATAAAGTAGCAAGGATCAGTGTGGGAGAGAAGCTTGGTTTCATTTGATGATGTCAAAACAGTTTCTGTTCACTGGCACTCTCATACCTCCACCACATACTCACAAATGCTTTCTGCGAGATCCCTTGCAATGGCATGGGTGATGAAGGATGTTAGTTCTCAATCACATCTGTGTTATTCTGAGGCTGGTGACCATGTGCTGGATCTAGGTATGCCTTTAGGAGCAGGCACTGATTGGTCCATCTGTTCTGTTGCATGTGCCTAAATAACCAAGTGCTTCAAAGCTTCACAAACAGATCCCAGGAAACAAAAGCATTTGCATTCACTAGTCCCAGTTCTCTGGATAGGACAGGACAAAAATAAAGCTTTTCTTTCATGAAGTGTTGCACAAAAACCATGGTTGTCTTTTTATTGCAGGCCACTTTGCACCATGCAAGTCATGATTTCCCTATATATTCTCTAAAAGCAGCCTGGAGCATGCCCTTCCATCTGAAGGGATGGGTTATGGACCCCCTTCACTTCACTTAACCTGGACAAAAGCTCCTCACCTGGCCTGCAGCAAAAGATCCCTGCTATAAACAGGTGGCTTTGTCAACTGGCTGTCTTTAGGCATCCAAGCTGCCCACCAGCACCTGCCTTGCATGATGGCTAGAGTCTCCATCAGCTGCGAATGACTCAGGGGCGAGGGGGTGGACTAGAGGGGGCAGCTTTCCCATCACAGCTTGCTCTTGCTGAGCCAGCAAGTGTGGTAGCTGTGCCCAGGTGGCTCTGCCAGGACTGCCCTGAGGGCACAGCTGGAGGTAGGAGGGGCTTTGTATTTAAACAGCACTTTTTTTTTTCTTTTTTTTCTTTTTCCTCTTGAGCCTTTGCCAATTGAGTAGCAGAGCTGACTGGAGGGGGTGATGGCTCCATTTTCTAACAACAGTTCAAGTTTTGAAACATAGTTGCATGCTGCTTTGGAGAAATTTTTGGGGGGTTTGAGAAGGGCAATCAAGGTTAAATTTCCAATACTTACTTTCCTAGTATTGACAAATGCTGTGTTTAAGTTGCCAGTAGTGTTGTAGCCAGGTATCTTAGCCTGTAATGTGAGAAATTAAGGTTCAAGTCCACATTTCTTGCAGTTTTTTCATCTGAGTTAACTGTGAATCATGATAAGTAAAGAGCAAAGCTTGGGGCTGTGGTGTCACAGGCTGAGGTTATCAGCTTGCTACAGCTAAAATAAGGGAAAAAAAGCCTGTAGTCCCCACATCTATATCTTCAGGAAATGAAGCAAGTGTAGTTTAATGAAATGACTTGTTTCAAGCTATGTTCTTGTTACAGCCTTTGATTCATGCTGTTGTGCTCATATGAACAGTGGTAGGCAGTGAATCCAGATGGTGAATTATGGGGCAGGGCAGTCCTAGCTTCCTGAGGGGGTCCATGGGGTAAAGAGTGCTCACCATGACTTAGCAGGGGCCAGTTCTCCTCTGGATGATTTGTTATCTGCTCTATAAATTAAAATGTGTCTGCCTGTCTTCTATTTCAAACTTGCTTTCAAAAGTAACAGATTGAAATACTTTCATATACTACTTAGCCATAGGAGGAGGGACTTCATCAAGAGTTTAATCCTCTAATCTAGTAGAGTCCAAACAAACACTTCAGTGTGAAGAGGTCTCTTTTTTTGTTGTTGGTTGGGTTTTTTTCTTTTCTTTTTTCCCCCCGTACCAGTTGCTACAGCACAAAACTGAACACTTTGGGGCCTTTTCTGTCTATGCCCCATGCTTCGTTAGTTAATTGTCTCACCATCCTGTGTCTCAGGTTCCCTTCCAACCTGTTGTTGGCTAAGTCTAATTGGCTGATGTATGCCATCATGTCTCTGGATGAGAATTGTGTGTTGAGCAAAGGAGTGTACAGGAAGGGAATTGGAAAAAGTGTGGTGAAGAGAACCTAAAGTCATACCAGTTATCCCAGGTGTCTTCAAGAATACTTAAAATTCCTTCGATGACTCAGATGTTTCCATCTGTTGCTTCGAAAGTGCTATTCTTTGAAAGCATCTTCTTGGCAGCTCCTTGACTTCCCAGGATCTGCTTGATCCTGAAGTCTGGGTCAAACTCATAGAAACATAAATCCAGGAGACCATGCTATAAAAAATAGCAGAGTTGTTGTAATCATAACTGTAGAACTCAAAATGCCTGATTCATAGTTTCTCTAGGCTATCTCAGATATTTTAGTGCAGAATTGTTCTGGCTGCATTTCTTGTGATTTTTATCATAATTCACAGTGAAGGAATGGGTGTCTCTATTGTCCGTTCCAGTGCTTGGAGCACAGGGCCCTGCAGCCTGTTAGAATAGCTTCCTCAGTAGCTTAATAAACCATGTCTGGTTTAGGTAAGCTTTTAGGAAGAAAACAGCAACAGAACAGAACATTTCCTATTGTTGATAATGTTTGTTAAGCTGCAGTGGTGCTAACAATGCTGGGAGCTCTTGTAGAGATGTCACTCCGGCTTCTAGCAGCTAGTATCAACTACTATGTAAATTGTAGTGGCTTAGAAGAAGTGCCGTCAGCCCAATGCTGAAAACGGCTGAAATGGTGTTAACAGTAATGGGAACTACTTACAAGCCAGTCTCCAGGGTGGACAAGGCTTAAGTAGGCTAGTGTTGGAAAGGGTATCTCTAGTGCCTGAGGTGTGTGATTTTTGCAATGAAATCTGCATAAAGAACATTATGGGGAAAGTTGAGTGGAATAAATGTCCCACAAGCAGTTTGCACTGTAACTTGATGGGGGTGATGAAAGGAAATTGTAGCAGCTGACTCGGGTGAAATACCAGAACAGATCAATAGATGACAGATGAAGGTAAGTTTACTCTGTGTTGAAGTCTAGAAATCACTATATGTTATCTGAGGATGCATAAATATGTAACTTGGAGGTGACCCCATTCAACTAAAGGGGATAGTAACCTACTTGGCCATGTTTGCTTGTGATTGTCTGATCACAATGGTAGCTATATCTAGATTTGCAGTCACAGCTAGGAATCATAACCATGTCCTGGCCGTGATGAAATTTAATAATAAGCAAACTTAGTAATGATCAAATTTAATGACCTATCTTTTAACTTGTATTTACCTATGCTGAATCACTCTGCTTTGACTATAGTAATAAATTTCTTCCAGCTTCATCTTTTTTTAAACAAATCAATCTTTTCAGCACCCAGCAATTACATGTTGCCTCCTAAGAGACCCAAGTGTAGTCCCATGCTAGGAGAAAACACAAGACTCAGTCATGTCTGTCTGATTGGTTTTTAATTCAGTGCTGGAACAATCTGTTTACCAAGGCGCTTTCAAGGTCACATGAAATCCACCTAACTTTGAAGTAATTTTCTTTCTTTTTGCTTCTTGCAAACTTCATGTCATTCTGGACCTATTATTTACCTCCCTCTCCTTCTACAAAAAAAACTTCCAAGTTTTCAATCCTGGAACAATTCCATATTTTTAAGAAAAATATCAGAGAGGTGAAAACAAAACTCTCTTTATAACAGGAAAATCCAAGAGGCTGAAATGATTGTCCAGAAAGGGGGAGGTAGTCAATGTTTCAGACACCTCAGTCAACACCAAGCACATGGCCAAAGTATAGACCAAGAAAAAAAGCAACAGAAGATTTTTCCATTGTCCTGTGGAGACAGGTGATGGAGTAACTAGTCCAACAGCATTGTTTTATTTCTGCCATATGATTCTGTCGAATGATCCAAACATTGATGGTCTTCTTGGGTTCAGTCCTACCCAGGTAAATATCCTTATAGGAATAAAACTGCTGCAGGCAGCACAGCATTTATCAATAGATCAATAGTCAATTTATTTATCTTATTCACATGCCAGCTGCCATATGTGATCCTGTCTGCTTGCCTGGTTGTTATGCAAAATGCTGTCAGACTTTCAGCTTAAGAGATTTCTTTTTCATACTTCTCTGGAATTAGATTTTTTTTCCCTCTCTCTTATGGCAGAGCTTCATCCTCTGTCTAATTTGGAACTAGTTTGAAACTACGGACTGGAGTTTTCTTAAATAGATTAGGGGGGATGAGTGCCAAATGCTCACAGGAAACTAATTCTTGTAGGTCCTTTGAAAAGCTCAGCTTTGAAGACTGACTTCTTCATGCTGGCCTAGATAGAGAAGAGGCCAAGCTGCAGAGGAAACTGCTAAAGGAATATTGCACTGCTCAGCCTGGGGCTGTCTGGTATTTTGAGGGCACTGACTAGAAATAAAACATCACCCACCCCACCATAATCACAGATACCCCATCCAGTCTCATATTAAGCCAGATCTGGCAGTAAAAGATAAGCATTACAGTGCTGTTGTCATGCTCGTATCCTGCCCCCGTGGCATTGTTTCCAGAGTCAAGGGCTCGCAGTAACCTGGAAGAGCTATCACCCTGAGGACTGAAGATAACTATTATTTTGTGCAGCCCACGAGTTGGACAATTAGGTTGAGAAAAGGGAAGACAAAACAAAACACAAACCAACAGCTCTGCTGTAGTAGCATCTGGGAGTATTCTGGGGGACTTTGGGCTAAGTTCCTGATGCTAACACAAAACTTGTGTTTTACCTGGGCAAGGCCTAAAATCTGTCTGTTTTGGTTCACACTCATTCTAACAGCTAGTAACACTTGCCTGCAACATACATAGGGGTGTCCAAAAATGTCTGTGTTTAATGACTGTGAGGTGCTTGGCTAAAAACAAGGGGCAAAGACATGTCTAAGCAGATGCCATTGTATAGACACCAAAATCCAAGAGAACGAGAAGGTTCTAGGAGTTCTCTGTCTCTGACTGGGGAACCTACTGACATCAGAGAGTCAATAATGTGTGCGGTATGCCAGTTGGAGGACATTAAGCGAAGTTTGTATCTTGCTGTTACTGAAAAGTGTGTTGCCTTTGGAAAGGCTCTGTCTGCTCATCACCTATGGGAGCAGTTGATGGCTTTTGAGCTATGCTCTATAAAAAAGATAAAGAACTGCTGAACAGAAAGGAGCTGGTGCCTTCTCCTTGCCAAGTTCCCAGGGAGCAGTGGGGCTGGTCCTGTTTGCTGAGTGTGCACTGTGAGTGGGATGCACTAACTGCCCTGCAGGCCCTGAAGGCAATATATCCAGCAGCAGGAGGTGTTGGGGTGTTCCAGTTAGCATGACAGTTATAGGCTCTGTTCAGTGTCTTCCTGCTCTGCTTTTTTACCTCTTTTTCAAACAGACTGTGTCTCGATCATTGTTTAATGCATTTAATTTCTTTTTTGTTTCAAGCGCCAGCCCCTGAGGTCTGTACTGAGCTTGTTTCTTCACTTACGTCCTTTGGTTGTCTTGGCCATTTGAAAATGGGGAATTTAATTTGCTCTGATGGCCTCTCTCTTTCAGACTTCTCACCCTGGGTAGAACTGCATGTGGCCTTGGATTGTCCTAGCCTCTCGGCTGGTGCAGTGGAGGGTCTGGGTGATGTACCCATTTCAGGCTTTTGTCTTTTCCTCCCTCTCCAATATTCCCCCCCCCCCTTTTTTTTTTCTGTTTCCCTT
>JANZLQ010000055.1:12342987-12394372 GCA_026212715.1 Elanus axillaris | reverse complement strand
CCCAATTTCCCCCCCCCCCGTTTTTTTTTTCTGTTTCCCTTGAGGGGTCATAGTGCTAATGAGCACTGAGACATCCCTAGTGGCTCCCTTTGTCTCTGACATGCATGGCCTTGATGGCAAGCTCATTAACGCAAACTCAGAAGGGGCAAGTCTTTTCTCAGATATAGCCATATACAAATGAAATGTATCCCCTTACTGTGACAAGGAGGAAGGCCTGAAATACGCATATCTGCCTCCTTAAGGTAGTAGTTCATCCCTTTCTTTCCTCTCACCTCCTTTCCCCCTTCAGCATTAGCACTTCTTACCCCTTTCAGCCATTAGAAGAGTAGGCTTATCGGTGCTTTCACCAGACATTAGAGAGTAGACTCCCCTCCGCTGACCTGGCAGGCATTTTCCTGGGTATGCTCCACATTAGCATGGGCTGTCTACACTGGCGAGACATTAGAGCATAAACAAGTGCCTCTCCCCCCACTACTCAGACGTTAGGTCATAGTTTCTCCTTATCCTGCCTCTGCATCAGGGATACAGACTCTTCCTCCTCCTTGCTAAGAGGTTTATCATCTTTACGAAGCCCTTAAAAGCTTCCCCACTGGCGGAAGTTCAGGTACTTGCTAGGGATTTCCCCTGAGGGTCAGAAGACTCTGTACTAATCCTAACTGTATCATGGGGTGCCATCATAATCGTGGTCAAGTCTTTGCAACTTCTCCACCTGGAAAATGAGCAAGCAACAGTGCAATATTTCTCTTTTATAAAGTGCCTTGAGACTTGTAGAGGCCTCACCCCTGCTTTCCAGGCAGTGGCACTGAGACTGTGGTGCCACCAATGGTTCTGAGAAGCAATGAAACAGTATCCAAGAATGATTTCTGGGAGGAAAGATTTCAGTGCCCTTTTGCACACATCATCTGTGAATCCAAGGCCTTGGTAGATCCTCCAAAGATTCACAGATTCAAGGATTCAGACGAGAGTATGCTTACCTAGCCCAGTGCCATGGATTCAGTTTTGGCCAATAGCAGCTGCTTCTGCAGAAAATGCAATTAAGTCTAGCATTGAAATTTAATGGAAGACCTGTTCTTGGAGGTGTTTCTTCAAAGAATTCAAGAATTACAGGTTTGATCATTCCCTAAGGCCAGAGCTATACTGTTCCCTACAAGTCTCTCTTTTTTTTTTTTATCACCTCAATAATTCTAAGTGATTTCACTAGCCATATCTATTAATGTTAAGTCCATTTTCCAAAACTGTGCGATTATCTGGGCCTTGGGTGCATCTTACAGCACAGAATTCTATAGGTTACATGGCAGATCGCTAGTATTTAGAGCGTTGCTTTCAATGTAAAATATTCTGGAACTGAGGAAGCCAGTATGTATTTGTGGTCATTAATCAGGGAGCTTAGCAATACCATACCATTTGCTTGACCAATCCCAACCAATCAGCAGCACAGAAAGAGAGAATACAGCCAAATACTATGCAAAACCTTAAAAAAAAAAAAAAAAAGCGCTTCAAAAATGTCACTAAGTAAATTCAAATAATGCATAAATTAGAGGGAATTGCAACTGGCTCATGGATATTCTATGAGCAGAAGATAAACATCTAAGTTAGTTGCATAAATTATTCATCATTACGTGTTTGCTCAGCTTTTCTCATCAGCTATGAAAGCCACACATCCAAGCATTTGGAGAGTATAACAGAACTGGGCTTTCACCTCAGTTATATGCCCTAGGAGTAGGAATTCCTAGGAAGGGATGGCATGCATAAGAACCGAGTGGAAAAAGTCCCCTTCACTGTGGTGTTTTAGATGTGGATGCTGCTAAGGGCTTGCATGAATGGGGACTGGAATTGTCTCTTGGCAGCAGGCAAGGCTGAAGATATGGCAATGATTTCTTTTAACCTCCTTCTTTTGCCTCCTACCAGTGGTGTCACGAGATGATCTTGGATCTGATGTAAAATGAACCCACTTTCCCAATACACTGTTTACCAAATTTTCATTCTCTCTTCCTACCGTCTCCCATCTTTATTGCCCACTGCTTTCCAGTGCATGGTCCTAATTGTAACTATTTGCCCTGTCCATCTCTATGCACTGAACTGAGACACTCCTAGGGTTTGGGTGTTGATATATTAATTCTTGATCAGTTGCATGTTTCAACTCTATGGTCTTTGCTTTGGAACAGATAACTTGGCAGTAACAGCAGCAAATTCTCTGTACTTTGTTGGGGAACATAAAGCATTCCCCCAGCCCTTTCTGAAAGCATGCTGGCTCTGGAGATCTCTAGTCCCTCCTGACTTTATTGGTAATGCTTGCAGGAAGCAGTAATCTGAAAACAAAAGTGTGCTTGAGTTTTACAGGAAGTAATAACTGTCTCTTTGGAGAGGAAGCACAGCAGGCATTTTTCCTATGCTTGCTAGTTATGATCTTTATGATAGGAACATGGGAATCTCTATTTATTATAAAACCATGCTTGTCTTTTAGCATCCAGATCTGCATGTTCCCATGCAGTGTAACTGCTGAAGGGGCCATTTCTTCTTCATGCAAAGGGATTTCATTGCATAGCAAGACTTGGGATTGCCACTCTAATCAGGAATGATTAGAGCAACCTCTTTGTAGTGTCAGAGAGAAGCTGTCTACTTTTAAGGTTTCTATTAAATCTATTAAAATCAACTGTGGGACCCCCGAACATATCTATTTCACAGATAGTAAATACTGGACTATTACACTATTCTGAGACAGCAGAGAGAAAAACCTATATTATACTCCATACAGTGAATACATGGACATTGATAATGTACTCATTATCTGCAGACAGCTTTGAAGCCAATGGTCTATGGTTTTTCCACTCCTGGTTTCAAGATCCTGGGTTTTTTTTTTGGTGGGGTTTGGGGTTTTTTTTGGCTTTTTTACAGAGGTTTTTCTAGAAAAGACCAGTGTTTCTGCAGATTTCAAGGTTTGACACTAATGACTCTTAGGATGTGGTAAGAGGGGTGTTTTGTTTTGGCATTTTTACTTGGCTTGTGAAAGCCTAGGAGCTACAGAGGAGGTATTAGCTCAGGTGTAAGGAGATGTTTTGAAGCAAAAAGCTGGCACTTTGCTATTTTAATGAATGCAACTGCTGTTAGGCAGCCTGGGGTGCAATCAAAATAAATACATGCATAATTGCATTAAGTAAAATAACCTAACACACATAAAGTGGACTGGGTATAGAATCAACCTGGGGAAAAAAAGATCTGGTTTGTGATCGTTGTTTTGCAGCTGACTTACAGCACCTCCTAAATCTGCCTGCATGTCAGGTTCTCTACCAGCAAAGTGGGGTTGCTGGTGCTGGTTGACACACAGTGATAGAAAGTGCTGTGTCAGTGCCAGGTATTGTCATGCCTATTATTTAAATGAAATTTTTGTCTTAAACCTGAGTTACAGGAATAAGTGAATGAAAAGTGTCAGAGAAGCTTGTGACTGGACGATCTGGAAGATAGCTTAAGATAGCGCAGGTGCATTGTAGGAGAGTCGTTATAAATGATATCCTTTCCTTTTAAGAAGGTTTTTTCTCAATATTTTTCAAAGGACATTAATAGGTTTCTCATCTTTTAGGTGCTCAGCTGGTGATGTATTTCAGAGGCCTGATATTTAGATTGCAGGTGTGCAAGGTTTTCTCTAGGCATTTCCCTCTGTGTTGTTTCAAAATGGATACCTGCAATAGAGCTGCATTTGCAAATGTTAACTTTATTTTTTTCCCAGTTGCTATCAGTTTAAAAGAAGGGATTAGAAAATAATTTTATAGTTTTTTTTAAAAAAAGGAAAGAAAACCAAACAAACCCTCCATTTTCATCCTGGCCTCTGTTTATATCTGAATCCATCCTTTTAGATGGTTTATCAAGCATATTGTTTTTCAAAACAATCTTTTGCTGTACGCTTGGTGCTGAAAGATTAAGATGTTTGGAGAAAGTGTGTTTTCTTCTGCCTTGCTTTCCAAAAGCATGCCAGGAAGGCTTGTGGACATGGGAATATAACAATGATCAGACTGGTCTAGATCTACAGTCTATCTGACCAGCCCTTTTGCTGACAGAAACCAGAATTTGCTGCTTTATGGAGAAGTATAAGAGCCCAAAGTCTGTGAGGGTGAAAGGACCAGCCTGCTTTCTTTGTAGGGAAATGCAGCCCTCTGCCAGACATCTCTGAAGACTCTGAGGCTACCTCCTCATCAGCCCAGATGTGTGATCCTCGAAGTGTATTGTCATTGTGCAGTAATGTCTCGCTTTTCCTCTTCTCCTCCCCCTCCCCCTCTGTCTAGCCTTGTGGCCTCACATCTGTATCCATGTAGGGGTATCCAACAGGATCGTCCCCTTCATCATCCTCCTTCCCTGCCCTCAGTGGCCCTCCCTGCCCCTCTGGACTCGAAGCCTCACCCCTGTTGTGTTCCTGTGTTGTCGCATAGGGAGTTTGCCCGTTGGAAGGTGAGGAACACAGCCATCGAGCGGAGGGACCTGCTCCACAATCCACTGCCCCTGATGCCTGAGTTTCAGAGGAGCATCCGCCTCCTGGGCAGGAGACCCACCACGCAGCAGTTCATTGATACCATCATCAAAAAGTACGGCACCCACATCCTCATCTCTGCCACCCTGGGAGGTAGGTGGCAACCTGGGCTGGTTTGTTACGCGGGTGGTGTTGGTGGGATGGTGAAGGCACTGGACAGCACCTGCAAGCCTCAGCTGTGCTGCGTGGAGGCTGGCTGGTAGCACAGAGCCAGGCTGCAGCTCCCCTCCACCAGTCTGTCGCATCATCAGACGGTGTGAAAACCCCCAGGGTACAAATAGCCTTTGCAAATGAATTCACGATGCAATGTGTGTGAGTTTGGCATCTGTGATACATGTGCACCTGTGCTCCTCTGACAACAGCATGTGTGTACTGGTGTGCATCAAGATAAACATGCTTCATTTAGCTGGGAAGCCTGTCTGTCATTCCTGCACCTCTGTCCTTAATTTGACAATAGAATGTGTTGATACCTCTTTTTTTTCAGAATGAAACTAAATGCAGGGGAAAGTATTCTTTCTTGCTGGAACTGGAGGAATTTTAAAGAGCTCCAGGAAAAGGGAGTTCAAGGAGTTGGGTGTGGAGCATGTGCAGCAGGGGAAGAGACGGCCAGATAGGCCTGTGCAGAATGCATAAGTGAAAGCAGTAACATGGGGCAGACTTCTGAAAAAAACAGTAGTTAAGTAAAATTAAAAATGTATATGCAAGGACTGCAGAGAGGTTTTTGTGTGCAAGCAGAATACGTTGGTGATGGCATAAGACAGAGTACTGTAGGGCCATTAACCCAAGAGCATGCACTGCTATTGGTTCTGCATGAACATTTCAAATACTGAGTATTGAAAACAGGAGGGGTGAAAATCAGCAGCTCCTCTTGATATTTGCTGCTGACTTTTTTTTTTCCCTCTCATATTATTTTTACCATTCTTTAGCCCATTGGGGTGTGCATTTAAATGTCTGTCTTTTGAGAACTGCTATTTGTAAGAGGAGCTGTACAATGGTAAAAGGTCTTGAGTTTAGTGCAGAGTTTGTTGCTGTTGCTTCTTCTAAGGTACCTGACCTCCAGCCTTGCCACATTGCTAAGTCTGTAGTGAACTTTGAGTAATTTCTGGCCATCTGTCTGTTCCCAAAGCATTCTGCAGACACTGGGATGAGATGTAGAAGAGATTAGATGTGTGCATATGATTCATGCACAAATGAAGTAGTAGGTAAATTGGCGCAGTTCCACTGAAGTCAAATGACCTTTCATGTGGCAAATGTCCTTCAGAAATCCTCAGACTGCTCTTCCAGTCCAGGCATTCAAACTGTCCACTCCATCAGCAAGAAATGTGGGAGAAAGCAGGTTTCCATGCATCGAAGAGTACAAATGACTGACTGCATCAGGCCCTAATGAAGTCTGCATAAAGATAAACTTCTTTTTATTGAGGACATAATTTTTCAGGATCATATTTTACAGAGCCCAAGCCAGCCAAGTAAGAATCCTGTAAAGTGCTGAGAGGTTTTTTGTGGGTTTACTTTTCCTTCCACTGACATGCCTTTTTCTTCTTGCCACTCATATCTGTGGAAATTCAAAATAAGACCTTTGATGGTAAAATATATTTTTAATTTTGCCTGGTTGAGGTTGTGAATTATTCACAGGGGCTTGTTTCTTCTCCTGATTTTACAACACAACAGTTTTAAATATGCAGAGGCTTGTAACAAGAACTGTTGTTGGAAAGGAGTGCTAAATGTTCCATCAGCCCAGAGCATGGTGAGCAATGGTAGGGAAGAAAAGAAGGTTTTATCTTGGCAATGGCAGTCCCAGAGAAAATGTAGATGAAGCTGGGCATGCATTATGCAAGGAGGACACACTCTAATCTAATCTAGTCTGTGGGCTAAACAAGACCACTGAGATATAAAACCAGCCATGTCCTGGCACCCTTGCTCTCCCAAGACCTCATGTCTCCTCAGAAAAGTTACAAGAATTCTGCTTTGGATGACAGTTGTTTGTACTTTAGCCTGATGTCTTACTAGGCTGCAAATGAGTGACAAGCACACAGGAAATTTTTTTGCTTTTAAATGCCAGCTGTTGCATAGACCCCAGGAGGCTGGGTGGTGGATCAGGGTGGCCCACCTGAATACAGCAGCTATTTTCACACCTGGCCGCTTGAGGAACAGCTCTGATGCCTTTCAACCTACCGAGCAGCCGGGTCTCCCTGGAGCCTAATAAAAAACTAGCTCTGCTCCAGTTTAGTTCTGACAAAGGGATTGGTGAAGGGTCACTTTGAGGGCATCCGTGCTCTGGGATGGAGCACACAGAGCTGAGAGCCAATTTGCAGGAAAAGCCCTGAAGGAAAGACAACTTTGAACATAGCATCTGCTTAATAAATGAGAAATTAAGACTTAATAATGCAGTAAAAGTCTATTAACCTCTCTTGATCTAAGGGTTGCTTTCTTATGCGCACTCTCCATGGGGATGCTGTGCTTTTCCAGGTCTGCATACATGTACACAGAACAGGTTTCCAGCAATGTTATTTCTGCTCAGCACCTTTCACTCCCAGGGACAGTATTTGTCCCTCAGGAGAAGCATCAAATGTCTTGGGCCTCACTTTCCTGGGTTTTTCACTCTTCCTCCCAGTGGAAGAGTCCAAACACCTCAGGGAGGAAAAATGACAGCTTTTGTGGGGAAATCACTGATTTCCACTGCCCTAGAGCACAGGTTTCTCCTGTCTGATATCTAGGAGCTGTCTCAGCTGCTCATTGCCTGCTTTGTGTTGTCTGGGGACTGAAAGCTAATGGTGGATCTCCTGGGTGACCTGAAAGCAGTGTTATTGTCTGATGCAATTCAATCCACAGTTCCTGGTTGCTCTCCATCCAAGGGATCTCCAATATCAGCATTCCTCTACTAAAATGAACTGGCCTGGACTGGAAAGGTCCTGATTTTTGTGCCTTGGCTATTAAAAGAAGGCATGATATTTTTCCAGAAAAAAATGTTTTTTCTAGTTACTGGTGGAATTGAAGAAGAGTTGATACCTGGATCCCACAGTTTCTTCTGAGAAGCGCAGCTAAGGGGAGAATTACCCCAGGTCTTCTGTCTCCTTTCACAGCTTCATGAAATGGAGGCAAAGCATCATTTATGTCTGCTGCGTCTCCATGCAGATAAATACTTCCATTACAAGAGAGATACAAAACTTTTGACTCAAAATACAACACTTTCACACTCATCTGGCCTATCTTCCCCCAAGGCTCTTTGATAACTCTCATGCAGGGGTCCTTTTGGTGACAAACAAGTTGCCTCATGAAAAGTCGCAAAGTCTGACCTTCCTTCAAATCCCTCTGTAAAACTCACCTCAAAGATGAAATGTGAAAATGCATTGACAGCAGCCAGGCATCTGGTGTGTGGTGACCGCTGTTTCTCACGCTAATCACAGTCATCTTATTACCTTGTGCTTTGCCGGCTGTTTGTTGGATACACCTGTTGTGTCTCATTAGATCTATGGGTTTTAAATCCTCTGGGACAGGAACCACCTTTCTGCTGTTTGTGTGGATAGAGCATGATGTGACAGAGCCTTGATCCCTGTCAAGGGCTCCTCACACTGCTCAATGCACAATAATGTTAATGGTGATCAAGGAAATCAAAGCTGGTAATTTTCCAGGGAAAGTGTTTTTGTGAGAAGCGACAGTGGTGATACTGTTACTACTGCAACTTTGATTGTAGTCAAAAGATAGTATGTTACTTTTAACAAAATATTAAAGAGATAAAGTTTTACATGCCAAATTTCTCCACTTAGCTCCCATGAAGCCAATTAAAAGATTTCAGCTGATCACGTCTTTTGATGAAAAGTATCTCCTTTCCACCAAAAATTTCCATTTTTCATGTCAAAGCCAAAGGCTCAGTCCTCAACCCTCAACATACCAATAGCTTGAAAAACTGAAATCCAGTAAAGATATTTTGATTTTCAGCCAGAATATTTTTGGTTTGTTTTCAGTGATTTGGCTTCCAGATAAAAGCTGGAAAATTTCCAGGGAGAGCAAGAGGCAGGGCTTAGTGTTTGGGGTTTGGTTTGTTTGTTTTTGTTTTTTGGGGGTTGGTTTGTTTGTTTGTTTTGGTTCTTTTTTTTTTGTTGTTTTTTTTAATGTATGCAATTAAAGACATTATTTGGACAAATCAAATGATTTTTTGCTAAAATGAATTTTTAAGAAAAGTGCTTTTTCTCTTAAAAAAAAAAAAGAATCCCCCAAAATGCTGAAAAACAAAATATTTCTTGGCCTAAAAAGTGGTGGTGCGTTTTTTTTTGACCACGCTATCATTGCCAGAGGCAACGTATTCATCAGTGATTCATCTATCAAATCAGAACAAGTACCATTCTTCTCACTGAGAGCTATGTAGAAATGGCACATTCCTATGCTAGGTATCGATTCTCTTCATTTATTAAAATCAGAACTTCAGATGTTAAGAATGCAGGATGGTATTCCACTTTTTTACTCCTATAATGCCAGCCTTATGTTAAGGATGAACTGGATTTTGATCTGGCTCATACAGCACAAATTGAACATTTAGGTAAATATTACTTCTCAGCTTCATGTCCTTTTCATGTATCTTTTGTTAGACTTGAGTTTCTGCTAATGTTTAGGATGTTTGGTGCTATCAGGTCTTAACTGCTTCACTCCTAGATTGTCTGTAATTACTGGCTCAAAATCACTTGTCCCTTATTTTGCCCAGTATTTTTTGCTCTCCACTTAGATTCACTAAATGAGACTTTAGGAGAGGAAAAAAAGGCAGAAAGGGTGGTTGGTTTAACTTAACTTTCTCATTTGCCCTTTCTTCTGATTGCTCTCCTTCACTCAGCCCCCTGCCATTACCCTTTTGCATGGTCACCGGAAGCTAAAGAGGTACAACTAGCATTTATCCTCTGTACCCACCTACGTACCTATGTCCTATTTGCAACTTAAATCATCATTTGTTCCTTCAAGAAATCAGGTCAGGGAGAATTACATAAAAATGGCATCTTCTCTGGTCAGCTGTGCATCGAGAGAAAAGCGTTATTCAAGTAGGACAAATGGTCTGAATCCTTTCCAACAGTTGTGATAAAGCTATGCTGGCTAATAAATATCCAAAATGTTATCTACTTAATTCAGTGGAGCTGATCTACAAGCGTGGTGGACCTGGCCTTTCTGGTTGAAGAGAGAAGGAGGCTCATATATACTACACTGAGGTTCTGGTACTGGTGAGGAAGGGTGGGCTCATTTAAGAGTGCTTTAGGTGTCAGACTTCTTTCTTTAGGTGCAGCATGTGACATCATGTGTTCCTGTTAAGACGACCCTACATGGCAGCCTCCTGGGCCTTACTGAAATCTCCTTTTGTCTCTGCTGCAGGAGAGGAGGCCTTGACCATGTACATGGACAAAAGCCGCCTCGACAGAAAGTCAGGAAATGCTACCCAGAGCGTTGAAGCATTGCACCAGCTTGCTTCCTCCTACTTTGTAGACCGTGATGGCACCATGAGGAGACTCCATGAGATCCAGATCTCTACTGGAGCAATCAAGGTACTGTATGTTGCTTTGGGAAGAGAAAGAAGATTGTGTGTCCATGCCAATACTGTAGGGATTTGGGGCAGGACTTTGAGAGTCCAGTGTGCCATCTTTTTTGATCACAAGTTGTTTTGTTCCCATGCTCATTTCACAGGGTAAATTGTTCTCTTATGGACCTTAGTGAAGAATTGATCTCCCAAGGCCAGTAATGCCTGCAAAGAGGTGGTCATTCGGTGTGATGGTTACGTAGAATAGGAGGCTTCCATTATGTGTGTCAGTGAGCTCTGGAAGGGAGAGAGGGAACAGATAATCCAGATCAGTGGTGGAAGTTGTAAGGGAAAGGCAGGTCTGTGAAATGGGCAACCCTGTGCAATCCAGAAGTATTTTCCTTTTGTGGGTGTAAGACTGCTAAACATCTATTAGATTAATTTACTACAAGAAAAGGTGAAAAACTCAGTGTGGCATTACTGAGGCATCTGGAATGAAACGGACAGAGAGACAGCTTGGGGGTTGCAGCAGGAAGGAAGGGGAGCTGCTCAGAGCATACAAAATAGGGAAAATAGCTCTGCAGACAAAGGCTGCCTTCTCTGAAAGCAATCATCCTATACTGGGGAGGGATTTTGTTGTTGCAGAGCTCACTCCAGGGAAGGCAATGTGGATGGAGTTGTCATTGTTAGCCATTTCTGAAAGGTTTCAGCTCTTGTTATTGTTCTGTGGTGTCTCATGGTTGAATCCATTCCCTTCTGGATGGGAAATTGAATTAAGATATTGAAACAGTGACAGCAGATAATCACCCTTTGTGAATTCAGGAAGGGCAGATCTCCTCCATGGCTGGAAACCAACAGCAACAACTGCAGCAACAGCACTGCAGGTCATCTGTGCTTCCATCTATCCTCAGCACAAGGATGGTATGCACGTATGTTGTGGGAGCACTAGGCACCATTGTGGGCTGGCAATCCACATCTGTATCTTGCTTTCCAACAGGAGAAGCCAGGGGGTAATTCCTCTGCTGGCTTCTGATGTTCTTCAGTGGACATCCTCTGAGAAACATCAATCTGCAGAACCTCATTGCCAAGCCCAGAATAATGTGCAGCACCATAAAGCAGATACAATTCCCCCTATTTTTGCAGCTTGTGAGTGTGCCAAACATCAGCCATGTCTGTCCAGTGTGGGGCATTTTTTCCCAATTAGGGAAGATGCATTCTGGATTGCATCAGCTGGTGACAAGGGTTTACAAGGTCTGAACCTGCCTGGGGAAGATGTGGTGTTGCAATCAATAGGAAAACTCTTTTCTCCGTCCTCCATAGGTAACAGAAACTCGAACTGGCCCCCTGGGCTGTAACAGCTACGACAATCTGGACTCTGTGAGTTCTGTCCTTCTGCAAAGCACTGAGAGCAAACTCCATCTGCAAGGTAAGGCACAGGAATGAGGGAGATGGGAATAAAGGGCATTGAGTGGGAGGATGAAATGAGAGAGGGATAGCCTTTTTTCTAGCCTTTTCCTCTCCTCTGCTGTGATCACATTCTTTGCTGTAAGTTCCCTGAAGCAGGATTGGTGGCTTCTGGTGGCTTCTTATGATGCTCAGCACAGCAGACCCAGGGCTTGACAGGGACTGAGCTAAAGGCTCAAGGAACTGCAGACTGGACCCCAATGAAGTGTCTGGGTACCCCTGCCACTGAATATTGATGGCCTTCTCTGTATTAGACATACACCAATGTAAATAAATGTAACCTTTTCCATTAATATTGAAGGGCCATTCTGTTCACGTCTCTCTGTCCCTCACAAATTGCTGATTTGTGTAAGAGGTTTGCAGATCAGCTTTTGGGGCTGTCTAATGACCATAATCTTTGGGAAAAGTCAGAGGTTTTATTTGGATGCTAGAAGCCATGGCTTCAGTCCCAGTTGGGGAGCTAGTCCAGAAGTCAACAGATAGAGGTCATGACTGAATTAATAAATAAATACATGCTGCTTAGCAAGAAGTCAACTTCAGTAGAAGGAGGAAATTCACTGGGCGTGTAATTTACTAAGGTTATTCCCAAGTTTTTGACAAAATAAGGAAATGTGGGATTTAATTGCTCATTTGCCCAGATGGTTTTATTTCTGGAATCCTTGTACTTGCACAAATTTTAATTTTTCAGATGAATGGGCTACATTACATTACGCTTTGAGTATAATTTGGCAAGTGCTGTTTTAATCTTGGTTTCACAGAAACTGGGTTTCATTTACCGAGTCATGTTGTGGATATATTATTATTGTTGTTATTATTTGCCTTTAAAAATAATAGACAGGTTGCTTTCACTATTCCGGTGATTATCTAAATCACTGAGTTCTGGTTCTTACCTAATTAACAATAAACAATTTGAGTCTTTTTATATACTGTGATAATGGCTGCTAGTAATGAAGACCCAAGGATGACACATCAGATAACTAGATAAACAGCTAAATAAGCAGACAGCTTAGTTTATAGGCAGACAAACTGGTAAGTAGGTAAATCAATACATCTCTATTGGCTATCTGATCCTACAAGAGAAGAGAAAAAGCAAGATGCCTGGGAGGGGGAAGGAGGTGGAGAAAGAGGGAGAATTTGAGAGAGAGGGGAAGTAAGGTGGATAAGGCTGTGATTTTTGATGGGAGCAGACAGAGGACCTCAGGGGTCAACTGCATGTGGGTTTCATGGAGCTTCATGGCATAACCCAGCACAGAGAGAGTCCAGACCCAAGCCAAGGGAGACAGTGAGGGAAGGGAGGAAGGTAAGAGCTCTTCCTAATAGAACAAAGTGACCTTTAAAGCAACACCTGAATGTTTTCTGCCTAATCTGGAGTGCGGTTCTTGGGATAATTACCCAGGATCCTTCCTTTGCTCTGAGAGGCCTCATTAGGAATTAGTCACAGGGCTGCAGGTAATGGATCGTGACCCAGTCTCCTCTGATCTGATTAGCAGCCGAGCATTAGCTGCTGACAGAAATCCATGTTACTACCTTCATGTCACTCTGGCTCTGAGGCTGGCTCAATAAAAGAGCAGCATCTTCCTGACAGGGAGAATTTCTGTTTCTGAACTTGCTTGCTGCCATCAAGCCCTGAAGCATCGTGGTTTCAAAGATGTGCCTTTTAGAAGATGCAATGGCCAGACCTAGAGCTGAGTTACCTTCATACCTGCATGAAGGGTTCAGGAAGGTCAGCCAGCCTGGAGGTTTAGGGGAGGACCTGGCTGCATGCACAGCCCAGGGTGTCTTGTTCTGCACCTGTGCTTACGTGGACAGAAAAGCATTGCTATCTTATAAACCAGTATCAGTGTGGACCCAGCATGCTTGTATATCTATGTCAGATGCCTTCACTGGGGTATATATACAGGTACTCTTATCACAGTAGCCCAGGCTTCCCTTTTTCCTAGCAGTATCTGGGGGCAGGTTCCCTGTCCTGTGCATGGGGAGGGCTGTGTGGTGATTCAGCCTCCTCACACTGACCTGGGGGGGTCCTGTTGTGGGCCAGGATCCCACAGGTGACTGCACTTCTTTGTACTTCGTATCCTCTTGTCCCTGCCACTGGCATGAAACTATCCCTTCAGCTGTCTCTGCTTCCAGTGTGGCTGATGCATGAGCTGCCTGGAAAAGGAGTAAACCAGAGCATGGGAGGGGAAGATGCTAACAGCTCTACAGTAGTCTGGTGGGGAACAGATGTTTGTGTTCCCTGGAAAAGTGTCCTAGGCTGAAATTTGAAAAGTTGAGGGGAAAAAAGCACAACATTTTGAAATGTTTTGGGAAATTAAAATTCCAGACACATAACCTGTTGGACAGTGTGACAGTATATGTCAATATTGCAACACGGCACTATTTCAATAAGGTGCAATCCTTCTGTGCTATTTGAAACTTTGTGACGTTAAACAGGAAATTGTATATTATTGTTACATCATATATGGTAATAGACTATTAAAATTTACATTACAATTAATATTAAAGTCTTTGCCAAGATGGGCGAGCAGTAATGACAACACAAAACGCTTCAGCTTTTCAGTGAAACAAAATAAGGAAGTATGAAAAATACATTTAGACCTTTCCCTGTCAAAAGTGCTTTTGGAGTCAACATGCTCTCTCAAATTGCTTCAGTGAAACTGCATTTTCAACAGAGAACTCTTCTGTGGAAAATGTTTCAAATAGCTCTAATTTAGAGCTGGGGAAATTTACCTCTTTTAATGCAGGAAGCCTTTTATATACAGTCCAAACCCAAACATTCTTTCTCTAATAGTTTTTCTAGGTGAATTAAGGACATGTTCCCTTGTCAGACACTTCATATTCTGCCCGTAGTTATCTAAGAAAAAACAAATCTGTGCTGCTTTAATTTTTAAAGAGGATCTTTCTGCTTCACAGAGTGTCAGATTTTCTCCTTGTGATCAATAAGTTACCTTCAAAACTAAGATATTCTCCCTAACACTCATCACCAGCAAACTTACCTTTTGCATCTCTTATCAGCTACTGAGGCTGCTGTGGAGGATGAGCCCATTCGTTGTGCATCCTGGCTTGGATTGAGGTGTTCACCCCATGAAAATGGTCTAGTGTCTCAGTCTTTAAGAGTAGGTTGCTCCTCTGCTTGGCTGCTGACATGAGGTTGCTTTTATCAGTAGGCAACACAAAGATTAAAAATAATTATAATTTTAATGTTTGCAACATTCAAAGAAATTTCTTAGAGAACAAAACAACAGCTGGGGATGTTTTTTTAAGGTCGTGCCTGGCAGCAGGGCTTTCCCAGCTAGGATGGCTAGCTGCAAGCTGCTTTGTGGGGCTGGTGTGCTACACAGTCCTTGGGACTACAGCTTTCCTGCTTTAAAGGTGGCAACTGAAGCACCCAGAGCAGTGGTCTCAACCAATATGGCCTTCTTACAATCTCACGTTTGTAAAGATTACCTTAACAATGATTAATCACACCTGTGCTTTACTGACATCTCTAATCAATTCAATTTCAGCAATATTTAGGCCCTGGGCATGGTATGGAACTACATAGGAATGAGGAGGAGGGGTACGAGGACTGAGTGAGATTCTACTGGCCCAGTACTTATAAAATATCTTTCTAGAATCTGGTCACAAATATGCTCAATACAAACGCAAAAATATTGGTATGAATCTGCCCTTGCCTGGTATGATGTTAAATGTGTGGGTATTTATATATATATGTCAAAGTACAAATGTGAAAGCAAGTGTGGTTCTATTTCAGTAACCCTAACACTGATTTCTTCACAAGGAAATTCCTGGCTGGAAGATCTGAGTAACATGTAATCCCTACAGCATGTTTGCAGTTTTAAAGTTAGAGCTTTGCATTTGGTGTATGTACAGTTGTGTTTCAAGGAGTAGCTGGATTTGTCTGTCACTTATGCTCCTGGTCTAAGCACATATTTGAATATGTGCTGCTTGTTAAATGCTACAATTAACTGCATGGATTCCAGCAGAACTGCTTACCTGATTAAAGTTAAGTATTTGTATAAGTATTTTGTTGAATTAGTGCTAAGCGTACAGGGGGTCTGATTACCTCTTAAACATGAGATTATTTTTTAGGAAAATTATCCTGGAAATATTTTTTTAGAAACCATGAGTTTTATGGGAAAAAAGCAAGCATCCACATGAGGCACTCTGTGGTGTCAGATGGGACCATGTTACGTTTTAGAGATTACAGGGTATTCATGTTTCTGCATGTGCTGAGATACGCAATGGATGTCCCTTGCAATGGGAAGTGCTTTCCCTGAAACTTTAGTTGCTTTTTTACCCTCTACCCGCATTGTCTCCAGAAAAAAAAATAAAAATCTCCAAAGACAGTATCATTTGTAGCTGGAAACAGACAGCTTGTTGGTGCTGTTATACAAGTTAAAATTCAAAGAGAAAATATGGTCAGCTGAAGACCCTGTGGTCATTTGGGCCTTCTATTCAAAGGCTGAGGCCAGGGCAGGTTGCTTCTCCATGAAGCAGAGAGTGGAAATATTTATTCATGGGACTTGGACTATGAATAAACAGGGTCAATGTGCATCAAGAAGTCCAGCCCCCCTCTCCTGTGAGCTTGCAAGGTCAGTGAACACAGCAGCCTTCAGGGTCTCCAAGCCCCTTTTGTAGATCTCAGTTCTCCAATAGTGCTGCACTTTCCATCTTGAAAGAAAGTCTTGGAGCCTGGCAGGTGGGACCACCCCTATTGTCAGTGTTTGAAGGGACCATCCCTCTGTGGTGGTTGCTTTAGATAAATCCCTAAAAGAGTCTGAACTTTGGTACTTCATGAAGACAACAGGAAAAAGCTGAGCTTCTTGTTGAGAAACACCTCAGGAAAGACCAAAGGGATGTCAAAATGCTAATCGTTCTTACGCTAGTTTTGAGGTGTTCACAGGGATGCTGAGGACCGTGGTCAGCCACTTGCACGTTCTCTCCATTCCCTGCAACAACACCCCAGAAAAAGCAGCAGGAGTTATGCAGACACGGTGCCTCCAAAGGCCAGGCTTGAAATCCTTCCCTGTGCAAGTGTCACAACTGCCTTCTCCAGCTGAAGGCTGCTCTGTGTTCACCCTGCCTGGCGGCTGCCACTGCGCTGTGCTTGGCTGCGAATTAGGTCAGACAACGGGGCAGCTCGCTGCCACTGGGCATGGTGCTCACAGAGACCGTGCCCTGGCAATAGCAGGAGGGGAGAGGAAACAGAGGTCCCTGTGCTTTCCACAACCTCCTGATACCCCCAGACTTGGTCTTCCAGAGGGACCTTGTCAAGGCTGAGGTGTCTCTGTGGAACGAAAAGCAAAAGGGTAATGGGGGTCCTGGGGGCGCCTCCTGCTGCTTTTCTCTTGCCTGAGGTGAACATGACCCGTCACAGAGATGGGCCTGAACTCCTGAAAGGAGTCACAGCCCTTCCTGCACACTCTCATCCTCTGAATTATTGTCTTATTTTCATTCCACTCCAATGAGCTGTCAGCCACAGATACAGTAATTCAGCGCAATAGAAACACAAACAGATGGGTAATTGACCCGCGTGCCTTCATTACACTGGAGTTCAGCACTGCTGTTCAAGCCATAAACTCCTTTATCTGCCACTCTGAAATCCCTGGGCCTTTTACAAGGAAGGCAAAGCAGGCCAGGATTCCTGCGAAAGGCTTGCTCAGAGTTATTGTCATCTCTGCCTTATGCACTGCAGAGGATGACCGAGTCTGACAAGCAGGACTCACCAGGTAGAAGGAAACAGCTGTGAATCCTCAGGGACAGCTGTAGGGAGCCTGCAGATGGGGGCTGGAGAAGGACAAGATGGAAAAACACATACACTGTACACAGGGCAAACAAACTGTTGTCGTGTCCTCTGGTACCTGAGCAAGGGTACACCTGCACTAATGCCTGCACAGATGGATGGATACACAAACACTTGATATGGAGAAAGAGGCATGGGGATAGATCTCTGGGCTAATGTAAATCTTCAGAGCACCACTGAAATCATTGGCACTAAATCCATTTGCACTTTTATAGGATTTGGCAAGTAGCCTTCCTAGCAGGGAGCGAGCTGAAAAGACTCAGGTACCTAGCTTCTGTATTTATACTGTGGGAGCTGGGCACTTAACTCTGCAAGAGTCTTTTATAAATCCCTCCTTGAATTATTTTCCTTTCTTCTGTTTTCCTTTCTTTTCTCTTTCAGTGTGTAGTCTCCTTGTTTCTGTGATACCACACCTATTAAGTCTCTCTCAAACCAGGTCAAAATAGTGTAATGCTCATCACTTCTGAACTACACTCAGTGCAAAGTATAAAACCCCCACACCTGGGAATAAGGGAGGCTTTGCTTTCAGATGCTTTGTACTGACTGTACTGGGATCCAGGAGTGGGATGAAGGGGGTACACTGGACACTGGGGAGGGGGAAGTTACTTGTCACCCTTCTCTCATAGAGCAGATGGGTTCTGTCCTCAGCTAACTCACTACTTGCACTGGAGGCATGCAATTTGTACCCCACCTTCCTTACTCATGACAGCTCCAAGAGAAATATCCCAGGAGCTTTAAATTCCTTAGCATCACTTTCCCAAGCTGTTAATGAAACAGGTTTTGAAAAGAACAGATACCTGAAATGACATTTTTTTTCCTTCACATCCCTGCATCTTGTTTCTATGCCAGGTCTCCAGATCATCTTCCCCCAGTATTTACAAGAGAAGTTTGTCCAGTCTGCCTTGAGTTACATCATGTGTAATGGCGAGGGGGAGTACATCTGCCGGAACAGCCAGTGCGGCTGCCAGTGTGCAGAGGAGTTCCCGCAGTGCAACTGCCCTATCACTGACATCCAGATCATGGAGTACACACTAGCAAATATGGCCAAGACCTGGACAGAAGCCTATAAAGATCTGGAGAATTCAGGTAACCAAGCAAAACATATTTTCTGATTGATTTATTTCAAATAAAACATGTCAGATTATACCAGCTAAGAATCTTTTCTTCCCTCAATATAATGCTCTAGTTTGGATAAAAAATGGATATTGAACCCCAAACCATGATCTTAGTCTTGAGGGAATGCCTTTTTTTCCTCTATTATGCGTACAGACAAAACCACACACCATACGTAAGTTTATGTGTAAGGGGATATTCTCCATGGAAGAATTTGTTTGATTAAAAACCTGTTTTTTCATACCAAACCAGTTTAGAATCTCTCTTTAATGGTTCTACAGAGAAACTTCCACAATATGAATGATGCAGAAATTGCTTTTCAGATTTGCATGAATGATTTATTGTGCTTTGGTGAAAGGCAATTCACAGAGAGAGAGCACAGGCCAGTTGACACATTATTTGAGATAGGAGAAGGGAAAATTACTTCTCTCTCCTACAGTGCCAATGTCTGCTGGTGTGAACATTTCTCTTCTCCCTCCACTTTGTCCCAGTGTGATGCTGGGGCTGTCAGTGGTGTTTGTTCCACACTGATGCTGGTAACACCTATAGTGGGTGTATTGTAATACTTATGTGATACGTACTCTCAAGGGCTTGAGATAGGAAAGAGAGCAATAGTATCAGTGCAATTACATCATTTCCTTTAGCAAATGGTCTGCCTACCCTGAAGCCACATGGGCACTAAGCAGAACTTAACTGAGAACTTATCCCGGTGCTGACTCTCATCTCTTAGTGTTAGACAGTTACCTTCCAGCACATTTTCTTTAATGATTATTGCCATAACTGTCCAGGTTTCCATGTTAGGAAGGAAAACTGTAAGGAAGGGACCATCTAGCTCCATTCAAGGCACTGAAGAATTCTTCTTCAGAAGTCTTCCCAGCAGCAGTTTCTTTCTTCATGTTGAAGGTCAGCTTAATCCCTTTAATGGTTGAAATGAAGCCGCCTATGATGTTTCCTCAATGGGCTGTTGAGGACTGCTTCATACTTCAGTATGTGGACCCTGCTGGCGTGTCTGCTGTTGCACAGATTCTTATGTTCAACTCATGCTGTCAACTTGGTGCTCAGTTGAGCAAAGTCAGAGTAGTAGTTAATGGCCCAATGCTGATGACTGTCTTGACATGACTCCCCCACATACTATTGGGAGCTGCAACGTTGGGGCAGTTCCAGAAGTAGGTCACTAGCTGAAGAGGTCAGTGGTTTTCTGGGAGTTTCTATAGGTTCATGGATGGAGTGGGTACACCAGGGCAAACCAGAAATGTGTATTTCAGAAGCTTCTGCTAGCTCAGTATTACACAAATTAGGATTATTGGCAGTGCCTGCCAGCACAGCTCTGCCACTAGTTACGTATTACTAGTTGCTAGTTCTGGCACAGGATCTTCATACAAGGTGCTCAAGAGCCACATGTTGGCCACCACTCATAAAACCCCTTTACGTTCCCAGGGGATCTAACCCAGACACTTAGAAGGTGAGAGCCCTATGGAGAGAGAATAATTACAGTCCCACAGTGATTATTTTACTGTTACATTCTGTACTTGTTGCAATCGATCTAAGCAAAGACTGTTGTAGATAATTATATTCGGTCTCCCTCCCCTTGAGATTTCAACAGAGGAAGGTGTTTTTCATTTGCCGTGTTAAAGTGACACACTGCAGTACAGTTCTCTGCTGGGCTGTAGCCATATTCCACCCAGGGCTGGATTTTTTCAGGGCTAGATGGACTGATTATGTTTAAAGCTGTTGCATATCATTCATCACTTTGTTGCATCATGCATGAACTTATCCTTTGAGATGAAAGTTGCTATCACAAAAGACTATAGTATTAGTATTTTGCTTCTTTGTTTCAATAAATATTCCTGATAACTAGACGATTTTCTTTATTATGAACAGCAGAAAAGAAATCTCTAATGACATCTGAAGGCTTTTCCAATAAAGTGGGCTGAAAGGCACACGAGTGCTCTGAAAGCAAATACCATTTGCACAGGAAGCTGCTGATAGCCTAAAAGATCTATATTCTATTTCTGATCTGTGTTGGATTCCTACATCAATTTGAAAAAATCATGCGGGGCAAATCAAGAGTTGGTATGATTTGGGATAGCATCTTCGAAGTCAAGGAGGCTGCAGTGAACTGATGCTGGTTTAAATCAGCTAGGAGCTCTCTTACTCCTGTGCTTCATTGCTCATGCGTAAATTGAGAAAAATAACACTGCCGCCTTCTTGGCATTTTAGTATGGCTAGCCAAAAAATTCTGCATCAGAACTGTGATTCTGGATTTTAAAGCAGCCTTTTGATTAAAAGTCATAGGGTAGTTATTTTTTTTCCAGTACTATCGCTTTCTGATGAAAATGTGATTTTTTTTTTTAACTGAAAAGACAAGCACTGGAAAAATGAAACTTTCATCTTTGAAAGAGATGTTTGACATGGCCTTTTCACTGTGATGCCACTATTCTTCTCCAGAGGCTGAACCCTCTGCCCCGTACCACTTGGGATGATGAGTCCTTGCCGTGGGACCACCTGCAGGGACTGGGTGACTAGGCAAAAAGAGAGGCCATGTTGCATTATGGGAGATGTAGTCCTAGCCATCATCAACATTATCTGTGCAGATAAATTAAAAAAAACAAATGCAAACAGATTTATTTGTTAATTGGAAATTCTCAGGTTTAAAAGTGAAATAAACCCAGAAAGTTACAAGGCCTAGCACAACGCAGCCATAGTCTTGGTTGGGGCCTCCAGTCATAGTTATAAATAAATATAAATAAATAACAAAGAAACTATTATTTTTTGAAAGTATTTTCTTTTTTCACCCACCCATCCCCCCCTTTAAAAACAACCCCATCCAGCTTTTACTTTGTCAGATTTCTTTGCTCATTTGTTTTTCCCCCAACGTTGCTCTGCAGTATCAAAATGTGCACACTGCACTGAAATTTCTCCCTTCCCCGTCTCTATGAAAAATGTAGCACATTCATCATCAGAGGGAAAAGAGCTTGGTCTTTTGCACAAACAGGCTTTTGAGGAAATTGATTTATAAGGGGCGGAAAGCAAATGCAAGGCTTTTACTGCTGAAAGGTACCAGGAGTAATCAGCATGGTCAACAGAAGCAATTATACATGATGATAGTTTCAGAGGACCACTGAACAGGAGAGAATCATTTTTGGGGAGGAGAAGGGCACTGAAAGCAGCATTACAAATAGAGTGAAAACCTGAGAGATGATTGCAAAAAAAAAAATCTCTCAGTTATCTTTGGGGAAGAAAGGAGATAAGCAGATGTCCTGTGGATCTTGATAGTGCAATAATGATAATTATTTTTATTAGGTGCTCAGTTTCACCATGTGATGAGTAGGACATGAACATCCGTTTACCATCTATGTAATGATGGTACTGACTAATGCCTTGATATTCTTTATTAGGCAGTTAAGCATGAACTGCAAGTTGCTGAATAATAGGAAATCTGTTATGCAAATATATACAAAATTTGTGCGAAAGGTTGTAAATTATCTGGTCTGATTTTCTCCAATAACTCTATGGATTATTTCTTCTTTTTAAAAGATACCAGCCTTTACAAGCTTTCATTTTTTGCCTTTTTTTTGGAGATTGTCCTCTTTCCTTCTGAAAATGGGATGAAGGAGTTTTTAAAAAAGGATTAGGAAAGGAAGAAAAATAATGTAGATAACTTACAGGAAAAGATCTTGTTGGTTACTTTGTGGGGTTTATAGCAAAGTAGCAGGACTATCACCAGCACTAGATCAGGTCAGCCACGGTTTTGTCTAGCAGAGTCTAAAATGAGACATCCTTCTACATCTGTGGGCATCATGTTCCAGTGCTGCATTACCTCCAAGGGAAGAAGTTTTTTAATAAATCATTTGAACTTCTTAAGCTGCCTGTCTATTACTCCTTGTTATATCGTCTGTCTCTAATAAGAAGCGTTTATCTCCTTCATATTTTAAGTACCTCTTAAGCAGTTGTAGGCTGTAATTAGATTGCCCCTTGGCCTCTTCTTCACCAGATTAAAGAAGTGCAGCTCCCTCCACCTGACCTTGTAGGACTTGTGCTCCAGGCCCTTGCCCATCTCGGTAGCCCTCAGCTGTGCCCTCTCCAGTTTCTCAACACCCATCTTTAATTGGGTGTCCCTAAAGCTGGCAGAGAAACGCAGATGCAGCTTCAGTGGTGCCAAGAAGATGGGAATCTTAACTTCCCCAGACTACTGGGTTTAGCCCAGCAGGCGGTTTTTGTTATTTCCAGTGAGAATGTAGTGTTGACCCACCTTCAGCATGGTGCCTGCCACAACCCCCAGGACTCTTCTATCAGCTGTTATTCAACCACTTGTTTCCAAGCCTGTACGGATGCGTGAGGTTGTTCTCTCCTGGTGCAGAACTTTGTTCTTTATTGTATTTTCTAGGGGGTTTACTGGCCAACTCCTCGTGTTTCTCAAGGTCTCAGTGTGTCAAACAGTTTTCTGGTATCAAAAACTGCATTATTTTCTACTGAGAGTGTAGGAACCATCTGTCTTTTCCATACGAGGATATCCCAGTCTGGTAATCAGAGTCTAAGCAAACCGTACTTCTCAGTTAGGAAGAAAGGGGTAGTCAGAAACAGAAACAGTACCAGATTTTCTGGTTTGTGATGAAAAAAACTCAAACAAACCCTATATAATGTTTTTTTTCATTATTGAACAAAATCAAACAGAAATAAAGTGATTACAAAACAACATTTAACAACATATTTTTGAATTAATTAGATTTTTTCCTTTGGCTAAAATGGACACATTTTTTTCTGACCTTAGCCCTGCAAACTATTTTATTTTATTTTCATTGTTACATAAAGCAACTCATTTAACTTCAAATGAAGTTAAATGAGAAAAGAGAATCAGAATGCTCTTTTTAAAAAATGAAAGCAGGACATTTTAACACAATCAAAACCCTTCCTCTGGGGATTTTTTAAAGCTTTTTTTTCTCTTTTTTTTTTTTTTTTAACACCACAAAGTGATTTGACTGGAACAACAAATGGTATTTTAGGAGCAGCTAAAAAACAATTTAAAGGAGAACTCTTTAACTGACAATGATTACAACTCCCTGCTTTTTGTTCATAGCCCCTAGACTATAATCCCATGCTCCAGGGAATTTGCTCCTTTTTTTTCTTCACCTTGTACACATTAACGTATTGCTTCACCCTAACACTCTCTGAGTTTCATTTCCCATATGGGATCAGCAACAGCCATGGAATTAATGGGCTTCCTGGGGCAGAATGACAGACCAGTGAGTTAATGGACATCACCTTCCTTTAGCAGAGCACTGATGGCCTCATACACCATTGCAGTTTCTCCATCCTGCTAATGAAAAGCTTTGTAACTTTGTTACAGTTCAGAAACCCCTGTATTTCTTCACGTTTTTATGTCTTCCAGATGAGTTTAAATCCTTCATGAAAAGGCTACCTAGCAACCACTTCCTGACCATTGGGAGCATCCACCAGCACTGGGGGAATGACTGGGATCTGCAGAACCGCTACAAGCTGCTTCAGAGCTCCCTGGAAGCCCAGCGCCAGAAGATCCAGCGCACTGCCCGCAAACTCTTTGGCCTCAGTGTCCGGTGTCGGCACAATCCTAACCACCAGCTGCCTAGAGAAAGGTACCTTTGTCCTTCATCAGGGATAGGTGTGATGTGATGGGTGACTGAAGGAGCTGAGCCTGGGCTTGGACCTAAAGCTTACAGCTGAAATGTTTGGATATAGTGTGTGCTAACATGGAGGTTTTGGGGGATAATCGTAAAGCCTGGGAGTGGGCTAAAGTTTCTGGAGGAGTAAGTAACATTTTGTCACATATCTAAGCACATTCACATCCCTTCCGTGTGGTCTTACCTACCCAGGTGAAGGACACCCACTTATTCTGTAGTGTTCTGCAAGAATATTACAGGGCTGACATCAGGCAGCCAAGCAGACTAAGCTGCTTTTTAAGTGATTTTGCCTCATGTACCACAGCCAAGCTTTAAGCCTCCATTTGCTGTTAAAATGGACATATGGAGCACAAGATGCTTCATCCCATTTTTGAGTTGTGTTCCTCAATGAGTATAGGGAGAGTGAAAGGGAAGCTTTACTTTCACTTGGAATAGATCACATCTCTTCTACAAAATGCAGAGTAAACGTGCAAACCTGCACTGACCAGAAGCTTAGCAATGTTATTACAGATGGAGAGAGTAGATTTTCCATTACAGCTACAGCAACTATTGATATCCAATAGTCACCTCCTGCTGGCTCCTTTCAGCCCCGACCTATGGCTGAGTTTAAGATTGGTTCCAATAATTTTTTGGAGATTTGCATCCGTGGATTTTTATAAATATCTCTTGCTGTTTCTTTCTACATTGTCTGGAGTGAATACTGAAAATCTCAGAAAAAATGAGTCCAAGTGCCTTTTCTTCCATGATTGTCTTGGAAGGGTCAGGCCAAGTTAACATTTGTAGAGGAACTGATTTTTCACCTCCTTCTTTACCCAAATATTCAGTCTCAAGAGAAAATTAACTGATTGACTGCTGTGTCCTGTTATTACCCAGCCCCCTGGCCGCTAACCACACTGAGTTTTCATTTCATCACTGTGCAGCTCAGGAAACTCTTCCAGGGCTTAACATCTCTTTAATTACCAAGAAATCTCATGTTTCTGGACAAAGACTTGATGGACTTACTAGGGATGAGGAGAAACATCTATTAAGTTTAAGAGATTATGAAAAAAAGTCTTTGGAGAACTTCCTAAAATTGGCCCATTCCTGCCAATTTGCTGAACTACTATAAACAAGCCAACTGGTGGAGGAGTCACAAGCATGTCCAGGCATTATTTCCAGTTGTGCCACAACAACAACAAAGTGAAACAGCAGCAGGCAAATATCCAGCCAACCATGTTGCTGCTAAGCATTCAGATAAATATGTCTTTAACATTTCCGTTTTAAAAAGTCAGCCACGCAGAAAGGGAGCCTCCAACTAATACTATAAAATTTGGGGGAAGGAGGACGAAATGGATGATGGCAGCTGGATTTTTAACTGACTGATGTGTTTGATCTGTTTAAGTCAACACCACCAGGCATATCATCATTCCTTTCTTATTTCTCATTCTGCATTTTTAGTGAGGCAGGGGAGGGGCTCGGTAGACAGATGTGTAGCGGAAGAGGTATGCATTTCATCGTTCTTTTCACAGGGCTTGGAAACACTCTAATTTTCTAATTGTTACTGTACAGAACGACAGACACTTATCAAGCATACCAGTGGCTTTGAAAGGATGGAAAGGTTCTATTAAGAGCAAGCCTCTCCCTCTCTTTAATACAGATAATAGTGAGCCTACTTTATATATTCAAAAGCAATGTAAAAAAGAAATAGGATTGCTGTTGATTGTCCTCAGGGAAAGGAAGACATGGCATTTCCAGAAGAAAGAAAGAGTAGAGATTTTGGCAATTAGGCTGATTCTCCATGACCTTTTGCAATAGCTAAGAAGGAAATATATATATATATTTGCTCTGCACTGCTTTTGCTTAAAAACCACTTTTTTTCAGGCAAGTTTGTTGGTTTAAAAAAGAAACTACTCCTCAGTTGTTAAAGTTTCAATGTTGAATGAGTACCTATAGTTGCATTTTAAAACTCTGGATGTAAAATATAAATAACATCCAAAGGAGGGGGGGGTGGTTGATACATGATCTGGGCTCCAGCCAAATTGTCATTAGTTAAGAATACATCTCTCAGCTGCTGAGGATAAAAATAGCATTTTTTTTCTTCACTGTTCCATACAGTGAAAGAAAGCCCCAAAGTACCTTCACAGCAGCTAGTGCTGGCTGGAAAGTGAAAGGTGCGTTTACAAAGGAAAACTTGTTAAATCCCTACCTCTTTTCTTGCAATTAAAAAAAAAAAAGAATCTGTCCTGCTGGATCAGAATTTTTTTTTATGCGTGTGTGTGTGTTTTTGTTTGTTTATTTTTTCTTTTGGTACGGTTTGGTTTTCTAATCAGCTCAGACACCATCTACAACAAAGCTGCATCTTTGTCTCAAGGGACACCATCAGCTTCTGCCCCTCCCCAGACCTGATTAATCCTGCAGGAAGAAAAGTCAGGAGGAGAGAAAATTATTCATCACCTTTCTGTATAACCTGACCTCTACTTCTGATCTGAAAGCCCAACACTGTCCTGATAAACAATTTTTGTCACAACAGATAGGTTTTAAATAGTGAAACAGCTCTGCATGATTACCTGGCTCCAAGTTCCCAGCACTGCCAGGGGACGGACTTGCATGTCTCTGGTGAGCAACAGCAAGAAAACACTGCAAAATAACTCTCACTCATAGCTTTGCCTGGATGTAATTTTTTTTCATTTTAGTTTTGGAATGTAAGATATTAAAGTTGAATGTAAAATTGCTTGACAGTGACCTTTGAAGACATAGTTTTCCTTTTTTAAACTTCACATGCTCTAGTACTTTATACTTTGAACTGGCAGAGGTAGCAAACATTAGGCAAGATAACTCTTGCAGTTATATTAAGAAGAAAAAAGATAAACTGATGACTCCTTAATACAGATAAAATGATTAAAATGAAAACCAGTGGCTACTCTGCTACTGGCTTTCAGCTCTTAAACGGTGGCTATTTTCAGCTTCCTTCTGCCCTGACATCTCTTGGTTATATTCACGAGTCTGAGCCATCATAGGTGTGTGTTTTAAGAAGTTACCTCCTGCCAGCTGAAGGGCTGTGACTAGTCCTTCATACATTCTTACCCTGTCCAAGTTGCAAAACAAAATAGGGTAATTTATACCACTTTTCCTCTCTCTCACTCTATCAGACTTCCCATTGTCATGTTTGTAGCCGATACCTAGCTCTGCCCTGGGTTCTGCATTTTCATTTAATTATGTCCTTTATTGCTGCCATCAACAGATGGTGGGTAGCCACCTTTTAATTTTTTTTCATCCTACCTGTGTCTTTGCTGAATGCTAAGACATATACCCCCCCACCCCCCAAAAAACAACAAACAAATACCCCAACCCTCTTTCTCCCATTCTCCTTCCATCCTTCCTCCACAAAGTTGATCAGGGATGGAAGGATAGCTTCCCCTGCCCAAGACAGAACACACCTAACACAGACAGTGTATGGTCATCTGACTCTAATTGTTATTGTGTCCTCTGCTGTATAGCTTGACAGTCCTTGTCCCATGAACTCAATGGTGTTGTCAACATGTAAAACCTGTGTAAAACATCAAGCCAAGCTAGCACTGCAGAAATAAATAGGGAATCCTGTGTACTCACTCACCAGTGCAAGAGGAAATCAGGAGCATCATGTTCACTTGTACAGAGCTGGAATTGAGATCTATGCATAGTAGTTGTTCAGCGTGTATTTGGCTGTTGTTTGCATATGCAGCTGTATGAGGCTATTGGCAGCTGCACAAAAGTGGTAGCAGTATGTGCACAGAGGCATACCTCTGACAGTGCCAAATACCTCATCAAACCCACCTCAGAAACCACCTTTAGTCCTACGAGCAACCATTACTACCTCACCTGGAAGCCCAGTCCCACAAAAAGCAACAAATGTGACCATGGAGAGAGCTGTAGAAATCAGGGAAATACTGTCCTCGCCTCATGGACAAGGGTAGGGATGCTGAGAGGGGACACAATGGAGCTGGACATTTACCATCTGTTTGCCACCAGTCTGCTGCCTCTGCTTTCCATATTCCTTGTGCCACTGGGCTTCCTGTCCTTGTCTTGGTAGAAATTACAGTGGGAGTGGGAGCTAGGGATAAAACTTGAGGCTGCAGGAGATTTCTCTTCAAAGCAACCTCTGATTTTCATCGTTATCATCAAGCCCAATCATGGGAAGAGGCAGCATGCAGGAACCTTGCGCTTTCCTGAACACAGGCAGGCAGTGTGCATATATTGGAGAATTGCTTTGGGTTTAGTTCATCATCCACTTACTCAGTATTCCTCAGCTTCATGCTTAGATTAGTGGTTAGAAGCAAAGAATGAAGCCTTCAAGGAGGTGCATGGAAGAATCGAGGTGGGTTCACGGCACCTTAGGGAGATTAAAACTTGGAATCTGTGTGCCTTGCTAAAGTCAAGTGCATTCAGCTGGTTTTCCAAATAGGAACTGCAAGGCTTCAGATGGGGTAAAAAAATATTTGTATTGCTGAAATTGAGCAAAAATTCACCTATGAGCAGAAGGCAGACTCAGCCCCCAGGGGATGGTTTTGAGAGCGCTTGTTGCTGTCATCAACATGTTTTGCAGTCACACTGTGCTGTCCCCTCCTCTCCAAAGCAGAACTGTCCTAGAAACCGGGAGGAGCCCTTTGCATTTTCTAGGGACTAGGGCTGTCACTGTCTCCCTCTATGGCAGATATTTACAGAAGTCACTGTCTTGCTCCCCAGCCAACCTTGTCTTTTCCACTAGCAAGAGAGCTCCTGTTACTGTGAATAGAGGAAAGAGACCCTGGCAGCCCTGTACCACAGGAGGAATGTGAAAATTCTCTTCCCACATCCAAGGCTTCAGAATATTCCTGCTAATGCACTTCCTTTTTTCTCACTCTGTCTCATTTTTTTTCCCTTTCACTCAGTTTCTTCCTGCTTCTTTTCATTCCTGCCTGTCCTCTGTCTTTCAGCTGTTGCTGTTGTTTTAGTTTTCCTTTTTCCCCATCCCTATTCCTCCTGCCTACTGCATTTCTGCCTCATTTTTCCTTTTACCTGTGCATTTTCCCCCTCTTTCTTCCCCTACCTTTTCTGCTTCTGCTCCTTATTTCTTTCCTTCCAGTGCTTTCCTCTGTTTTATACTCTCATCCCTCCACTTGCTCCCTCCCCCTAATCATCTTGCTGTTCTTTGCTGCTGTATCATTTAATGCCTTCTTTGATACAGCCTACAGCTTAATGATTATTCGGAGGTCAGGCGATGCAGGTGCCATGAATTTCACTAATCCAGCTCTGAGAGCCTCTGTCCATAATCACTCCTCCCGTTCTACAGGGACTGAATCCTAATTTGTCATTAGCCAGTCCTCTCACTGCAGCGCTACCAAGAACTTTTTGCCCAGAGGAGACAATGAAGTATTCATTAGCTGGGGGGAAGGCGGAGGGGAGGGAGCAGGCGGCTGAACAAGGCATTCTGCTGAAGGCTGCTGAGAAAGGAGTCGCTGTGCTGAGATTTCCCGGGCTGGTGGGGAGGGGGGAGACGGGGGCAGCAAGGCAACATCGCAAGTGGGTTATACAAAAAGCAAGCATGGGTTACAGTGTCATTCATTAGGAGTCATTCCAGGGCTGCAGGATGTGGAGGTGAGGGTGCTGATATAGCAATTATGGGAGTGGTGGGGCCTGAGAATGGGCAAGTGTGGCTGCTTGTTAAGGGGAGAGGCAGTAAGAGGAGGTTAATTAGCAGCAGATTTTTTTAAAGGAGAAGCTGTTCTATCAGCTTTGTCTCTATGCTCCCTGACTTCCACCCCCTTTTCTGCTGTTACTGAGCTCTGCACCATAAGCAGAGGTTACTACTGGCTTTGCCTCATCCCATTACTGGTCTGGTTTTGGAGTGGGGAGAATTGCCAATGACATGGAGAGGAGTTTTCTCCTGCTAGCCTAGGAGTTATGCTGATCTACAATGTCTGATAGCACCTCAGCCTCTGGCATGGCTTTATCAGCTCCGTTCCCATGGTTGAACATTGTCACTGTGGCACTGATGGGATACTTGGCAGCAGACTGTGTCAGTCTCAGCTCCTAGAGCAGTGTGAAGAGAGACTTCAGATGATCAATTCTAACTTCTAGCTATTTCTTACAGGGCTTTTGCTCTCCACCAAAGGAGTAAACAGCAGATGAAAGATTCAGTCTAGAAATAGACTGGAATAGCTCCCAGATGCCACAGCAGGGCATCAATGTTCTGAGAGCTCAGCCTCAGATATATCCCTGAAAACACTGTGGCTCTAGTAAGATGCCAACACCAAAGACTGTGAGGCTCTACAATGCTAATGCTTTCTTCTTCCTACCTGCAGGACAATACAGGAATGGCTTACCCGGGTCCAGTCCCTGCTCTACTGCAACGAGAATGGGTTCTGGGGGACCTTTCTGGAAAGCCAACGGAGCTGCGTTTGCCATGGTGGCACCAGCCTGTGCCAGCGCCCCATCCCCTGCATCATTGGGGGCAACAACAGCTGTGCCATGTGCAGCCTTGCCAACATCTCTCTCTGCGGCTCATGCAACAAGGGCTATAAGCTTTACCGGGGTCGCTGCGAGCCTCAGAACGTAGACTCAGAGCGGAGTGAGCAGTTCATCAGCTTTGAGACAGACTTGGACTTCCAAGACCTAGAGCTGAAGTACCTGCTGCAGAAAATGGACTCTCGCCTGTATGTGCACACCACTTTCATCAGCAATGAGATCCGCCTGGACACCTTCTTTGACCCCAGGTGGCGCAAACGCATGTCCCTGACCTTGAAAAGCAACAAGAACCGGATGGACTTCATCCACATGGTGATTGGGATCTCCATGCGAATCTGCCAGATGCGCAACAGCAGCCTGGACCCCATGTTCTTTGTCTACGTCAACCCATTCAGCGGGAGTCACTCTGAGGGCTGGAACATGCCCTTTGGGGAGTACGGCTACCCACGCTGGGAGAAAATCCGCCTCCAAAACAGCCAGTGCTACAACTGGACCCTGCTACTGGGCAACCGGTGGAAAACCTTTTTTGAGACTGTCCACATCTACCTACGCAGCCGGACTCGGCTGCCCTCCCTACTGCGTAACGAGACTGGCCAAGGGCCCGTGGACCTTTCTGACCCCACCAAGCGTCAGTTCTACATCAAGATCTCAGATGTGCAGGTGTATGGCTACAGCCTGCGTTTTAATGCTGACCTACTGCGCAGTGCTGTGCAGCAGGTCAACCAATCGTACACGCAAGGTGGGCAGTTCTATTCTTCCTCCTCTGTCATGCTCTTGCTGCTGGATATTCGGGACCGAATCAATAGACTGGCGCCTCCTGTGGCCCCAGGGAAGCCCCAGCTGGATCTGTTCTCTTGTATGCTCAAGCACCGCCTGAAACTCACCAACAGCGAGATTATCCGTGTGAACCATGCTCTAGACCTGTACAACACCGAGATCCTCAAACAGTCGGACCAGATGACAGCCAAACTCTGCTAACCCGGACTTTTCAGTGGACATGTTGGTGATTGATCCTTTTGCTGTAAAAAAATAAAAGAGAAAAAAAAATAGAAAAAAGTAAAAAGAAAGAAAGAAAAGTCGGGGAAAAGTAAAGAAAGGGGGGGAAAACAAGATTTGTAAAATGTAATTAATATACAAAAGAGAAAAAAAAGAGGAAATTCTTCATTTGTTGAAAACTAAACCCGTTCTAGCAGCTGTATAAAACTGTCAGGCATGTTTGTTATTTCTATAATCCGTCATAAAAGGGTAACACCTTACTCTCTCTTGATCTTGAGGGTGTTGCTTGTTAGTCCTCAGGGGCAGCAGAGTAAATAAAGGGAGGATCAGAGAGAGGGGCAAACTTCTGTAATGAACTGTAAAGTTTTCTGCTATGCAGGTGCCAAGACAAAGAGACAAACAAAAAAAAAAATCAAAGCAAACAAACAAGAGTTATATGTAAATGTAAAAGAACTGCCATTATTCCTATAGTGGGAGTAAATGGTTAAAGATAAAAGATATTTCTTCTGTTGAGATTTATGCCAGCTTTATGTTGAATTATTCACACAGCCTATGCTGAGCTTTACTGGAGGACAGAAGGTGATGGCAGTCCTTTGAGAGTAAAACTAATGCCTTGTTGGTGAGAAGGCACCTAAGAGGTGGAGGGTGGGTGTAGGTCTCAGCTGTCTTCACTTTGGGATTTCCATCTTGGAAGAGTTTTCACCAGAGGTAGAGTCTCAGCACTTGCTGAAGAATGGGACATGTCAGGTCCCTTTGGCTACTTTGCTGAACTGGAGTTCATGCCCTCCATCGTACTGCTGTTGCCTTCAGTAATGTCAGAGCTTAATCCCTTGAGTATCAACACCCGTAAAGCTTCAGACTCACTCATCTTTAAGGTACTTCGACAGAGTCCCTATAAGAGAGAAAGCCAAAATCATATGCCACTTTGATAAACCTAGGCTTAAAAACAAACCTGAGTTTGGCTTTTTGCCTCAGGCTCTGGGTTTTTCAGTGACACTGGGAAACCCTCATCACAACAAAAACCAAAGCACAATGCAAGAAAACACATTACCAAGGAAACCTGGAGACACTGAAGGGTATATGTGTGACTAGTTCTTTGGGGAAGGAAAAATCCCTTTTACTTTCTTATGTTTCTATGGCTATGAATAGCATCCTGGTTTCACTTACACTTTCTTTGTCCACAAAAGAAAAAATTCACAGAAAACATGAGAAAATTTTATTAAAATATCTGCAAAAATTAGCAGAAGGGAAGAGAACAATAACCAAATCTACCCTGAATTTGCAAGGATAAAGCCAAATTAAAAAGGGTTGAGTTATCAAAAAATAGCTAAAATAACTAAAAGGTGGGCAAAATTTTGTGGAGTGTGTGATCATGTGTGTTTGGATTTAAAAAAAAATAAAATTGAGTGGAGTGTATGAATGTAGAATTCAGCTGAGCTGAGTGATGAAGCCTGAACATGGTGGGAGGTGACTAGTGGGGTGTTTCTCTTAATCTCACTGTTTTTTAGTTGAAGTTGATTGTGAGAAGGTCTAGTGAGAAAACAGAATTTCAGCCCTCCTAGAAGGCAGAAATAAATATTTGATTCTGTTGGCATCTAGCACTAGAGGAGTGTCCTGGGGAAAACCAGGTCTGAGCAGGTGTGGCAGTCCTGATCCAAAGTCCAAGATTCAGATCTGGCTTGAGATTTAATGTGTTGACTCAGTTGAGTTCAAAATAGTCTTGCAGAAATTTTTACCTTCTTATTTGGAGACTTTGGCTCAGATTCTGAGAATAACATCAGTTCTTCTGGAAAGAGCTAAATGCATTTTGGTGTTATTCATGTGACACCAGGGATTTAGACAATTAAGTTTGGCTTCAGGTTTAGTTTCATTTGTGTGGGTTTGGTTGATACTCATCCAAACTGAGAAGGAATTAGATACCTTAAGGTAAATATACATTCACTGAACTCTCCTGCTGAGCTAGCAATTGAGGGCATAAAATAAACTATCTGGGTAGTTAGTAAGAAAACAAAAAGGAGTCCTAGTCACAAAAGCACACATTGATCCCTGTCTGTCTACCAAAAGGTGGGGAAGTGCACACATCTAAGAATAGCTGGGTGAACTAAACAACAAAGATGTTTCTAGGGACGTCCATCAATTTCTGTTGGTAGTAACTTTGTTTTTTTCCTTAACTTGCATTAAGATCCCTTTCTATCTCTACAGGTCAGTCCATGCAAGAGGTTACAAGGTTGCCTGGTTTTCCCAGTTTGTTCATTTGTTAGTTTTTCATTTGATTGGTCTTTGCTTTGTGTAGTAGAGGTTGAGGCTTATAGATCCCACCATTCAAAGAGGTTTCTTTATAGTTGTGACATTCCTGCATCAGCTTTCTGATAAAAGAAAATTCACCAGAAATAGTATGCATGGAAGTTAGTTTTAAGCAAATAGTAGAGAGTATTCATGGGAAATGAATGTCAAATTTGTAATTATGAGTGGAAATAATGTTCCTGACAGTTACATCCATCCAAGCAGGGAATAGAAATGTACTGTTTAATTTACATGTATGACCCAAAGAGCTGACATTGAAGAGAACTATAGTTATTGCTCTGAAAATACTGAATACCGCTATGAGCAACCTATAGCCTGAGATGCAGTCTGCATTCAGTGATGGGATTTGTTCATGGCTGGGAATAGTGAAAGTGCTAACACAAAGTGGTATTAATTTGTTAAATTGCTTTCCTATGAGATAAGTATCCAGCTCTAGTGACTAGAAGCTAGAGAAGTTGCAATTAAGTCTCAGATCTCATGGGTAACTAGAAACACATTAGCTAAATCTTGCCTCTATTTGTGGGACTGTTAGGGGTCAAATCAATTGCTCTTATGTATCTTTAATGATGCCTTGGGATGATCAACCCCCCCAGTTATATTGAGCTTCAGCAAGGGGAGCAACACCACAAACCTTAAGCAAGACACCGGGTGCCAATAGAACATTAAATCACTGCTGTCCAGTTCAAACCCAAGCAATGGCAGACAGCCATGGAGTTAGAGATACATTGTCTAACATGAGCTAGCGTTTCCACCATGGCTGGGAGCAGTGAAACTGGAGCACAGAAAACCAGGGTAGGGAGATGGAAGGAAGTTTGGCACAGACATGCTATCAGCTTATGGAACTTATCTTGGGACTACCTGATGGTGCAACATGACATCAAGGTATGATGGCACATCAACACAACAATCTGGAGCTATGTTGCAACATGGCTAGATGAAATTCTGGGACAGAATGAAGCCAAAATGTCAAGAATAAATTCTCTTGTCCTTCAGGGTAGGGAAAAATGAAGCATCTGGCAGCTCAGCCACCATTTTGGCTCAAAGTTTATAACAGAGACAAAAAGGAAAACCAAAACCAAAACCCCAATCAAATGTGGCCTGGACCATGCTGCACTCTGCTTTTGATGCTAGAAGAGAAATGTCTGCCACAAACAGGGCACAAGCTCTGCTTCCACTGCTCAGTCCTGTAAGCAATTCATCAAGTAGGAGGGTTGCCTGTGACAGCCAGATCCAGAACCAGATCCCACAGGTTTGTTTTAGGGTATTTGTTCCACAGGCAACAGAAGATGTGGAGGCATCTGGCATACTTCTGTCTTGATAAGAGAAAGTAGTTCAGATTCAGTAGTTCAGAGAGGCTACACCAGTGCTACAGTAGTATTAATGGGCTTCTGAGGAAATTACATCCAAGTCCTCCACTTGGTCAGAAAAGTAAGTTTTACAAGACAATGACTAGAACGGAGCGTAATTAATAGAGAATTAGATGGAGCCCAGAGAATCCTTTCACTCATAAAACTAGATTCACTAAACTGCATGATCAGTAGGTATTGTTATAGAGTTTAATGATAAAAGGGACCTTCATACTTTGAAGTATGAGTAACCACCCTCTGACTGTATGAGAATGAAACTCAGCTTCCTTCCCCTCCCTACAAGAAGGAGTTAGGGAGCAATCCATAAGATTGTCCAGCTCAGCTAATGCAGAGATTGTCTTACCAAATCGTGCAAGATACTTGTCCCTTATTGCAATTAAATTAGGGACTGCATGAAATCTGGAGCTTCCAAAAAAAACCCAAACCAACCCAGAGAAAAAAGAAAAGCCAGACGCCAGCTGTCCCAAAGGTAAGGCATGTCAAAAAGCAGCAGGTAGAGCAGAATTTATCTGCTGCTTCCCTTCAAATGCAGGCTTCTGGGATCAGTTGCTTTAAGTCACATGAGGGAATACACTGGGAGCTTAGTAAGAAATGTGCTTTTTTTAAGTTATTCAAATTTAGACTTAACCAGCCGATGTGGCAGAAAGCAAAGGACGTCAGCAAGTCTTATTAATATGCTGATGCTATGGCTTCAGAAGTGTACAGAATGCCCATTTGGATCAGGGCTCAGAGCACAGTATGGTGTTGCCATGGAAACATGGGGAGGCCATTAATTAGCTATCACATGAAATCATCAGGAAGAACCTGGACGTCAGCAGCTTTTCCTTCCTCAGAGGCAAAGGGCACAGCCCCAGTGACTCCACAGTCAGACCCAGTGACCCCTCCACAGCTCCAACAACAACCACCATCCTGGAGCAGAAATGTCTTCTTGGAGGCATGAGAAATGGGTGGACAAGTAAGGGGGAGGGGACAAGAAGAGCAGAAGGCAGGGAAGTAAAGAAAGGATGGAGGCAATTTCCCCACTTAGTTATTTCCCTCTTCCCAGGAAGCCTGTTTGCTGTTGCATAAAAGAGCACAAGAGATCTGCTCCTTTTTGAGTTGGTGGGACTTATGCCAATGACCTCAAAGAAATCAAGACTGGCCACAAGGCCATGGCAGACTTAGTTAAAGGACTTAGCATCTTTCTGGGTGAGCTGCACCTGGAATGAGTGGATGCCAATGCTCCCTGGTGCCATCCTGCTCCCCAGAGCCATCTCTGGCCATGCTAAGCCACTTCCCCCAAAGGGAAACATGGGCAAGTAAGGAAGGCTTGTTGGCCACTTGCCCAGCCTCCCTCAAGAGCCAGAATCCACCTCCAGCCCAGGCTATGTGCGTGTGTTCTTATGACAGCTGTGATGGACTTCAGCTGCCATGTACAGGATGTTCTTTTTAGCCCACTTGCTAAAACACTACTCAGGAGGACATTTGGCAGATGGCATCTCCTGTACCAGGGTGTAGCAAGATCCCCAGCCTGGCTGCTCAGTTCCCAGTGCTGGAGGAGAAATGTGGAGTGGCAATCCAAACTGTGTGCTCCTGTCTCCAGCTAGAGAGCTTTCCTTGATGAATCTACCCTGGTGCTTGTTGAAAAGAAAAAATGGCACAAGGATTAGGCACTGCAGTTTCTCATCTGAAAGCAGAGACAGAGGAGAATGGGTGGTGGTGTGTGCTAGGGGAGAGGCAGAAAGGAGACAAATGAGACAAGGCATAAGGAGGTCATGATGGAGAAATTTCCATGTTCTTTCTACCTGAAAAGTTTGAAATCGTACATTAGACCTGCTGGAGCCAGTCAGATTATAGACCTTCTTGTCCAAGATACTTTTTCTAATCCACATATCAATTAACACCCTCTTACATTTTTCTCTGCAACTTCTTCCAGTAATCTTTTTTTTTTCCATAATCTAAAAATGCCTTCTCTTAATGTCATCAGGATTATTGTTCTTCTGTAATTTAAATGAATATGGAACAGTGAGGACTAAAAGCTATATAAAAATCTTGTTGGAAATTTCAGTCCTTCCTCCTGAATTTTCAGCTGACAAAAGATGGCTGCTTTGTACAAATACATTGTTCAACCAAAAATGACTTTCCTTTTGTGTAACGAGAAAAAAACCCAAATGGTACCAGTCTGTGCCCCTTGGATATGCAAAACAAACCTTCTCACATGCAACAGTGTCCATATGAATCCTGACCACAAGAAAGAGCCAGCAGTGGTACTCCCCAGCCTACCAACTCTGTGGCTTCACAGATAAATACCAACAAAGATACCACCAGACAGCGTGGTGAGAGTGGATCTCACAACAGGAGTATCTTTCCAGTCTGAGCTGGATTAAGTTTAGTAGGATGCATGAGGTATATGATGTAGCTAGCTAAACATCTTAATGGAGTTTAGTGCTATTAAAGAAAGACATCTACAGGATCAGCCCCAGGTACACCATTTTGTGTCCCCATCTTTAGTATTTATCTGTACAGCAATGCAATCACTGGGTGGGTCCAGTTGGCCTCCAGTATTTGCTTTTCAGACAAGAAGGAAATTTGACCTTGTGTAGAGACCTAGATAAAACAAGTCATTGGTCCCTCCCCAGGAGAACTACAAAAGTATTGACACGAAAAATAATCACGGCAATAGAACCTGTGGAGGAGTGAGATCTGGTTAGGTGACCCTGAACAGAGATAGGCAGGCACAAAAGAAATTGGATTACTGATCTAACCTCTCAGGGAGGACTCCTTTCACTCTCCAAACCCATCCCATCTCACACCATCTCCTTTTTTCAGTTTTGGCTCAGTAATGAACAAAACAAGCCCATTAGGTGTTATATATAACACACATCATGTAAGTGCAGCTTAAAATAATATTTTAATGCCACCGAAAAAAGTCAACCAAATTGAACTGAACAAAGAAGCAAAATGAAATGGGAAAAGCACACAGACTCATTCTGTTTATTAGGGATGCTTTTGCCAGTGATAAATTGCTGTGAGATGCCTTAGTTTTTAACAACACAACAGCTTCCAGTAGAAAATGTCCAACTGAATTGTTTTGACTAAAATTTTAAAGGAGGTCTAAAAAAAGAGAAATTTAAAGTCAAGGTTTTCTAATTGAAACACGTGGGATAGACACTACTTTTTGAGTATCTGAGCTACTCCTGTTTTTTAATGCTGTCAGTCATGTCTAGAATGCAGATTTGTCTAAATAGGAAAAAGAAGTTCAACTGCGATGATTTTCCAAGGTACTCACAGATCTCCTTGAACAGGGTGTGCCATGGGGAGTTGAAGGTCAAAAGTTCTCAAAGATGCTGCCAGGAATAGAGGAAAGACCACCTGGATTATGGTGCTGCTAAATTCAAGTGAGGCAGCCAAGAGACTTAGTGTGACATCATGAAGACAGAAACACAACTTATACCTTTTGTATTTCTATATACGGGTATATATTTAGTTAAGTTTTGACATATTTATATTAGATATCTTTTAACTTATTAATAGATATCTATTAATTTACCTATTAATCTATATTTTGAGGTCTTGTTTATAACCCAAGTCTCATTGTGTTTGGTCCTGGGCATACACAGAACTAATACAAGCTTGTCACTTAAATAAACATGACCACTGTATGAAGAGGAGGAGAGATGACAGGACAGAAATGGTTATTCCAAGTATGCCTTTATTGCCACGACAGCTCCTGGTGTCTGAATGTCCCACTCTCAGATGCATTGATAGTGACCTTGAGAGAGATGTATAATGATGTGCTACCACAATGTGGATTTTGTTTCAGACTTGGGACATCCCAAGTGCTTAGGACAAGCCTGAAAGAGCTGCCTTTGCCTGGTTTTGGTGCAAAGAGAAGCCCATAGTAGAAGCTTTCTAGAGATGAAGCAATCCTTATTTCAGTCTCTTTTCTGGGGCAGGCTTCTTGACAGCGTGCAGCATCTCCCTCTGAGTTGGGCTTTAGTGTAATTTAGGACTGAATCTTGTTCTGCAATGTGATGACAGGTTCATATTATACAAATGTCATGCATCTAAATAGTGAGATCTGTTTTTCAAAATTCCCTAAGACATTTAGACTCAGGGTTCTGTTAAGATTCATTTCAGGATGAAAAAGCAAAAGCTGGATAATGGCTGGGTTGGATTTAGGCACTAATTCTGATCATTTTGTGTTTTTACAAGCTACTCAATGAAGGGAGTTCACCCCTGACTTACGCCAGGATACTTGGGAACTATCTCCATACTTTCAGTCTCTCTTGATATGAAAATCTAATCATGTTCATTGCTCAAAATCAACTCCAGTTGAAGACTAATGCAAAAAGGCTCAGCCTAAGCAAACAGCTTGTTCAGGAAATGTAGATAAGAAACCCTTGCAGGTTGCTTTGAAAGTCAATAGACGTGGGTTTGGAAGGATTAGTGAAGGGCTCAGTCCTGCAAGGTTCTGAGCATGATGGATTGCAATACTGAGTGTCTGTATGTGAGTAGGAAGACGCATGAAAGTCAAAGGGACTGTTCAAAACCATATGAGTTAAGATCATGCCCATATATTTTTCTGGCTTGAATTCAGAGTTCTCAATAACTGGTAATGTGCGTTGAGCTCTGGGGGTATCCCAGATCTCAGGGCCCAGGAGTCCCAAGATCAAAAAACCAACTTGCTAGCCTGAATTACTTTTTTAATCTTAGTAGCTGGGTTGGGTTCAGTAAGTCTAGGCAGCTGTGATGGAGCATACACAGAGCCTTTTAGACTGAGATGAAGGCTTACATTACACCCTGGAGCAGCCACTGAAGTGCACAACGTGTACAAATGAGCACCAATTGCATCACTTCTTAATGAGAATTAATATCTCTGATGTAGCACTGGGGGACCTCAGTCATGCACCAAGACCCCAGAGGAGCTGGCATTTTACTGAGAAATAAGAAAAAGGAGATCTGGTTTCAAGAAGCTTCTCAGAAGAGCACTAATTAAGAGGAAGATGCATGTGGCACCAGCTGAAGTTCCCAGTGGGTTTTCAAGGGTCAGTCCCATAAAGGTGGACCAGTCCTTCATCTGTTTTTTAGGGTGTTTTTTTGCTGCCCTCTCTTCCCAGGAAATGTTGAACAGGAGATATTGCTTTTGCCACTCCACATATATTCCCATTCTCAAAGCATATTTTTACCTCTCTGAGATTCTTTATAGGGTGAACAGCATTTCCTTCAGGTCAGCATTACTTGTGCATTTATTATAGGATCCAGTTAATGAAAATAAAGACCAGCAGATTTAGAACAAGAAACAGAATGAAAGCCAACTGGATGACATGGACATGAGAAACTCATGCTCCAAAAAGTATTTGTTTAAAACAAGAAAGAGGGCAGAAGTAGATGTTGAAAGAGTTGCCCACGGTCACATAGTCAGTCAGTGGCAGAAGCAAAGGAAGTAAATAGAAAGAGTCTCTTGCAGCACTGCTCCGGTCATTCCCAGTCCATGTCAGTGATCTTCAAATTCTGTACCTATAGAAGCAAGAGTCATTTGTAAAATTCAGGGTTTGTTGCCAGGGTGAAGGGAGTTAAGGGGCCAAAAACATGTCTACCATGTGGCCACTTTATTTACCAGTTCTAGAATAGCTCTAATTTCTCTGAAATATAAAGTTGGCCAGAGGCAAGGTATTAAACTCCAGGGTACCAAGTTGTTCTAGCGAACCTGGCATATCCCACCTTTCTGCACTCTCCTGTAAAACAGTAATGCCATTTCTCCCATCATTATGCATCACGCATCAGTCTGGCTGTTCATTAACAGCTCTGACCTGAATATGTCACTTTACAACAAACTCCTGTAGGATTCCAGGTTTACTGCCATATAACTTCTTTATTATACATGGAAGCCTGTAATAAGCAGATTAAAAAATGTTCCTTTTTTTCCCCCCTAACACTTAATAGATACTTTTCTGACATCAGTCAGATAGGTACAAAATAAACCTGAAGCTTCACCCAAAATGCATTATGCAAAGAAATTAGACACTATAAAAAGCCTAAACCACACAGGGCTCCCTGTACCATCTCCTCTCTGCATCGCCTTGGCTGCACAAGAGGGAGTCCTGTTGTGGCAACTGTTAACTCTTTAAAAGCCTTGAGTCAAACCATCCTTTCTATGATTCAGCTGGTGAAAGACACCTTTCATCCCTAGAAATGCAGCTTTCTGGAACAATATTTTCATTCTGAGGAGGAAAGTTGTAAAGTTAAATAGAAAGTGCCATTCTCAAAGTTTAGGGTGAAAGCCAACACCCCATTATATTTCAGCTCAGGAATCTCAGGACAGCCTTCTTGAAGGGAAACTCTGGTAAATGATTGAAAGAGGCAAGGGCTTCTCTGCTGGATTTTGATTACTTCATGACAGATGAGACAGAACTGGCCAAATGCTAAAATGGAAGTGAAGTGTTTCAATAATTTCCCATTACAAATGTCAACAAAAATTATATTTTGCTGAATTTGCATTTCTGGAAGAGAAAACTGTTCAGCTGGGGAAAAAAAAAATTGGTCAGATCTATCAGCAGAGCTGGTTATGAGAAGTGAAGTTCATCACATCTGGGCTAATGGGGTGTGAAAAGTTGGCCTCGCTGAGTACATGTAGACCTTTCTTACTGCTCCTGAGAGGCCTCAGAGAAACGAGTGATCCCTGATTACTCTGTCTCCTGTCTACACAGCTGTTACGTGCTGATCCAGACAGGTCTGGGGTGTTAGAAGCCTGTGGGTTTGCTCCATGTGCTTACAACCACCATCCTGATCTTCAGGCCAGTCTGCAAAAGTTGGTGTCTGGCACAGTCTCCATGGCTAATGCTCCAAAGAGGGAATCAGCCACAATAGCAAGATATCGCACAGCACCCAAATTGGCTCTTGCCCTTGTGTGGCTTCCCACTGCCCCAGAAAATTATTTTTTGTGTATATTTTTTTCACCTCAAAGCGGTGGAGGTAGCAAAGTTGTTGTGTCGCAGCCCTGCTAGCATGGCACAGAGGACATGCTGCTTACTGTAGGACATGTCTTAAGATTGGCTGGTAGTGATATGAAGGAAGCAAAGTCTGTTCTGATAGTGGTGAAGAAGTGTCCTGGATAGACAGGACCAAACTTAGTATACATATGTATATCTAAATAGACCCGGGGCAAAATATTCTGTAAACTACACTAGTGTTTAACTTAGAGGGAGCAAGGTGATTGCTCTAAAAAGCGTCAGCTATCATGTGGGATGTGATTGCCCTGGGTATAGGACCTTAGAGAAAGACGGTGGTACATATGGCCAAGTAGAACAGTGTTTTTGCAAAATAGAAGGCAGAATTACGATGATCATCTGCAATATTTTAAAGAACGACTTTACAAGTTAAAGCCCAACTTAAAAGGGAGAGAAGGTATTTTGAGTCTTACATCTAAGCCATTGATAGTGGCAGGGTTTTACAGTGTGAGCTGTACAATCAGTGAACAAAAGCCCCAGATATTTCTGTTAATCAAAGTCCATCTTTTGAATCAGTTATTGGGTTTTTCCTCTTGTTGCAATCACTGGCCAGCACAAGCTGAATTACAGTGTTCTTTATTAACCGGCGCGGCTTGCTCCACCTTAATTAGTGCAGACCAGTGGAGTTAAGGTGAATGAGGTGAACATTAGATGCAATTTTATCATTGATGTTGAAAAGGCAACCAGACCTCAACTTTTCTCTCTGTAAGTACATGCCTTCCTTTTGTAAGATGATCAATAGCACTTCCACTGGAGGAGGTGGGCAAAGCACCTTTCAGAACTGATAATTGTGCAGGATCCAAATCTTTTCTAATAAAATCTTTCAAAACCTTTACAAAATGTCCAGTGAAGGCCAGCTTTCCTAGGAGAACTATAATTATTGAGAGGAAAAGAGAGAAGAGATGAGAGTTATCAACGTTTCACATAAATAGGACCAATTCAAACAAGTGACCTGAAAGACAGGGATATGGACAATGAAATAAGAGTGGAAAAAAAAAATAGTAGTAGGAGTAGTAGTAGTAGTAGTAGCAGTAGTAATAATAATAATAATAATAATAATAATAATAGAAAAAGATCAATATCTCTAAGAAAAAAAGGTAATTTAATTTTATACAAACCATAAAGTGTACACACATTCTGTGATTTCCCAGAGGTCTCCTGGCTGTTTCTATTTTCTTGTAAAACCCACATCTTTACACAATGCATCCACAACTCCTATCCTAGCAATACAAAATGTATATTCAGACTGCAGGACATCCCAAGAGATTTATTCCCTTGATGCTGCTCTTCCTCTTCTTTTTCATGTTTCAAAGTCAAATATTTATCATTTGGCATCTTCTTTGTTTTGCTTTGATCCTTGAAAGAAAGAAAAATCCCTTCTCATCACCCTCACTCTGGAAAACCATGAAGGCAGAGGCACCATCATTTTCAATGGAGTGGCCAGGAAGATGCAGTAAGATGATCAACTTCAGACAGCAGATAAGGAGATGGTGCCAAAACAGTTGTTTTCCCCAAACTGTGGCAACATGTCAACTTACCGACACGTTCAACAGTGTGGCATGCAGGAGGGAAAAATATTAATTCAGATTAAGGAAGACACTCAGACATCTTCCGTTACCTTTGAAAACATCTGCTTTAAATTCACAGCTTACACATTATGGCACAGCCTGTTTTATGCTGAATCATCTTGAAGATCTGGCCCTTTCTAAGAAGAGTAGAGATAAAAAATCTGTTTTCTACACAGTATGGTCAGTGCATCCTATGCTTTTGTCTGCAGCATTAGTGGGGAATGTCTTTGGGTGGCCTGTTCTAAGTTTATCCTGATCCAAAGGTGTTTTCCTTCACCTAAATTTGCCTGGACCATTGTCCAGTCAATGAAAGAACAAGGTGTTGATCCTGTCTCCTTGCCAACAAAGTGTGACACAGATAATTGGTGAAGCTGTGTGGGATAGTGTGCAAAAGGGGCCAAAAGTGAAATTAAAAATCCAGTGAAGTCCCTGTCTCACACCACAGACAAGCACATGCAGATTCCCCAGGTAGCCCTGCCTGTGTCTGCTCCCTCCAGCGTGGCGATCTGTTGCACAGGACTTTGATGGATGGGGTCAGCGCTCCTCCAGCAGCACTCCTGACCCCTGCTCTGCATGTGGCATCCCTCAGAGATGTTTCAGCCAGAGGTGTATCCCCCCGGCCCCAAGGTCCTCCAGCCCTTTTGGAAGTCAGCCTCTGGTTTCTTTTCACACATGCTTGCCTATAGAGGCTCAGCTCTTCATCTTTTCCACTTAGTGCAGGGATGAGAAAAGACCAGTCAAAAAGAAAAGGATGAAAAGCAAACATAAGAGGGGGACAAATACCCACTTAACAACACCTGAAAACCTCCTCAAATGTCCATACAAGAGCCAGACTCTCTGAGGTACCCTCAGTGATAGCAGTAAGGACAGGAGGTGGGAGAAAAAGGAGAAAAAAAAAATCATTACACTGAAAACTCACTTGAAAGAAGAAAGGGAACATGGGTTTGAGCCAGGCTGCAGCTCAGCGCCCATTACTGCTGCTGTGTTGAGCAGTGCTTATCATTCTGTATAGTTCAGGGAGCTTTCAGGTGATTGCTCTAAAAATACCTTATCTGCAATGGTTAAAAATAATTTTCTCCTTTCTATTTATTGACCTCCCTCTTCACCTTTATGACCTCCCATTCCCAAATATCTTCCAAGTATTTAAAAGTAACAATCTGTCTTTCTTCCTTCCCAGCCTAATTTGATTAGTTTATATAGCTTTGTTTAATTGGGTGCATGCGGACAACTAAGACCTAAAAGAGGAGCTTTGCACTTGCTGTTTAGCACAACACTCACTCTGATCCGTAACAGGAATGAACAACGCTCCTCTCACACTGTCCCTGAATATGTTTTAGGTGATTCAAATATGAATTGCTTTCTTTTGAGCTACTGCTTTGTTGTTCTGGGGGTTCACAGACTGAAGAACTGTGCTTGGGGAGAGAAACTTCAGACTGAGGAGAAAACAGTAGACAGAGGAGCAAACCATGGTAACTTGCTCTGTGCATGGATTAAAAGCTGCATCTTATTCCAGTTACAGCTTTTACTTGCTGTGCCTTCTCTTGCTCTATGCATGACCCAGCATTGCAAGGTGCCTGGGCAGTGTAGCTGGCCCAGTGTTTTCTCGGACATTGTTTAATTGTTGCCTCTCATGGTTTGAAGTGGGCATTTATTTCTTCTTTTTTGATCTTCTGAGAGCAACAGAAAGCAGTCTTGAACTCATCAAAGAGGATGAACTCCATAACACTGCCACTTCAGACTGAATTGTCTCTTTAAGGCACCAGATACTTTCTTTAAACATTAACTTACATAAGGGAGAAGACTGTGCTTGTGGGAGTCTGCAGGTGTAGGCATGGAAGGAAGGGCTATGCATGACATCTGTCCTGGTTTTTATTTGGAAGGACAATTTAGAATTACATCGTTCATTCTTTGCTAGAGATGGGGTATTATTTAGCAAGCAATAGTATCGAACACGGGAAAAAAAGTCTAGCAGAATGGATACAGATGCACTTCATTTAATTTAGTACTTTCATGCTCCTCACTTCGTGACTGGGGACACAGAGAACAGCAGCCACTTTGTGCTGCAAGCACAGCTTTTTATAAGGACTTTGCAGTACCTTCTGCCCTATTAACACTTGCTGTATTCTACTCCCAGGCTTAATTATTCATCTTATACCCAAAAGTGCAGCAATGATTAAACTGAAGAGCAGTTAGGCATTTTCAAATGGAAGTGATGCTGCAGCGTTGGAGAGATGCGTATTTCAAGGGTATGAGTTTGTCCCTGTCCCCCTGCCCACATCTCCTCTCCACTGAGCAATGCCTCTGTGTTCCTCCACTGTTCAATCTTTAAAGCACTTCTCTTTGTTTCCCTCTCTCCCCCTCTCACAATTACATCTTTTAGCTCTCTCGTGTCATTACCTTTCCTTTCTGTTGATTTGCCTCTGCAACTGAATTTTCTCTATTGCTCTCTCTGCAGGCTTGGATGAAAGCCCATTGAAGACAACTGAAATTTTCTTACCAACTCTTGGAAGATATTGTTGAAAGGAGGAAACATTAAGGATAACAAAGCTTAACTGCAGCTTTCTGCCTGTGGATTGGGGGTGGGTCAAGCGACTTCTCTTCATGTTGCCAACATAAACTTTAGTTTCTCTGACTCCATGAAACTTGAGCAAACCATTTCAGCACCATTTTTGAAGGACAAAGATGTGCAGATGCCAGGAGAAAGCACAAAATGGTCCTTTGAAGAGGCCATCTACTGAGAAGTAAGCCTTCCCACCTTGTTCTGAATTTTGAAAAAAACTTGGGACAAATGCAGGTAACAGTGAAGATGGCTAATTTCTGCCACCAAAAAGTTAGGCTTTCAGTTGAAACTAGTCATTTAAGCCATAGAAGTTACCTTTGGAGGATGAGTCACCCCACCTACTTTAGACACTGCACATAGGAAGAGGTGACTCATTCTCTAGAAATGCCTCCCTTACTCTTCACAGGCTGTAGAGGTGGGCTAGATCACTGGCTTAGACATCTAAACTTTTACATGGCTAAAACTGGGTAAGATGAATCCTCACTTTGCTGAAGAAGACACATATATTTCCATACTTCACAGTAAAGCACTATGATGGACATAAAACCACTGTTACTCTGTGATCCTGCAAGTGGAGCTGCAGCAAGCAGAGCTGCAGGATGGACCTCCTGTCTTGTCATAAACAGGGCTGAAGTAATTGCTGCCCATCAGTGAGTCAGCTCAGGTTTAAGCTGTGGCCTCAGCTCAATTGTCCTGGGAGACAGCAGGAATTCTTTTTGTTCCTGTTCCTGTTAATTAGTAGCGTGTGGGTACTCAGAATCCAGTTTGATTTCAAAAACCTCTTCCCTTTGCTTTGCCACCTTACTTGGACATTGCACCCTGTGGGCTGTGGTTGCTTCCTGTCACTGAGCTTCTCATCCTTAGTCACCTGATTCTATTTCGATATCTCTAACAGGCTTGGCTTATCGTCCCTGACACTACTGGGACACCGCAAGATTCTGGGGCAGGTGGGAACTGAGTACAAGACCTGATTTCATTTTCCAAATGTACTTCCAGGTACGCTAGCTATGGCCATGCTTGCGGTCTCAGAGTGGAAGTACCTAGTCCAGCACTTCACACAATTATTGGAGTGCAGCCAGTTCTCTGGTGAGAAAACATCAGAGCGGTGTTCAAATTTTTCCTTTCCAGAAAAATCATATGATGGGAAAGAAGTTAGGACTTGTTCTTGCTCTCTCTTGCTCATAGTTTCTCCCTTGCATTTTTGTTGAGGGCTGCATCAGTACATTCATTTATAAAACTGACCCGAAGACAAATGCGCACAAGATTTTCTTGCCTTCCCACTGCTATCTTGGAGGCAAGGCTCCAGTTTTTAACCATATGACACAGCAAGATAAGCCTTACAATAAAAAGCAAACAATGCAAGGCCAGCCCCGGGCCTCCAAGCCTTGATCTCAGTTTGTTCAGCATTTTCCCAGGAGGTTGTTGGAGATACCTGTGAATAAAGCTGAATGCAGAGAGTCAACTTTGCTGAAGCAAAGAGCACAGCATTCTGGGTTATTAAACCATTTGTCTTACTGCCCTGGGGAAAAGGAGTTTGCTACAGAAAGTCACAAATGGACTGAGTTTGCTTGTCTCAGGCTTGCTTCTCCCCATTTCTGCATCCCCAGCTTGGCACCATTGTAGCATGAGCACCAACTTCTGGTGAGAAGAGAGCAGAGAAATGCAAAAAAAAGATGTGTCAGTAAAGCTATTTTTGAAACTATCTCTGTCTCTTGTCTGCATTACCTCCAGATCTCCCCTCGGCAGGTTTTTTTCATTGTTCATGATAGGTTGAGGGTTTTTTTTCAATACAGCGTTATAAGAAGAGTTAATACTATCAAAAAATTCACTCTTAGAGTAAACTATATTCTCCATGGCATGGTAATACAATATGCTGTTAAATTCTTTCACTCAGGAGGGAATAAAGGATATTTGAGCATAAATGCATTATCCACAATCCACAATAGCACAGCCTATCCCCCTGTGGATAATGCTATTAGTGCTACATTTCAAATTAAAAAGCATATGCTCTTCTTCTTTCAAAAACAAGGGAGTGCTGCCCACTTCCTTCACTTGACTAAAAACAAAAGCTTTTAAAGTGATAAAACAGCATTCATTTGATAAAAACAACCATCTGCATCTGATTTAGCTAAGTGTTTGCATTTAAAGACAAATTACTGGTTGGGGAAAAATTAAATACAAGCGTGAAGGTTGACTTGATTTGACCACAAATTGGTAACTGCTATCCCCACCAGTACTAACCCTAATTCTGACACTAAATCCTGACCTTGAATAGCAAGTCCCAATCAAGGGCTCTTTAAATCATTTTAGTTACAACCCCTCAAATAAACATGTTCCCAAACTCACCCTCTCCCTTCTCAGCCTATTAGTCTGCATTAGTTAAAGTGGGTAGCTTATTAAGTTTTTTATATCTTCGGAATAATTTGGAAAGACACCAAGGTCTTAATGTACCAGATTTTCATAATGCAACGTGATATTAACAAACATCAAACTCCATCAATGATCTGTGCAGCAGGCATCCTTAAAGCATGTAATTAAGATAACACAAGATAACATCAGCCACAAAAAAGAAAGCGGAGGAGGGAACACAAATGCTGTTTTCTGAGGAGGCTGCATTGAGATTGTCCCTTTGAGGTCAGGACATAGCAGCAACATGGGAACACTGAAAATGCTATTCTGATAGTGCACTAAACTGAGGTGAACAGTATGTTGCATGGATCATCCTCTGAACAACAGCAACTAGCACAGCCAGAATGGAAGATGAGCAGTTGGATATACAAGTGCCCTTTGAGAAATGGTTATGCAGACTGTTATGGAAAAGTCCTGAAGTGTTATAACCTTTCCTTGATTTTTAAATTAATGAGGAATATAATAAAGGCAACAACACCCACCTGTTAGCGAGCGCTTTTCATCAGTAGATCTTACAGGCTTTGCAAAAAGGGTTAGTATTTTGAATTCCACACAAGTTATCTCCATTGCTTTAGTTCCTGTGCCATTCTGCTAGGCACCCCCCAAAGGTAGATGTGCCCATGAGGGTATGTGTGCTGGAAGGCAGGAGGTGTGCTAACAGAACATGCAGTAGGGAAACACAAAATCATCACTATTAGCACTTTGCACTTTCAAGAAACATCCAGAGTCCCCATCTGCTGGGGTATTTCTGCCCAGTTTAGGAGGAGCGAAGTGGGAGAAATACTTTCTTTCCAAAATGTTCCCATAGACTTTGAGAAGTGTTTGTGGCTGTGCACACCTCCCTAATCTCTTTACACTGGTAAATGGCTGGATATTTTTGTGCTGGAAAGTGTGGTTGTGGATATGTCTGCTGTTCCTTTTCCTAGCATAGCTGAATACATCCATATACAACTGAACATGTATATTTAGCAGTTAAAAAAAATTAAATTAAAAAAATCCCAGCATATAATGATAACTAGTTTATTTCCCATCAGAAGGTTCCATCCATTTGGGCAAAACTTTCTGCATTCCCAGACAGTAATGCACAAGCCCAAATGTATATTTTAAACAACATCACAGAGGACAGATTACAAAGCATATTTCAGATGCATAAGTAAGCCCAGGCTAATAAAACCCCCATCCCTACTCACAAGCCCCAGTGTCAGGCAGAAAAGTAAACCAATTTGTCACTGCTGCTGCCTAGTGCCAGGATAAAAGTGTGTGCTATTCCCATTTCTTTGCCAGAGGTCACTGGATGCCATGTCTTAAAGACTGTCTGAAGGAAAACAAATGAGTGCAAACATAATAAATTGCAAGGAAGGAGCTCTGTCGTGACTAGTAGGAAGGCAGGGGGAATGATATCTTTTGGGGGGAGCAGGAAGAAAAAGGATGTGCACGGTTCATCCAGTATAAGACTACTTTAATCACTTTGCAAGGGGATGGCTGGTTTCAAGGACAAATGGATAATACATGTTTCACTAGGGCCGATAGTGAGATAGTGAGTATCTTTGAAGGTACTGATACAGCAATTAAGCGAACTAGTGTCCTTGGGCAGCTGCTGAGGTTTCTCAAACCGGGAGTTTTAGACAGCACTTCAAGTCTTTCCTCTCCAGCAGTGGGGATGCACAGAAAACATGCTATTGTGTGTGCTGGCAAGAGCAAGACATCTGTCTGGGGACATCATTCCCGCTTCCATGGCTATAGATTGGAGCCACAGATACCTGATCTGACATGTTCCCTGTTCTAACCTGCCCCTTCACAGGTTAGATAGAGGGACATCTTGATGCTCTTCACACGTCAAATGTAGAGGTGCTTCCTGGTAATATGGGGCAGTAAGAGAAACTGTGAACTTTTGTACCCTTGAGCTGTTGCCCGTAGGATCAGTTAATCCAAAAAATGTGCAACTGGGCTTGCTTTCCTGTGCAGCCTGGACAAATTTATTTTATGGGGTTATAAAACTAGATGCATAGGGATGAGTCCAGCACTGCCAGTTTACACTAGCAGTGCATGCACAGCAGATCTCTGAAGGCCTCTAGAGAAACAACAGCACAACAGATGCCATTTTGGCTGACCACAGAAACTGGGAAAAAAAGCCCTACAAAGCTGGAAGTTTTACAAAGCTTAACAGCTAGATCTACAAACCCAGTGTCAGTCTCCTGTCAGGAATGGACTGGGTACACACTGAGACATCTGTTATCTGATGAGCAATGGGCTGTAAGAGTTTCATAAAGGAGAGAAACAAACCCTCAGTTCCCACTTTACTCCCCAACTCTGACATGTCCAGACTGGTACGTCCATACTGAATCATTCTCCATGCTTGGGATCACCCAGAGGGAATTTACATTGTACCTGTGCACTGCAATGATTAACTTCTACCCACAGGCTTATTAGGCTAATTTTGCTTTAGAAATTCTTTCTAATTTATTCGACTCATTTTGCCTTTCTGTGAGTTATCCTCCTACAACTGAGATCATTAATTCTTTGGATTTATTTGCCAAATATTTTTTCCTGGAATTATTTTTTCTGTGTCACAACTTGAATTGTAAGCTTCTGCAGGTTGTCTTTTTTGTTCTGTTTTTGTAGTCCACTAACACTTTGATTGGGGGCACACTGTCCCTCTATGAGATATATACATACATAT
>JANZLQ010000055.1:12329156-12342887 GCA_026212715.1 Elanus axillaris | reverse complement strand
ACTGTCCCTCTATGAGATATATACATACATATATATATATATATATATATATATATAAAAATAGGCAGTACATTGTTAGTACTCTGTAACCCATGTTCATGTTGTGCTGGTTAGTTCTGACACAACCCAGAGTTCACATGCTGTGTATCATTCCCCCTGATTTCATATACATCTCTCTATCAAAGCAGGTTGTTAGGGCTAAAGCTTAGAAACAAAGTTGAGTTCCTTCTAATATTCCCCAGTAGTCATTCCCAAGCATAGGAAAAGGAGGGTCAGCCACTGAGCAAACAAAAGCTGTATTAATTAGGCTGTTATTTCTGGAACATGTTTTGAGGTATTTTCTCATTGTTATTTTGTTCCCTTTTGTGGAATGCCTGTGCCTCATGACCCCACCTGACACTCTCACCATCATCCTTGCTCTTTCAAGGTATCTTTTATTGCCAGACAAAGGAAAAAATATATATTTGAATGTGCCCACCGGATAGGCCATTGCTAACATCTCTACAATAGAAAAAGACATTGCAGAATAAAGACATCATTGGTATTATCAGGAAGCCAGGTGTGGGCAGAGAGGACGGAGGTGCAGTCATACGTTACAAGCATTAAAGGTTGCCAGCCTTGACTTTGGCCACACTAGGGCAGATCCGCAGCTGGTGTAAACTAAAGTAGCTTCCATGAAAAAATTGAACTATGGCTACTGTATCCCATAACTTCACTGCAGTTGAAGAACACATGATGGAAAGAGATCTCAAAGGTCATCGCATCCAGTCCCCTGCTATGTCAGGCAACTGCACCACACAATCCCACTCGTAATCTGATCAAGCTTCATCATAAAACTAGTCAGGCTGCTGCTTGCCACCCACTCCTCCTGCTGAAGGCTGTTCCAGAGCTTCCCTCCTCTGCTGGCTGCAAACCTCCTTCCAGCTTTCAAACAGAATTTATTAAATGGAATCCATTTCAGCTTGCTTTCTGAATGCACAATTTTAATCCAGCTGGGGGAGGAAGCAGAGGATAGTAGGACTTCTTTGCATTTCTTTTGTTCCACAAATCTGGGAAAACATTCCCCAGATGTAGGAAGCCCACTGGATGGATGAAAGGTAGGGCTCAGCTTTCAATTCATACCTTTCCTTCTCTTTATGCGTGGCATAGAGATAATGTCACTGCAGCTACTGAGCTTTCTGCTTTTTCATTTCAGTCTTTTTTTCAAAGATCACTTTCTCATAGGCAGAGCTATTTCCGCATGATGACACTTACCCCAAGACAATTAGTAGCAAGGAGAAAATATCTATATCAGTTGTTTGTCCAAAATCTGAGGTGAACAACATATATCTACAGGCAATTCACTCACAAAGGGTGCATAGGATCACCAGGCCAAGCTTGAACATAATTAAGTCCTGTGAGCTTCACAGTGAGTAGAAAGATGGGTTACTTCTGCCCCCTGGACACTGAATGTGTTATGACAATTCAACATGGAGAGTAAAGGAGGTTTTACCTATTTAGGTTCATTTAGCTATGATGCTTCATATTGAGTGCACCATAATTTTGACCAACTGAGAGCTAGGAGCAACACTAATGCCATCATGAGTATGGCTGCATCAGTAGTGAACTGGAAATGTGAGTCTGTACTGCTGTTCAGTTTTACTCTGCACTTACCACTGATGTCAGACCAAAGTCCTCTCAGTCTTAGCCCAAACTGATAGCAGGTTACAGCTTGGTCTATCAAGATATGTCCTAGGCTTGGATCCTCCTGAGAACACTATGGTTATGTTTAGTCAAGAAGGCTTCAAAGCTTGGTATACACATTAATTTTCTCTGCGCACAGAAATAAAATATCTTTGACTAGCATTTTCACCTTGTTGAATATGAAAAATATCAAAGGAAATATGCTTTCTATAAAAAAAAAGTATAATCAACTCAACAAGAAAGATTTCTCAAGAAGGATGTGATCAGAAGAAAGGAGAATTCACTTCTGGACTTCCATTTGTCTGCAAAAAGTATACCATTGTTTTGGGTGGGGTTTTTAGGACTAAAATGACAGTGATTAAGAGATTAATTTAGTAAGCTTATGTTCTTTCCTTCCAGGCACACTCTCCCTGGAGGAGTTAAATTGGAAATCCAAAGAGGCTTCTGACACTGGGGAGCTCAGAGGAGGTGTGGAGAGCATACTGTAGGAGTTTCCAAGGGTGGCAGGTAGTGATTTTAACTGAGGAAGCAGGAGAAGGTTGTAGTCTCTGCTCTGCCTTAGCTGGCTTCGAGCTCTCAAGGACCAGGAATGGGTGTACCCATGGACCCAATTCTGCTAAAAGACAGTGAAATAGGTTGATGTACCTTCTGCAGAAGCTCCCTAAGAGAGATTTGCCTCAGTAATAGGGTAATAATGGCAGAATTTAGCGAAAAAATTGTAAAGACTCTCCCTCCATTCCTGCTGCCTTATCAGCTACATTTCTGTTTTATTTGTGATATCCACAATGTCTGTAACATAAAAATAACTACCACAAGCTAGTACCTGAAAACTTAAGCTGTTGCTTTGGTACGGATTGATCCTGTGAGGGAATGGGCATGCTGGCCCCAATTCTGTGCAGTATTTAAGTATCTGTTTGGTTCTGAATGTACTGTGAAGCCACTTTGCCTTAAGCAAGGGCAAGTGGATCAGCAGTTTGCAGGGCTGAACCTTCTGAGGATGAATCACGTGGCTATGGCTGGTAAGACCCAAAGCTGGACACAGGGTATTTGCCATGAGGCAGAAGTGTTATTGTCAGTGTAGGAAGCCCAAGATGACTCTCATGCACACTCAGAGTAACCTGCTGGTTTGCCCTGGAAAAGAGGAACCCACCTTTGGAAGAAATGTATCTTTTTGGTGGGGACCACTCCATTCTTGTTGTAGTGTCCTCTTACCAGGCCAATGTCAATAGGGACAGCCCAAAAGGTTGATACTCATGTATGGAGTGAGAAAAGCCTCTAAAATACAGTCCCAAAATGCTCGTCCACAGACTGGACCCAGAAGCTCCAGGAGGAGTAAGTACAAACCCTTTTTGCTATACTTTTTCTTCTTTCTTTGTCTTCATCAGACTAATTTTTCAATTATTTGCTTTCTTTTTGTCCTCTCTCTTTTCTCATTTCTTCCCATGAACCTTTGCTCTTCTACCTCCATCTCCCCCCACCATCCTTTTAATGTTAACACCATTTTATCTTCCTATTCTGTCTTACTTTTTTCCATCCTGATCTGTCATGGCAAATCACATTCTCCTGCTATTGTCTTATTTTCATTCCCTTTTCTTGAGTCCGTTCCAGTCCTTCCCCCTCCTCCCTGCTTGCCCCAGCTTTTCTCTGTCTGGCTCCAAGGCTGTCCCACTCCTGGGCTCCAGGGAAGAGGTGTGCAGCAGCTGACATCAGGAGTTTGAGCCCTGGACATAAGGTGATGCTGTTTGGTTGTGGTTTTTGGGAGCTTCAAAAAGTGTGGCCATTTAACAAGGACATAGGAGCACACCTGACCCTAACAGGCTTTGAACATTGACTTCAGCAGTGCAAAATTGGTCAATAAAAACAAGAAATAAAGTTGATGTCAGAGGTTGTATATATATGACAATAAATAGCTTCATATGCTTAAATTTCTCTCTCAGTTGCGATGCTCCCAGCTCTTGGCCAAGTAAATAGGCTCTGCAGCATATAGAAATGAGGCAACAGAGTCAGAGCATGGGACAAGAGCAGTTGGAGGCAACAGGGACACCAGTTGCATATACCTTGCAGGTAACCCTACCCAAGGTGTCCATCATTAAGCCAGGCAAAGAGATAATAATATATTTGTACTTAATTTTTTTTACTGCATGGCAGTATTTTAGATTATAAAATAATGTCAGAGAAGGGGGTGTACATAATAACTTGCAATAAAAAGCAAAATTGCTGGAAGATTTTCCCTTATAGGCTTATTTTGTCAAGTATTGTTCCACATTTACTTTTTTGCCTCTTAAACTAAGAAATAGATCCTCCCTCTGCATTGTGAAAAGCACCTTTTGAAGACAAGAAAGAAAGAATAGGAATAAAATAGTAAAACATAAAATAAACCCTGCAGCCCTGGAACCCATGCCTCTACTCCCAAGTGAAAGGAGATTTCAAAGGGAAGCATTTGTAATTTATATTTCTGAACAGCAGTGAAAAGGAGCCCCGCTACTGACTCTTTCCCACTGAAGATGCTGAGGCCATGTTCCTCTGTTACTGATGGTGATAGAAGATTTGGGAATAAGCCCAAGAACAACTACTCAAGCCCCTTCAGCTATTTAGTCAAATGAATTCTGCAAGTCACTCAAATGACTCAGATCAGGGTTTTATCAGCCTGGCTTCCCACCACATCTCCTCACATTGCCTGGAGATGCCAAATCCTGCTACAGCGAGGAAACTGCCTTAAACTGCCACCGTCATAAGCTAAAAGGGACCTGCGGCTGTGGCAGACATTTGGACGTTGTTATTATTTCTCATACAGTACGCTGGAGTGGGGGACAGCAGAGCCTAAGGGGAGACCTGGAGCAAAGCCAGGTCTCAGAAGATGGGTGTTGCCAGGAGAAAAGTGGTTTGAGCAACATCTCAGGGGCCCAGCCTAGCTGTGGCACTTAGGTGGCTGTACCTATTGCATATTGACATAGGACTAGTATTTTTTTCTGCTTCAGCCTTCTCCAGATGTAGATGACACTTCCTACATCGCATCCTCACAAGACTGATCTGAAGGCAATCTTGCTGATTTCCAAGCTTGACTATTGACCTCAGTGGAAACAGGAGGGAGTAATTTGGGCTAGCGTTAATTTTGCAATAGCTCAGTGATCATTTATCTTCTCAAGTAGCAAGCCTCTAGTGTCCACCTCCCATCTTTGTCACTGCCAAGGACCACTGGCCTTACTCTGCTCCAGCAAAAGCACTCAGTCAGCACAGCAAGGTGAACTGAATGCGCTGATTTTAATTTGGCTGAGAAATGAATTGCAATAAGATCCCCCTCACCACCAGCAGCCCCCTACGGCTCAGAGATATTTGAGTGAGAGCAGTACTGAACAAGGGGAAAATATAGTAACAGGGGCTTTGCTGGATGTTCTCCACCCTCTCACCCCACGACTGTTTATTAAAGGTGAACTCCTGAGGGTGCTTGGAATCTACCTCTGACTAGTAGAGATAATAACATTGAAAGTTTTGATGAGACTAGCCTAAGCTTCCAAATTTCTGAATCTATATGAGTTTTTGAACTCCTGAGGGGTTAATATAACCAGGTGAAAAAGTGGGCAACTAACCTGTATTTATCAACCACTTGGATCACCACAGTTGGAGCTACAGGAGATGATGTGGATCACAGGACACTCCCTCTCATACTCCTTAGGCTCCTTCCAGCTGCCTGTATGAACATGCAGCCCCACTTCCAAGTGGAAATAACGGCAGCAGCAGTGAGGTGTGCTCTAGTACGGCTGTGCCTCCTCTAACATCTCCTCCCTCCTGCCTTCAAGGTAGCAGGGCTGATGCCTCTCTTATCCTGCCCTTGCTACAGCATAGTGTCCAGCACTCAGTATTTTGGAAACCAGGTGATTTCTACAATACCAGGAAAGGGGTTTGACCCACACATCAGTGGCAAGTTTGAAGACAAATCAGTTGAAACTGAGGACCACTGAAAGTAGCTTTGTCTCACAAAAAGGCACTCCTGTGGCTGTTTCCTTCTCACCCAGTGGCCATTGTCATTCAAATCTCCTCTTAATGCAAGGTATTACCAAACCCATTTTGCCTGGATTTTTGCAGACATACTTCTGCTCACTTTGCTTGAACTCCAGGTTGGCAGGACCTCTGCTAACTTCCCTTGTGAAGGTGGCATGCTGTCACAAGGGTTGTCATCTTTGCTTGTGCACAGCACCTTCAGATCAGATTTTGTTCACAGATGGGTGAATGCAAGCCTTTGCTCTTATACAATGAGATCCAGGCTGTATCCAAAGTCTTCACCAAACTTTACTTAAATGCTTTAAAATCCCAGGAGTTATATCTGAAATCATCTGTGTAAACATTTTCTGAAAATGAGGTCTCCAGTCAAAAATATACCAGTGCCTAACAAACATAACATCCCTCGAATCTGAGGGAGTAACAGAAGTTCGGTATCTTAAGCTTCAGAAGCTTTTTCTATTCTGACTTTAGTAATTCCAAAAGTTTAAAAGGCAAAAATCCCCACCTAGGTACAATAGGGAGGATCTAGGTTTGGAGTAGTGAGATCTGAAATTATCTGGCTCTAGGAGTCCCTGTAATTTGAAGAATACAGGAGCCCTGAAAACACCCAAGCAGAAGAGATGCTTTTTTATTTTTCCTCTCTTTTGTCAGCCTTTATGATTTGAGATGAAAAGAAATTGTGAAATTGTTTCATGGCTCAATTTAAAATTGGGAAGTTATATAACTAGAACCAGAATGAGAACTGGTGCCTGGACACTCAAAGACAAGAACCTCCTGGGTCTGATTTGGGTTACCTTTGAGACAACCAACCATATAAATTCCTCTAGAACCTGGGATGGAAATCCTGAGAACACAACCAAACCAGCTCATGCAGAAGCAGGACAGAAGGAGGGACCTTGCCAGCTGTTCCCAACATGAACCTTGTGTAATTAACAGGTGCTGTAAATGAAGCAAAGCCAACATGACAGTCACAGCTGGATTGTCTTCTTTGCTGAGCTTTGTTTCCTTCTGACCAAATGCAGACATCAGCATCCTTTCCCTTTCTGGGTGCCAGATGTATCTCTGAACCACCGCTGACTAGCCCAGCTCAGGCCTGGTCTCTTTTATATGCTAACTAGCCTTTTGCAAAATGGTCTCCGCCCATTTATGGTGACCTTTGCTGAGCTACCCTGGCACTAGCAGCCAAAGGCTTCTGCTGACCTTGGGTGACTGCTTCTCCTTTCCAATCCTGTTATTGCTCTCTGCTGGATTGTCTGCTGCTGCAGAACTCCCTTAATGTCAAGCAAGAAAAAATGGATCAGGTGGAAATGCAGGGAAATGAACTCACAGGCTATTACAGTGGAAATAGTTTAGCCTCAGTCAACTTTACCATTAAGTCCATTACAGAAGTCTGTGGTGTCTAGGGTGCCTCCTCACTGCTCCTCCTCACAGAGAGCTGAGAACTGGTAACTCTGCACACCCTCTGTTCACATGGCCAGCTTCCTAGTTCACCCAGCAGAAAGCAGGGTGAGTGGGAAAGCCAAGCTTTGACCGCTGAGGTCTCCCTTCTGGATGCATGCAGAGTGTTAACAACCCTTCCAGTGGAATGACATATCTCCCCCATCTTCTTACCTCTTCTCCGTACCCCTTCCTTTGTCCCAAAACCTAACTGTGTCTCTCATGTGCCAAGCATTCCTGATTCCATCTCTCCTCTACACAGCTTTCTGTTCCCTGCCAAACGTCTCCTTGTATAGGAACTTCAAACCATTCCCTGGATGAAATCACTCCAAACTGAGTGTCTCCTTGCTCCAATCTGCAGACATGCCAATCTCAGGACGTCAATGGTTTATTTCAACAACTTTATTGCTCCATCCCCACCTGCTGCTGTGGGGAAGTTCACTGTAGTGAGGTGGCTCTCCTTCCCTTTTTCGTAGCTGGTGGTGTCTGACATGGTCTCTGGGTGGTGGAGGGATGACATGTGTGCCTGAATATGACCTGTAGCTGAGAATGAAACTCCACAGAGACAGAGTGGATGCACAACCCTGGAGAGGGAGAGGGAAAGCATAAAACCAAAGCGAAAAACTGCATTTGGGACAACTGCTGGAATTGCTCAGAGGTAGCTAGTGATGGCAATAATCGAAGCTTAGGTTCTTCGGTACAGCCCCCATCTGTGCTGATTTCTTCCCTTCATTACCATGCTTTACTGGTGCACCCTTGATGTACCTTATGAAGTCTGTGTGTGCCCCCCGAGTTGCCAGCTGACAGCCCCTGATGATGGGTTGCTGATCCCATGAATCACAGAGCTCTTAAGCCCTTTCTCATCCCTTCCAAACACATCCCTTCACTCTGGATGATGCAGTGAGCTTCTTACATATCTCTCAGTTGCCTGGTTACCAGGTTAACACTGATGACAAATGCTGGATGACTGTTTAACACTGCTTCCTTCGTGATCTGGGCTCCAGCCTTCTCTGTTCCTAACCTCCTGCAGTGTCAAGTCTTCAGATGCTCTTGTTCACAGTGTCTCTTTCCAGTAACTAGCCTCCTGCAGCCCATGTTCAGTCTAGTCTATCCTGTAATCTCCGATGTCCTCCAATTGAATTACCTTGTCACATTGTCACAGTTCAGCTTCCCCAGGCTCCCTCAGAAAAAAATTCTATGATTTAATGCCTCTATTCTCAAGAAGGATGTTGCAGGAGAGATCAATGCTTTTCTTCTCCCCCTGCACTAGAAAGAAGATATATCCATATATCATTGATTCCCTACCTTATAAGCTCTCAGTCTTGAGGAGAGTTGTCTACCTTTATATGTTCACATGTGACCTCATATAACAGGATATAGTCTTACTGTTGCAACTGTATTATAAAGGAATAATATTAGTAATAATGTGCATAGCTGCCAAACATCTCCTTCCATCACTCATATGCAGATGATACCCTTTAAAACATAGGCCACCTCTCTTTCATACATTTATAGCTTTGAGCACAATGTGGCTCCTAAGTGTTCCCATAATGCAAATAAAAGATATCTTTAAACCCAGATTTCCTTCTGTCTTGAGAATGAGGAAGGTCTTTTATATTCCTTAGTTTTAGCTTCTTCCTGTGTTTCTGCCCTTTGTAGGACCATTGGAGTTGTTGAGTGAATGCATCTGATTTTCTAACCCCAGAACTCCTTCTGAGAGAAGACACCTCCAGTCATTAAAGTCTCCTCTAGCCTGGCTCAGTGTGATCCTGTTGTACCCCCAACACTTCAGAGCATCTTCCTCCTGTAAGCTAAAATGGGACATCAGTCATCTCACAGCCAAAAGCACTCTACCACTGAGCAGTCTTTTGGAGAGAGGTATCTCAGAGGCTGTATGAGAGGCATTTGTCCAACTGGCAAACAGACTGACCAAAATATATTTTATTCTTCCGGTGCTGAAGCCCAGAGCTTTTGGATGAATATGTGCTTAACTATTTATAATTGACCTTTGCACAAAAGAACATGAAATTTTTATAGCCTAAAGCCTCATTTATTAACTTTACTGGAGTGTAAAATATTGCTGTTTGCTATAAATTTGTACCAGGACAAACAATATATATGCTAATTAGTGGCTGTGCAGCCATTCAGGGGCGTATGTGCTCACCAGTCATTTCCAACAGGCAACAGAGAAGAATGGAATAGACAAATGACAATTGAGTAGTTTGATACTCCCTGTTCAAACAGTGAAGTCTGAAGAGGTGAATTAATGGTATTCATTATAACAAGTCCATTTCCTTTTCATTTCCTTTATAAATTAGTCCAGGTAACATGCTGTGTCCCTGAGAGAGCCGATCAGAGGCAACCTACTGAGATGCACCTGCAAAACCGATCACTCTGGAATTCTTTCATCACTCCTTACTCAGCTTTCCCCTTCCTTTGCCTTCCTTCAGCCCACCCATTCATCTTCTTTGTTTTGTCTCCTCCATCTGCACTTTTTCCTTTTCTCTTTTTCCCTGTATTTGTTTTCGCATTACTTTCATTTTTTTCCTTTTTGCTCCTGGTCCTCTTTTCTTCTTTCTTATATTTTTCCCTTTTTTCCCTCACCTTTTCTTCATATTGTCTCTTGCTTCTTTTTTCTCCCCAGTACCTTTTTCTAACCATATATTATCCTCTTAGTACTTTCAGGATCTCATTGTTATTTTATTAACTTTGGATCATACAAGGGCACAGATCTCTAAGGCTCATCAAAACTCAGTATGAAATACAACCACAGGGGGAAAAAAAGAGAGTGAGATGTGTTCAATTTCATGTGGCTGAACCAGCTATTTCATGGTTTGTTGGCTTTTGGTAGCAAAGACGTCAGGTTGTAGAGATAATAAAAGGAGCCTGTTGGAAACATCTCAAATGGTCCAGGATCTGCATCTGCATTTGAAGATCTCCTGGTCCTGTGTTTGTCAAAGGTATATCAGTATATACAGACTGGAAAGATGAGTGGTAACTTGCTAGCAATAAATATGACTGCTTTCAATTGTCGTCTAGGGAGGGGGAAATGGGAGACAAATGCCATTTTAAGGCTGAGCAGTCACTTAAGTTTGGCATGGATCTGAAATGATGCTCCTCTGAAGGCATTCTTCCTCTTCTCCCATTTCCCTGCACCTCTCCATGTCACTGTCCACAGGATGTAACAAAGAGCCAGGACACACAAATGGGCAGCACCCAAAATTGTAATAGTGCTCAATCATCTGTGGGAATAGCAGAAATCAGAGCGGGTACAGGGATACAACCAAGGAAGACCCAAACATAATAAACCCACTGAAAACCCCACCATATTTCCCTTGTACACAGATTTGGGATGCTGGTTTTCATGGAATTTAGACTCTTTAAGGAATCCAACTGAGTTCATTAATTTGTGGGAAATTGTTAGGGGTTTTCCATCAAAATATTTGCAAAGAAGTAGTTGGTTTCTATCAAAAATAAAAGAAAAATCAGCAGAAAAATATTAGCATCACAAAAAGTGCTTCAACATTTCCTTTGAAGTAGACAGGTGTAAGCCCTACCCTGAAGCCCATGGGAGAGAATAATATGCCCCAAAATATCATTATCATGAGGCAAACTGACATACCTGGAGGATTTTTACTTAAAATAAAATTTGTAGCATTTTCAAACTATCCTTTAACTATTTTGCAACAAGATTACATTTATGTTTCACTTTTTCTGCTATCAATCCTATTGATATATTGAAATATTTTAGTGGGACAAAATCTGCATGTTAATCAGATCTGTATTCTGGTATAAAAGTTAAATAAAAACAATTCCCTAAACCCACAAACTTTCTGCTCCTGGAGAATAACATAAACCCTGCTGTGAAGCTGTCCTTGGATATTTGTAAAGGTAAATAAACAACAAAATACTTCATTAACCAAACAGTTGTGTAGAAAAAAAAAATCAGTTCATGAATCTCTGGGTTTTTACATATTAAAAGAAAAAGCTTCCTTTAATGATTTTCAGTTTCTTATTTTTCCCAATTAATTTTAACAAATTTTAAATGAACACAATAATGTACCAAAAGCTCCAGGGTTTTCCAGTTCTAATGGACACTTTGCTGAAACCACAGGTTTTGCTCTCTTCTCATTTAAAGGCAGACTAAAGAAGAAAATTACTCCAATGAGCAGGATATGTAGTTTGGGGTTGAAATCTCTATTGTTATTATAGATCCTTTTTTTTAAGGTATGGGTGTCCCCTCCACACGTCAGTTTCCCCACAGAAGGGAGGATGTGAAATTGCTGTGACACAGCTGAAGTAGAGGCAACTTTGGATGGATTTTCTTTCAAATGTCAGTTGTTTAGGAAAGTAAGAGGACAGGCTGGGAGGGATTTATTCCTATTGTAGTCTAGTCTCAGCCTAGTTGAGCAGAAGTGTGGTCTGGGTAGTTTGATGAGGTGGAGGGCGACTCATCTCCAGGCTGCACTATTGCCACAGCTTCAGACAGCACACATGGTTTGGTTCATGATGGAGCAGTAAGGGAAAGTGTCAGCATGAGCAGAGCTAACAGTTTTCAAACACCCACTGCCTTCAGAGATTATTTTTTAAATTGCTGATCGTGGAAAAATTATGGGCCAAATTGCCTGCTTATGTAGCTCATCTCAACTCCAGCAGAGTTATAGCAGGAGATACGTTGACTGTATCTAGAGTGTGCCCAGATTTCTGTGTTCAAACAGCATGAGAATAGCTGAAAAAATACATGGGTTTTTTTTACAAGCATGTTTTTAATTCTTGTTTATATGTCTTCTCTATTTTAAATCTTTAGGATATGCTGGGATCCTGGGGGGGAGGAGGACAGGGAGTTGTGGGTTGTTTTCTTTTCCAGCTGGATCTACAGAAAAAAAAAAAAAAAAAAGCACTGCATGTTTTCTTACACAAAAAAATAGTTTTCCTTTAATACATGTCTCCAAGAACTGGGGATTTACCTGAAAGACCAAAGAAAGCTGGTACCATTGTACAGTGGGATGAAGGAGGAGATGTCTGGGTTTTTTATATACAGGGCAGTGATATGCAAGTACATTCTTATTAATCCTCAGTATCATGGATGCTTTCACCAGCTTCCTCTCATTAGCACTCCATTTTACATGAAATAAGCTGGAGATCTCTGTGATCTTATTGGCACTTCTCCTTTTCACAGCCTCAGAAGGGAGATAAATAGTTAATGACCCAAATTCTCACTTTCATCAGCCACTGGACTGGCCCAAATCAAAGACATAGGCCTGGCAGCCCTGGCCCCTTCATCACGTCATTGACTTGGTATTGTCTGCTACATTAAATTCATCAATAAAGAATTTAAAAGATCTTCTTCCCATCCTTTTTATTGTCATATAGGAACTGCATTATTCGCATGTCCATACATTTAAGCGTAAACTAAGCTTTATGATCACTTTCATTCCATATTTTAGGCAAACAGTATATCAGTGAAGCCATCATCATAAAAAAATTGACCCAGCTCATACCTGGCATAAAATGCCATTGATTTCAGTGGGGTTGTGGAATTTGGCTCACTGCTATAAACATTCCCCATGAAGTCCTATTCAACAAACTACCTGGAAAACCTCCTCACTCTATCTTACCTAATCATGGTGCAGTGGCAAAGCCATTAGAACATTTTCCCATGGTGTTGAAGCTGCTGATTCAAACCTTCCTCCAGCCTTAAGCATCCCTCCTGGGATGACACGGCTGGAATTGGTGAAGGGGACAGTGCAATGAACCTGGCATGCAAACACAGGCAGGCTCCTTCAGCACAGCTCCCTTAATCCTGCTCCCACACCAGGACTGCCTCGTGCACTCCCTATACCAGAGGCAGCTGAACATAATGCCAAATGCTTTGTCACTTGCTTTTGGTTGTAGAAAGTGGCCTTTATATGTAGTTTTATCCCCAAATTTATCCCTCAAATTAATAATGACTCAGACTGGAGCAGCTCAGCCGGCTTCAGAGCTGGACAGCTTTTCTGGATCATATTCAGCGCCTAACATGCCTGGCAACAGCATCCAGGTTTTAACTGTTGCGAGTGAAGGGACCGCTTGCCTTGACTAGTCCCGCACAATGGTTTTGCTGCCACTGCTAATATTTGAACAATGTGTTTGCCAATTACGTTAATACAAACAAGTCCCCTGGATCCCAAGGAAAAGGCTGTGCAAACCCAAAGTGAAAGAGATCCTGGCGGCCTGGCTACTCTGCAGAGACTCGTGCTACAAAGCAGGCAGAGGCAAGACAAGGATAAGACAGAGTAGCGAGTTTTCTACCAGAAGAGACAGCATGGCTTAGCTGGGTTTAGCTTGGCTAAGTGATGGGTGACTCCCAAAACTCAGGCTGGGATGCAAATAGATGGCTGGGATATCAGATTCCTAGTTTGTGAAGTGCTTCCCAGGGGTCAAACACTGACTGCATTCCTTTGATTTCTCCAGACATAGCCTTTCTCAAATTGGATTTGTTCAGGTGAAACATTGTCCTGGTTTCAGCTGGGATAGAGTTAATTATCTTCCCAGGAGCTGGTACGGTGCTATGTTTTGAGTTCAGTATGAGAAGAATGTTGATAACACTCTGATGTTTTCAGTTGTTGCTAA
>JANZLQ010000055.1:12314324-12328986 GCA_026212715.1 Elanus axillaris | reverse complement strand
GGTGGGGGCAGGGGATCGCCACTTGGGGACTAACTGGGTGTCGATCAGCAGGTGGTGAGCAATTGCATTGTGCATCACTTCCATATTCTGATCCTTTTATTATTACTATTGTCATTTTATTAGTGTTACTATTATCATTATTAGTTTCTTCTGTTCTATTAAATTGTTCTTACCTCAACCCATGAGTTTTACTTCTTTTTTTTCAATTCCCTCCCCCAACCCACTGAGTGGGGGGGAAGTGAGTGAGCAGCTGCGTGGTGCTTTGTTGCTGCCTGTGGTTAAGCCACGACAAACATGAATATATTTTACACTCATTTTCCATTCCTAACTGATCTGCTCTAGTGTCAAAGGTTAACATCCTTTTGCTTCTCTTAACTGCTTTCTTGATAAACCTGTGCTCATACCCACTCATCTATGCCTGATTTCCCCCCTACAACCTGCCATAAGGCCCCTGGTTTGAGTAATCAGAAACTCTTTATTCTGGAGGAAGATGTCATCTGTGAGAGCTGAGAGTGTGAGCTCAGGGAAAAAAGTTCCTTCAGGATGTGGGGAAGCAGTTGGAGTGTCTGGGATTCAGAGAGGGCAGCGTGAACTAAGGAATGAGACCATGCATGGCAAGCTGGCACTTGGCAACATCTGTCTTCTTTTGCATCAGTGTCCCCATCTCTGTGGACAAGGCCAGCAGGAGTTATGCTCCTTTTTTTTAAAGGACATTGTGTTTCCAGCTTCCTTTCTCCTCAGATCAGACCTGAAATCAGAAAGTAGCCTGGGAAAGCAGGGAGGGCTTTAGTGCACTGCCACCCTGCCAGTTTTTGTGCACACACGTTTATGCCCACATGCACATCCTCACATTGAAAATTGGCAGAGATCTTGCCACTGTGGTTCTTGTGAAACAGAAAATACTGCACAGCTGGTTTAATAGCATTTAAAAGTCCCATGTGGGGCTGTTCAGGAGCTAAGCCTCATCGTTACAGATACTTTCATAAAGCTGTCATCATTAATTGCCACCCACTGCCACCATGATGCTGAGGTCACATCTCCAGGAAGGGGAAGGCCAGTTTCACCTGAGCTCCATTGCACAGCTGGGGGTGTTGTTAGTACCCCTCTTTATCCCAGAGACAGCACTGCTGGCTTCTTTGAACTAACAGAAAATCCTCCCGCTGCCCCAAAGTGCATGGTCTTCCTGTTCTTGCTTCAACTCCAAGTGCCCATCTGTCTCCAGCCATTTCCTAAATTATGTTTGAGCAGCCTCCATTTGTTTCCTTCTAAACCTGCTCCAATATTGTGGGTTTGAAAGTTCACCTCCAACCTGGCCATTATTGGCTTTGCCTTCCACATAGGAGCAACTGTGAAAAACAGGAGCAGAGAAGCAAGCGAGAGTCCTGAGAAAGAATAAACAAATTAAATGCCAGCTGAGCTCTGAAAGGCATTTTCTAGCCCAAATAGAAAACACAGCTTGCCCTTTCATTTCAGGTAAGAAATAGGTGGCTATTTCTTTTCTTTTCTTTTTTTCCCCCTTCTTTTTTTTCTTTTTTTCCTTTTAATGAGGCAGCCTTAAGAAACTCAGCAAGGTGGTTGCAGAATGGATAGATGGAGGTAAAATTACAATGAAGTGACAAACTCAAATGAGGAGAGTACCAAGATCTGGCAAGCTATCCCTGGCCATGGCATTACTCCTCCCTCAAGTGAGTTCTTCTTGCCAGTATTTCCCCTTGGCTGTCCTCCTCTGCCAGGCTTTCGTTTCTCCATAAATCAATCTTGCACCTCTGTACTTTGGTCCTACATCCTTTATCCCTCTTTACCTCAGGCTTCTGGTTTTATCTAGCATCTCTGTGCAGCTTTTCTTTCTTCAGAATCTTCAGTTTCAGTTGTTCTCTCCGACCCTGAGATGCTCCATTCCTTCCCTACGCTATTCATGTTTATCAGCAACTTCATGGATTTGGCAGTTTTGCCTTTGCATTAAGGCCCTTCAGACATTCTCTCTGATTGCTCATTTAATCCCTTAATTCTCTTTTCTGTCATTATAATGGTTTCTTCCCCATTGCTGTCTCACACAGACTCCGCTTCACGTTTAGCCCATGCTTCTCCCTCCATGAGCTGCCTCTTGCAGTAACTTTCCTCCTTTTTGCCATTCAGTCTCAATCTTCTCTATATTCCAGAGTAACACCAGCTTGAAGACACTCTTCTGCTTCAGGGTCCACTGCTTTGCTGGTATTATATGCGCCATCACACCAGGCTTTTCTCTCTGGAACTTGCTAAAGGCATCTCCAGGGTGACCTCCAGTCAGCTTTGCTCTCCGGTGCACCATCCATGCTGTATTTTGAAATCCCAGCACATACATAAGGGAGTTTCTTCCCTTATGCGATGTCTCTCCCAGCAGCCAGCTCCTGAACCATGAGATTAGAGGAAATGGAAGTTATAAAAGCTCACTTGCAGGAGAACTGCAAATAAAACCCAGCCCAGGTCATGACTGGCACACAGCTGGCATTCACCCAGCTCTTGTATGAGTGAGCACCAGGACCGGCTGTACAAGGAGGGTGAGCGCTTCACTTGCTGAAGAGCAGAAGTCAGACAAGTGTCCAGAGGAGGATTGCAAGGAAATGCACTGATAGATAGCTAGGCAGGTAGATACAGATATATAGATGTATTGATAGATATAGATGTATAAAAGTTATTTATAGATTCTCTTCCTTTCTCCTACCCTTTTGCATCAATACCATTTTTTGCTAGTGTCCAGGAACAGGAGTGCATCTGCAACCAGGTCTGTAACCAGATCACAACAGCCCAAGTGTAAGTGGTCTTTGGGGACTGAAAAATCTGCCTATGCCTCAGGAGACCTTATTTCCAGTCTTACTTCCTATGGGTCTTTAAAGTCCTGAGTGCAATGGGATGCTATACAGAAGGGTGTTTCTATAGACCTTGCTTTAAAGATATGTTAAATGCTGATAACAAGACTCCTACCAAAGTCTACAGTGAGAGCAATTCATTCATACCAATAGGATATTAGGAGCAGCTTGTTTCAGAGCAGTATAAATGGAAGGAGATCAGGCTTTCCTGTACGTCTGATTAGGATATCTTCTGAATAAACCCTGATTTATGTTTCTTCAACAGGGGTTTATCCCTCAAGGGGTAAATAACTTGCCATGATTTCCTTACTTTGAGTTTACCCATAGTCATTGGCAACCCAGGGGACGAAGGTATATATGCCCTCTGCCCCCTTAAGGCTTGAAAACAGGGAAGGAAACTAAAGAAAACTATGCAATGAGCCAATTCCTGTGTCCTGCTTTGCAACCACAGGACACCTTGCACTCTCTTGCGGCTGGTACGAGACCGGCTGGGCAGCACTGTGAATTAGTAGGGCTCATTACTGCATCCTTTAGCATTCAGAGCCTTACAGATGTCTGCAAACCTCCTCAAGAGCCCAGTGGAACGTTTAAAAGAGAAGCTGCAGCATTTTCTTTTAAAGAGCTGTTGTTCTGTCTCCAGCTAAAGTGCTGTTGTAGCTCACTTTTGGGAGGGAGAAGCCTTCTATGGCTGTGTGACTATGCTACTTCAGACTGGAGTCCTTAGGGAACCATCATAAACACACTGTTGAGACAGCCTAATAACCCAGGCAGCATTTCAGCAATTCTCCTGCTGCATAGGAAGGGGGTAGTCCTGGCACAGCCAGGATACAGCCCACCGTGTCCTATTGACAGTGCCCCAAGGGATGGTCACTTCATGTCTTCCCCTTTGGGAGATCTCTGAATTGGACACCAGCAGAAAGTTATTTCTCTTCCCCCAAAGCATCTAATTACTGAGCACTCTAGTCAAGTCAGCTTACAGGTATTTTTCATCCAAGTAGCAGCTAAGGGAGCTTCGCTGCCCTGTGCTGCTGTTTGGCTCAGCGGCATCTGAAGAGGCTCCCATCACTCTGGCTCCTCGGGTTTTCATTCATTCCCCACAGCCCCTTCATGCACCCTGCAGACCACTCTGGCCAGCTCCTCTCATGCATGCAATGATTCTGCTGGGTCTTTCCAGCAATAGACAGGCCTCCAGAAAAAAAACAGACTGGGTGTGTCTCTAGAGATTTTAGATGCCTACCATTAAAAACACCCACTAATTAGATTTCACCCTGGATTTATTATCTACTGGTTGACAGTCATCTTTGACAGCCCATTTCTTACCTCCTTCAAGTGAATAACCAAACAGGTGTCTTTCTTATGAGAACTGTAATCCTGGGTTTCCTTTTGCAGAAATGCTAGCACATAGACAGAAGGGGAGGGGCAGGAGAAGCAAAAAGTTTAAAATAAAATAAAAAAAATTCTTCAAGTCTTGCACAATACTAACCATAGCAACAGCATGATCTTAATGCTGCAATCTCTGACCTCCCTGTGCTTTCTCTCCAGGGGAACAGATCCCTCATCATGCTGTGTGTTAACTCAGGGCCAAGAATGTGCCAATCCATTATGGTGGTTGCTTCTAACTTTGGAGGGACTTCCATGGTATTTCTTGGTGTTCTGAATAATCCTAGCCCTTAGAGTCATGATACTTTGTATGAATCAAACAAGTTTTCTCATTCTCTCTTTTAAATACATTAATATTTTATTTCTTGTAAAGATGATTCTTATGGGTCTGCAATTTTGAAAAATTAATAAGGAAATTTAAACAGAAACAGAGCAGAAATGTATACAAACACTCATTATTTACTAATCTTTTCCATAAAATATCCTTATCCTTATAATCAGCTCAACTTTTCGTGAATCTGCCACCTTTTTATTGGGTTTCAAAGTGAGACTACCTATTGTGAACAGTTCAGCTTACTCACAACAGCAAATACTAGCTCTAGTAATAACGATTAATTGGTAGGATGGTATGACAGCCCACACAATGGGCTTGTTCAAGATACCATCCAGAGCCTTTAGATCTCTGTGGGTCTGGCAATGAACCTGAGGGCCAGGGGAGCACCAGGCAGCGAACCCTTTCAAGAGCATTGTCTGCAGACAGGGCTGGTGGGATTGAGGCATGGCAGTTTCAGTAGCCCTGGAGAGAGCAATGGGGACACCATGATATCAAGCCATCTTTCACTCTCTGGTAATGATTAATTATTCACTTAAAACTAGGTTTCATCTCCTGGCTTTGTGTCCACAGGAAGCCACTATGTGAGCCCTATTTCTGCACTTATTGTCACACTCTAATCCTAAACAAACATGCAGGTAAGTGATAACATCCATCAAATGACCACACAATGTGAAAATCCATTGCAGGGTGTATTTTTTTTTTTTAACAGCGCTATTGAATAAATTAACCAGGTAGCAGAGCAGTAACCTTGAGATAAATGATTAGGTGGTTTTATTTTTTATTTGAAAAAAAAAGATGACACAGTTTTATCATATTTATAATAAAAGTCATTGACATAATAAAACACTCCCATCACATCAGTATTCATTTCTGCAAATAGAGCGCTGACGTTTTATAATATTAACATGTGTTATAAATGTCACTGATATATTAAGATTTTCAGTCTCTCTAACCAAAAATATAGAGAGATGACTGAGGAAGAGATGACTAATTCTAAGAGATTAAAGAGAACATTTTCTCATGCAATTAAATCATCTTCTGGTGATTGTGAGCTGAGGGAAACACAAAAGTCCATTTCTTTGATTGCAATTTTTACCACTACCACACAATGACCTGGGGCACTGAGTAACTGGGATATTAGGAAAACTTAGGCATGTTGGGAAGCCCATGAGTTGGTGAGCTACAGGGCAGGTGGTGTATTGCATGGTAGTATGGCTACACCTCCTGGGGCAGTTTAGACTGCTCAAAACCTTGAAAAGTGTCTTTGGGCATCTTCTTGCACTGAGATACATAGCCTGAATGAGGGCTGGAGATCTTCCTCCCATCCCCTGGGATGTAGGGCCAGTGTTCAAGAAGAGATCCCTGGGCTTCCTCTTTTACTGTAGGAATATGAACAGCTGCAGGGAGCTGAGTCCTGAACAAGACATTTGCTGGCCGTGCTCTGTTCCTGGGAATGCCAACCTGTTGGCACAATCTGTTCCTCCAGCTGTGTGGAAGAGTTCAGCTCTCAAACAGGAGTATGACTAGAACATGACAGGGAGATCCAGGGCCAGACCATGGCCTGTATTATAACAAAAACCCAAGGGATGAGCTGTCAACAGGGCTATATCCAGGAATATGAGCTTTAGTTAATGACGAAGTGATAAACATTGAGCAAGGAATGAAGGAGTCCCTTAACACCTTGGCTAATTCTTTCTAAGAAAATCTTGCTAAAGTTCCTGGGTCCCATCAAGCTTTCATTGAACTTACAGACCCTATCAGGCACTGGGCTTACAACAAAGCTCTGTGCTAACCAAGTAAGTTTATGTTTCAACCCAAGCAGCCTCTGGGAGGAAATCCAGAATAAAAGACACTTAGAATCTCTTTTGGCCTTACAAGTTTGAACTTGCTATGTAATCCAGTCTGAGACTTTCATCCCATGATTTTTATATTACATCTGTAATTTCTGTCTTACTATTTTTATCAGAAGGAGCCATTTGTGTTTTGTACAAGGTCAATACAGAATTTTTACACCAGCACAGTTGGGAGGTAGTTATGGGGACTTTTCTTCTTCTAACCAACAGCTAAAGCAGTGCAGCACCTGAAATACATTCCCTCCCAGCTGTTTAAATGACACATCAGTATTAATTATTTTCAGTATTATTTTTCCTCCTACATAGAAATAATATATTTATACAATAGGTTGTTTCCCTAAGAAGCTTATGATCTGATCAGGAAAAAGAAAAAAGAAAAAAAAAAAAAACACAGAAGCAAGCAGTTAAGGAGCTGACCCAGAGTCACACCAGTTGGCATCACAAGGGGGACAGCAAATAAGGTTTCCTGAAGCACAGGCTGAATTTAAAGATCACTGTTGCTTTGGCTGTTGAGATCTGATTACAGCAATGCACTGCAGTTCCCCCCACCAAAAAAAAGATACTGACTGCAAAAGGGTGGGAGAAAGGAAGCAAACTAAATCATTTTTATGTATCTATATCTATGGATATATCTGTATATCCATATCTATCTGCCTGTCTATCAATCTTTCTTAACCTCCTCTTTTCCACTGAGATGCAGACATCTTCAAAATGTTTTCATCAGCTCCCCAAACAAATGTCACAGACATTGCCAAGTTTCAGTTCACAGGAGAGAAAATGTGTGTACTTTATATTATTCATTTATATTCAGGGAAACAGTGCTGGCGCAATTATGCCTGAATAGCTACAGGGGTAGGGAAGGCCTAAATAAATGTATTCCTAGACAATTGGAGTAACGAGTTTTAATTAGGTTTGCAGCTTCTTCCAGTTCCATTTTGCCAGTGCTGCAACTTATGGTCTTCGAATGGGAGCAGGCAATGGGAAATAAACCTAGTAAACATGTTCTACAAACACCTTGTTGACCTTCAGTGGTTACATCCTTAGTTACTGCAGGAGCATTTGTTTAAGGGTAATTTGATCGTGGGAATCCTCCTGGGGTTACTGCTGCTACAGGTCTTGAAAGGGGTCTGGCAGGGTTTATTTGTGTCACTTGTCAGGGTTTCTTCTCCTGGGAATCCCAATTACAATGGCGTCAGGGAGGTATAAATTTAAATCTCCAGGCTCCATGCATCTCTGCAGATGAACTCATTGGTGCCTATGAGAACCGTTCCCATTATAAAATATCACGTAAAACGACAGAGACCTTGGACCGCTGAGAGCAGAAAAAACAATAAACATCCCACAGAGAGGAAATGAATTTTCCCCCCGTCCGCCTTTCCTTTTCGCTCCACTGCATAATAATGGTGAGTGTTTGGATTGCAGGGGGCTGCTGGGGCCACGGGTGAGAGAAGGAGGGAGAAGCAAAGGCAGCAGAAATGGAGATTTTGTACTTACTAAAGCAAGTTATTTTTCAACCTGCGCTCAGCTTTAAAGTTCACCACTGAATTATTAAGTGTGGCAGGCTTAGAATCTGCTTCAGCAAATAACAGCTATATTTCTCTGGGAAAGCATGGAAGCCCAAAACCTGGGACTGTGGGAAAAGCAGAGCAAGTTCAGTGTATGGGCTGCAGCCAGTCACGTTTACGCTATCCACAAGAGGTGGTCCGTGGTCCGGAGTTCTTCCCTTTACCACTGTCCTTCCCCCATTGCAGGCTGCTTGCCTCTTGTCTCAGCCTAGATCCCATATGGCAGTGGGGAAGAAGTGATAGTCTTGGAGTAGGCAGCAAGAGAAAGACAGAATAGATGACAGGATCTGGACTCACGTGAAGATTCTTCCTCTAAAGCAAAGGTCAGGATTAATGGACCGATGGGGGGAGGAGGGAAAGTGACCTAGCTAATCTTGCACTTATCTAGGTGTTGTCAAAAAATCCCATTTTGTAAACAGTCAGAAAACATCTAGACGTGCATACTTGTGCAAATGACTGAGGGGCAGAAATACCATCATTTCACTCTTACCCATGAACTGTACCCAGGTTAAAAAAGCCACTGCATAATGATAGACCTTACTGATCTCTACAAACAGTCACCTCCCTGTTTATTCTTAGACTGCAGGTGAAATACTATTGCTGACTTGCAAGAATAAGATCTTGAGGTTTCAATGTGGTTACACCACTGGAATGAGGGGAAAGCTCAGAGCTGCTCTTCAAGACAAGTTGCAGACTCAGGCCAGCATCACTGCGAAGATGGTGTTTGATTCACACTGTGAAGATTTCTCTTGCTAGTAAAGTGCTGAAGGCTTAATTATGTTTTTAGATGACAGCTTAGATTCAGAAGCACAAGCTGTATTGTACAAACAAGGAAGCTGACTCAATGAGACACACGAGACAGCCCAGCCCAACCCCTTCAAATGTGTTGCATAGATGATTGCTTTTCCTACAAGATTAAAAATGGAAACAACATGAAGGTTTAGTATGTTTCACAATGAATTCTGATTTATCAAACATGATTAGTGGATTATGAATATGGATGTGATTTCTAAAACCAAAAGAAAGTTCATGTGGTTCATCCTTCTTTAAAAGATTAATTTAAACTCAGGAAGCAGGAACAGCAACACAAATATATTGTGTGTAAAGTCAGGAAATACAGAAAAAGAGTGAGGGAAGAGAAAAATCGGAAAAATCAGGTGACCTCAAGCAGGATTAACTATGTCCAGGGATTTACTGCAGTCTTGTACAGTAAATGCAGTTTTAGGATGGAACAGAGTTGTCTATAATCTATTTTGACATTTGTTATTAACCTTTGTGCTTTAATTTACTCCCAGAAATCAGAAGCTCAAACTTGAGGGAGGGAGTCCTATCTCAGCCATACTGTTTTGTCTTTTTCCTTTTTTCCCCAGACCCAGTCCTTAAGGTTTGGCATCAGTTCCCATCTGCAGGAACCATACTGGAGGTTCTTTATCACAGCAGGCTTCCCAGAGGCCAGCAATCTTCTACCAGCTGGTTAAGCTGGCTTTATAGCCATATTACATCAGAAGAAGTGCATAACAGAGTAATTAGGGCACAAAAGAAGGCCCAGTGCAGTTTTAGAAGGACTGCCTGGAGATGAAAAGACTGTTTTCAGAGTGTGGAGCTGGATGCAAAGAACAAAGTTTTACACTGAAGGCTGGCGATAACACTGAAAGCATCTGAGATGGCTGCAAACCCATCAAGGGCATACTTGGACAGCTAGGATCTTGGACAGTATAGAGGTGACCTCCTGCCATAGCTAAAGGCAAAATTCCAGGTTTTCTGCCTGAAAGGACAATGAGTCTTGTCTTCAGAACAGCTTTCAGGTGCTTCTCATAAGGCAGCCCAAACAGAGCCAGTAACCATGTTTCTATGCTGTGGACAAGAACGAAGAGCTGCTCCTCTGTTGTGAGGGCCTTATACCTCTGAGCAATATCATATTTATCAAGATAGCACTCTGTCTAAGCATACAAGGTCTCCTATGCTCATCACCATGGTATCTGAGTGTGTCATTTTTATAGAAACAAACAACTCACTTCAGAAACGAGTTAAGGTTGCTAAGTGACAACAATGTACTTACTTATCACATCATTTGCAAAACCCTCACACTTAAAAGCAAGGAAATGAATGATTAAGGACTCCTGAAACCCCATATTGCCCACATAATAAATATATATTTTTAAGTTGAGTACAAAGAAGTACACTTTTCATTTCAGCAAAACAACCTCATGCTTAACCTGTGGATTGTATTCTTTTTAGTTTCCCCTCTTTTATGTCATATTTTTATTTCATTGATTTTGGTGTACAATCATTTTCTTTTAAGGAATATTCATAAGTGGCAAATATGATTAGTTAGTTGAAGTATTTCCAGGTACCACTACTATTGGTTAATACTGCATTTTTAATAGGTGAATATGTGGCCATTTTTCTATTTAAAAAATAAAAATATTTCCATAATATTGTTCTTCCTCAAATCAACATTAATTTTGTAGATGTATTTCACATTTTTAAAAAAGGCTTTGTTTCCTGTTTAAATTCTGGAAGTGATCATAGGAAAGTACCTCTTTCAGGTCCCCAGAATTAGGGTTGCTCGAGTGTCTTATGACACACATTTCATTGTATCTGACAAAACAACTTAGGTAAAATCCAAGTTCATCTAAAGTCAAGAAGAACTTTGACATTGCCTTCAGATGGGTCAGGATTTCACCCTTTATATGTTTTATGTAGGCAATAAAAGATGTATGATGTTCTTAATTATTTATCTCCTGGCTTTTAAGCACTTGGGTTTTGTACCTAATGCAATGGGAACAAGCGGTGCTGAGGGAGTAATGCTGTTACTTAATTGTAACTTGTTTGAGGAACAAAAATGCTGTTTGTTTCAGGATTTCCTAGATCACTCATATGTTTATATTCTGCTATTCTAGCTTGTATTTTTGTGTGGATAAATTAAGATCCAGGGTCTGCCTTCTTTTGCAATAGATCAGAGCTGTGTAGCTTAGAAAGATGTGAATCTACATCATTGGAGGAACCTCCCACATGCTGGGAACTTCTGCCTGAATGGGCTGGAATAGGCACCAGTTAAACTCAAGTTGTGATCAGCCCTGGTAGAGCTCTTAATAACAGGAACCCTTCTCCTCCCACTGTCTTTGAAATTGTTGAGGAGGAGATACCCATCGGGGACATGTGTAAGTCCAGATCCTCCATTGGTGACAGTTCTCTGGGCTGCCCTCCGAGCTATGGCATGGTCCAGGTTTCCAATGAGTCAGGCTGTAAAACAAAGGGCAGATTTTCAAAAGCACTCTCCTTCCCTCACCCCCACCATTACAGCACTCGCAAGAAGATCTTTGAAAGGACTCAGTACTCATTGAGCTGTGTTCTTTTGAAAAATGTGGCCACTCGCTTTGAGGCCTAAATGGGAGCCGGGTAATGTCACTTTAGTTGCTGGAAGAATTAGTCAATGACAAAAGGGCAGTCACAGCAGCTCTTCTCCATTAGCTTCCTCTTTCCTCCAACAATATCAATTATGGAAGCTCTAGCCCAAGGTTTCAAATAATAGCTATTTCTCTACAATGTTACTATTTTTGCACATAAAAATGCCTTTTGCATGAACCACTCTCAAGGTCCAATCTAATCTATTTATCTGTATTTACAAGGCACTTATCTTCTGTAGCATCTAAGTGCTCCACATGGATTAACAGGCAACACTGTCATCCAAATACCACATTGTTTCAGTGCTTCACAACCCACTGAAAAATCTTCTGGACTAAAAGCTTTCCTCTTGGATCCCATGTAAAATGGAAAGCATAATGAAGACCATGGCCATGCGGGATCAAGAAAAACACTATGGGCCAAAGTCTGCTGTCAAAATTCTTGTTAATGTCAGTGGATTTGACACCAGCAGAGGTTTTTAAGTTGTGTCTTTCCTTAGTGAAGCAGAGGTTTGTGCCCAACCCATTACCACTGTTTACATCACCTGTATTGACGTAGGACCTGGCCTCCCTTTGGTATCACCTTCTCAGCATGGGTAGCATCCCCAGCATCCCCATGCTGTCCCCTCTGGGTGCAAGCACATTTAGAGGGCAACAGTTTCTTGAGAGAGGTCCTGGGGTCCCTCCTGCTGTAGGTTTGCTATAGTGGAGAAAGAATTTCTGATTGCAAATCTTCCCTAGAGCTGCCCTGAAGCTGTCCTGAAGCTGGTCTACAGCTGTTTGGTGCTCACAGTGCAAACCTGGGATGGACTTGGTCTAGCCAAATGGCACCTTCCCCTATAAGAGAAAGCACCTTCTGGAAATACTCCTTGAGGTAACTATGAACCTCACTGCATCTTGCACAGGGAGATAGAAAAGGGAGATCAGAAAAGATCCTTGTCCCCCTGCTTGGGGAGAACAAAACCAGCAGGCTCTGAACCGCTGCTTCTGGAAGAGACTCTCCAGGACTCTGCACTTCACACGACAGGGTTTGCTCTTGGTTTGCTTAGCCCTGCTGTGATTCAACAGACTCAGTATCCAAACAAACAAGGATTTAGCTGAATCATAAATAAAGCCAGCACCCGCAAATTCCCCTTTCTCCTTCCGAAGGATTTGTCTAGTTTGTATTTTTAGGATTAGATTTGCCTCTGATGAGTAGTTATGAGACAGAATGGAGAGAAACGTGTCTTGTTGTTCAACATCTCCTTCTTGTCCTATTCACTCGTCTACCACAGGCAGCATTTTCAAGCCAGCAAAGAGCCATATGCCCCTTTCTCCTGAATTGTCTCTGGACTGTGTGATATGGTTGGATAAGAATGAAAGAAGAGAAAAGTGGAGAGAAAATATCAGCCTTTAACACAGCAGTAGATAGATATATTTTTAGCACTAAACCAGAATAATTTTCTAGCTCTCCCTTTCCTTCATCCTTAATTTCCCTGAGACGCCTTCTGTAATGAATTCTCCCAGGCAAAATAAAACCAGGTTTTCCTCTTATTTTGGCTGGCTGGGTCAGGCCAAAACTGCCTGACAAGGCCCATACATCACAGGGCAGGCAGAAGTAATGCAGGAACGGGGAAGACGAGGAGCTGGACAGCACAACAGGAGAATTAAATCCTGCATATAGAAAGGAGAAAATGAATGGATTTTGGTAAAGAAGAGATAAGGATGATTCCACTGCCAAATTCTTCATGAGAGGTGGCATTGTGTGGGAGAGAGGAAGAATTGCTTAGGAAGAGCTAGAAGAAAAGAGGTTACAAAAAAAAAAAGGCTGAAAGCCCCATGCTAGAAATGCAGGTATCCCAACCCAGCTAAAAGTGGAAGCAGGTTTCTCAGCAGTGAGAGGAGGCCATGTTCAGAGCAGCTGTCACTACAGTCTCCTATTTGGAAATAATTGGGATTCTGTCTCAAACCACAAAGCCCTGAATTAGCCAGCGCAGCCTCCACCAGGAAGCATCTGTTGCCATCTCCAATGGCAACAGTTCAACCCACACCACATCCAGCCCGCTCCCTCTACCCACCAACTGGCAGGAGATGCCCGTTCCACCCTGAGAATCCTGCATCTGCAGGTGGCTGAGGGGTACAGAGGGAGCCCAGGTAGAGGCAGGAGGAGGGAAAGGGCTACCACTGGCCTTGAGAGCCAAGGCCACCCTGGGATGCCAGGGAGAGTCACGGTGGGGGGTGACCAGGGGCTGCAGGGGCTGCAGGGGACAGTGGGACGATTGGGGAAGAGGTGGCTTGGAGAGGCAATCCCACTCCCAAGCACCGCTCAACAGTGGCTGTTCCAATATCACACACCACAAAGGGCCCTGGGAAAGATTGTTGGAATTAGTGTTTTTTGCTGATTATGTTAATAGCTTCTTTGTGCTTGATATGGTCATGTATAATTAAGATAGGTTTTTTTTTTTTTTTTTTTTGTTATGCATAACAAGGGGGAATGGGAAAAAAAAAATAGTGACAATAGTAATGAAAGCTGAAAAGAGCACTTGAGGCTTTTGGGGGTTTTTTTTGTGTTGTGGGGAGCCAGGAACAAATGACAATTGAAAGCGGGAAAGGGTGACACCCCATTGAGCTTTGGCGGGTGATATGCAGTGAAATGTTTGCTTGCTGAAGGATGGGCCTTCCAAGAAAGCTGCAGGACGAGACCACTTAGCCAATCTGGTTGTTTTGCTTCCTCACATCTCCCTGTGGGTTGAATGTGCCACATTCATCCCTTGAGGGTTACAGCTCTACATCACCAGTGACATCCCAGTTCCCTCCATGCCTGTTCATGCCACTCAACTAGCCAAACTGAGATGGAGAGCTGCTGGCTAGCTGGGCTTCCCCTGGCCCCTGAGAGTCCTCAGCCAGCGTAAAGCAGTCAGAGCCAGCTGTCATGGTTTAACCCCAGCCAGCAACTAAGCACCACACAGCCACTCACTCACTCCCCCCCCAGCCAGTGAGATGAGGGAGAAAATCAGGAAAAGAAGTAAAACTCGTGGGTTGAGATAAGAATGGTTTAATAGAACAGAAAAGAAGACAATAATAATGATAATAATAACACTAATAAAATGACAACACTAATAGTAAAAGGATTGGAATGTACAAGTGATGCACAGTGCAATTGCTCACCATCTGCCGATTGACACCCAGTTAGTCCCTGAGCAGCGATCCCCACCCCCATGCCACCCAGTTATTTCCTGAATGTGATGTCCCATGGTATGGAATACCTTGTTGGCCAGTTTGGGTCAGCTGCCCTGGC
>JANZLQ010000055.1:12298883-12314224 GCA_026212715.1 Elanus axillaris | reverse complement strand
TCTCATACTGAACTCAAAACATAGCACCGTACCAGCTACTCGGAAGACACTTAACTCTATCCCAGCTGAAACCAGGAAAAAACTAAAGGTGGGATGGGGAGGCAGTCCATCAGGCAAGTCCTCTGTGGCCAATGCAGTAGAGGCAAATCCTCCCAGCAGTCCTGGTCTATGTTTTGTGAGCAAGCAGAGGATGGGTAACACTTTGAAAACTACAGGCCTAGACCTTTGCATAGACATCACCCTGTAGGAAAAAGTCTGAAAAGACCATCAAATTAACTGATAACTACAAAATGTGCTATGCACTACCTTTCCTTCTGCATGCTCCAGGCTTCCTTCTTTCTATCCACCAAAGTACTGAAGCCCTATAAATGGGGATTGCAGACAGTGTGTAAAGTAATTTTTATTGCTGAAAAGAGATACAGAGTTAACAGATGCTTTTAAAGCACATTCATCCTAACCTGGGTGCCTTGGAGCCATTTTTGCTCTAGTATTGCACTTTGAGGTTTTTCATCCTGGAACTTGGGAGACTAAAGAGACTGTGGAGAAGTCTGATGCATCTTGCTAACAAATTGGATCAAATTGTCTGGGTACTGTGTGCCTGGGGCAGATGCTGCAATGAAACTGGAAAACACTTGGAAAAAACTGATTCCCTTCCCCATGATACCTGCATGAGGCTGGGCTGTGAGATGGAGGAAAGGGGAACTTGTCCTCTAGAAATCATCCTTTGCTGACATCTCTTTTGACTTAATAGAGATTAGTAACTGGTCAAGTTATTCTAGCTTTCCTGGGGCAGTTTCACTAGCACCTATTTTGCTTCCTACCTTGGATCTTAATTAGCTGAACAGGTTCTCATATTTGCCTGCCTATTTTGTAGAGTGTGAAGTTCAGCACTTAACAACCACAAAAGTGATTTGTTTTTCAAGCCTCATAAGGACACCAACTTACTCGTCTTTCAGCTTCAGACAAGTGGAGGGGGCATGGAGAGCCTTTGCCTTCCTTACTGGTATTATATTAGCCCCCTTATACCTCTCTTGAGATCAAGGCTGCTTTGTGCTTAACACTGTGGACCTGTGACCAAAGAGATCGTCCCTGTCCTAAAATGTTTACTCAGCAGGGAACAGGTGAGATGGGAAATGAAAAGTCAAGAGCAGCAGAGGAAGGGTTTACCTAAAGTCACAGAGTCTGCCATCTCACAGGGCAGGGTTGGAAATGTGTCTCCTGAGGCAGAGGCTGATTTTTAAGTCCCCAGAGACCACTGTCTCTTAGGCTGTCAAGACTTACTTAGAGCAATGCTCTGCAAGTTTCCCCAGTCTGAGAGCAGTACTGACTGCAAAAGGGTGGTAGAAAGGAAAAGAATCTGTAAATAATTTTACTGTGTTTTGTACATACTTTTATGTAAACCTCACTTTTTTTCCACTGAGATGTAGACATTTTCAGAATGTTCTCATCAGCTCCCCAAGTAAATATCAAACAAATTGCTAGATTTTTGTACATGGGGGAGAAAATCCGTGACTACCCCAAGTGCCAAACGGCAACAGGGCACCTCTGGGAGAAAGCTGTAAAAGTCGGTGTACTAGATTAGTGAAACATGAACACTGGGGATATTTGGGGCTAATTTATGGGAGCAGAGGGGAAGCAAATTACAGCTTTGTACCTGAACCTTCTCTCCATCTATCTGATCTCAAACTGCAGCATGAGGTTGTGTATTTACGCTCACAAGAATTCAGAGCAAAGCAGCAGAAGTCCAGATAGAACAGCTCCTGAGAGGAGAACTCTTCTTTTTCTCACTACACTAGAATTCAGACCAATTTACATCTTGTCTTTCACTTAAGGTACCTATATTTCTTGGTTTTTTCTTCCCCTAAACCCTAATCCAGTCTCTGCTTCGTGTAGTTCAGGGTCCTGCTTTCTATACTTGACCTCTGTTCTATAGATCACAGTAATCCTATCTATAAATTAGTTCATTTACTGAACATCAAGCACAAAACAAACAGCATAATGGCATCTTTACGTGGTCATAATCCTGAATCAATACCATTTCATTCTTCTGTCTAAATAAGCCGTGATGATCTGTACCACATTGAAAGTGCTAATGGTCCACCTGATAAGTACTAAAAGATGGGATCTTGATGTGGGATTGGGGCATCTTTCTGCCTGTATATGTGATATTATCAGTATGATAACAGCCCACTCATTAGGGTCCTGTACACTGTGGACATTGCCAAGCCATCATGTGGTCTGAAAGTCCACATTGTTTGGAAGATGGGCTTTTCAGTCCTTGCTACTAAAAGCTTAAAAGGGAAACATGCTTAGGAAAAGCCTGAAAAAAATCTTGATAACTATAGCAGGGTATAATGTTAGAGGTCATTTTTTTGTTTGCTGAAAAAGTAGTTTCAGGGCACAGGAAGCTTTTCACAAATTTGTTTTGACTCCCTCAAATAGCTAATCTGGAAACAAGAGCAAATAATAAAGATAATATCCAATTTTGGCATTTTAGAAATGAAGACTCTTCAAAAGAAAACACGGTTTTCTGTTACCCAAATTGTATTTGACTTAAGCTTAAGGATTCCCAAAGATGAAAAGAATTTTTATGCTTAATGGAAAACAAAACTGTCCAACTATGCCTAAAGGATGTCCTACTGCAAGGAATCATATTGAGTTTTGAGGCATGAGGCTCCATTTTTTTCTACTTTATCCCTCCACAAGCACACTGAAAACAAGCTTTATAAATCAATCAGACACCAAGGACAAAACTGTTTGCTGAGATACACATGCTTCATTCTTAGGGACAAGGCCTCAGTGTTTGTGATTCTGGCTGGGTGGGACTCACACCCAGAAGGGATGTGGCAGAGAAATCACTTTCCATTTGTTATGACACTTACTTAACTGCACTGGACAGGAGTGTGAGGACAGAGCTAGCGGCCTTGAGCCACTTGTTAGTCAAAGGCAGCTCCAGAATGCTACAGTGTTATGAGCATCAGCAGAGGCAGAAGAGAAATGGCAAGTCCTGAACGTAGTGCAGCAGCCTGGGCAAGTCATTCCCAGGATGACTGCTTTTCAGACATTGTCTGAGGAGGAAAAGTACAAAGTGGGAAGACACATTTTTGTGTAGGCAAAATATTTCCTTCCTCCCTCTTGTCTGGTCTTGTTCTGTACCAAATGAAGTGTACCATGAGGATTTCACTTTTAATGAGGTCCTGTGATCACTTATGCAAAATTATAAATTATATCAGCTCACTTGCAGTCACTTGCGTTACCCATAATGATTTCTCTTTGCTACCAATCAAACTGTAAGGCCTCCTTACTGCTGCTGCTGCTGCTGCTGCTGCTGCTGCTACTGCTGCTGCTACTACTACGACTATTACTACTACTACTACTACTAGAAAATAAATAAATTATATTAGTGGTGTTCATCTCAACTAGGTACCAACATCTCCCTGTTAATTTTAAGAAGTACCAGAACAGGAGAAGGTGAAGTGAGACGGACATATGTACAGTGTCCTGTGCTCAGGAGATAGGAAGAACATAGGATTTTATCATTCTTATAAAAAGTCACTTAAGATAATGTACCTGTCCAAAGATTCCTGCAAAGCATCCAACAACCTCAGCACAATTTTGTGCTACATTCCCCACCTACATACAGTTACAGATGGACTCTATCTGCCAGTAGAAAAGCCCAGACTCCATAGCCAGGGAGCAAATTGGTGAAAAGATAAAGAACAACCAGAAGGAAGCTGACTTGCAAATCCATGCTAAGCCATTGGGCATTTGGTCTTCTTGTGTCTGTCAGCCCACTTGGAAATAGATGAGCTTGTCAGAAATTGTAGTAGCCACCTCAAAGCAAGGACCTCCTAAGCAGAAATAAGTATACAATTGGGAAGGATTCCAACGCTGACCCATGATGGTTTGCAGAAAACACTGATGGCAGCAATCCTGCACAATAGACATACCAGTGCAATGCAGGGGAGCAAAGGTGCCTTGGTTTCATTCCTACCACACATCAAGCCCTGAAGAATGCTCAAGGGGTTGTTACATGGGGCTTCCAGAAACACCCAGGCAGATCATCTGCCAAGAAGCAGAGCACTGTGTCATGTATGGCTCCTTTGGTGCACCACAGAAACAGGCTGGGTTATAAACTCAGACACCTACTTGTTTTAATTTCTCCTGTAGTCCTAGATTTCCTTAGGACACCCTCTTGTGGCACACAGTCCTCAAGCTATGGTATTTGGCAAACCCTTCTGTTTGACCTGGTCCCTCTTCTTTCACAACCCAAGCTTACACCAAACTTGCCCATGACAAAGTGAACAAGTGAGTGCCTTTGTTGTGTTCCCAGAGGCAAGTGAAAGGAAAATCTCAGGCATCCAGTATCCTTTCAGAGTTACTCAGCTGGAGTTCTTCATGGGTCTGACCACGGTGGAACAAAGTTGACAGTCTTCTGGCTTCCTGTTCCCTCCTCTGCCTGATTGCCCCCTCCACTTCAGGCTCAGGAATACCAGCAACTCCAGTGCTGCCCTAGAAACTGGTCTCCTGGATATTTGGAGATGCTTTTTGGATTCCCTTCTTGAAAAGGTTCTCATGTTGGAGGCAGAGATGTGGGAAGGAACACAAAGGGCTCTGACTCTATTCAGCCATTATCCACCCTGATTAATTTTACAGCTAATGACTCTCCAGACATGGTGATGTATGGGGCTCTGTCGGTGACAAAAAAATTGAACTTTTACTAATTAAGTAGAACATCTTCATAGGGTGAAAGGTTTTGCTAACGAAAGTAACTCACAAAGAATTATGTTGGCTAGAGACTGCTGCCGAGATCAGACAGAGAAGGGAGGTAGAGAGCAGTATAAAATATTCACTGCAGCTACCAGCCCAAGATTTCACTCCCAGGTTGTCTCTGCACAGCGACTACTCACTGCCACATTTCCTGGGCTGCAGCACACCTCTGTCTCAGAAGAACAAGGCTGACACTCTACACATGCACCCCCTGACCACAAGATGAGCATTGCTTAATGAAGTAGCCTTGGCCCAGCACCAGGAATGTGTGTTATTTGTTACAATTGCCATGAGAGGACACACAGGATGGCATGAGGTCCATAGTGGTGCAAAGATGTGATTTTCCAGCTTTTCTTCCTATGGGTGCTACTGAGACACTACACTGTGTGCACTGTACAACTCCCTCTCCTATGCAAGAGAACAACCTCAAATGTAGATCAGGATGAGTGAAAACATGGCCTTCGTGAAAGTGTCACATAAAGGATTTAACATCTGACTGAAAAAAAAAATAATCCACCTTGGTACAAAGAGAAAAGCAGCAGGAGCAGCGTTCTGGGGTGCGATGAGAGATGGAAAAGAGGTGGTGGGGCTGTGCAGGTCTACAACCGCCCCGTCATACATTGAGAGTGGAGAATCACCACAGCAGACTGCACTGGCAAAAGGGCAACAGGTCATTTACAGCTCTTCCTTGTGTGCCCATAGCAGCGGAGGAACTCTTTTCCCTGGGGAGCTGGAAAGCTGAGCCATGAGCTGTGTTTGCTCCACTGAGCCTCTCTGGCTAACAGCTTGCTCTGAACCGCTACAGCCCTGTTGCAGCATGCATGGGGATCCTGATCAAAGTAACGTGTCCCAGACAGGTCATGGAGGAGGGAAACTCTGTTCTGCTTTTATAGAAAGGATTGGTGAAGGGTAAAACAGCAAACTGTCTGGGTCTTTCTCCCCGTTAAGCTCTGGAAAGGAGCACTTGAAATGAGTCAGTAATGTTTTCCACCTGATGAAGATATGCCCCCATGTTCTGCAGCCATGCCTCTTTTGTCTCCCCTACCCTCTCCTTTCCAACCAACTTCCCACTTGCTGCAATGCTCATTCTATTGTTGCCCTTTCACGGAGAGATTTGTGGTGTTTTAACCAAGAAACCTACATTAAAATATTGAAATAGGTCATTAAATATTTATTTTCTTCAGCTACTTGTAAAAGCAGAAGGAAATTGGGGAAAAAACTGTCAGAAAGGAGCATAATATTCACATTTTTTGAAGAGACTGTTTATGGTTATGTTGCCTGAGGGACCTGCAAAGACAGAATCACAGAGGCCACGGCGTTAGCTTTTCCTCCTCGTACTCTGTCTCCCTCTCCAGTGGCCTTTTTCTATTCTAGGATTCAGCTTGCTGTGCTCAATTCTCCCCTCTCCTTCTCCAGCGTAAATCAAGATTAACTCAATTCAGGTCAGTCAGTAAGGCAGCCAAAGATTTTCATCCAGATGGAAATATGGGGATTGACCCCCACCTGTGTGCCCCTGAACAGTTCTCCTGTGCCAGTCCTTGCTTCTCTTGTGTATGCTGATGGAAACCAAGAGCAGCTCCTCCAGAGGCACTGGGACTGTGTTGACATAAAATTAGTGTGACACCTGTGTTGAGCCCAAGGTCTACAATTCCAGCTTCTGCACAAGCTACTCATTCCTTTTCCATCTTCACATGAACAAAATGTGGAGATGGGGAAAGATGGCAGGAATTACCTCCACAGGTAGCAGGCAGCAAATCATCATTAGACTATCCTAGAAGGAAACCACCAAAGGATCTTTAATAATGCCAAGTGCTGTGATCTCTAATAATGCCAAGCGCTGTGATCTCTGATAATGTCAAGTGCCAGCCAAGAGGCTGCAGTTACCATAGTTATGGGCATCTTCATAAATTTGCCCCTTAATTTTCCCTGGAATTCTGAATTCTTATATCCACAATAACAACTCCATCTTCCAAGGACCTCTTGCATCACAAGGCTGAGAACTGCAGTCAAATTGCCTCTCTCTAGCCCAGTAATCTTTGAAGATCCACATGTGATGCCAGTGTGCATGCAGTACAGACAGACTCACTGTGCCGTGAGCCCTGGCCACTGAAGAATTAAATTTCTATCTTCAAGAGGATGTGGTCTCCAGTTATAAAAGGTAGAACATTTGGCTGTGCTTCTCCACTTCTCTCATAAACACACTCTCTCTCTCCAGTGTCAAGCACTCAATTTCTAGGGTGCTTAACAATTTACTTATGGCAGCCTGCTTTGCTCTGTGCTCACACCCATTCCTGGACATGCTGGATTGTTGTCACCTGATTTTCAAGGCTTTTCATTTTCATCTGCAGGTGACAGATAGCACCAAGGGAGCCAAATGATTATGGCAACAAAACTAAAATAACCCAACAGTTTGTGAAGCAGTTGGTCAGCACAAATAGAAAAAAAAAAATCCACTGTTGCTTGTTCTGCATGAATTCACTGGGCAGCCTGGCTGGTGGGTTAAAGAGCAGGGTGGGAGCCCCTGCTTAGTTCACCTATCTCAACACACCTATGCATGAAGGTCAGGGAAATTTTCTGGGTGAGGAGCTGGAGCACAAAGCAGCAGCACTGATATCAGACACTTTGCATTCAACATCCCAAAATTCAGGATGAGAAGAGCTGTTCACAGAGGCCATGCAGAGAAAGGGAGGACACCTCACATATAGGATGCTATCACAGAGACTGTTGCAGATTCCACCCCCAATATTGCATATTTTTTCTGCATTACCTGGTTAAAATACAACCCTCTTCTTGAGAAAATATCAAATGATGCTGTGATGGGTTGACCCTGGCTGGATGCCAGGTGCCCACCAAAGCTATTCTATCACTTCCCCCTCCTCAGCTGGGCAGGGGAGAGAAAATATAACAAAGAGCTTGTGAGTCGAGATAGAGACAGGAGAGACCACTCACCAGTTACTGTCATGGGCAAAACAGACTCAGCTTGGGGAAAATTAACTCAATTTATTACCAGTCAACCAGAGTAGGATAATGAGAAATAAAACCAAATCTCAGAACACCTTCCCTCCACCCCTCCCTTCTTCCCGGGCACAACTTCACTCCCAGCTTCTCTACCTACTCCCCCAGCAGTGCAGGGGGACAGGGAATGGGGTTTACAGTCAGTTCATCACACATTATTTTTGCTGCTTCATCCTCCTCAGAGGCAGGACTCATCACACTCTTCCCTTGCTCCAGCTTGGGGTCCCTCCCACAGGAGACAGTCCTCCACCAACTTCTCCAGCGTGGGTCCTTCCCACAGGCTACAGTCCTTCAGGCACAGACTGCTCCAGTGTGGGTCCCCCACAGGGTCACAAGTCCTGCCAGAAAACCTGCTCCAGAGGGCCACAGGTCCTACCAGGAGCCTGCTCCAGTGCAGGCTTCTCACTGGGTCACAGCCTCCTTTGGGGACCCACCTGTTCTGGTGTGGGGTCCTCCCTGGGCTGCAGGTGGAGACCTGCTCCACCGTGGACCTCCCTGGGCTGCAGGGGGACAACCTGCCTCACCATGGTCTTCACCATGGGCTGCAGGGGAATCTCTGCTCCGGCGCCTGGAGCATCTCCTCCCCCTCCTGCACTGACCTGGGGGTCTGCAGGGATGTTTCTCTTACATGTTCTCACTTTCTCTCCAGCTGCTGTTTCTCTCTGTCCCGCAACATTTTTTTCCTCCTTAAAAATTTTATCACAGAGGCATTACTACTATCGCTGATGGGCTTGGCCTTGGCCAGCGGCGGGTCCGTCTTAGAGCCAGCTGGTATCGGCTCTGTTGGACACAGGGGAAGCTTCCAGCAGCTTCTTCCAGAAGCCATCCCTGGAACCGTGCCACACCCCGCCCCCCCAAAAAACCTTGCCATACAAATCCAATACAGGTGCTTACATAAGTTAAGTGTTGACCAGATAAGAAACTGAAAGAGAAGGAAAAATAGTGATCCTCAAAAGCATCTCACCTGCAGGAGACTTAAAAAGATCCATTCACATGTAAGGTGTGAAACTTTTTTGACCAGCCTTGGTAGCTGCTTGAACAGGGACCCTCACTGCGAGGAAACCTGGACATAGTCATGCTATGTAAGTATGCAGGCAGCTGGTAATGCCAGAGCAAGGGCTATACTACAGTATGGGATGTGGTGAAAGCACTCCAGAAAACATTGAGTCCTACAGCAGAAATGGGATTATTTGGATTTCCTACCCCATTAAATCAAGTGCCCTTTTCCCTCTTCATCACTCCCTAAAAGTGCTTATAATATGTAATTTGCCTTTAGAAAATTAATCATCATCTCCCAGTAATTTTTTTTTCATTGAATCTCCACTCAGGTATGGCTGTATTTTTGGTGTGCAGAAATTAAATATTTCACTCCCAAGTCCACAGGCATCAGTTTCAAAAGAAGATTTCTTTCTTTCTTTCTTTCTTTCTTTCTTCTTTGGGACTTTTGTTCAGTGCTCAATTTTTTGACAAAACAAATGAGCACAGAAACTACAATACTAAGCTGGCACTCCCTATGACGTTTTGCAATAATACTTAAATGAATTGTTTTGAGCTGCTCAGTGCTTTGATTTGTTTCGGGTGCTTTTTCCCTTGTTTGTCTGGGAAATGGGGGAGACTATGCCAGGTGTTGGCCCAGGTACAGGGGAATAGAAAAAGGAAGATTTCTTTGAGACACAAATAAGATCCACATTATGCATGACTCAGCACCTCATGTCAAAATTTGGCCCATATCAAAAGGAACACAAAAGGCTGATCACAATGAGCAATAATCCAAAAATACACTGGCGAGAGGAGCATACTGTGGATTTCAGAGTGGGGCATGACAATTAGAGCTGTGCAAGATAGTCACAGGGACAAAAATAGATCCAATTCCAAGTGGAAGGTGCCTTTGAAATGTGGGATTTGCATTTTTTTGTGTGCATGCTTTCGACTCAAAAATAGCAACTTGGTTAAACAGAAAAGGCAAAGTGTGAGCGAAAAAAAAATTACTTATTTTAACAATAATATATCTAAATCTGGAAGAAACCCAGGAGTATGGCTTGTGCAAAATTTAACACAAAGAATTGTGCTTTGTTTTTTTTTGCTTTAACAAATCCATTTCTAATTCTAATTACTATAAGAGAAATACTATAGCTCTTTCCCTTTCAGCAGTCAGAGATGATTAAGAGGATGCCCAGTGATATCAGGAACCCATGTGCATGTTCTTGATCTTCCACTGACTTCTGGAGGGATCAAATAGTCTCAGTTTTTTATAGGTAGTTAAATACCTTGTGGGATTCCCAGATGTACTTCAGAGCCTGACAGCCATACACATACTTCTTTGCATGTGTCTCTGCACCACAGGTGATGGGGATGGCAGGATTTCCTCAACTCCCATGAAAAAGACAGCAAAATGCTTAGATAGTGCATTGATGAAAATCAGAGAAGATTTAAAGACAGGTATAACCACCAGCTTTGAAAGAACTTGGTTAAAAAAAAAAATAAAATCATTTTTCACCCATGACAATCCAGCCTTTTGACTTTGTCCCACTGGCAGTCATGCAGAGAGGGAGACAGGTGCTTCTTGGAACAGGGTGTCCATCCAAAGCAGTTCAAAGACCTTATATGCAATTCTCACTATTAATATTTCAGACTGGATTTTAAAGATGCTTCCTGCAGCTACTATTTTGACTCTTTCAACCTTATTCTGAGTACTGAGCTCTTTTGAAGCTACTAGCCTTTGCTCTGCTGTGATAGCCCCACAGGTTCAACACATTAATCAGCTTTCTCTCTACTTTCTCTCACTATAAGGATAGGAAATTTCCTTCCCACCATCTCTTTGGAAATGGCCTGTATGTGGGCACAAGTCTCCATCCTGGATGCTGGAATCCTTGCTTGGATCCTTCTTTCAACCCTCCAGGTCTTTGCAGATAGGTTCTGCCTCAGATAAAAATGGCTTCACACTTCTCCTGTGTTTATTCTGTAACTTGTCTCTAACATTTTCCAAGGTACTTTAGGTGGTTAATACACCATTAGGACATAGAGCTGATGCTTGAAATTCTAACATTTTCCATGTTTTGTAAAACACCTCATTACTGAAAGGGTCCTGACATTTCTCTTGTAACTTTTTCTCACACTTTTGTCCCAGACCTCCAGATATATCTTGATTCCTTTTTGCTGCTTTAACAGCTCTCACTCCTGGTTCCTTTTCCACATGGAGTGGGTGAAACAGAAGAACTTGTTCATAAGCAGAAAGGGATCTAGTGTTTATTGCTCTTGAGACCATCCCACTCAGTTATATTTTTTTACTGGACTCAGCCCAGGGATCTATCCAGTCTTGGATACAATTAGATACAAAACCCCTTAAAACAAATCCCAGGACACCAGTAAGGAAGATCACACAGGCAAATCTTAATGCTGACTACATCCATCAGTTTACCAGCTTTCTGGTAAAACAGAGGACTGGAGCCCACATTTTCCATCACTTTTCATTGAAAAAGAAAATTCTGCTCTTATCAGACTTGGAGTGGGTGGGGACGCTGGGTCTGATTCTGATTAAGATGAACATCTCTGCTCTCTCCCCACTCCTCTTTGGCTCTCTCTGATATTTGTTTGGAGAAATGAGGTCATTCTGGGCTATTTTGGAATTAGGTAGCTGGCACATTTCATGGCTGAAAGGAAGCTATGGCCAGGCCCATCTTCAGTGGTGATGCATTTTTGCAGATACCCAAGGTCATTACTGAAAATTTGGCCACGTGCACCAAGGTCAGCCTATGAAAGCTCACTGTGATGAACAAACCTGACCTGAGTGTTATTTGACAGGATGTGCAAAACAATCCCCCTTCAAAAATAACTGCTTTCAGGACAATCAAATGACAATGCTGCCAAGCTCAAAATCATGCCCAGCTCGTTGCAGCACTGCCTGCCTTGCCAGCTGTATGAACACCCTCAGAGCTTTGGATAGAGGTAAGTGAGGAGAGAGAAAGGGTTGAACAGAGCCCATGAAAGCATCGCTGACCAGCCCAGAGTGTCTTTTACCCTCATCTGCTTCCCATTTTTCTCCTCTCCTGTTCCTGGGGTTGTGAAAAATGCTCAAAAGCAAGAAGTTGACCACCCTGATGTAGAGGAGCAAGAGCATTCCCAAACTGCCTCCTGCTAGGATTCTTGCATTTAATTTCATACAAGATTAGATATCTCACCCATTGCCTTAGAAATGCTGAAGACAAGCTCAAGTCCATCCCACCCACAATGTGAAAGACAGTCCAGGGAGCTGCTTTGGGCAGTGTTTCTCCCAGGGATGCCGAAATCTCAAGACAGATGCTCTTTGTGAGCATCTCCAATGACAACTTCTATCAGACACCTCTGATCTGAGTAGTCACTGACCAACACACTGCAGAAACCTTCTCCTTTGCCTTTCCATATCCTGTCAACAGAAAGACACACTAGTCATTTTATTTAACACCTTTTTTTCATCTTTCTTGGGTGACAAATTGCATGAGACATACAGAGGAAGGGTGTGGTGGTTAGGGCTCAAATATGAGACAAGAAAAATGTCAGTGGCTATTTTTACCTCTGCCTCAGACAAAACACATCTCAAAGCAGCCATTCACACTTTGGGGTTTTTTTTTTTCTTCAGCTCTGTTTGTAGCACTTTGGAAATGCTTAGGTAAAAAGGTGAATTGTCATCACTTTCTACACTCCTACACTCATGTCTGGGAAACCGGACCACTTAGACCTCAGGAAGTTTGGCTTTTCAATTTCTATTCCTATGTGACCCCCCAGAAGTTGTGAATATCAGGAAGCTCAGATAAACCAGCTGACTTCTCTTTGTAACTCTGTCTTTAATTTAATTGTCCATACTGAGAACCTCTGTTCTAAAGGATCTCCAATACTTCAACCATCAGGCTCTCTCTAAGCTAAGGGGCACTGGTAAGTCCCTAAATCCGTGTATATTCTAGAAGTGTGATGGGAATTATGGACCATTTTTCGAAAGAATGAAAGATGTTCATTAATATAGTGAAAGGTAGAACTGGAGTTAATCTAAGTTGACCTTGAACTGAGTTACCTAGGAGAATAAACCCAAATGTAAAGCTACCCTTACTCTGTGAGCCACCACTTTTTTTCTACCTCTTTCCTTCTCCCTTCCAAAAGGCATAAACTTGACAGATAGGCAGAAAAAAAGATTTAAAAGAAACCCAAACACCACCACTACCACTACCAAAACCCTCTACCGCAAAAGCCAGCCCTGAAAGTTTGTTGCGATGTCAGCAGGAAAAGCAATATCGGCCTCTGAAAAATTAATATGATGCTCACTTGCTGTCTAGTTCCTCCTCTGCTTGTCAATAATTCTGTTCATTCCACGAATATTAAACCTGTTTGCCAGAGCCCTTAATGTGACAAGAAGCTGATGCCTGAAAGCACGATTACTTTCAACTCCACATCATATTTAATTTATTACATAACCTGGTGTTATTGCTTTTATTGATGAACTGTACAGTGTAAAATGATTATTTGTTAAAGATTTCACTGTAGTAAAGGAAAAAGGAATAAAAAAGAAGAAAAAAGAGAAAAATCTTTAGTGCTCCAAAAAAAGCTACTTGTAAATGTTTTTCTGAAAAGATTCAGGAATGGGAGTTACTATTATTACCTCATTTTTGGCTTCACACATTCTTTATGCTGCAGAACAGATCCACCTTCCTCCATCACTTAATTCAATCCCCTTACTTAGACAGGAAAAAAGCAGCAGAGGAGTAGAGTGAAGCTCTTCCTGATGGGGTGATGTATGTGTAACTCTTTCATGCTCCATGTCATTAAATCTAGGTGTTTGGGCAGGACAATCTAAGTACCACGTTTAAGCTTAAGGTCCATCTTTTCCTATGTATTACTGCAGCATGATAAGAGCTTACTAGTATTGTTCATTTATACTGAGAGACTGTCTTTTTGACCCAGATATGATGCAAATGTGTTACAGTGCTGAACATGGGCAAAATAAAAGATGAGATTCCTGCCTTGAAAGAACATATACTCTGATTCTAAAAGGTAGGGGGAAAAAGGAGTTTGTTTCATGCATATGAGAAACCAAGGACCAGAGACATGTTGGAATTAGTGCTCATATTGCAACCTAATTTCAAGAAAGAGAGCATTTCTTTGGCTTCCAAGTTGTCCACTGGAGTGGCCTGTATTTTTATGGACTCTGAAGGAAGCGGGTATCTTAGATGACTACTGTGAATGCTGATGGTTGAGTCACTGGATAATCCCCACTGTCTATTTCACATTTTAGACTTTCAGTTCAGAGGCATAAATGACAAGCCTGAAAGATACATAGTCTCATTTGGGCAAGTCAATGATGAGAGGCTGTGTCCTTCTCTGACATTTCAGCTCTCAAGGACAGGACACTGACTTGCAGCTCTGTATAGCCATCTGGACCTTTCATTGAACCTCTGTTGATCTTGCCTTCCTAATTCTAGACCCAGAGACAGTGCCTGTGAATATCCTATACAAAACTGATCACAGCAGGAGACTGCATAGGAGCCAAGGCATCCCCAGTGGAGTGTCCCAGTAGAGCATTTCAGTCCTAACGCCATCCTCTTCCAGACGTACATGGTTTCAGTTTGTTAAGTGGGGAAGAGGGAGTGAAGTTCAGTTTATAAGAAAATGGGTAAAAATTCAAAACACAAAGGAAATGCATTACTCAGTCCCAAGTTTTAGAAATGAATTATCTGCCAATTCCTGAACCCATGATATCAGCTGGAGTTTTATCTCTGGTTTCATTCAGGTAATAATACAGAATTTTGAATAGAAGAACTTTTAAGTCTGCAACCTAAATAGGGATGTCCCTCCTGATTAAAAGTTGCACTGCATTTCCATAATATACTGGGAGAAATGCAGTCTCAGAAGAATTTTTGGAATGGTTAGATACTGAAACAGATGTAATAAAGAATTCAACCTGCTGCTGAGAGACATTTCTCTTGCTAATTGGTTATGAACAATACTACTGATGACATCAATATATGAAACAAGAATTAGGAAGTAAGGAAGCCTGGTTTTGGATGCATTTCTGTCTCATGGCTGATAGCAGATACCAGTTAAAGACCTTGTTGTTGGGGCTTTTCTAAAATAGCTGTTTCCCTGTAGAGCTTTTCTTTTCTGAAAGTCTTGGACTTCATGCTGCAGCTCCCCTGTTCACCAGGAACTTTATAGTCCCCTGATTACATCCAGCTGTCTAACTCCAAAAAACAGAAGCAAAAAACGTGATTTTCTTTGCAGGGATTTGACCCAAGCTCTATGTCCCTGGGTGAAAGGAAATTTTGAGGGTAAAAAACAGAAATACAAACCCAAATAGTCTGTGTTTCCCAGAAAGACTTAAATAATAGGAATGATTCAACTTGCTGTTTCATTGCCTTCATGATCCCTGCCACTCTTTGCCTTCTAGATACCAACATCTTAACTGGGATTCTGGGAAACACAAGAGACCTCCAGCCTCTGATCAAGTGAAAGGAATAGAACAAGAAAAAGGAAAGAAGTAAGGAGAAAGCAAGAAAGAGTATCCAAAAAAAAAAAAAAAAAAAAAAAAAAAA